>MUAA02000060.1:0-1200000 GCA_014180765.2 Marchantia paleacea
AGATTGACTTGGTACACTAGAAATCAATTAGGGAGTAGTTGGGCTTCCGGAAGATCCAAGTGGACCAATTGCATGTTGCCATGTACTTTTTCATTGGGGTTTGTGATCTTTACCTCGTTTAAACTTGGTAAGAGGAAGTTACATGGTGATTACTTTGTAGTTACTAGGGTAAGATTCTAAGTAGTATAAATAGAGAGGTTGAGAAGCACCTCTCAAGTAGTTTTTCAATGGAAGTTAGTTTTGGGAGAAGATAGTGTGGTGATCTTAGTTTTGGGGAGCTTGGTTCTTGGAGACGTCATGTTCGGAGTGGAGCCTTGATTCAATGAAGACTTTGATTACCAAAGTATCCCTTTTCTTTTGAGTGATATCTTACTCTTGGTGATAATGTGCATAATAGAGCTTGGACTTTGAGAGTTTGTGTAAGAGTGAGCAATAGGGTCATGGTCATAGGGTGGGACTAAGTCCTTCTAGATTCATGATGAGCTTCCAAAAAGCCATCGGAGGTAAACCTGAGTGAGAGTCAGCCCGGAGGTCACAGATCCACATAACATACATCTCAAGCCTACACGTACAACTGTCAGGCTTGGATCCATAGTATCATCAATGTTTGGAAGATGACATGGCGCACAATTACGCACATGATCCTTCCAGATCACACCATCACGACCCTCCAATATCAAAACTCAAGAAGGTAAAACCTCACATACTTGTAGAATCGTGCGACCAACCGTAACATCTAATGTGGTCGGTGCACTCTGCTGCAAGTAAACGTAATCACCAATATGAAATTTGCGAATTGAAGATCGATATCCACCTCCTCGGATGATAGCATAACGCAAAGTATCTCTATGCTGAGCAATAGCCGGTTCTTAAATGCCATGGGCATGACTCTACGGAAGAGTTCTGCCCTTTGAGAACGCACCCTAACCCAAACATCAGGGTTATCCAAGTCCAAGACTTCACCTGATTCTCGACGGATAGCTGCAGGTAAGTCTGGATCTCTACCATATAATAAAAAGTACGGTGAGAATGATGCTAGAGATGTTTGCCGGCTAAATCGATAACCCATGGTCAACCATGATAATTTGGATGTTTGGCCTCCCCGGATGACCTTTCTCCAAGCCAAACTTTCTTAGTCCTCTCTTCACTGTCTGAATAACTCTCTCTGCTAGACCATCAGCCTCAGGATGATTTCTTGAGGTGGTACGATGATCGATCAACGTTCGATCAACGTTCGATCACACAAAGCCTTAAACTCGCCCAAAAACTCAGTACCATGATATGTCAACACTTTTGCTGGTGCACCAAATCGGCTAAGCATTAAAGCTAAGAATGCATAAGCTGTTCCCTCATTTGACTTGTCGGGCAAGGCCACCAACTCAATCCACTTGGAAAAATGCTCCACCATGACCAACACATATCGATGATGTCGTATAGTCAATGGTAAAGGTCCTGCAAAATCCAAGCTCCAACAATAACCAAGTCCCATAATCGGTAGAGGATGTAGTTGTGGTGTAGGGGCATTAAATGATGCTTGAAAACGATCACATACCATACATATGGCCACAAACTGTTGCATCTTAGTTTGCATACCTCTCCACCAATAATGACTTTGAAGTAAGCTTTATGTCCGCTTTATTTTAAAATGACCTAACTCCTCATGAGCATGTATGACCAACTGTGCTATCTGAGATGGAAGTGGCACAACACGAACGCTGCCATCTCCCCATACTCGAAGGAGTCTACCTTCCCATCTGAACCGTCGAGCTCTGTGTAAAACTCAATCTCGCTCCTTTGCACTCAAGGTGCCCAACAAAGCACCTCTACGAAGATACTCCAAACCAGCATGTCATCATGGATGTCTCGGTTTACCATCAAACCGTCCTCAGTTTGAGCGTCCAAGGCTAACATATATGCTCTCTTACCCAAGAGAGATATCATATAGCTCTCAAGCGCCAATATACTCAAAAAGGCAGATGCATGCCATCCCGACACCATCTCCTTATCAGTATCACCATGCCATCGAGCCCCGGTTTCGTCAACTTGACTTGTATATGGATTTCGACTTAACCCATATGCATCACGGTTCACCACTCCAGGTCTATGAACAACCATGAAATCATACTCTTGTAGGATAAGAGCCCATCGTGCAAGCTTTCCTGTAAGCTTGTCTAATTCCATCAACCATTTCAATGGTTGATGATCAGTGATGAGAGTGAAGGAGTTTCCAAACAAATAACATATGAAATGTGCCACCGCCCAAACAGCTACCACACATTCCCTTTCATAAGAACTATACTTTGACTCTGCTGCATTGTTGGAATGACTTGCATAAGCCACTACAAACTCCTTCCCCTCATCATCATGTTGGGTAAGCAATGCTCTGTGACCTCCGGGCTGACTCTCACTCAGGTTTACCTCCGATGGCTTTTTGGAAGCTCATCATGAATCTAGAAGGACTTAGTCCCACCCTTTGCCCATGATCCTATTGCTCACTCTTACACAAACTCTCAAAGTCCAAGCTCTATTATGCACATTATCACCAAGAGTAAGATATCACTCAAAAGGAAAGGGATACTTTGGTAATCAAAGTCTTCATTGAATCAAGGTTCCACTCCGAACATGACATCTCCAAGAACCAAGCTCCCTAAAACTAAGATCACCACACTATCTCCTCCCAAAACTAACTTCCATTGAAAAACTACTTGAGAGGTGCTTCTCAACCTCTCTATTTATACTACTTAGAATCTTACCCTAGTAACTACAAGTAATCACCATGTAACTTCCTCTTACCAAGTTTAAACGAGGTAGAGATCACAAACCCCAATGAAAAGGGTACATGGCAACATGCAATTGGTCCACTTGGATCTTCTAGAAGCCCAACTACTCCCTAATTGACTTCTAGTGTACCAAGTCAATCTCGCCCCCCTAGATTTAAGGGTCTTCACCAAGTCCAACCAATGAAAACTAGTCCAAGTCAAGGGAAGTCAAGATACCCATGTGATGGAATCTATTCCTTGACTCATACTAAACAACAAAATAGTAGTTCTCATCTACCACACCAAAAGTTACTCTATATTTTCCTTCAACTTAACCATAACTAGCTAAACATAGTCATGACTAAGATAAACTTAGGCACAATTTAGATATACTTTCATTTTATCCTATATGTACAACCCCTGGGTCTTACATTTACCCCCGACCAAGATTTCACTCCGTCCTCGGAGTGAAAGAATCTGATCGTCGATGAAACGGCTTCAACTTGTCGTGATTCACCCGGTCAAAATGTCGTCCTCCCAACTCCTTCAAATCGTAAGTAAAGTTTCCCACACCTTGTGAACTATGAAAGGACCAAAGTACTTTGGAAGAAATTTCTTTCTTGCTCTCTTATATCTAATGGAATCAGAAAGCATTACCCAATCACCTTCTTTGAAAATCTTCATCTTCTTCGTCCCAAATCGATTATCATGATACTTCTTCTGCAGAATTGTTGAGCCCGCTCCACACGTACCATGGCCACAGCTCGAGCCTCCTCAGCTCCAACAGCTTGTTGACATCTTGATTTGATAGCTTCTACTCCATTCTTCCTCTTTAACTTCCGTTGGATAGTTAAGAAGGTCGCCAAATCAAATTGAATTGGAAGCTTTGACTCGACACCATATACCATACGGAAAGGTGAGTACCCTGTTGATGTCTTCCAAGTCGTCCGATACTCCCACAAGATAGCATGCAGCCTTTTGTCCCAATTTTGCTTGCTCCCGCCCATGTTCCGCATCCTTGGCCAACATCATGCAAAGCGTATAGTTGGTTCGCTTCCGCCAACCCATTAGCATTTGGTTTGTAGGAAGTAGTCACCCGTGCCTTGATGGAGAAATGACCTAGCATGGCTTGTATAATGCTTCCAACAAACTCACCACCTCTATCAGATACAATTTCTAGAGGGCATCCGAATCTAGTTATTATTCTCTCATATAGAAATCTACCCACTTCTTCCTCACTAGTAGATTTTAGAGGTCTAGCTTCTACCCACTTGGTTAGATAATCAGAGCTACCACAATGAACTTGTTACCCCGAGGAGTAAGATTCAAGGGTCCTACAAAATCTATTCCCCATTTCTCAAAAGGACCTAAAATAGGAACTGATGTCAAAGGAGGGGGTTTTCATGGACTTTTTAGCAAAAGCTTGACACACATCACAACTCTTGCAAAATTCCACACAATCTTTTGAAAATGCCCTTCCAATGATAGCCTACATCTAGGATCTTAAATGCGATTACCTTTCCGCAAAGTGTCCTCCACATACCGAGCCTTCATGAAACTCCTTCATAAGTTGAATTGACTCCTCCCTTCCAACAACCCTTCCGAAAGTAGTCCATCGCTCCTTTGATGAAACAACACGCCCTCTATGATGGTATAAGGTTCACATCGCTTCACCAATGCATTCCTCTCCCGTGAATGCATGCCTTGGGGAAACTCTCCTCCGAGATGAAATCCCATATCCCCTTGTATTCACTTGCACCTTTGTTATGGTGTCCATCATCGCAAATCCTCATCGGAAATGTATCATCCTTTGGTTGATCTCCTTCCTCATCGTATGCTCGAGACATCAAATCGGCATTGACATGTTTCTTACCGGGTCGATCCTCAATGATGTAATCAAACTCCCGACAAGAACAACTTCCATCCGGCTATCCTACCCTCAAAGATTAGGCTTGTTGAAAATGTACTTTCAAAGCCTTGTGGTTAGTAACGATAGTAAACTTCCCTCCCAATAGATAGTGTCGAAACTTCTTGAGTGAGAAGATCGCTACTAAAGCCTCCCTTTCATCCATCGAATAATTTCTCTCTTTTGCACCATCTACGTCTACTAGCATAAGCAATTGGATGATCATGGCTATCTTCATCTAATCCGGCTTAGAGTGCATCCTATAGCAATGTTTGATGCATCCGTGTAGAGAATGAAAGGTTTACCCCAATTTGGTTTGGCTAAAATAGGAGCCGTTACTAACGCCTTCTTAAGAAGTTCGAACGCCACAGCTGCCTCTCCATCCTTGAGGATTAAATCATAATCCGTCCCTTCTTCATGTAAACCGTCAAGGCATAAGCTTTGTTGGAGAAGGAAAAGATGAACCGCCGATAGTATCCCACCATTCCAAGGAATCGCCTCAACTTGGTCAACGCCACCGAAAAGGTAAGTCGAGGATGCGTTTCACCTTTTTCTCGATCCACCGCTATACCATCTTTGGAGATGATGTGCCCTAACAACAAACCTTCCTCACATCCAAAATGCATTTTTCTAGATTGAGCGAGGCCTTGGCTTTCTCCAACCGTTGTAGAATTTTGATCAAATGATCAAAATGATCCTCCTTCTTCCCCAGATACACAAAAATCATCTATGAAATCTCGCACAAATTTCCCAATAAAAGGTTCAAACACCTTGTTCATGAACCTCTGAAAAGTTCTTTGGAGCATTACATAGACCAAACGGCATTACCCTAAAGGCAAAAGTTCCCCATGGCGTGGTAAAAGTGGTTTTGTTTTGATCTTCGAGAGCAATTTGAATTTGGTTATAACCACTATAACCATCTCCAAAACTATACCACTCATGACCCGCCACCTCCTCTAGAATCTCATCTATGAAAGGTAAAGGATAGTAATCCTTCTTTGTGACAAAGATTCAACTTCTTGTAATCTACGCATACACGTAGCTTACCATTCTTCTTCTTGACTATCACAATAGGAGAAACCCATTCAGAATTCTCTACCTCATAGATGAAACCCACATCCTTTAGCTTGTCGATCTCCTCCTTGACCACCACAGCCGTTGGTGGATTTATCCGACGTTGCTTCTGACGTACTAGACGAGCCTTCTCCTCTAACTCAATGCGATGAGTTTCTAAGGTTACTTCCTTCAAATCCTTGTAGCTAAAGGCAAAGACATGGATATATTTTCGAAATATATCCAAGAACCTTGACTTCTCCTCCATAGTAACCTTGGGACCAAACTTGAGAGTGGAGGGGTCAGCCGAGTTATCTCATCTTTACTCATCTTCATCTTGTCGGGATCTTTCACCACCCCCGGCCTAGGAAGTAAATCCATTGCAAAGAAGAACTTGAACTTGAACATCATCGTCCGAGGTATCTTCAGATGATGTCTCCTCATCGGCCGACATGTTGGTGTCAACCCTGAAAACTACCACTTTCTTCACTCTCGGACTCCGAGTAATCACTGTGAGGTCTATCCGAAGTCCGAGACCGCTCCTCCGCCACTTGTGAGAGGGACCTTCACTCGATGGTTTTTCGGCCCTATACGAAGGTAACCCTTATGCCACCGATCAGTTGTCCTCTGACCCTCAACCAAGGTATGCCTAACAACAAGTCATAGCTAGCCTCCTCAAGCACTTGAAAGGACAACAAGGTTTGAACTCCCATCACACTTACCACCACCTTGTCCACCACTCCAATGGGTCGCACCTTTTGCTTGTTGGCCATCCCAACAATGATGTTGGAAGGTCTTGAAAGCTTCATCCCCAACTTCTTCAACAAACGTTCGACATGGCATTCACCGCAGATCCACCATCCACTAGTACATCCGAAACATCACGCCCATTAATGCGTACTTCAATCTTCGAAGCCTGAGTGCATACCTCCGAGGCAGCGGCATCCACCACTCCTACTCCAACATTCGCCATGGAAGCTTTTCCCTTGGATCGTCGCTTCTTGGTCCTTTTGGAGCTTAGGCCTCCCCTCAACTCCTTTCTTATCGTAGGATTTAGAGCAATCAATTGGCCAACAAGTTATATTGGCTTTTTGATTCCCCACATCCTCCACCACGTCGTATTTGAGTTGGGTAGATGAAATGGAGAAATCATCCATTCCCAACTTCTTTCTCGGTGCTCTCGGTTGACTCACACCACCGGATCGAGTGCTCCGGCTTGGTTGATCTTCCATTGAGATGGACTCCTCCGCAAATCTTGCTCTCTTCTTCTCGTGTGCAAGAATATCAACTCTGGAACTTATAGAGCTCTCTCCCTTCTCAAACGTGCATCGATGAGGAAACACATCAATAGACGCTACTCCCCTTATCCTTCGATTGACTTGGAGCAGGAGTAGAATTGTTGTGTCTAACTCCATCATGTTGTCGAGGATTAGGACAATTTCGTTGGAAATGAGGGCCTCCACAACTAAAGCATGAAACCGTGAAGTTCCCTTGTGGTGGATTTCCTTTTGGAGGATAATTCCCATACCCTCTAGATCCTCCCCCTACATTCCGATTCCTCCTCTCCCATAGTTGTACTACGTTAATCTTGAGATCAACGAGTGTTTTTACGTGATAGATTTCAACTCATGGTGCAAGTCTACCATCGGAGAATTTATCATTTGGCGCAAAGAACAACAAAAGTAGGAGTTGCCATTCTAACCACAACGGTGGTGATGCTTCTCTAGCCACCAAGCTAGAATCATCGTCTTCTAGGCTCTCCTCCATTCGAATAGCAATGCGAATAGCCTCAACCTTAGAAGAGGGCTTTTCATATCTCACCTTGCTTGAATCCGAGGCTTCAAACCTCCAATGAAGTTCTTTGTCAACATCGCCACAATCCCCACCATGGTTGGCTCGACCTCGTCTCCACTCTTTCTCAACACCACACGAAAGCGTGACTCAGCCTTCTCCGTTCTCTCTACGTATGATCTCACCTTCTCACTCTCTCCTTGCTTCAAAAAGGTGACTTCACACATCAGCTTCTCGTAACTTTCATCGGAAGAAAGTTTTCAACAAGATTCTCCGTCAAACTCTCCCAAGTGTCTTCCTCCACATGCTCCTTCTTGTACTCATTGTACCACTTCAATGCGAGAATCCTCCAAGAAGTCGGGCAAAAGGATAGCCCATTCAGGTTTCCTTCTCTCATTGTTTCCTATGCATGCCCTCTTGAAGTCTCTCACAAAAGATTCTACATCTTCTTTCTCTCTCCCATAGAACACCGGAAGCTTCCCCATTTCCAACTCCTTTTGTCGTTGTTGTTGGAAATTTATACGGGACTCCCTAATACAACACAAACAAAACTAGCTCCATTCTAGAGTAATTCATCAATGGCAAAATGAACGGAATTGGTTGGTCCAAGATTGCCATGGCTCTCTCCTCTCCTAAACACACTATGAGCCTTACCCTCATCGACATCTTCTCGATCATTCTGAAAATGATCTCCATCTTGATTAGAACTTGAGCCACATGGAGATTTCAACTTTTCGGTATCTGCACTCAATTTATCTTCAAAGCCCTCCACTAGTGACTCCAACAGAGCTTTCACGCCACTACACTCGTGTCCTAAGGGAAGTCCGGTCACTCCACAATTTTCACAATAGTTTCCACTCTTGGATTCATGGGGAGATGATGGTCCCAGATGAAGGTTTAGCTCTCCCACGTTTCTCAACCTCCGATCTTTGGTCCTCAAAGGACAACTCACAAGCTTATGTCCCTCCTCTCCACAATAGAAGCAACTCTCACGTTTCGCTCTCGGGAACTTTTTAGTGTCCTCCCTTCAAACTCCACTCCTGAACTCCCTCGTGTTCGAATCCGCTGAAACAATCACGTCCCAGCCCTTTGAGGTATCTTAGATAACCGGATCTTCCAAAGAGGTTGATCTCCCATTTTCCAATGAGTGTCAAGTCATCCTCACTATGCAAAACACTCATGCACTCACTCTCTCGGAATGACCATAAACAAGGAAAAAGTAAATCTGAAAAGTAAAGCAGTTTTGGTCACTTTTATACCCCCCTATACTTCAGGTATCATAACTTTCTCTATAAAAATGATCTCTCAACGAAATTTGAACCCACATGTAGCTTAGCTCTTGATATACAATCGTGTAAAGTTTCAAATCCTGATTCATTTCTTGCACGAATTGATAAGCTCTGTACACTTTTTCCCGAGAGCTATCTTTCAAAACCCGTCAAGACCCTAGCAAATTCTAAACATCATAACTTTTGATCTAGACATGATATG
This sequence comes from Marchantia paleacea, assembly GCA_014180765.2. Lineage (NCBI taxonomy): Eukaryota > Viridiplantae > Streptophyta > Marchantiopsida > Marchantiales > Marchantiaceae > Marchantia > Marchantia paleacea. The sequence continues at coordinate 9,001 of MUAA02000060.1, forward strand.
ACTGTTATTTCAAGTGCAAAACGTATCCCATCTACTAATCTAAAATCAATAAAATTATCGGAAAAACTTTGGAAAATAAAGTTTTCCTCCCAAATACATACTATAGCACTCTCGCCTCATCCCAAACAACACTTAAGTAAACAAAATGTACAAAATAACTTCCAGGCTATCATATAACACTACCGGATACACAAATGGTACATTACTATGCATCATGATCTCGGTTCGCTCTTCCCCCACAGTCCTCTCCATATGAGTTCTCATCGTTGCGCTCTCACGGGCAATAAACTGGATTCAAACATCTCTTCTCCTTCTAGACCGAGGTCCCGCAACGGAACAAAAATGTGACCTCCGGGCTGACTCTCACTCAGGTTTACCTCCGATGGCTTTTTGGAAGCTCATCATGAATCTAGAAGGACTTAGTCCCACCCTTTGCCCATGATCCTATTGCTCACTCTTACACAAACTCTCAAAGTCCAAGCTCTATTATGCACATTATCACCAAGAGTAAGATATCACTAAAAGGAAAGGGATACTTTGGTAATCAAAGTCTTCATTGAATCAAGGTTCCACTCCCGAACATGACATCTCCAAGAACCAAGCTCCCTAAAACTAAGATCACCACACTATCTCCTCCCAAAACTAACTTCCATTGAAAACTACTTGAGAGGTGCTTCTCAACCTCTCTATTTATACTACTTAGAATCTTACCCTAGTAACTACAAGTAATCACCATGTAACTTCCTCTTACCAAGTTTAAACGAGGTAGAGATCACAAACCCCAATGAAAAGGGTACATGGCAACATGCAATTGGTCCACTTGGATCTTCTAGAAGCCCAACTACTCCCTAATTGACTTCTAGTGTACCAAGTCAATCTCGCCCCTAGATTTAAGGGTCTTCACCAAGTCCAACCAATGAAAACTAGTCCAAGTCAAGGGAAGTCAAGATATCCATGTGATGGAATCTATTCCTTGACTCATACTAAACAACAAAATAGTAGTTCTCATCTACCACACCAAAAGTTACTCTATATTTTCCTTCAACTTAACCATAACTAGCTAAACATAGTCATGACTAAGATAAACTTAGGCACAATTTAGATATACTTTCATTTTATCCTATATGTACAACCCTGGGTCTTACAGCTCCCAAACCCAGCATACTCCAATCAGTATGTACTTGAAACGGCGACCTCTCACAGGTCTCCTCAAAATAGGGGCAGATGTCAACCTTCCCTTGAGCTCAACAAAAGCTCTCTCTTGTTCATCTCCCCAACTCCACTCTTGATCTAGCTTTGTCAGCTTTGTCAGCTTTGTCAAGGCTTTAGCAATAGTGCTAAATCCTCGCACATATCGACGATAGAAGTTGCAAGTCCAAGGAAAGCTTGCACCCTACTCACATATGAGGATTGTGGAATACGCATGATTGCGTCCACCTTGGTTTGCTGAACTCCCAATCCTCCTGGGTATATGGTATGACCCAAATACTCCACCTGCTCCTGAAAGAATTTGCACTTTCCAGGATGCAACTTGAGGCCATGAGCAATTAGTCGCTCAAATACCTCATGCAAATGTATCTCATGCTCCCTCACTGTAGCACTATACACTAGAATATCATTGATGTAGGCTCGGACACAATCAAGTCCCGCTAGGATCCTATCCATCACTCTTTGGAACTCAGCAAGTGCATTCTTAAACCCAAATGGTAAGAACCTCCACTGATACAACACATCCTTGCCATGCGAATCAATTGCCCAAAAGGCTGTCTTGGCCTGATCCTCATCTCGAATCTGTAACTGATGATATCCCGCTCGTAAATCCAATGTACTAAAAACCTTTGCATGCTCAACTGCATCAAAGATCTCCTCAGGTGAAGGCATAGCATATCGATCAGATTTTGTTTGTCGATTGATAGATCGGTAGTCACCATACATGTGTCTATCTGTATAATTGCCATGTATATCCTTCTTGACTGGCATCACCACAACAGAGTCATACTCTCCATATGATATCTCCACTAATCCAGCCTCAAGAAGGTCTTGACACCAACTTTGGATCAGATCTCTCTCCATATCACTGTATCGATATGGACGACAGAAGATTGTGCATCTGTTGTCAAGTCAATCCGTATACCAGGTCCCTTCAAAGAGCCTAAATCCTTCATCCTGAAGGCAAAACAGTTTCTGAAACTCATGTCACGACTTATGTAGTGGCATCTCTAGTTAGGTAGCGTTTGCGCAGAGCGTATACATCGATTAGAGCCGATTGTGCCATTAAAGCGTTGTTCGTGACCGGGATTGCCGTTAGGGCCGACAGCGCCGTTAGGGGTTCTAGGGCTCAAGGGGTAGAGTTCGAATTAGGGCTCCTTGGAGGCGAGTTTTCGAAGTTGAGCCTTTGAGAGTGTGGCTATGGTGGATAGTAGCTAGTGCGGGAACCTGGAGTCTTTGAAGCACAAAGTGGGTTTGGCTTGACTGTAATCTCTCTTTTATGCTATGGTTATGAGCGGAGTGTCCTTGTGGACGTTTTGAGAGTAGAAAAGATTATTGTGGTACACTTGTGTTGGTGTATGACGATCTATGTATTGTGATATTTGATGTGACAGCGATGTATGTTGTGATGCGATATGTATGTGCACGACACTCCTCAGAAATCTCCACATCCTACGTCTTTCTTCTCATGTCAGTTTGGGACCAATCTCAATATCCCAAATCTCCTGTCCATCAACACTAGAGATAGAAGACGTTGTATCTGGTTGCTAAATGACAACCTCTTGAGCAGAAAGCTTTTTCTGCTCTCTCATAGCAGGCTCCACTATCTTAGTGTGAACAACTCCCCGCCGTTTGTAGTCAGAACCTCTTGTGTTGTATCACAAAGGTCAAAAGTGGTAACCACCGCCTGCTCCGTGCAAAAAACTCCAACAATATTCGAGGAAGAGCCTACCTCTCCTTCTCTAACATCCCCATAAGACCAAGGATGAGATCTTGGGCACTTCTCCACCGTCTCGGTAGGCAAAGAGCTTACCAATGGTCTTGCAATCATACATGTGGATCGCATGCGTCTCTGCTCTGTGACCTCCGGGCTGACTCTCACTCAGATTTACCTCCGATGGCTTTTTGGAAGCTCATCATGAATCTAGAAGAACTTAGTCCCACCCTATGACCATGACCCTATTGCTCACTCTTACACAAACTCTCAATGTCCAAGCTCCATTATGCACATTATCACCATGAGTAAGATATCACTCAAAAGGAAAGGGATACTTTGGTAATCAAAGTCTTCATTGAATCAAGGCTCCACTCCGAACATGACGTCTCCAAGAACCAAGCTCGCCAAAACTAAGATCATCACACTATCTTCTCCCAAAACTAACTTCCATTGAAAAACTACTCGAGAGGTGCTTCTCAACCTCTCTTTTTATACTACTTAGAATCTTACCCTAGTAACTACAAGTAATCACCATGTAACTTCCTCTTACCAAGTTTAAACGAGGTAGAGATCACACCCCCAATGAAAAGGGTTCATGGCAACATGCAATTGGTCCCATTGGATCTTCTAGAAGCCCAACTACTCCCTAATTGACTTCTAGTGTACCAAGTCAATCTCGCCCCTAGATTTAAGGGTCTTCACCAAGTCCAACCAATGAAAACTAGTCCAAGTCAAGGGAAGTCAAGATACCCATGTGATGGAATCTATTCCTTGATTCCTACTAAATAACAAAATAGTAGTTCTTATCTACCACACCAAAAGTTACTCTATATTTTCCTCCAACTTAACCATAACTAGCTAAATATAGTCATGACTAAGATAAACTTAGGCACAATTTAGATATACTTGCATTTTATCCTATACGTAAAACCCTGGGTCTTACAACTCAACCAATCCAAGGCTCACAATCCATGTCAAACAGTTTAGGTCCATAGCCTGACCCAACACCTGACGTCGTGATGCCTCTGACAATGTATGTATTGATGTAGTACCGGTACAAAATCCTAGAGCTCGCTCTCTCTCTTCAGCGTTGGGTTTCACCAACCGCTGCAAGCGAGAATCCCATAAAAGTTCAGGTCCTCCCTCTCTGTAAGCATGGGAAGTTGGATAACTCAACAACGTGGGTAATGCAGCTCTTGGCTGACCCACAAGATTCACCACTGCCATGGGTGACCTGTCAGCATAGACCACAGTCTAGGAGTGTCTATCCACATCCAAAATACTCTCCACTATGAGTTGTGAGGGCCTCTCCACTCCGTCATATGCTCGCAATAAAACCTCCCTTGGAAGAAGGTTTCTCCACCATAGAAGTGGATGGTGTGCACGAGATCCTACTCTCGTTGCATCCAACAATACCACTGATCCAATCCATGACATCACGTGATGTGCACTCGTCATCACCAGTGCATGTGGATCACCCAACAAGGGAACATTCTCCAAAAATGTATGCCGGAGAATAGGTTTGCTGTGACTGGAGAGAACGTAACACACGTAACATCTCCCAAAACATGCCAGAACGTGATTCTTGTAACCCATGACCATTACCAGCACGTGTGTGTCCCTGACATGGCCATCCAGCAATAACCAAATGTATGGTGCCATGCCGAGCAAGGTTTTGCGCCCCCAACAACAAAATATCTGACGGCAAGGCTTGCTGATATCCTTGAACTGCCAACACTGGTAGAAGATTTGGATATCTCGGCACCGACTATGCCACATGGCGTAATGAGACGCGCCTTGCAATCTCATCTCGCTCCACATACAAGTATCGATATACTCGTATGCCAGATTGCAAAACAGCAGCCAAACCTGTGCTAATCCCTCCAAACAGATCCAACACACATATACCCTCCTCAGCATACTGCCAAGCAATAGGCGTTGTATCTAAAGGGGACAACATAGTGGAAGTGGGAATAACTTCCTTAGTCTCCTCCCTCTTCGGAGCAAAAGACTCACTCCAAACTTGATGTATGAGCTGATCAAGCATCTATTGTAGCTGCATACATGAAGTACCTAGTGTTCCATCCAACATGGATGACACTACTCCACTAAGACTTGGCATGATAGTCACATCCTCTCGACCATGACTATCATGAGCATCCATGTTACCCTCCAACAAATCACCAGGCCAAGTAACACAAGTACTGAAGGCTGCAACATACGCCAAAGGCCTTTACCTAGAACCGGTAATGAATCGTACAGGTAATCGACTCAATCGCCCTTGCCAGATTGCCAACTTGGCAGATAAGAGGCTGTCTCCTCCCAATAATCAATGCTCAATCCCATCGGGTATAACACTGCCGCACCCACCAATACATCATAGGACTTTGCAAGTGTAACCACAGCACATGCTCGTGTTGTAGAGCTATCTGTGACATGATCCGGTTGCACTTGCACAGTCAACGCCACCCGAGTGATGTATGGTGTCGGGGCATCACTAGAACCTCCAAGAGATGTCTGAATCTGGAATGGACATCTCTCCACATCGGTCTTTCGCAAACCAAGACCAAGTAGTGCATCCTTACCCAACATAAGAGGTTGTGCACAAGAATCCAACAACACGAGTTGAGGTCGATAAACCTTTCCTGAAGGTCCGACCAAACAGAAGACACCACTTCTGTTATCCAACATCACCGAACTTGGTGACACCCTGGTACGCTCGCATGCCGGCCTCGTTGATAACTCCATCATTCGAGTTGCAGCAGCTTGCCAAGTTCCACTTGTAGCTGTCCTAATCCTAAGATCAACACTACTAGTGCTCACACAACTAGAAGCAACCAACACATCCTCTTTGCTTTCACAAAGTGTGGTTGCCAATCGTAGTATATGGGATGATGACATCCCCAACGCCAATAAATCCTTGGCTGAGAAAACAGGAGAATGAACAAGAGTCCTTGCCGCCCCCAACATTACGATGGATGCTACTTCAGACTATGTTGATGGCTGGTCCCTACTTGGTCCATCTCCAAGCACATCCTCATCTCTCCAATAGATCGTCTAGGAGCCATGGATGAGGTGTTCAATGCCTCATACAATGTGAAAGATTGAGGAAGTCTAACCTGTTGGCTAGCTTCCCTTCTTTGTGGATCCAATTCCACAGATGCTCCTCTAGACTTAGTAGTATGTGTTGCACTACGAGTCACAGCAATTGCACATGGTTGTGCCGCTGCACACATGTACTGCACAACATCTCCATCATATGATGTAGAGGCACCAGCTCCAGAATCTGATCTTTGTTGGGCTATAGCCATACTTGCTATATTCTATTCCAACTGCTCCAATCGAGATGCCATGTTCACCTCATGAGTAGCCTCATGGGCTAACACTTGAGTAGGGGTTGGTCCTCTACCACCTTGAACTCCTCGTCCTCTTCCAGGGACTGCCATGGCAACTCTTGTTGATCGTAATTCTTGATGGAGATCAAAACATCGATCCATCATGTGACCATGTCTGTGACAATGCTCACATGATTTTGATCCAACAGGATCCATCCTTTGACCTTGAAGACAATCCTTCTTGTGATGAGCAAATGTCCACCACATGTCCAACACACCATCCCAACAACTGATTGTTGACCTAAAAAGGATGGTGATGGTCTGGATGTTGCACCTTCACCACTCTGTCCTGTAAGACCCAGGGTTGTACATATAGGATAAAATGTAAGTATATCTAAATTGTGCCTAAGTTTATCTTAGTCATGATTATGTTTAGCTAGTTATGGTTAAGTTGGAGGAAAATATAGAGTAACTTTTGGTGTGGTAGATGAGAATTACTATTTTGTTGTTTAGTAGGAATCAAGGAATAGATTCTATCACATGGATATCTTGACTTTCCTTGACTTGGACTAGTTTTCATTGGTTGGACTTGGTGAAGACCCTTAAATCTAGGTAATTAGATTGATTTGGTACACTAGAAGTCAATTAGGGAGTAGTTGGGCTTCTAGAAGATCCAAGTGGACCAATTGCATGTTGCCATGTACCCTTTTCATTGGGGTTTGTGATCTCTACCTCATTTAAACTTGGTAAGAGGAAGTTACATGGTGATTACTTGTAGTTACGAGGGTAAGATTCTAAGTAGTATAAATAGAGAGGTTGAGAAGCACATCTCAAGTAGTTTTCAATGGAAGTTAGTTTTGGGAGAAGATAGTGTGGTGATCTTAGTTTTGGGGAGCTTGGTTCTTGGAGACGTCATGTTTGGAGTAGAGCCTTGATTCAGTGAAGACTTTGATTACCAAAGTATATTACCTTCCTTTTGAGTGATATCTTACTCTTGGTGAGAATGTGCATAATGGAGCTTGGAATTTGAGAGTTTGTGTAAGAGTGTTGTTGAGAAATCGACTCTTCAGGAATCACTCCAAGAAGAGGAGAGCACACCAAAGGGACAAGAGAGAGTGTACAGGAATGAGATGAGGAAGGTTTTGCCTTCCCTTGTATATATATAGGGTGAGTACAAGGAAACCCTAATTTCGGGTTAGCCCTAAACAGATATGTACCATAGGTACGTAACAACCCTAGATCAACTCGATGAGCTTGGGATATTAACACTCCCCTTCAAGCTCAACTGTACATCCTGAACTCCTAGACAATGTCAAAATGTAGCAAACGACTCTCTAGGCAAAGCTTTGGTGAAGATATCTGCAACCTGATCTCCTATATGTATATATCTAAGATCTACTACACCTGAAAGGACCTTCTCCCTAACAAAGTGATAGTGCACCTCAATGTGCTTTGTCCTAGCATGAAAAAATGTGATTGTTAGCTAACATCATGTCGCTAATGTTATCGCCTAGGATAATTGTAGGACTAGGATAATCTACTCCAATATCAGAAAGCAAGGAGCAAAGCCAAACTGCTTCACAAGTGGCATTCATAGCACCACGATACTCGGCCTCTGTGGGAAGACAAAGGTTACACGGTCGGTTGTTTCTTAGAAGCCCACTCACGGCCCGCACTCCCAAGTCCAAACGCATATCCAGACGTGGATCTCCTACCAGAAATGTCTCATGCCCAATCAGCATCGGTGTAGCCATGCAGGTTCAGCTCACCTCCAAATCTGTATCGAAGTCCAAAATGAAGTGTGGACTTCCTATAGCGGAGAATTCGCTTAACCGCCATCATATGCGATACCCGTGGAGCATGCAGGAACTGACTGACTAGACCAACAACATAGCTCAAATCCGGTCTAGTGATAGTCAGATAAATCAAACTCCCAACCATTTGTCTGTACAGGCGGAGATCTGCAAGTAACTCTCCATCGTTTAACTCTAGCTTTAGACCTTGTTGTAGAGGAGTGTCTATTGGTTTACAATCAGACATCTTGAACTCCTTAAGTTTATCTAAAGCGTATTGGCGTTGTATTAGCCACATATACTTTCCCTCTGTGATAAACTCCACACCAAGAAAGAATTTAAGATACCCTAAGTCTTGTATCTCAAATTCAGAACATAAGATACTCTTGATGCGGGAAATCATTTCCTCATGATTCCCAGTGATAATAAGATCATCTATTTAGATGGAAATCATCACTACATGAACTCCCTGATCTCATGCAGTATAGGGATGAGTCGGAATGACAGACTACAAATCCAAGAGACATGAGAAAGGAATTGATCCTCTCATACCATGCTCTCGGAGCCTGTTTCAAACCATTGAGGGATTTCCTTAACTTACAAACGCGGGAAAGAAACTTCGGATCTTCGTAACCAGGTGGTTGTTGCATGTTGACTTCCTCGCCGAGATCTCCATTGAGAAAGGTGTTCTTGAAGTCCATTTGATGCAGTCGCCATCCCTTGTCGACAAAGAATAGCAACCACCGCATTTAATGGTTGCCATCTTGGCAACTGGACTAAACGTCTCTTCGTAGTCCACTCCATGCTGTTGTGCGTAGCCCTTGGCTACCAATCTGGCCTTGTATCGAGATACAGTGCCATCCGAGTTGCACTTGACCTTGAAGACCCATCTACAACCAATCGCTTTCTTTCCTTGAGGTAAGTCCACCAATTCCCATGTTTGTTGGTGATGAAGTGGCAAGTTTTGTCTCCATGGCTTCAATCCACTCATTTTTGTGCATCGCCTCCTCAAACGTACTCGGGTTGCGGCAAAGAAGAACGTGAGTCATGTATGCATGATGATCGCAAAGGAAACTTTCATGCATAAATCGCTGAACAGGATGCCAAACTCTCTCAGATTTTCGTATGGCAGTATCAGATGTATTGTTGGTCGCCCCTTGCTTCGGATCAGAGGTACCAGCAGCGTCGTTTGGGGATGCTTCATCCAACGGATGAATACTTGTAATCCGTGGTGAGGACATCATATGTTACAAAATAAGATGATCCTCAAGTCTAGGAGTCGGTCTAGATGGTGCTCGGTGAACTTCATCCGTAGCAGCTCCAGTACATGAGACTCACTCTAGACTGTGTGACTCCGTAAAACTCCACTCAGCAAAGGTAGTGGATGGACTCCTTGGTGCGATTTCCACTGGAAGAGTGGGTATGACCGGAACAATCGCAGGTGCATACCAAGATTACAACTCTTCAAATACAACATCTCTACTGATATAGAATTGCCTAGAGAAAGGATTATAGCATCTATATCCTTTCGTATCTAAGGCATATCCAAGGAAAATACACTTCTCAGCTTTCGGATCTAGCTTCTTGCACTTCTCATCCGGAATGTGTACATAACAGATGCAACCGAAAACTTTCAGAAATGAGTAATCAGGCTTGTGGCCTGTGAATACCTCCATCGGGGTCTTGTTGTGAACTGTTGCAGTCGGAGTTCGATTCATCAAGTACATCGCAACGGAAATAGCTTCTGCCTAGAATTCGCACTTCTTCTCTCAACATCATTGGGACCAATTCGTCGAACTTCGGAAGAGGTTCTCTGGTCGAAATTGACGTAATGAACTGCTTGTACTCGGCAGGCAGTCCTTGCAATGTCGCACCAATAATCACAGTCGGATCAAGTTGAACATTGACAAATACTAACTGATCTGCCAGTTGCTTGATGTGATTGACATAGTCACTAGCACATATCGAGCCTTTCTTGACCGTATTGAATTGCTGCAGCAACTGCAGCTTCCAAGCTTCTGTTCCCAAATGGAACATCTGCGGACAATGCGTCCCCAAGCTTCCTTTGGGTGTGTCACGATCTTGAATGTGACCGATCATCGAGCCTGAGATCGTGAGCGCAATGTAGTGGATGGCTTGATACGACCGCTTTCTCCACTCACGCAATGTCTGCTCACTGCGAAGATCACCAGCAACCACGATTGGTGCTTTTTCCTCCCCGGTCACAAGCTCCCATAGCCCTTGGCCTTGAAGGAAGATCTTCATTCGAAATTTCCACGTTTGGAAATTATTCTTGTCGAGTTTCTCTCCAGTGATCATGCTCACGGATTCTGCCATGGTTGTGGTTACGAGCGGAAATCAGGACTTGAACACGGCAAGTACCTGCACAGACACAAAACGAACAGAAAGAACACCTCCGCGACTACGGCGGAAAAACAGCTCCTCTACACCTCGATCAAGAAACATGTAAAACTCCAGAAATTGGCGAAATGTGCATGTCTTGACCCGCATACAAAGAACGAAATTTGTTCGCGATTCTGCGCCTGCGCAGTACTTAACCGAAAATGACGAAGAAAGCTCAGATTGAGCTGAAATTTTTCGTGGTAAGAGCTTTGACAGAGGCGAACGTTGTTCAGTTTCTACCTACACTTATGCTTGGCCTCTACTCTGGTAGAAATCCTCAAACCTCTAAAAAACCTCGTTTAGGCCTCCAAACAGCTCCTCAAAGATTTTGGAAAAGGCGATAACTACCACCAACAACTCCAAATCGCACGAAAACTTCATGGCTACCAAAATCAACCATTCTGCGCAAGACGACTTCCTTTAGGGAGTTTGGCGATCAGAAATAGGTTGAAAACGATCATCTTGACCTCCGAAAACGCGATTGAAGATTCTGAGAAAACACGAAACGGTTCCCCAACAATCTAATCGCTCAATGTGGGACAAATTTCCAACTTTGAGGCTCAATCCTCACTGATCTCCAGCACTCCTCTATGTCCAATCTACATAACTAATGCTCCCACCATGCTTTGATACCATGTTGAGAAATCGACTCTTCAGGAATCACTCCAAGAAGAGGAGAGCACACCAAAGGGACAAGAGAGAGTGTACATGAATGAGATGAGGAAGGCTTTGCCTTCCCTTGTATATATATAGGGTGAGTACAAGGAAACCCTAATTTCGGGTTAGCCCTAAACAGATCTGTACCATAGGTACATAACAACCCTAGATCAACTCGATGAGCTTGGGATATTAACAAGTGTGCATTAGGGTCATGTTCATAGGGTGAGACTAAGTCCTTCTAGATTCATGATGAGCTTCCAAAAAGCCATCGGAGGTAAACCTGAGTGAGAGTCAGCCCGGAGGTCACAGTCCAGATGGTCGAGACTGTCCCACATGTCTACCATAACCACTCATGGTTTGTGTTGTAGACTGGTAACGTGAAGAAGTTGATGAAGATGGTGAATCCTTGCTGAACCCATCAGTCACCACCCTCTCTTCTTGCATGTTGAGCTCAATACGCTCAGCAAGACAAAACACAATGGCCTACGTAGGTGATGTCTCCTGTAGTAAGGTAGCATCTCTCACTCTACGTCTCAACTCCCTATCCAATATCCCATACCAATATTGGACAGCTTGTGCCTTGTCACCCCATGGGTAACATTGATCAACCAACGCATTCGAGTATACGCCTTCCGAAGACTCTCCCCAGTCTTCCGTTGAAACTCCTGCAAGCCTCATAGCTTGTCAGTTCTCTTCCCTTGGTAGTCTCTCCTCAACCGTGCGAAGAACTCTAGAATAGGGTTAAAGGTTGGGATCTCTAAACTCTTCCCAACTCTACTAGCTTCAACCGTATCATCAGTGTCAAGTACAGAGGATGAACTCGCACCTCCAAACATTGTACTAGAAGTAATAGAAATGTAGTTTGGAGACCAGTATTGTCCCAAAACTCTATCTCCTCAAGGTGTTCACGCCAAAACTCATGATAATCATCCATCGACGGACCCTCCAAATGCTGGAATAATCCCTTCCAAGCCATAAATGGACTGAACAATGTAGAGTTGCGCATCCATTGTAAATCACACCATGAGTCAAACTCCTGGATGAAATCATCCAACTCAATAATGCCAAGTATACCCGAATATCGTCTGAGACCCTTGGTGTCCCCATAGATATCGTCCATGTCCCACAACAACGGTGTGGGTACACACTCCAAGATATCACCAAGCTCAGCTCTGTCACTCTCTGAAACCAAATCAGAGTCTTCTATGAACCTCAACGGCCAAGGTTGGTACCGAACCCCGCTAGGGATGCATCCAATGCTAACCCGAGCAATCTCTCCTCCGGAACCTCCAGAGAACTCCACTGTGACACCAATGTATCACCTCCACAACCGTTCAAAAGCAAGTCCCCAACTGGAACCAGAAACAACAACTGTAACTAGAAACCACAACAGAAGGTACCCGAGGCACCACAAGGTGCTAACACAAGGGCAACCTGAAACCTGCCATCACCATAGGCACTCACCCCGTCTACAGGTCCGCAAGTCTTGTCTCACTGGGGAGAAACATGGATAGTCTTACTGATTTACAAATCGAGCCTCACTATCGGCAGCACACAGGAGCTCCAACACTCCAAACAACAAAGCACCAACACAAACAAATGCGGTGCACAAACATGAAGCAGAGATGGAGGTATATCAATCACAAGAAACATAAAGATCTGGTTTGGGTCAAACCAACCCAACCCGGACTGATATAGCCTCAGAAGGGCATTTAAAAACACAAAAACTCAATTATGGAGGCCTTTTGCTCTCCAGATCGATAAACTGAGACAGGTTTTAGCCTTGAGATAGATTTGTTGTAGCCTTTTTCAATTTGCTACCTAATGCAATTTTTTTTTCGCAAACGGACACCGTTTGAAACTTCTACGGGACTCTGAAAATCTTCAACTTCGATTTTAGACCCCTAAACGTCCAAATTTTGCAATTCTGACACTATTAGCTTTGGGCTTGAAATCTCTACCGCTGCACAACAAACTTTACATAATCTATCACCCCACCAAATTTCAGATCAAACGGACACTGTATGATAATCTGATAGCCTGCTGCTCCTATTTTCGACCCGAAAACTTCAAAAAACCAAATCTTGGACTTCAAGCACTTCTGTCCAAAATATTTTTCGGCCAATCTCAAATAAATGCTCCAAGACAACTATAAACATCAACCCATTTTGTCAATTTTGAGCAGCGCTTCCGTCCTCGAAAATTTCCAATTCGGATTTATACTAAAACAGAAAATACAGAAATTCGAAATCGATAAGATCCACCTCAAATCGACTCTACTTCTAGATCACCACCACGGGCTGCACTCTAGCAACGCCTTGCATGCTCAACAACCAACGGATCGAAGCTACCATCGATCCAAACTCACCAAAATACTTTCAGCGCTCCAAGAACTCCCAGTTATCACCACAAAATCCAATTTGAGTTTTCAAAGTAATCTTTTCTACTCTCAAAATGTCCACAAGGACACTCCGCTCATAACCATAGCATAAAAAAGAGATTACAGTCAAGCCAAACCCGCTTTATGCTTCAAATACTCTAGGTTCCCGCGCTAGCTAATATCCACCATAGCCACACTCTCAAAGACTCAACTTCGAAAACTGGCATCCAAGGAGCCCTAATTCAAACTCTATCCCTTGAGCCTTAGGACCCCTAACGGCGCTGTCGGCCCAAACGGCAGTCCCAGTGCGAACGGCACTAATTGCACAACCGGCTCTAACTATTGTATCTACTCATGCATACGTGCACCTACCTATCTAGAGATGCCACTACATAAGTCGTGACACTGCATTAGTAGCAAGAAAAGAGATTCAGTTGTTAGTTAGACAGATTGCTATCAGGGAGATCTTATTGCGCCTTGCTAGTTCTACTGTGATTTTGCTACATCTTTCATATTTCCATCATCATCTTTGTCCATACTAGTTTGAACTTGTCACAGGAGGAGGTTGTGAGATGGTATCGTTGGACATAGAGCACTTCTAGATATCCATCCGGATTGAATTGTCTTGCAGATGGACGTTGAGAATAATTTTAATAATGTCTCACGTGCATCCATCTTTAAAGACCGTAGAGAAGCTGATGGACCTTTATTGAGCCTCATTCCTATAGTATGGTCTTCCTATTGTTCACATTCTACTTTCTTCTATCAGCATGACTTTTCACATGATGGAGTCATAGTTCTACAATGCCCTCTTGATACTCAATAGGGAGATCCTTTTGGAGCATCACAATTTGCAATGGCTCATTATAAAGCTCTTGTTTCGACTGCTATGTCTGTATTAGGTTATGTGTATAGTCCTTAGCCAATGATACACACATTGTGGGCCTTGTAGACCACATTAAGAATACATTTGATTACTTGATTATCGAGCTTCATCTTGTAGGCTTGAGAGTCAATTTGTCAAAGTTAAAGGTCATGGTCTCCTTCATGCATTTCTCCTCATCTCTAGCTTCTAGAGAGATGTATGATATCAATAGATGACTTACATATTCTAGGAGCGCCAGTAGGGTCTCAGGATTTTGTCTCACGCTATCTAGATGCTGCACTTGCCGAGGATGTATTGTATGTAAATTACCTTCTTATACTAGAGGATCCGCATGTGGCATTTAGTATACTCTACTCTAGTATTGCTCATCAACCCACCTACCTTCTTCGCATAATTACTCCTTCATCTGCATTTATATCACACTTGACATCCTTTGATAGGAGTATCATGGGCGTCTCTGGTGACATCATCAGACCATGGACCTTTGAGTATGTGACAGGAGATTTGACAAGAAGACATACATCTTTTCCGATTTTGTGTGGAGGGGTAGACTTATTATCGATGGAGAAGAAGATATCTATAGCATTTTTGGCTAGTTGTGCACTCGCGACACCTTTGTTATCTTACCGATTTGTGATTGCATATAGGCCCATCCTTAAGATGTATGCCAGAGACGTGGATATGGGATCATTTCCTTTACATATACTATTACAACATACGAGAGATGTTTTGCCCCTAAAGGTATGACATGAATTGTTGTCTTTTTCCTTTTTGCCCATGTATTGGACTAGAGATTTATAGTCTACCTTGATGGACCAACAGTTTCAGCACGCTATACATTTACTATTAGTGGATCCGACCATTCCTTGTAATACTAGGGCTCGTCTACACTCTTGGTCAAGAAAGGATGCATGTTTGTGGATCTCGGTTCCATCATGCATAAGGGCTTTTGGACTCATATCAAGTACTTTTTCTATAACGATAAAGTTCCGCCTTGGCTTGGTTCATCCATCTACATCTTCATTACTCACTTGTGAGTGTGGTACTATCTTAGATGCATCAAGTATCCGTATGATTTGTTGCCCATTTGGAGGGCTGTCACAACTTATGTAGCGGTATCTCTAGTTAGATAGTTGAGAGTATGTAGGAGCAAATACATTAATTAGAGCCGATTGTGCAGTTAGCGTTGTTCGAACTAAAACTGATGTTAGGACCGACAACGCCGTTAGGAGTCTAAGGGCTCAAGGGGTAGAGTTCAATCCTTGGAGGGCAGTTTTTGAAGTTGAGCCTTTGAAAGTGTGGCTATGATGGATAGTAGCTAGTGCTAGAACCTGGAGTCTTTGAAGCACAAAGTGGGTTTGGTTCGACCGTAATCTCTCTTTTATGCTATGGTTATGAGCGGAATGTCCTTGTGGATGTTTTGAGAGTAGAAAAGATTATTATGGTACACTTGTGTTGGTGTATGACGATATATGTATTGTTTTGTTTGATGTTACTGCGATGTATGTTGTGATGTGATATGTGTGTGCACGACAGGGCAAATGATAGCTGCCTATGATGCCATTAGGGATGTGGTGTTTGTTATGATGCGAGAGAATGGATATCTCACATGGAGGAAGAGTTGGTATGCATTGCATTTGACTAGGGTTATGACATACCTATACTTGGTTCGGGAAGACCATGTTACTATTGCACACATGGTGGTTATCGATCCTAGACGTGACACAATTTCGGAGGGCGTGATTAACCATCCTCTTTGATGGGCGGCGAGTGGAGCAACAATAGCCAAGGTCTCCAATTATAGGGGTATGTGGAGAGGTCACGTCTTTGTTACTCTAGCATTGGAGTTATATGGAGCTATGGACATGACTTCTAACGGAGAACCTACCATACTAGACAACACATGTATCTCTCTCAAGTTTATAGTATAAACTATTTTAGGCAACTTGATTTCATTGCTCTACATAGAGCACTAGCTAGTGCAATCCATAGTATAGCAATCAAATTAGGTGATGATTCTTCTTATGTTGTGTTGTTATTAGAAAGTTTCATGTATATGGTTCCCATATCTTATATCTTAGGTGAATTATGATATATTTCCCATTCTGATGCAATTGGGGCCTAGCCCCATGTTACCCGTTTGGTTTCATCCATGTACCACTTGCAGGTATTCCCATCCTTTTTGTTATTTTACTTTACTCAGTCTCTTTGGCATTAGCACTTGACAAACTTTTGCCCCTGGCGATAGCTTTGAATTTGAATCCGTGGCGCTTCTGTTCGATAGGTGAATCTTCGATGCAGAGACGAAGGAGAATTGCGATGTGATTTCTGGAAGCTGAAGATTGTGCAAGCTATCTTGATTTGGAGTGCAGCGAGGCGATTATCGGAGTCCCGTTCCAACAATGCGGATCTAGGTTGAGCTGCATTTTGGGGATTTTCTCCGCCAGGTCTCCAGGGAGAGAGCTGACGGGCGTAAAATATGAAAGTCAAAATTCTGAGTATCCCATTCGCTGGATTCTGTTTCTCTGGTTGTTGCATTCGCATTTCCAATTAAAATGGTAAAAGTGTTGAGGCCCTGCTTGAGGTCGTGAAATAGGAAGTGAGATTTTGTGAAGTTTTGGTCATAAGCGTACATATTCTTTGGTTCGTGTTATAATTAGTCTGGAACGAGGAGATATCAAATGGAAGGAACAATACAACAACACTTATGGGGTTGTGTCCTTGACGAGATCGTCAATTGCGTTGCGTCTTCTCTTCACTATCAGAGTAAGCTTCTCTTCTCATGCCGCTCAATGCCTATGTTTGAAATCACTGACATTCAGAAGTTTGCCAGAGTATATGTATGAGTTTCGACGCAGTTACGGCTCATAAATCCCTAAACTCCTGATATCTTCACGTTTGTCTCCTGATAACTTCTGTGAGGTTTTTCACAATCACGGTTTTGTCTCAGAACCACCACTCTTCTCGTTTCAATCAGGTTCTCTTCGATACCCTCGGTGAGACTCTTCGTATGCTTGAAAACACTTTGTAAAGCTTATCTCTTTCCATGTGTACATTTTTGTGCAGATGGCACGCAGTAGCTTCATGGACATGGGATGCTCACGATGATGCCTGTGGCATTTGCCGTATGGCGTTCGACGGGTGTTGCCCCGATTGCAAAATGCCTGGAGACGACTGCCCACTCAGTAATCTTTTGCCCTTTCTTGGATAATCGTTTGAACTTCGGCAAGCGTGTGAATCTTGTGTGGATTCTTTGTCAGAATCTCTTCTACTCAATGTGTGTAGTTCCCAAGCTAAGCAACTTACGTCCTAACCAGGGAACCTGCACTTTTTCTTATACTCATGCAGTAGTCAACAATGTACACAAGTTTTTCTTTTACTGCTCCATTTGAATCTACAAGCTGTTGGTATTGACATACTGGTTCGGTGGAAATTAAAATTTTGCCTTGCTTGTCAGGTCTGTCAAACGATGCATCATAGATATCACTAGATTAACAACTGAAATAATTGTATGACTGTTGTCGCTGTGTGGAGCAGTATGGGGTGCGTGCAACCATGCATTTCACCTGCATTGTATTCTGAAGTGGGTCAACTCACAAAGCCCAAGACCCCATTGCCCCATGTGCAGGAGAGAGTGGAAGTTCAGAGGCTGAACGATGTAAGTAGGGTATTGTAAGTAAGGATTTCATTTTCCTGAAGGTTAAGCTGTCAGCTGGATTGAGTGAGATCACCTTAAGAAGGAATATTGTTTGTCCAACGTCTGCCTGGCAGGTTTCAGGAGGCGGTAAACCACCCGTGCCTTCATAACAAAATGAGAAAAAATCAGTGTTTTATGTCATTACTGGCATGATACAAGTAGCTGAATCCTATTTTACCGCAAATCGGTGTTTGAGCACCAGGATCTTTTCTCTCCTGCATTCCTAGATTTTTAAGGAACAAGCAAGGTTTGAATGCCTTGAGCATTTGTAACCCGATTCGGAAGCAAATCTGTAGTAATTCCAGTCTATTTATCGCACCTGAGGTAGATTTAATGTGATTGAGTTAGTTTCTGTTTTGCTTTCTACTCCCTTCTGGATTGATTATCTCTATATCTAGTTTCTGTAATTTTTTCCCATGTGAGTCCTGGCACAGTGAAGCATACCTGGAGCTTATTTAGCGCCTCAAAATAACCATCCTGCCTAGTTGTATGAGGATGTATTGTACGTGTAACAGGTACAGATTCAACCTCAGCCTTGACTCCTTAACACTGACGTTCTTGTTCAAGGGATTTGTTTCATCAACTTGGTCTGGCTTAACTACCTTGAAAGCATTTTTGAAACCACTTCTACTCCGTAAAACTCATACCTTCCTGCATGGTTTTGTACACATGATACTGGTCTTGAAATCAAACCAACGTGTATGTCCCATAAGGATATAGGCGACACAAATGCTGAGGGTGCTACCCAATATCGACAACAATTTCCGTCTATGTTGAAAGGGAGCTGGGAAGTATTGGTGCCAAGGTGTAACGACCATGTGGAACAGAATACTCGCAGCTCACAAGAGGCCATTTTGTAAGAATAGTGATGGAAGAGGAAATTGTTCCATTCAGGTACCTTTACCGAAGACTGGAACGAGTATATGTCACAGGCAGCGATACCCACATGTTTTCATTTCCTGAGAATTTCTGATTTGCTCTTCTAGTTTCTCAAGATGAAGACGTTCGGCCAGGAGCTACGATCCGCGAGTATTTTTCTCTTGTGGTCACAATCGAGTGTCTCGTAGGTTGTTCGGCCTGTGACGTCCCAATATCCACATTTGTATAAGCCCCGGATAAGGCCATGAACGTAATGGAGCTTGTACAGATAGAGGACATTGGAACGCCCATTGTTGTGTAGGATGCGATCAGCTTCATGATGTTTTATATTCAAATACAGGCATTTGTGTGGTTGAGAGGACCTTCGTTACGGTTGTCAAGTGGATCCACCGGAATATTATGTAACGCCAGAGTGCTGTGTATTAGTTCTATTACACGGATTCTAAGGTTGGTAATCTGACTGCTTCAAATTTGCTCATCAAAACTGAATTTATATGGTAAGTAGTAGATTTGAAAGACAAACAAATTCAATTGTATACGTTGGAACAACATGCTTCCGAAAAAGATAGAAAACATTTCTTCTCCTCAAGATTGTCCATTTTTTTCATGTTAAGAACGTGGCTTTTCCTTTGCCAATGGTACTGTTCATCCACCGTATTGGCGATATATTCTCAATCCTTCACTCTTAGATTTGCAAAACTCATCTCTTGTAATTTTTTCTCATACTATTTTAATAGTAAATTCATCTATCTACTAATCAAATAAATCATGTATGTTCTCTTTTCGCTCGTGGCAACTACTTTTGATCTTTTCATTGATCCCCTCCTTACTTTCACACTCTGCCATCAAAACCCTCCAAGGTTGATCTAACCTTATTGATACAATCTCACCTTGTAAATCCTTAATCTAACCAACTTTCTTTAAAGATGTTTTATTTATGTTGTGCCGATCCGTATTTGAAGATTAGTGCTCCATCACGTTTGGATCATTTTTTTTTCTCTCTTATAATTTCTTGAGGTTTTGAATCTTCTTTTTGATTGAAAAACATTTTTTTATTTTTACTTGCCAAAGATGTTTTTCATCCATTGTAATCTCACCATATTTTAAATACTTCATGACTAGATTTCCAAAACTCATCACTTGCAACTTTTATTTATACAATTCATTATCAAACCCATCTCTCAACTTTCATTCATGTACTTTTTTTTCTATCTTGATATGTACTCACTACCTTATTCTTCGTTTCATCTTATTTTCCACTATTACTCTCAAAATGAAAACAGTCAATAATCCATCACTCACTATTATGATCTTATATTTTGGGTCTTTGATCAATCAACCTACTTTGATTTTTATTCATGTCATTTAAACACATACGTGAATCACAAACACATAATGAATCATTACCCTATTTCTTGTCAATATTCCTTTTTCACAAATCTCTTCCTGATTATTTTAATGTCTTTTACATTTCTTAAATATTTTTTTTTAACTTTTTCAACATAATCATTTTTTGTTGTCAACAATATTTTTATTTATTATATTTTCATTTTAATTTTTAATTTATCACATCAAAATTATTGTTCTATCCATCAACTCAACCATCTTTTAGTTCTTATATGAACACTACTTGATTTTTGTAGAATAAATGAACAATAAAATCTGAGAATTGCATATTTGAAATTCATTGTAATTGTACAATTTTTTAAATATTTTAATTTTCACGGTACATTAAGCAAATATTTTTTCTCTACTTTTGGAATCATATTCTTCATCCATTACATTGACAATATATTTCTGACTTTTGATTTTTAAATTTCATCAATTGACATTTTGATTAAAAAATATTTCAGTTTTATCAATCAGTTGAATCATGTGTTATCTTTTCCCTGCTATTAACAAATAATTACTCAATGATTTTCATCCTTACACCTTATCTTGTCATTGATCATTTTTTATTGATTCTAATTATATTCTTGTAATTATCATGCTATGTTTGACTCTAACCATAACCATAAGGTCAAAAATAAATCATATAAATATTTCATCAAATTAACATATTTTGTGATTTTTAAATTTTGTTTTTACAAATTTATTAGCTTGTGAATGTTAGTAGTTAACTCATGTCTTGAGTAACTCTGGTTTGTTTGACTATATTAAGTTAGGCTAGGGCTGGTACTTCTATATAAGAGGGGTGTCAGAAGATCTTTGTGATACAATTAGGTTATTCAGTAAAGTGACTCTGAGTGTTTCGTGGACATAGCCTCAGTGAGGTGAACCACGTATTTCATGTGTCGACTCTTGATTGCATGTTTGTTTCTCAGCATATTTATGTCACGGACCGATAAGTGGTATCAAAGCGGGGAGGAGAAAATAGATTTGCAATCACGGCCATCCAGCGTGGTAGATTACTAGTCATTGCTTTGGTGCATTGTGTTTCAAAATTAACCAAATTTCCACTTCTACTCTCTTTCTTCGCTGTGGCGTAAGAGGATATCGGTTTGGAGCGGAGTTGGAATGCGCAAACTGTTGGTTGTAAATGCGGAGGTAGATCGAGACATGTACGTTGTGGTGCTTTCATCCGTGAGGTAGCTCAAGAGTGCAGAATGGAGTTTCTCGATGTGTTTTTCAACGAATCAAACGACATTTGATTGTGGGGCAGTGCGGGAGGGAGTGAGTGTGCGTGCCAAGGGCAGGCTGGAGGATCCAATATCGATCGCATCATCGTCATTGCTTTCTTGCATGCCGCATTTGGCAAGGTAGTGCCCAGAGGCGGCATTCTGGTGGAGCGTGATAAGGCGGGGCTGGTCGTCTGCTCAGCCCAGTCACTCCCAAGGACAGAGCTGATGCGGTAGCGGTCGAGGGAGCACGGTCTGGGTGCTCGTTTACATGTGAAGGAGCGTGTTGTAATCAGCACACATCTAGTGATGATGCGTTCGGATTCTCAATTGGTTTATGGTCGCGGAGTACAAGGTTTTGTGTTCTCATTGAAATAGAATGAATGAGGAGAAGGTTCCAACATCGAGGGGAAGGTTCGGCTTGTGGGCGCTTCTCATATGCACCTAGAGGAGACGGGCCACCTACACCGAGCTTTGGAGAGCTTTTGTCCAACCCATATCCCAGAGCTCCATGCAGGAGAAATTCCGCTTCCAAGTACTCCAAGTTCAGAGCGAAGGCGACCAGATCTTTATCACGATTCGTGAACTCACCAGCACCTTGTACTAGCACACTCCATAGTAGCAGGAAAAGAGCGGATATTTTCATCATGGTTTCCATTCGTGCCATCTCGTCACAACTTGTCTGAGACAGGATTGGAAGACTCGATTATGAGAAGTAGCTAGTTTGGCGCAACTCTTGGCATTCAAAAACGATTGGATCAAGTTAGTGATGCGTTCGTAGTTGCGCATCGAGGTTGGCAGTGAGGCATTCGTGAGGCATTGCTTCGAATTTGGGCGTAGAGAGGTTGTTAGCTTCAGGTGTGCATGCGACGAAGTATTTTCGTTGGGATAGAGATGGGTTCCTCCGCTTCCGGGCTTGAGGCTTGGTTAGGAGTATAACAGAGAGTGGTGTGACCTTGTTCGTGTGTCTCGGTGAGCGGGTGCTGGTTCTTGGTCGAGAGTGCATTTCTTCTGATCCTCTGTTTTTCTGCCTTTGCTACGTTTGCGTCGGAGTGGATTGGAGGTGGGACGGTGTGTTTGAGGGCTCGATAGCATCACTATCTCTTGTGGTTTAGGAATTTTTACCTAGGGTAAATTTCCTTTTTTCTCTAATGAGTGGGAAGAAGTCAAGTTTGGAGGTTCCATTTGATTACCAAACGACACAAGGGACGAATTCATGGGCTAGATGGAGCGAGATGGCAGTCATGAAGACAAGAGGAGCCGGATTTGACATTGTCAAATATGATGGGCATGGTGACTATCTTATGTGGGAGAGGCAAGTCAAAGGCAAGTTGAAGGCTTCCGGTTTGGGCAAATCATTGAGGCCTAAACCCTCTACATTCAATGATGAAGATTGGAATGACCTTAAGGAGCAAGCAGAGAGTATTGTTATACTCCATTTACAACCTTCAGTTCTGAAGCAAGTTGATGAGTATGACAATTGTACTTTATTATTTGAGGTTCTTCAGCGACGGTTTCATCGCAAAGAGTTATCAAACAGATTGTACACCTCCTTGAAGCTAATGAGCTTCAAAATGAAAGATTCAGTTACGAAGATACAAGATCACATTGATGCCTTTGGTGATCTTATTATTGATCTTCAGAATCTTGGAGAGGAAATAACTGATGAGAGAAAGGCCTCTCATCTGTTAAGCTCATTACCTACTTCATATCAGTCATTGTCACAAGTGTTGCTCCATCCTTTTCATCTATTACAGCTTCGAATATGACCCGTGGACGATCACAATCAAGGAATGAGAAGTATGGGAAGAAGGTTGGATCTAGAGGTAGATCCATGTCTAGGGGTAAATTCCAAGACAGAAAGACGGTGGTTTGTTGGAAATGTGGCAAGAGTGGTCACTTTAAGAAGGACTGTCGTGTGAAGACCAATGCTAATGATCCTCTTTTGGCCAATGTGGCTCAAGATTTTAATGAGGAGGATGACTTGCTCGAAGATGGACTATGAAGTCAGAGGTATGCCCTATGCAACTCACCAAAGGGCGTTGGTGATGTATGGATTCTGGATAGTGCTTGTTCTTATCACATTTGTTACATTAGAGAGTTTTTTCATTCTTTCTCAATATCAAATGGTTTAGTTCTTATGGAAAATGATCAACCCTGTAGAATTGAAGGAGTTGGATCTGTCAAAATTCATATGTTTAATGGAGTCAATCGTACAATCGTACGTTGACTCACGTCAGGTTTATACCTGAAATGAGAAAGAATCTTATATCTCTTGGAATGTTAGATTCAAAAGCCCTTGAGTTGAGTTCTAAACAAGGAGTACTTGAGGTGAGAATAGGTGATAAGATTATCTTAAGAGGACACAATCATAGAAATTTGTATGTGCTAGAGGGCAATACCATTTGTATGTAGAGATATGGTAAGAATCTTACCATATCTCGGCATGAGATGGCTCATGTTTGGCATACTAGAATGGGACACATGAGTAACATGTACTTGACCTTCCTTCAAGATATGGGCTTGTTACTTGGTTTAGGTAAAGTTGACATGGAATTTTGTGAACATTGTCTTATGGGCAAGCAACATAGAAAAGCCTTTGGTGTTGGAACTCATAGTTCCAAAGAGTTACTTGAGTATGTACATAGTGACGTGTTGGGACCCTCTCCTAAAGCCTCACATTCTAGGAAGTGGTACTATGTATCGTTTATTGATGATTACTCAAGATTTGTGTGGGTCTATTTTCTCACAAAAAAATCTGAAGTCTTTGCAACTTTCAAAAGTTGGAGAGCCCAAGTAGAGACTCTGATTGGTCACAAGGTGAGATATCTATGTTCGGATAATGGCGGGGAGTATACTTTTGAGGAGTTTAGAAGTTACTGCAAAGAGGAGAGGATCGCTCCTTATCTTACCATGGTTTATACTCCGCAACAAAATGTTGTTTTTGAGAAGCTCAACTGCACAGTATTGGAGAAGGTGCGTAGTATGTTGAGTCAATATGGTTTACCATATGAATTCTGGACTGAAGCTGTAAATACCGCACTGTATTTGGTAAATCTGTCTCCTTCAAATGCAATCGATTTCTTGACACCATTTGAATTGAGGCACAAACGGAGGGCTGATTATAGTCGTTTGAGAATTTTTGGTTGTACGGCTTATTGTATCTCTCCACGGGTGAGATTGATCATTATGGGTTTAATGATGAGCCACAAGGAAAAGCTCCAGAACAGATGGAGCAAATTCCTGAACAACAAGAATTGGAGGAGCAAGTTGTCGTTGCTGAGCCTCAAGACACAACACGAAACGATGGAGATCAACCAAGACCATATACTAGGAGATCATCAAATCGGATTAGTAGAGCTCCCGAAAGGTATGGAACATGGGCTGATTCATCTATTCTTGAGGATCATGATATTGAAACTAAGAATGATGATGGCAATGTGTTGATCTTGGAAGAAGGAGAACCTTGTTCATATAGAGAAGCTCAAGCCTTTATCAATAAGCTTGAGTGGGATATTGCTATGGAGTGTGAGATGCAATCGCTTGTTGAGAACAAGACTTGGGAGCTGGTGGAGCTTCCAAAGGGTCAACCTTTGGTTGATAGCAAGTGGATGTACAAGTTGAAGGATAATCTAGCAGATGAAGAGAAGAGGATCTTCAAAGCCATGCTGGTGGCTAAGGGGTTCACATAAGAGAAAGGTGTGGACTACAATAAAGTCTTCTCACCTGTAGCAAAGTATGCTACAATACCTGTGGTATGTGCACTTGTTGCGATATTTGGTCTAGTTATGGATCAGATGGATGTTGTCACAGTTTTTCTATATAGATCTTCGGAGGAAGATATCTACATGAGACAACCTACTGGCTATGAGAAGAAAGGTCAAGAGAAGTTAGTTTGTAGATTGCTCAAATCTCTATATGGATTGAAGTAAGCTCATATGCAATGGAATGTAAGGTTTGATGAGTTCATGATGGGATTTTCACGGAGTGTGTTTGATCCATGTGTTTACATGAAGAAGGTGAATAATGAGATCTTTAGCCTCATTATTCTAGTGCTTTATGTGTATGACATGCTCATTTTGGCAAAGGAACAATCCGACGTCGATAGATGCAAGAAGAAATTGAAATCTGCATTCAAGATGAAGGATTTGGGTAAGTCCAAGAGGATTTTAGGTATGGATGTTCACATGGATTTGAAGTAGAGGAAGCTATGGTTAAGTCAGGGCAAGTACATTCAGCGTGTGGTGCTTGACAGGTTTAACATGGCAGACTCTAAAGGAGTGTGGACTCCTTTAGCGGCACATTTTAAGCTCTCATCAGCTCAATGTCCAATTGATGCAACTGAGAGAAGAAAGATGTGGTCAATTCCCTATGACAAGGCAGTGGATAGCCTCATGTATTTGATGGTGTGCACTAGACCTGATATTGCTCTAGCTATGGACAAGGTGAGCAAATACATGTCAAATCCATGAAAGGTGCATTGGGAAGCTGTGAGGTGGATTCTCAAGTACCTCAAGAACACTAAGGATTTTGGTCTTTTGTTTGATGGTTTATTGGACAATGTCAAATCCTTGTTGGGTTACGTTGATGTTGACCATGGACAAGATCTAGACAAGAGGAAGTCTACAACTAGGTATGTGTTTACACTTGGAGGTGGATGCGTTAGTTGGAGATCTACCTTGCAGAAATGCATAGCTCAGTCAACTACGGAAGTTGAATATGTAGCACTAGCGGAAGCAGCAAAGGAGGTTATTTGGTTGAATAGACTTATCACTGAGATGGGATTGAAACAGGATGTTAAAAATCTCCATTGTGATAGTCAGAGTGCCTTACATCTTGCAGCAAATCAAGTGATGGATAGTAGGGTGAAGCACATCGACATCAGATATCACTTTATCAGAAATGCAGTTTCTGATAGGAAGGTTGAGCTAGTCAAGATTGACGATAAACTCAATCCACTTGATGTTTTGACCAAAGTTATTCCTTTGGAGAGTTTTAAGAGGCATTGTGCTACTATGTAGGTTTTGCACAAGGAGCACTAGTAGAGTTACTGTAGCAATTGTTTGATTCTTGTATATGCTTTACTACTTCCTAGTTAGGCTACGTCTTAGTTCTAGTTAATCCTTGTTTATAGGAGGACCTATGCTTCAGGTTTCCTTCTAGGACTTCCCGCTGAGTATGTATATGGATAACAAGAGTTAGACACCCCAAGACATGAGTCAAGGGGGAGATTGTTAGGAGTTAACTCAGGTCTTGAGTAACTCTGGTTAGTTTGATTATATTTAGTTAGACTAGGGCTAGGGCTACTACTACTATATAAGGGGGCTGGCAGAAGCTCTATGGGACACAATTAGGGTATTCAATAAAGTGACTTTGTGTGTTTCGTAGACGTCGCCTAAGTGAGGTGAACCATGTATTTTCTGTGTCGACTCTTGATTGTATGTTTGTTTCTCAGTGTATTCCTGTCACGGACCGATAGTGATCAAACATATCAAAAACTCACCAAACATGATTTTAATTAATCTTCAGACCTTCATAAATTTTTGCAAATCTAAGAATCACAATTAAAAAATTTCATATATATTGTGAAATCTGTAAAGATTAACAAAATCAACCATACTTAACACCATTGCCCTATGTCATACCTTTGTTTTTTTAAACAACATTTAGTATATTTTTTGGTCGAGATTGTTAGACATAATATCAACTAAATAATAAAAGATATTAACAGAGTGCGGAGCTGAGTTTGGCATAGGTGAAGTTCTAGTCAGTGTGGAGTTGAGTCTGCGTAGGTACTAAAACACTTCCCCTCTACGAATCAACCGAATCTTCATTTCACTTTATATTATTGAATCTAGCAATGGGATTATATCAATTTTTGACTAAATGTTATACTATCTAGGTTCCTTCATTCAAACCTTTATGCAATAAAAATCCTCTAATTATTTTAGAAGTACAAACTTACAAGTAAGGACTCATTGTTTGTCCTCTTGGACCAACAATGAGTCACACATTGCACCAAAATAATCTACACAAGAGAGACGTGGTTCATCTCTAATTTAAAACTCAGATTGAATTTTTGACTCAATTAGAAGAGTATTGAATGATAATTTGAAGTTTGTGTACATAGTCTAAGTTTTTGGATTGCACTGACTACCACAAAATTAATACAATGATTAAAATTTTTGCTATTGGAATTATGATAAAAAAACACTTTCTATAATTTGATCTTGGATGATGAGAGATCTTCTTGTGAAATTTGAAATTACGAGGATTTTCTGCTCAAAAAATAACCAATCAGAAGGATCAAAAACAACTAATTCATATAAAGCCATAGAACCTGCCCAACCACAAAACGAGTAAAATATTGGGATTTATAATAGTGGTAGTACATAAGTGTATGCATATTGACTTGTGATATAGTGTTTGTTTAGAGAATTGTTATGAGAGATTTGGGTGCGAACAATATTGGAATTTTTATGAGAGCATACAAAGGTCGTAATGTAATTACATGTTAAGTTTGAACTAGTATTTATAATCTACTTGTGAGATCTAATCAACTTCTCATGTGATTTTGATTCACTACAATTGATTTAAATGTGAATTGGTGAATCGAAGAGAAAGAGAATTGCAATTCACCCTATGGTCAAAAAAGTTCTTATAAAGCTAGACGTTCAATTATTCTTAGAGTGAAGTAAAGTTTTTAGTACAACGTATAAACTTCTCAAAATGGAATAACATTGAGTAAACATTGATGATTTAAAGATCTGCAATATAAATGATAAATATAAAAATTATTATGTTCTTATTTTAATTTCATTTTTATTTACATAAGACAAATATTTCCTTTTGCACTCATATCTCTCCCTTTGAAATTAATAGTAGCACTCGAAGGTTTAATTTTGTACTAAAGATAAACTCAAATAAAGTATTCACACAAGAACTCAATTATAATAATTATATTATAAAATTATTATTAATATTGTAAAAATCTATGTTGCAAATATGCCAATTGGTAATAAATATATCATTGTGATGCAAAAAAAGTTTTGCTTATTTTCATATAATTTCAAGGGAATTTTTATAATTATTAAAATATATTAAATAAATAAGGATATTAATTATTAATTGACTTTTTCATTCTCTTATATTAAAACTCTCACTTAAAAAAATAAATTAATCTTTTTAATCTTTTGAACTTATTTTTCATAAAAAAATTTACAAAATAAACTGAAACTATATTTTTAATAAATAAAATAAAGATTTAAAAAAAAATGTTTTATCTATCTTGAAAATTTTCCCTTTGAATATAGTAAAAATTATTCAAAGATCTCATTTTATTTAAATAAATAATAAATATAAAATTTTATTTTTTTAATGTTTCAAAATTTATCATTTAAATCATAAATTTTTTTGAAAAGGTTTATTTTCTAAAAAAAATTTCAAAATTAAAACAAATTATTTTTCAATTTTTTTAAAATTTTCAAAATTTATATTTTTTTCTCTTAAATAGTTTTTAATCTGTGATGGCAACAAAATTAACTTTTGAATTCTTATATTTTGACAAATATTTTTAAATATTTTAAGATTAAAAAATAATTTTTCATATTTTAAAATTTATTATGAAAATAATTTTTGATTTATGAATGTTAGTTTAATCAAATATTTTTTATTATTATTTGAATAAATTTAAATTTTTAATTAATTTATATGAATTATAGATATATAATATATAATATATGCATATTTCATAATGATATGATATATTTTTCTTTAATAAAAAATCATCAGAAAAACTCATTGCTCAAAAAATAATTGATCATAGATTACAAATGATGTAAATTATAAAATTATTTAAAGTAAGTTTTTTAAATATATGAAATATTTATTTAATATTTTTTATGTATATAAATACCTTAATATAATTTTATTATAAATTAAACCATTAAGAAATAAATTCAAATTTTTATTTAAAAATAATGGTTATAATTATTATTACCGGACATATATCATTTATATATGGATTTTATTTTTTTTGAACTTTCATTTTCCACAACATATGATATTAAATTTCTCATCAATATGTCAAGGAGACAAATTGCCTTACATCATTTTTAAAATAAAACTAATGTTAATATTCATATATTATGAGATTTATCAGAAATTTATAAATTTCTGGAAATGATTTAAATTTGAATATCATGTATGTGGTTAAATAATTGAAATGTTTTGAATCTCAAAATTTCAATCAATAACTTATTTTGGATGTAATTGTGTTCAAATAATCACATTTTTTGCAATTAAAATCTTTGACTTTGTATAAATCATACTCTTACCCAAATACTTCATATTGTATCCAAATTTAATGATAAATTTTGTTTTTTGATTGATAAATAAATATTATTCTTTTTTAATCTTTAAATAAAAAAAAAATCTATTTCAATTCAAAAATAATAATTTTATTTTATTTATTTTGTCAAATATTAAAAATAATTTAAATTAATTTAAAAAATAAAAATTTGAAATTATTTTATGTATTTTATGTTTTGAATTGTTCAATATTTTTATCATTTGTTTTTTTCTAAATATTTAAAAAATAATAATCAATTAAAAAATCTAATTATCAATTATATATATGTTTTATTTGTTTTTTTCATTAAAAAATATATATATTAATTTTTTTATAAATTATATTCTAAAAAATCTGATTTCAAATTTTTAATATTTAATTTAAAAATTTAAATTTATTATTATTTTTAAAAAACTATTTCAATCAATTTAATTTTTGTTCGATTTTATTTATATTTAATATTTAAATAAAAAATGTTTATTTTTTCTTTTTTTGGGTTCATAAATTAAATAATTTTTAAAAAATGAAATAAAATATGATTCAACCTTTTTGCTATAAAAGTTTAAATTTAAACTTTAATTATCGTATAATATACCAAATTGGTTTTCTGAATATATCTAAATTTTTTACTCTCATCTGTTATTATGTTATATTTGTGAAAATAATGAACATGTGATGGTGAATGTTATTGATTAATTTCATGACATGTGTAAATTTTGTAGTCATAAAATTAAAAAACTTATTTTAAATGATTAATTAGTTTTGTTCATTGTCTGAATTCAAAACTTTCTAATTTTTTTATATTTATCAAAACTTTGTTTAGCTTAAAATGCACCTCCCTGTGAGTTTATTATTCATTTTCATATGAAAAAATTATAAATGTTC
This sequence comes from Marchantia paleacea, assembly GCA_014180765.2. Lineage (NCBI taxonomy): Eukaryota > Viridiplantae > Streptophyta > Marchantiopsida > Marchantiales > Marchantiaceae > Marchantia > Marchantia paleacea. The sequence goes on from MUAA02000060.1 coordinate 39,813, forward strand.
AAAATTATATCATCTAAATAAAAAAAAGATTCTTGATCAATTTTCATTATAGAACACTCGTAAATAATATACATAAATAAAACTTAAAAGAAGATATTTATTTATTTATCAAAAATAATTGATTTTATCATTATAATTTAAAAAAATTTATATTTTTTTCAAATTTATTAAAAATCTTTTCTATATTAAAATTAGATATGCATATATCACATCACAACATACATCGCTCTCGTATCATACATCAAATAACATAGGTTGTCATATATTAACTCAAGCATATCTCAATTATCTCTCTAATAGATGGTTAGATCACTCTAACACCGGTTAGACATTTAGTCTATTGACAGGATATGATCTTGTGGGACTAAATTCAATGTGCCAAGTGCTATAATGTCCAATTGTTAGTCCCATGTCTGCAACCCATACCATATAACAGTCTACTAACTTAACTCTTATTTCACATAGAATACATCTTCATCGTCCACTAGATACCGCAATGAAAAAAGATGTCATATGCCATCCTCTTAAAGAAGAATCACATATCAACATACATGTCGCTCCACTAGATGCTTCCCATAACATACATTTCAAGCTTACTCACTCAATTGCTAGACTTGGATTCTTAGTACCATCAATGTTTGGAAGGTGAAATGGCACACAATCATACACATGATCCTTCCAAACAACACCATCACAACCTTTTAATTTCAAAAGTTAAAACCTCACGTACTCGTTAAACCATACTACGAACAATAACATCCAATATGGTCATTGCACTCTATTGCAAGTAAATGTAATCATCAACATGAAGTTTGTAAATTGGTGGTCAATATTCAGCTCATTGGATGGTAGCATAGTGCAAAGTATTTGTATTTTGAACAATATTTAGATTCTCAAATGTCATGATCTTTATTTTATGAAAGAGTTTTGCCCTTTGAAAATATACTCTACCCTTAACATTACAATTATTCAAGTCCAAGACTTCAGTTAAATTCTTTGCATATGAGTATGGATCTCTACCATTTAATAATCAAAAGAATGTGAGAAGGATGTTGGAGATGATTACCGGATAAATTAATAACTCATGGTCACCCAAGGTAGATGATGATATCCTCATCATGCAACTAATGATATCTTACTCATGAATCCAATATTTTTAATACCTTTGCATGCATTATTGCATATATCAAGTTCCTTCAAACAATCTAAATATTTCATATTAAAGGCAAAACAGTTGCTAAAACTTTGCAAAAACCTACATACTTTAAGTCTTTCTCCTTCTATCATTTTGACACCAATCTCCATATCCCATAACTCCTATCCATCAACACTAGAGTTAAAAAACTAAGTATTTGTTGATAATCGACATATTTTTAAGAATACTATTTTTTTTTGCTTTCTCATACTAGGCTTCATTACCTTAGTGTAAATTGTAAGACCTAGGGTTTTATGTATTAAATAAAGTGTATTATATATAAAGTATGGTTTTATCTATGAATAAGTTTAAACGTCAAGTTTAGCTTACTCATGAATATGGTTAACTAGTTATGGTTATTATAGATGAATAAATATGATAGTTTTTGATGTAGAAGAATGGATGATGATAAGAACTATTTTGTTATATAATGGGAATCAATGGTCATATTCTATCACATAGCTGTCTTGAATTTCATTGACTTGACTAGTATTTGATTGGTTTGACTTGGTAATGATCTTTAAATCAAGGTGCGACATTCATTTGATGTAGTAAAATTAATTGAAGAATAGTTGGACTTCCACACAATCCAAGTGAACCAATTGCATGTTGTCATGTAACCATTCTCATTGTGATCTCTACCTTGAATAAATTTGGTAAGAAAAAGTTACATGGTAGTTATTTTTTATAACAAAATTTAAATTATAAGTATTATAAATATAGAGGATAGGAATGAATTCTTAAGTCTTGTTTCAGAGAATACTTTGAACATCAATGAATCATCTTACTTGTTGAGTGATATTTGAGTTTTTGTGAGATTGCTAATGTATAAGAGTTGTCACAAAATTTTGGTATGGAATTTATATGTTGAGAGTTTGAGTAAAAAGCTATGTTAGAGCTATGACCATCAGGTTTCAAAATATAATCCTAGATTTATGATGAGCTTCCAAAAATCATCGAAGTTAAACCTAAGTGATAGTCTGTAAAAAGGCTAGAGCATAGAACAACTCCATATGTACTAGATATAACCTCTTCAATTGTGTCATAAAGCACTTAGTGATAAGCATTATTTGCTTCAAAAATTTCCAACCATAGGAATTGTAAATTGCAACTCTCATATTCTAACATCCCAATAAGATCAAGGATGTTGTCTTAGCAATTCTTGTCCTTATCTTTTGACTCCACCATCTTAGTAGGCAAAGAACTCAACAATGATCTTGCAATAACACCTATAAAGTCTTTGTGTCTCAGCTTTATCAATTCAAGACTCATGATCCATGTCAAACATTGAAGTCTATAATCAGACCCAATAGTAGATGTCGTGATACCCCAAAATATAGATATTGTTGTAGTATTAATACAAAAATCCATAGTTTGCTCTCATCAACATTGAGTTCTACCAACCGCTAGAAGCAAAAATCTTTTACAAGTCACCTCTTTGTAAACATGGTAAGTTGGATAACTCAACAATGTGGGTAATGGAGCTGCAATCCCACAAGACACACTATTGCCATGAATGATATATCACTTCTTGGGAGTGTAAATCACATCCAAATTACTTTCCACTGTGAGATGTGACTATCTCTTCACTCCATCACATGCTCACAATAAAAACTTCTATTAAGAAGGTATGTCCATCATAAATTTGGACAATATGCATAAGATCTTACTCTCGTTGTACCCAAGAATATCAATGTTCTAATCCTTGATCGCATCCAATATACACAAGTCATCAGTTATGCACATGGATCATCAAATTATAGAACATTCTTTAGAATGTATAATGAAAGTAAGGAGGTTTTTCCATCATAGACTTTGACAATATGCACAAAAAACTTCTTTTGCTTCATCTAACAATAGTGTTGTTTCAATCCATGATCACTTCTTATATACACTTGTCATCATTTGTGCACATGAGTTTCTCAATAACATAACATTCTTCAAAATATATGTTGATGAATAATTCTGTTGTCTCTAGAGATATCGTAACATATATAATATCTATCACAAAAATCTAGGATGTGAATCATGTCATCCATGACTAGCCTATATATTTCTTACATGGCCATCAAGCAATAATCAAATGAATAGTATCATGCCAACCAAAATCTTGTGTCCCTAACAACAAAATACCTTACATCAAGGCATGTTAACATCCATTATCCTCCAACAATGGTAAAAGATCTTGATATTATCACACAATTTGTGTCACATGCCGTAATGAAACACGTATCAAAATTTTATTTAAATCCACATACAAATATCTATGTATTTGTATGCAAGACTGTAAAACAATTATCAATCTTTTGTTAATCCCTTCAAATAGATCCAACACACACTTGCACTTCTCTAGATACTACCTAACAATAGATGTTGTATTCAAAGATGACAACATAATAGATTTTGAAATAACTTCATTCTCCATCCTTGAAACAAAAGACTCACTTTACTCCAATCATGATGTATAAGTTTAGTTACCAAATATTGTAGCTCTATATGTGAAGACCATAGTGATACATCTGACGTGGATGCCATTACCCCATTTAGACTTGGAACAATAACAACATTCTCTACATTTGGATAGTCATTTGCATCCATGTTTCTCTCTAACAAATTATCATGTCAAGTAACACAAGCACTAAATACCACAACATATGATAAATCTCCACTCATGAAAAGGTTGGAACCAATAATAAATTCAATTTGTAATTGAAACACTTGATACTCACTACATTGTCAACCTAGAAAATCACTGGTTATCTCCTCACAATAATCAATGCTAAAGTCCATCCGATAAAACAATGTCACACCATGAATACATCATATGACAACATCAAATGATTGTTTCATTAATTTGTCTATGATACGATATGGTTGGACTTGCAAAATCTATTATATCTTGATGATGTATGACGATTCATAAGTATAATCTCTAAGAAATATCTTAACCTTAAATGTACATCTTTCCACATCCATCTTTTGCAAATAAGGAGCAAACAATGCATTCTTCCCTAACATAAAAGGTTGTAAATCAAAATCCAATAACGTTCATTGTGGTGAATAAACCTTTCATAAATGCTCAACCAAAAAGAAGATACCATTCTTGTTATCCAACATCATTTCATTTGATGTCATCTTGGTTTGCTTGTATGCTAGAGTCATTAGTAACTCCATCAGTCTAGCAGTGACAATTTACCAAGTTCAATTTATAGAGATCTTGATTCAAGGATTAACAATACTAAGGTTATCAAAAATATAAGCAATCACCATATAATTTTTTCTTTTGCAAAGATGATATGATAGCCGTCAATCATAATACATAGAGTGATAACACCCTATTGCTTATAAATCCTTGATTGAGAACATAAGAGAATGAAAAGAGAGTTTTTGTCATCCCCAACATTGCACTAAATGCTACCTTAGACGATATAGATGGTTGGACCCTACTTGCTCATCTTCAAGTACATCAATACTTATTTCCACCCTCATCTCTCAAATAGACATAAAAAAGCCATGGATAAGGTATTCAATTCCTCAAAAAATGTAAAAGAGTGAGGAATTCTCACTTGCTAGTGATACTTCCCTCTTTATGAATCCAACTCCACTAACGTTACTTTGGATTTAATAGTTTGTGATGCACTACAAATCACATCAACTGCACATGATTGCGTTATTGCACACATAAACTATAAAACATCACCATCATAGAAATTATAGTCATCAGCTCTTGAATCTAATATTTGCTCTAATATAGCCATAATGGCTATTTTTTGCTCAAACTCCTCTATTCAAGATGTCAAATTCACCTCATGACTAGCCTCATGGCTTTTGAATAGGAGATAGTATTTTACTACCACCATTGTTACCTTGAACTCCTCGTAATCTTCTAGGAAACATCATAGTCATTTTTTGTTGATTGCAATTTTGGATGAAGATCAAGATATCAATGAATGACCATGTTTGTGACAATGGTCATTTGATTTTGATCAAACAATGTATACCATTTGAACTTGGAGGTAATCCCTCTTGTGATGTGGTCCATCACAACAACTTATTGTTTACCTTACAATGATTCCAATGGTCTTGATATGTCACCTTCCACATTTGGTCCAAATGGTTGAGGGTGTATCACATGTCTACCATAAGCATTGTAGACTAATTACTTGAAAGGGTTTACGAAGATGGTGACTCCTTTGTGAAATCATCCTCTCCTCTTGAATATTGAGCTCAATATGCTCAACAAGACAAAACACAATGGTCAACCTAAGTAACATCTGCTATAATAAGGTATCATCCCTCGCTCTACATCTGAACACCTAGTTCAATATACTATGCCAATATTAAATAGCATGTGATTTTTTCATCCCATGGGTAATGATAATCAATCAACCTATCAAAGTATAATGTTTCTCAAAATTTGTCCCCAATCTTTCAATAGATCTTTTTCTATCCCTAATAATATCTACTCAACCAAACAAAAAACTTCAAAATAAGGTTAAGATAGGATCTTCTAAACTCTTCACAATTTGAGCAGCTCCAACTATATCATTTGTGATAGGTAGAGAAGATTAACACATTCCGTCCACCAAACACAATACTGAATATAATAAAGATCTAATTTAGATATTAAAATATCCATAATTTAATCTCCTCAAAATATTCACAACAAAACTCATCAAGATATTAACGTCAAAACTTCCAATAATCGTCCATCAACAAACTTCTCAAATATTGGACTAATTACTTTCACGTCATAAATTGACTAAACAATGTAGGTTTGTGCATCCATAGCAAATTTCATCATGAGTCAAACTCTTGCATAAAATCATCCAATTCAATGATACCCAATGAACCATTTATATTTTCTTGACCCTCGGTGCTTAATAAATATGATACATGTCCCACAATAAGTGTGTGGAGATACATTCCAAGATATCATCAAGCTAAATTACCTCACTCTTTGACATCATCAAGCTCAATCACATTACTCTTGGGCATCAAATCAATATCTTTTATGAACCTCAATAGTCTAGGTTGATACCACACATTGCTACGAATGCTAATTCTAGCCATGTCTGCTTTATAACCTTTAAAGAAATTCAATTCACATTAGTGTATCAACTTGATCACTATATCCTCAACATGTTCATAACCGGAATAAACAAATTTAACAAAAGGAAACTTGAGTACCGCAATTTATCTCACTATCAACAATTTACATGATTACTAACACTTCAAACAACAAAGCACAACCATAAACAAACATGATGCCCAAACAAGGAGCCTAGATGGAGGAATATCAAATATAAGAAACATAGAAAATAATCCTCTATCTAAAAAACATCCATCAAAGAGGTCAAACCAACCTAACATAGCCTTAAACATCCAATAAAAAACACTTAATTCAATTTTGGAGCCCTTTCACTCTCCGGATTAATTATATGACGTTGATTTTCTCATTGGCTTCAACAAACTGGTTATAATATTCTATATTCCACAATATTTATTGTCATAAACGGACACCATTTGTGACTTCTATGAGATTTGAAAGATTTTTGACTCTAGTTTTGGACCACTAAATAAATAATTTTTGTAATTTGGCACCGTTTTTTATATTTTTATCCTATGCAAACAACTTTATATCTTCAATGAGTTCATCACATTTAAATTTGTAATCAATATTTTTTTCATCATTATCTATCGTAAACATCGATGTCACTTTAAGCATTGGCCCACTTGATCAATTTTAAGGCAACATTTTTACACTCAAAATTCTCCTTCAAAAATCAAACACTTAATTGAATTTTTTTTACTTTTGGATCGTCATCATGGTCTTTATTCTATCAACTCACTACATATTCAACAGTAACTAGATCTAGATATCATCAATCACAACTCATTAAAATACCTTTAGCGCTCCCAAAATTCACATTTTTCATCACATAATCAAATTAAAGTTTTTGAAGTTATCTATTTTACTTTCAAAATATCCATAAGAACATTCCAATTATAATCATAACATAAAAGAGAGATTATAATCAAATCAAACTCATTTTAAGCTCCAAAAAATTTAAATTTTTGCATTAACTTATGTTTTACCATAGCCTTAATCTCCAAGTCTCAACTTCAAAAAATGCTCTCCTAAGAGACATAATTAGAACCTAAACCTTTGAGCACTAGGTCTTTTAACGAAACTATCATTCCATTGTGTCTCAAGTTTAAAATTGATCCTCTATGAGACCTTATTCAAACTTTACCCCTTGAGCACTATATACTTTAAGTACAATTTTAGTCCTAACAACATGTCCGCTGTAAAGGGCATTAACTACAATAATACTTCTAACTGTTGTATACACTTGGCCTAATCACAACTATCTAATTAGGTGTATTGCTACATAAGTTATGACTTGTGTTTAAATCCATTTGTTTAGATTTTATCACATTGAACAAAAAGGTAGATACTAAATCTAAAGAAATTATTCTCCAACTTCAACTGGAAAAATTTACATTTTTTTTAATTATATCATCTGAATATTTTCATCTTTTAAATCCTACTTTGTTATGATTAGATTCTGTATTAAGTTCTTACAAGTAAGTACAAAGTAAATTGAACAAAATACATGGGATGCCTATTACTAGGAAAAGGACTCTTTTACCTAACATGATACCATTTATTTCTTGATTTTGTTGTCAACTTTATCATGTTCTTTATTTGGTGCTCAATTTTATCATGATAGGCGTATTGAAACACATTTATTGTTATCTTATTGCAGTATTTTAAATAGATTATATGAATTTCAATATATTAGACTTTGCTGTTAAAAAACATATAGTTTTGATTGCTCATGCTTGTTCTAGACGTGTTGTTATCATTCCAAGTGAGGATCTATATGTATTAGCCTTTGCTATTAATGTTATTAAGAAAAAGATAGTTTTCATTGGTGTTGCTTGTTTCAGACCTCATGACATCACCAGTATTATACATAACTTTGTCGAAATATGTTGTTAATTGAAATAATTTGACCATATCCATAAACTAAATGTGTGAACAGTTTAATAATCAACAAAATTTGATATATAATTATTTTTAAAATAAAAAATTAGTTTTATAGATCATAAAATAATTTAAATGTGTAAGAATCAAATCACATACAATAAATCTTATAATTTTTATCTATTTTTTTCCTAAAAATTGTCTAAATCCATTGAAACTTCAAATAGTTATATTTTTTATTAACAAAATTATATATATATTTTTTATATCAGCTTCATGCTTGATGGGTTGTTAGATATTGAATCAAATGTTATATCAAATATTGATATAACATTATAATCTAAATACACAATTCATATAACAATTACTATTTACTTGAGTTTTGTCAATCTAATGCATTTGAATAAAAGTTTGATAATTTCAAACTTCAAAGTTATAGATCTATTAAAAGTAGTATAAAGCATAAATTGACTGCTGTGATTTATTTGAATGCGAACGATTGTATACAACATAATTTATATACACCCAAATTAATTTCATCCTAGATAGTTGGATCAAAGTTATTTATCTTTGTTCATATGTTTTCATGAGTAGACAAATGTATATAAGGTGTTAGACAATAGCATAATGTTGCTAAATATGTTAACATTAGAAACATAAGCAAAAAATACAATATACTTAAACCACCAAGACATTTTATTTTGTTCACATATGCCACCCTCAAAGTAAAAGATTACAAGTGAGTAAATTTTTTTGGATAGATCCTTCCGTCACCCAACGAAACACTGCCTCATGTGTTGCGTTAGCAATGAGTCGAGCAGGTCGAGATTCAGGCCTAATGGGGAGTTAAATTTTTTAAATTTATGGAAAACATAAAGTATAACTAAGTAAGGATTGGGTTACAATATGGTGATTAAGTAAATTCATCTTGGAGATGTCTCTCGTTCACTTCATAAACTGAAAATGAACGCAATCAAATATAAGGACATCTACCCCATGCATATCAGACTGTGACGTATTGTTTTGGTCAAAAGCTTCTACCGTACTTAACTGTTGTTGATGTCAACTAATCCGTATCAAAGCTTTAATACTTACATGACTTACAAGAGCGTGCTTCAGTTTACACATGAACATTGCGTCGTCATGCGTATTAGAAAAGAAAATCTCCAAGGTGGAAATCCGGACTCCCAGTTAGAAAATAGATCTGATCTTCGGAACCTGTGCACAAGAGGTCTCTGTACTTTACTAACTTTACTTACTTACGTAATACAGACAACAATCTGCCATCTAATCACACCTAATCTGGTCACGAAGAAGGCAAGTGGCTCAAAGGCCGCAGTTTAGCCTTCGTTGTTTCTGCCAATCGCAGGGTAATACCGCTCATTACTGTACTGTACTTATACCCTAATCTTCGTGTGCCGACACAGGGTTAAGTTGCCAGCAATACGAAGACGATGTCCGCTGACAATTCACGAAATATAACGACGGGAAATCTCTGACAAGCTTGCTTCAAGCTCCTTCACATCAGGATTAATCGACATCCAATCAACACTTCGTCCTAAGTTCCTAACCCAACCCCCACCGCTGGGTCCGGGGCAAGGACTGTAAAGACGGGATCAACGTGATCTGCCGTCTTGCACCACTGCACATATTGCATAATATAGTATAGGTACTGTACAGGTACTCCCGCAGGAGACTCACAGGTTTGTCAACTGTGTATGGACTGTGGGCGGGGTGCCCAGTAACGTGGTTAACCACCGTCCGCCTGCCCGCCCGCCCGCAGGCGCTGCCATGCCGAGCAGAGGAGTGGAGAGTGGACGATGAGGAGGTATGGAGCATGCACGCTCCATGTCTCGCTTCGAGCTACTGGAGCAGCAGCAGCAGCGTTTTTTTCTCGACGGGCCAATCCGAAATGTGCCTCTGCTGGCGGAGCCCCGTAAAGTCGACGAGCTTTATTTTGAACTGAGAATGTTATGAGGTAATTCTTGGTGCCGAATGCCACCTTGGATGCAGAATGTGCTGTTCGGGTATTTGTGGAGATGAGGGGAGGCCTGGACTGAAGGTTGTGGTTTTGTCGGGAGTGGCGGGTTCTTATCTGCTCCTTTCCTGTGGATGTGCTGAGATTGAATGAATCTTTCGTCTACGCCTCTCGCGTTTTTTTGGTAGCATGAGCGGTTAGATGTGGTCGGGATGGCAAGCATTTTTCTTGCATGCCCCTATCAATTGTCATGACACTCCTTTGTTGTTGTGGTGGAGCCCCGAGTTTTTTTTCTCTTTTTATATCTTTTTCTTCGTTGCGCTGTTTGGCTGTCTTCGAATGTAATTCCATCTTGTGTTGCAATTTCGCTTTTCCCCCAAGATTTATCTGACACTGTTCTTGTACCCGGGGGTTTGGCTTCATCTTCTGCCCTCTTGTGAGTGTCGTTTCCCATTCACCCTCATGTCAACTTCCGTCCGAGAATAATCGTCGAGTACTCGCTGTTAATTTGTCAGTCCAGTGAATGGACAATTTTGCTAAGAGAGGCAATCCGTATTTGTCAGCAGAGGTCGAGGCTTTTCATCTGGTACCTGATTCGCTTCAAGTTCATTTCTTGAACGTTGGATTTTTAGAAGCAATCATAGAGCTACGTGCTAATTAAAGCGATGGAGCCAGACGAGATTGGAGTTGTGCTGGCGAGGGCATCCGACCTGCACGCTAAGATAAGCGACGCTATAGAGAGAGCTTTGAAGATCGAGGTTCAGATTAGTACTGGCGGAAATAGTCCCAACTCTGGGGAATCGGAAAATGCTGCTCGCCCTTCGTCTCCTTCTCCTGACGGTTCGGGTATTTCCGATGGATTTGGAAAGAGTGAGCGAAAATATGAAGTCGACGTGTACGAAAAAAGTGCAGCAGTTGGGGATGGTGGTGCGGAAGCGCGAACCCTTGCGGCGATTCGAGATGCTCTGGAGGTCCTTGAGGAGCAGCTGGAATCCCTACAGGTATCAGCGTATTGTTTCTTTTTCAGATATAAATGCAAGTGTTTAGGACCTGTCTTCAGGTAGATCCACTCGGTTTGCTCTAAAGCTTGCAGTTTCTTGGACTATCCCGCAATCCCGTGGGCGCCGTTCGGGGATTCCATAGCCCATCTCATGTTACTGACTCTGTTGGAAACTTCGTGTTTCCTGTCGGAAGTTAAGGGACTTGCTGCTGTTTGGTGTTCTTCGTTGTGCTTGCAGTGACGATAATTAACTCCTCCTTTCTGTTGTGTGCTTATACTAGCAACCAGGTTCTAATCTCCTGTTTGTTTCTGTTTCAAACGACTGGCTACCGTTGGTTGTCTCAGGGTCATTGAACGGGGAATTAATCAAATGGAGACACTTCATTAATCTTTGGCCGGCAGGACTTTTGCTGTTCTAATTTTCTGCAAATTCTTTTCGCAGACTGTTCAACAGCAGCTGCGTTCTGAGAAGGACGCAGCACTTGCAGAACTCGAGGAGAGCAGGCGAATCTTGCTGAAGCGATTGAAGGAGCATCGTGGCAGAGAGTGGGAGGTTGTTCACGAAGCTCTCGCGTTTGCTGGAGAGCCTGTGGAGTACAGAGATGATCTACCTTTGCCCCCTTATCCCATGCCAGTTGCCGATACCCCTCCCTTTCCGCCTGCAGTAGAAGACCAGTCTCCACCTTACCAGATGCAAGTTAGAACAAGCGGGGCTATGAAGAGGCTGTCGATAGGGCCAGGGGTTCGAGAAAGCACAGAGGACCTAAAGTTTAAGGTTATTGCTGATGATGAAAGTGAGGAGGAGCTTCTTGAAGAAGATGAGGAGGAGTCTCCCAGATCAGAGCAAAGTAGGAAGTCCGGGAGAGGATTTCTTGCGTCCATCTTTGGCCATGCCTTCGGGTTTACCACTAAGGCGGCTTTAGTTGTTGTCAGTGTGCTGGCAGCACTTGCCGTATCTGAAGTAAGTCACCGGCTTGAGAAAAGAAGAGCAGGAACCAGTCCCTCATATCAAAATCCCTCGTCTCCTCCACAAGTGCGCCAGAAGTCTCCTGCTGCCGTCCTTCGTGAGTGCCCACCTGGAAAGAAGCTAATAATGGAAGATGGGATACCGAAGTGTATCGTCAAGGAGAGAGTAGAGCTACCTTTTCCAAGGGAAATAAAGAATCCAGATGTACTATATGGCCGTGGATAAATGTCCATTCAGGAATAGGTTGCAATATGCGTCACTTGTACGTAGTGCTGGAAACCCGAGGCATGATATCGTATAAGGTCTCAGGACACTGAGGTTGGAAGTTCAGATGGCTAGGAAAGGAAGACGACGGAAGAAGAGATCGAAGCAGTGCATGATTAACGTAGTATGTGTACATCGTAGATTGGTGCGTAGATGGATCACAAGCATGATCACTTTGGCCAGAACGATCGAGGGTTGGAATCGGGAGCCTTCTTGTAAATTTACGCCTTTTTGAATCTGAATAAGTGGACTGAGGCTTCTTGTGTTGATGCAGGCCTGACTCGATGTGTGTGTGGTTCTGATACAGTTGCTTTGCCCCTGCTTCTAGTCTCTTTCTGGCCGAGAGCAGAGCAGAACGAGCTATTGATTGTTTCACTTATCGTCATTGTGAGTGTAAGAAAGAAATGCTTCTGCATCAAGGAGTTTGATTAATCGTTGGGAGCGTTGTGAGTTATGGATGAGTGTTCAACACCGAAGCCTCCGAACGCACTTTGAGACTCAACTTTATCGACATAAGCAGGACGTTTGAGTCTTTCGAACAAGACACTTGGAGCCTCACCATAACAAGGAATACGGGACGCACGGAGTTCCGAAACATTCCTTGGTTTTGGACCAGCTGGTCTACTCAAGTGATGGTGATGGTCCGGAACTAACGGTTTTTTGCCACTCTTGAGGTCTCGTACACTATACACCACGGCTGTTGATCAGTAATCCCGCATTGAGAGAAAAAATGGCTTCCAGAGTGGGTTCGATTATCTCGTTCGTTGTAGATTGCAACTTGGCACCGATATGATGTTGTCAACATATTCTCATCTGATTTGTGTCAAACTGAACATCCACGTGCAGAGGGTTTTAGTTGGAATATTCGGACGGCATCATGCCCAAGAGAAAATTTGATTCGAATGTTCACAGTTGGACCCGGGTCACATCAAACCGGTCAAACTGTGCGTTCCAACGTGTTAGGCCTCCAAATTAATGTATGGACGCACTTGGTGGTTTGAAATGAACAAAATGCAGATGTCCTCTGCTTCCCTTTAAACAAATGAAAATTGTTGTGCTTACCACTCCTTCCGAGTGGTTCCGGTTCACATCATCGTCTGAAAATTCTTTGAACATGCCTGCCGGGTCCCCTCCAGAGTCCATATGTTCGTACAGTACAGTATTTTGCTTGCTCGCAAGTTTGTTTTGGAGGCAGCTAAACGTAGATCACTCGGACCTGAAAAGCGCAGCTCCCAACTACCACTCTCCCTGAAGGTTGGTCCAACGTCAAGGACTCGAGGAAAGGGGAGGGAGCAATGGAACATCTCTCCACGTACCAAAAGGTCACGCCCCAAAGCTGATCGGAGACTCGGAGCTGGGAGTCCGGACGACAACATCTACTCTACTGTACAGACCGGACAGCGGCTACCGTCCGTCCCGCCGTTGTGGGACCGCGGCCGCTGATCCCTTGACTCCCCGGTTCCCAAGTCCCGAGTCCCGGCGTGTGCATGAGCAACACGGAGGGAGAGAGAGGAGAAGCTCTGGTCAACACGAGAGCAGCAGCAGATCTCCAGAAGACAAGAGAGGAGAAGTGAAGAGGAGAGAATAGAGCGGAGGAAGGGGGAAGGAGGAAGTCAGGGACTGGCGAGGCATTCACAGTGCTCCTTCTTCTTGGATTGATTGAGGCTGAGGCTGGCTCGCTCCTTGCAGTGGCGATGGCGGCCTGCTGTCGGAATCGGCCTCTAAACCGCGTTTTTGTTCGAGCGTTTCGGGCCGGTAAAGAAAGTCGCAATTCGATTTCGCAAGCAACCAGATCGTGGTAAGTTCCAAGTTTTTTTTTGGGTTTGGTTGGTTGTGTCGGTTGGTTGGATTGTTTTGTCGGGCGTTTTTGGAGTTGGGCTCGCGTGCGAAGTGTCTGGTTGTAGATCAGATAGATCTGTTTCTATATGGTTGCTCTTTCGGATCGGGCCCGCGCGGATTCGAATGTATGCAGGATGGATCATAGCTAGACAGACAAGATCTTTGCGGACGGGTGGAAATTGGATTTTGCAGTGAATGGGGAAATCATCAACAGGGATGATTATCGAGAAGCTTTGTCTTGTGTATGAATGTGGAGACGCAATGATCAGCTGGCCTCAATGCAGCAAAAAGCGTTGAAATCTCGACTTGGTGGAAACTGCCTGCGTTTGATTTTCGTATCTCAACGCATTACGGAGTGACCTTTCCTTTGTGAATAAATAACGAGCTCTTGGAATTGGAATCGAATTATGTCCAATTATTTTGTGCGAGCATCATGTCATTACACGGTGACAGGATTCAGCTATGTTTTGAATTTTCAGTCAATCTCACAAACCACACAGGAGCCTTATATCAGTCAACGACGATTCAGCGGCGAAAGTAAAACGTGTCGACTAGAGTAACGGGCAGGATTAGGCTAGGAACGCCACTTTAAATCCATGTGCTCATTTCAAGTTTGGACGCCTCTCAGACAACAGGTTTTGGACATCTGGCCTATAGTAATATTGGAGTTGGGGACATTGTAGGCATCAGCTAAACTGTTAGGTTTGACCGGACTTCTTTATGTCTCAATCACTTTTGCAGTCTTACTGGAGGTACTGATGCGACTGTCATCTTCAGAGGCAAGGCCAGGTAATTTTTTAGGTCCTCGTTTTGTTGTTGGATTCTTCATGAAGCAATGATATAAGAGAGTTCACTCTGCTATAGACTTGAACGTCTATGAAAACAGTCCTTAACATCTGTGTGAATTAAAGAACGGGGGTTTACGCTGCCAGTTACTCCTTAGTCGCAGTTGTTTCCAGCTGTAACATTAAATTGCGTGATGTGGAAGGCTTTTTCTCGTGGATCACATTCACAGGTTTATGCATGTGGGTGATTCTCATATCTGCACATTTTAGAATGTTTCTCTTACTGAAGACTTGCAATAATTCCACTCTGATAGCTTGATGTGCATTTTCGTAGTTGTCATCAACCTGTTAATGTCAGGATATAGAGTCATAAGCTTCGCTTGTTCTCATATTTTCTCCTTATGTTCGGTCGATCTTTATCTTGTGGCAGTGCCATTGCTCCGTCTACCTCTCATGTGCTACAATCATGGCAACAATGGCCCAAGGTTTCAACCTTTGAACCAATACCTAAGCTCGAGCGTAATTTTTTAGCGAATTACATTCATCGGCACATAGCACTTGTGTTTTTAAACTTTGGTGCTTATGAACCGATTATGTGATTGCAGTCAGCAAGCAACTCTCGAGCTTTCTCTTCTGGTGGTATGTCCTCCATGCCTGCTCATTCATCATGTAATGGAGATAAGCGTAGATCTTAGCATTACAAGAAAGTTAATGCTATTAAACTAATCACCAATTGGTAGCGAATCATTTATCAACCTATTAATGCTTTTGTAAGCTCTTCAATATCCATGGATTGGGGACAGTGTTTTCTTGAACAGGCTTCTGTCATTCAGTACACAATTTGTCTCTAGACAATTATGTTAGAAAAGTTTATCTCGTCAGGTAGGCCTGTAAAGAATGTTGCATGAGCTTCTTGAACAGGCTGTACGCTATTTAGTGCAAAATTTGTCTCTTAAGACAATATTGTTAGAAAAGTTCATCTCATCAGCTAGGCTGTAAAGAATGTTGCGTGAGCTTCTGGGGCTTGAGATACTACTCCTGTTTGTTATACTCTTGCAGGAGATCCTCCTCACGAAAAAATCACTATGCCCGCACTGTCCCCAACGATGGTATGAATCGCTACCATCATTGAACCTTTCTGCAGTACTTTTGATAGAAGCTGTGATTCTGTATGGTTCGGGTAGAACCGACTTTAAGATTGGGTTAAGAAGTGGCTCATAAATTATTTTGGGTATTTCTCACTAGTCAGAGCGTTTGAACTTTGCAGACTCAAGGAAATGTCGCGAAATGGAAGAAAAAAGAAGGAGATCAGGTACTAGGTTGAACTAAATGCGATGTGCCGAACTTGATTGCGATGTGCCGAACTTCAGGAATGTATTTGTTGTTGGGATTTGTCTTCTGTACATTCTGTCAATTATCAGCACTTTTGAAGGCATACTTTGCGTTTACGTTGATGCTGATTGGTTGCTTCTGTTTCTTCAGGTTGCTGCTGGAGATGTGCTCTGCGAGATTGACACTGACAAGGCAACTCTTGATCTTGAAGCCATGGAAGACGGGTATGTCACATCACAAGGAGTAATCCATGTGTTTCACGCATGGATTAACACTGCTATCTCCATGGTGGAGTTTTGAGGCTTGTCATCACACCTTACCCGTACTAACCATAATATTAGTTCTAGAGTTATTTGCTCGCATGGCAACTTCTAATGAACTTTTCTTCTATCAAAGTAACTTTGTGGGATCCTTCCTGGAAACTTATATGATCTGAGTTCAATGCCTCACCTGTTTTTCCTAACGTGCTTCAATTCCAGTCATTCATTATGGATTATTGGGTGAGTAGCTGCGGGATACTGCTGCAGAGTGTACTCACTTTCGAATTTTTTTATTGATTTGATGGTGAACCTTTTTCTGGCAGAACACTTACAAAGAAAATGTCATTTGTGCTTGTTTGATGGTTGTATCTGTTTACAGGTTCCTGGCCAAGATTTTAGCACCGGATGGGTCCAAAGATCTTCCAGTGGGGCAGCCTCTTTGCATTGTGGTAACCTTCCAATTTCGATTCCTTGCGTATGATAGAGTATAAGAACTGCACTCAATTAGTATGTGCCTGTCATAGCCTGAAGACCAAGGAGGCTGTGCTTGAATGAGCTTGAGTAGAAGATGAAGAGGAATCGAGGAGGGGTGGGAGGAGGCGAGGAAGTAAGAGGGAAAGGAAGATGACTACTTGAGAGGGAAGAGGGTCTATCTTGTAGTGGTATTACCCCCATAGATCAGACTACTTCGGAGTTTCCAACTATCTGCCAAGAAACCCTTAACTAGTTCATCCATCGGCCACTGACAAAAGCCCCAGTAAATATGAATCAAAAGTGCGGCTGCTTTGGGCTTTGGATCAAAGCTAGTGAATCCGTGAACAGCTTGGACTTCATCAGGAGAGCTAGGAAAAACAATCACGCTCTCATGCTACAGAGGGCTGCACTCCTTCAAAGAATGAAGAGGAGTTTCGTTCTCCTGCCACAGTGTGCCACTTGCGGGATGGTACCCCATCTTGCTCTTCTTGTGATCGAGAGGTATCACCCCCTTCTAAATTGCGGAACTTGAACTTTAGATGCGGCCCCAGACAAGGAACACCTAGAGGTAGTTCTTGAAGATCACAGATGCGAGGTGCAGCGCGAGAGAGAGGTCTGATTTGTGGTTCGCTTCCTCGCTGTCCAGTTTCTCTCAAGGACACTTTTGTTGCTCTCGCAATATCCTTCACCAGATTCATGGTTCAGCATGTCTCCTTGCCTTTTCCGAATCCATGCAGCTTCCAGGACTTTCGGGATACCTCTGATGCAGAATATGACATAGCTGTCTTCTCTTCTTAAGTTTGGCAATATTACTACGGACGTCGAGAAGATTGCTTTTGAATCTGATCTTTCTTACTCAAGCCGTTCGAATGGTGCGGATATCATCGCACGAAAGGTTTTCCGCCTGGCTCGGTGGATGGTTTTGGCATACAATACTGCTGCTATGGTTTCTATTGTGGGTCGGGTAGTATGGAGGACAGCTGAACGATTTGTTTGTGTTCACATTCAAACACCGGTATCCCGTTAACCTCTTCGTGCGCTTTCTCAGCAGTTTTCTGTATGTCTCTGTTTCTGGTGTTCCCACGTACACTTTTCTGAGAATTGAACTCCAAGTAAGTGAAGGAAGAAATACTACGTTTCACGTAGTCACCCCAAGTCCACTGTTGCTCATGTTCGTCAGATAGATACAAGTCATGAATTGTTGGTAGATATTATGTGTTTCCCTTGTTAGGTAATGGGGAAGGTTTAAGACAAGCAGCTACTGGAGCTCACGCGTATCGGAGTCTACTACTGTCCGAGTTATGGATTTATCTTTATGTTATTTCCTGGGCAGGTTGAGGATAAGGACGACATTGGCAAGTTTGCAAATTATTCAGCGGATGCCCCCGCAGAGTCGGAGGCCCCAAAGCCTGCCAAATCCAAGTCTTCAGAGACGAAAAGCCCAGAACCAGTTAATTCTTCACCAGCCCCAGGTAGTGTCGAACGATTTGAAAGTCTTGTCAGAAATAAATATTGATCAACATTTTCAAGATCGAAGACCAAATTTTTTCTGCACCTGCGCTGTCCAGGACGCCAATCAACTAAAATTTGAGTGCCTCTTTCTCTGACTCTCTCTGTTATTGTCCGCAGATGTTCCTCATGAGAATATTACAATGCCCGCATTGTCCCCTACAATGGTATGTCCTTGGCATTTTGACTCTCGCATGTGACTAGCAGTTCTCCTCCGTGGTAGCTTGAGTGAAACCTGTGTCTTGACGTGTTGGGTTTGTTTCACTCCAGCATCGTGTGTTAAGTCTGAACAAACGATGACTCAATTTCATCATATATCGTGATCTGCAGACTCAAGGCAACGTGCTGAAGTGGAAGAAGAATGAAGGTGATAAGGTATGGCACTCACTATATTGGTTTTTTGTTGTTCCTCTCCCAGTGTATGTACAGTTTGAAGTAGTTAATTTTGTGTCGTTGTGTGTGTGTGATTGTCGTTTGTATGTTCATTAACGTGCTGCGGTTGGTTGTTATAGGTCTCAGCAGGGGACGTTCTTTGTGAGATTGAGACGGACAAAGCTACACTGGATATGGAAGCCATGGAGGATGGGTAAAAGAGCGAACCAAATCTCCAACTGCAATGCAAGAATTAGATGAGATTGCGATGATGTAGCTGTAAGGAATGTCGGTTAGTCGATGGCTCTAATGGTTGAATTAAGGCCACTGACAAGGCATCGTTCGCAAGACAGTCTAGCCGGTTGGTGCCCGATTGGTGAATGTCATTGATTATTGTCAGTGGCTGGTTTATGGTGCCCTTAAATGTATTGCTTACTCCGCAGATGACTGGTGCATGAAGCTACGAAATTTTTCTTTGACTTATTTGTGACTGTTATGGCCGCCTGCAGCTTTTTGGCAAAGATACTAGTGCAAGCTGGTACGAAGGATATCCCAGTGGGCCAACCCCTTTGTGTGGTGGTAAGGGTTCACCTTTATAGACATTTGACTGGCTTTTTCGATTACTGAGTTTCTGGTCAATTCACAGTCGACATAAGGACTCGTAGAAAAGGAGTATCCGGGATGTAAAAATTGCACTGTCGACAACGTTCTAATATGTCTCGTATATTGTAGACCATCAAGTACGTTCGAGAAGCACAGCTCGTGTACATGGGACTTTTGGCTGAAGCATAAAGACTAAAGCATTTATCTGATTGAGTGTTGAATTCGTTATGTACAGGTCGAAGAGGAGGGTGATGTAGGGAAGTTTGCTAATTATACTGGAGGACAAATAGCGAAAGCCCAGTCAGCCCCAAAATTTGAGGGTAAGAAAGTTGACACAGCTGGACCTGCACCTGAACCTTCTCACATGCCAGAATCAGGTCCAAAGAAGAGTAGGGTGGGGCCATCGGTGAGGCGGTATCTTGCTGAGAGTGGACTAGACGCAGCATCATTGCAGGGCACAGGTCCTCACGGAATGCTCCTGAAGGGGGATGTTCTGAGTGCCATGAAATCTGGTTCGCCTCAAACCAAAAGCCCTTCAGCAGCTCCTACCAAACCTGCTGCCTCCAAGTCTTCTACCCTACCTGCATCTTCAGACCTTGGCTATATCGACTTACCTACAAGCCAGATTCGCAAGGTACGTTCACACCTTGACTTTTCATGACCGCAAAATACTGATTTCTAATCAAGGATAGGAATCATTCTTTGGACAGGAACGACGTTGATGGAGCTTAATGTTCTCGTTACTCTTGGCATCAGTCTTGTCATCTTCTCTTTGGCTTACCGAAGGTTCTTGGGACAGGTGAAGCAGATCACCTGGCATATCAAACATTTGATGTTTGAGCAGTTCTTTTGTTCACTTTCTTGCAGATCATTGCCCAGAGGTTGCTTGAGTCCAAAATGGGAACGCCACACTTGTATCTGAGTGCTGGTGAGTGGAAGGACAATGTTCACACGTCTCTTGCAGGATTGTGGGGTCCTTCAATGTCTAAGCAAGATGCTCTTTGTAGAAACGAATGGATGGTTACGTGTTCTGCTCTCATTTCTCCTCTCTTAATCTTAGGATTTGACGATTTTTGGTTTTTGGATATTAACTAGACGCGATTTTGGATCCAACTCTGGCGCTTCGTAAGAGCATGAAAGGTAATTTCTTATTTTGAATCCCGCTTGCTGCCAGCATTCTGTATTTGCAATATGGAATGTATTTCCTGTTTCTGTAAGCTTTTTCTTCGGGTTTTTTGGAGTCTGATCATGAGTTCTGACCATCGGTTTTCCCAAAATTTTGAAATGGAGCTTATCTATCCGTACATGGTGGGGCTAATTTTCTTGGAGCTGTTTCTTCGACAGAAAAGCATGGAATATCTGTCTCTGTCAACGATTTTGTCATAAGAGCAGCTGCTCTTGCATTGAAAGCTGTTCCAGAAGCGAATGGTGCGTTGTCGAACCTAGCTACTCTGCAGGGAACTGTTGGAAGAGTTACTGAAGCTTGCCAAAGATAATAGGTTCAAATGTAGACTGTATGTTTCTAGTCACGAGAGCTCTTCTTCTTCACTAAGAGCACATTGCAACAGCTTCTGCACCAGCCAATAATAGTTGTTACGAAAATGACGTATTCTGTTAAATATGCTCTTAAATTGTCTTTCTTTTGCAAGTGTTGCAGCTTTCTGGGATGATAAAGCAGGGGATGTATCATCAAATAAGTCAGTTGACATAAGTATTGCTGTGGCAACCGACAAGGTAAGATTAAGTAGGTTTACGGTTTCGCAAAGGTTCTTGCATGTTGGAGTTCTCTCTCTATGATTTTATCACACAGATCTGAGTATGCTCTAATTCAAATAGCGTTTTCTTGTCATTGAACCTTCACTCATTCCAGGGTTTGATGACACCCATCGTGAGGAATGCGGATCAGAAATCGCTTTCAGAGATTTCCGCTGAGGTGAGGTTATTTACGCATAGGTTGCCATTTTTTCAGCCCTTCGACTTTGTCATTTGATCCTTCTGTAATAGTTTACAGTATCTTCCAAAGCTGGTGGTGATTGGTGTTAAGTTTCTTAAGCATTTGAAGCTTTGAAGGAATCCTAATTTGTTCATATTTTGCGCATCTTATCTGAATGTCGCAGGTGAAATCACTGGCGGAGAGGGCTCGGGCTGGTAAATTAAAACCTCAGGAGTTTCAAGGAGGCACTTTCAGGTCTGGTCTCTTTCTTTCGGAAGTTCTTCCTAAGTCTAATTGCAGAGCTTTTTCTCGTTTGTTGGCGATCTGAAGTCGGACGTTGTGCATCCGCTGAACTTTCGAGATAAATGGTGTGCAGTATTTCAAATTTGGGAATGTTTCAAGTGGACCGGTTTTGTGCTATCATCAACCCTCCTCAGGTCTGTGTTCGACTCATCTTGTCATTGTCATGCTCAATCTGGCATATAGTTTTTCCTTGAATAAAATTGAGATAAGTTTTAGGAAGGCAAGTCTTGTCATTGATGTGGATACTCTACTGGTGACTGAAAACAAAAGAGAAAGCAGAGTTGCTATGTATAGCTCTTATTGTGCTGGATATATTTATCCCAACCATGAAGAAGTACATATGTTTTGTAAAAGGACACGATTACCACCGCATAGCCCCAGCTATACCATCAGGTCAGGTTAGGCTAACGAGCATGTCCACGACGAAGCTTCACCTGGAGCCTCCGGCTGCTGGTCTGTATGCTTCTTTTTGTGGTCCAAGTGGTCGTTACACGCTCAGCTCTAATGTCCTCCAGACTTCTTGAGGTTTGTCTGGTAGTTAATAGTTGCTCAAGGACCTAAGGAGTTCACAACGAGAGGTTCATTTATTCTGGCACTCATGGATGCAGGCATGTATCCTGGCAGTCGGGAGAGGTGAAAAGCATGTGATTTGGAAGGATGTGTCACAAGGTAACCTTGATTCTCCAAGTTTTTAAGCAAGTTGATGCAGTTTTAATGCTAGTCAGCGGTTTTAGTCCTTATCTTGAACCTCAGAACATGCTTGTTCCTTTGCCAGGTGAAGGACACCCGGTTACCGTAACGAAGATGTGTGTAACACTATCAGCAGATCACAGAGTCTACGATGGTGATATTGCAGGTCGGTTCTGAGATATCCTACGTATGAACAGCTATTTACAAATTATCAGTACTTTCTGTGTCAGCTCTTGCATCTTCGATTCCATAACGCGTCGTCTTTTTCGAATAAGAGCTAAATTTCTGGGTCATTCGCAGGTCGCTTCCTCAAAGCACTCACTTCAAACCTGACAGATCCAACGAATATGCTGTTATGAGCTGTTGGTTTCGGTAGTCGAATGTACATTCAGTTACAAATCTCGAGACAATGAAGTTCATTGGTATCTGTGGAAGATGCTAGGGCTGAAATAAAGCCCTCTTACATGCTAGGTTTCCCTTATTTAGTGATTCGTTTGATAAGGGGTTTGTCTGTTGAACGGCAATGACGAAGTACCTCTTAGATTTATGGTCTAAATTATGCAGAGGCCCAACATAAAGAAAAGACGTAGATGACATTCCATTGGCTGTGTGAAGCTGATTCACAATTTTGACCGAATGATCGTCCACAGATTTTGTAACATTACGATACTTGGAGTTGGATTTGAGGAACGAACATACCCATTCTCATCAGTCAATTGAGTCGCGTATTTTATCCATACAAATCATGCTTACCTTCGAGAGTTCTCTCGAGAGCGTCGTGTTCCAACTTGTGTAAATCCTTGCGTAGGGATAGTCCTAGCGTTTCGACTGGATTTCCAAATTTGGGCTTGTTAAAAGGGGGTATGCTTATCTGCTGCTGTAGTAGCCAGAATATGGATGGTCCAGTTTCAGAGTTCTGTTGGTGTTTCTTATGATCGTAGGGTTTTCCCGTCGATGTCAGCGTGCCTCATGATGTCGTCATGTCACAAACTGGTCACATCTCGTTCTTGGCATCCACATTATTGAAGTTGTTCAAGACAAATGTACAAAATGACATTGTGTGGCCTAGAAGATTCCACAAAACTCCTTGCTTTGCTGTACCGTGCTTGCGGACAATTTGCATATATATTGAAACGCTGCCCACGAGCCAAGTGATCGTCTTGGCTTTGGCTTTGCTAAGTATGAGTGGAAGCGGATTTTTGCCTCCACTTTCTATGATACTCTTGATCTCTGGACATGAGGAACATTTGGCAGTTCTGAACAAAACGCCCCCAACAGCCCTACCTGTCACAAACAGTTATTTCAGGTTACTCCACACGACGACGATTGGGTGGACGGGACGAAACATGACGGTTTTGAGTCAAACTTCAGACCTCAAACGCAGTGACATTGGGGTAATTTTTCCTCGCCTTATTTTCCCCTGTCGGAAGAGAGAAAACAAAACATCCTTGGCCGAACCACGGATCTTAGAATACAGTGTGCGGTTCTCTTGGCCTGAGTTGACCGCGAGATACTGGAGAAATGATCTTGGCCCAGAAATTGACTGAACGAGGATTGCGAAGGACAAACAGTATAGCCCTGGACAAAAACCTGACACGCTCTTGTTTAGAATTAGTAAAGGAGGAAAGGCCCTCAGGAATGTGCCGTCTACGAACAGAACCGACTCTGCCACAAGGAGAGTTCAGACTCCAGAGCCCGTTCTGAACTCTCGAATGGGAGTGAAGGAAGACTCACGTGAGGAGATGAGACACATGTCCAGGAAGGAAGGATTTGCATTTCGAAGAGTTCTCGGCTCCGAATTTCGGTCGGGCTGGGGCTTATCCACATGGGGCTGCCGTCGCCACCGTCACACAATCATAGCGCCGACACTAGTTCTGATTCGCCCAACAGATGCTGAGCCCACCAGCACGTCGCGCTCTCGCACCGAGTTCGCGACCCAGGACTGGCCGCATCAGTTAATACGTGAAACGTATTCTACTGCTTCCGCCACCCTTGACTTCCAGCGTGGATGGCAGGCATGGCCAGGCTGGGGCAAATCCATCCCACAACGCCAGGATCCGGATCCAGGATCCAGGATCTAGCTTTTCTCATTACATTCAAGAGACAAGCTCTGGCTCCGTATCTGTTGGCCACATGACTCCAGTTTCAGAGTATGTTGTATGTGCCTTAACTCGCAGCGGATCTGGATAGTGTGAAACAGGCTGAGCCTGGAGCTTTGAGCATGCAAGCGCTAGTCATCGTCGCGGGAGCTGATTTGGGGTTGCTCACGTTGAGAGAGGACATTGAAAGGGAAGCGCTGCTCCAAGAAAGGCTGAAAAAGGCGCGATTAGTGGAGGGGAGCTGTGATTCAGGTCGAGCACGTTAGTGTATGCAGTGCTGGAGAGGATGATGTGTAAGGGCAACCAATTTCGGTTGAACGTGCGGGCCTTGGGGTGAATAGAGGACGAATCGAGGCTGTTCTGTTGCAGATGCTGGCTCCAGGCTCCCGGTAAAGAGGAAGCAGGGCAGCGTATGTACGTGACCATACAGGAATTGTCATTCTGTCACACAGTGGTCCATCGGCTCTCGAGCTCCATTTGTCAGACTAGAGACACCCACACAGCGGTCGCTGCTGTGACAGCAAGTGTTGACTCACCGATACGGCTTCTCGCCTAGCTCGCTCCCAGTTGGCAGTTGACACCACCTTCTCTCTTCGCTCTCGGCCTCTGGCACGAGATCGGACGACTTGCGTGCCGAGAAAGAGGGTTCGTACCCACACACAGCGCCGAGCCTCGCCTCTGGATCGTCGACCTCGAGCGCCTCCTTCGATCGAGTGCCTCCGTCGGGCTCATTCAAAAGCATTATTCCATGTCCTGACAAAGCCAATCCATGCCGAGTAAAGTTGATGCAGAGAGAGAGACAGTTTTCATCACTTTCGACCACTTCTCTACCTCCTCATTTCCCTCGTCGTAGTACGACGCCGCTGCAGTTCAATTCATTCTTTGGCCTTTCTTCCTCTGCCGATTCTTCTCTCGATCAGCACCTGCTCTGCATTTTCCTGCAGATTCTTCTCCGCACGACGACGATACTGCTGCTGCTCTTCATTTCAACTCGTCGACCAGAAACATCTCCCTCAGCAGATTCGTGAAAGTCGAGACGCTGCTGAAATTCGATTTGGAGACTGATGGCGAGGAGCGGAGGGTGGACGGCGCTGGTGGTGGGGGGGACTGGGGCGATCGGCAAGTACGTGGTGGCGGAGGCGGTGCGGAATGAGAAGTTCGCGGCCGTGACGGTGATCGGCAGGCGCGAGATCAAGTTCCCCGAGGAGGTGCAGCCGACGGAGTCTTTGCTGAAGAAGCTGAACTACAAGGCGGTGGGCGATCTGGTTGAGATGGACGAGTGGGAGGCGTCGGAGCTGACGCCGTCGCAGTACGACGTGGCCTTCTGCTGCCTGGGCACCACGAAGCAGGACGCGGGGTCGGCCGAGGCCTTCCGCAAGATCGACTACGACGGCGTGCTCAGCTTCGGGCGCCTGGCCAAGAAGACGCAGGTCGAGCACCTGCAGCTGGTGTCTAGCGTGGGCGCCAACCGCCACTCCTTCTTCCTCTACTCCAAGACCAAGGGCGAGGCCGAGGACGCGCTGCGCGCCCTCGGCTTCAAGCAGTACAGCATCTTCCGCCCGCCTCTCCTGGACCGCGGCTCCGAGTCGCGCACGGTGGAGAAGGTGCTCAAGGCCGTGCTGCCCTCGCTCAAGGTGCACGATGTCGCGCTGGCCATGGTCCGCCAGGCCGAGCTCGTGCTGCAGGCCGACAGCAAGGGCGAGGAGATTCTTGGCCCCAAGGACATCAAGAAATTGTACCAGCGCGACGCCGTGCCCGTTCCCGAATGACTCCGCCCCGGGCTCCGCACGCAGACACGGAGCGCAATCTTGATCTTGGGGAGGGACGGAGATGAAGATTGGGAGGGGAGAGGGGAGAGAGGTAGAGCGGGAGATTTGAGAGGTTTCTTCCATCGAATGTTGAGTGAAGTCGATTCTTCCAGCCAGCGAGCTAGCGAGCCTGCGTCTGCACCATGCTTGTGCAGGATAAAGAATGAGCCTTAGAAGTATTAGGATTTTGTTATGTAGATCTTACAAAAACTGTAAAGTATTGCGATGTAATGATTCTCAACAATGTATAATACGATGAGTTTATAGGCGTTTGCCAAGTTCATGCAGTGCCCTTGTTTTCGACCTCGACCTCGATTGTTTGGCACACTTCCTTCTCTGCCTTGCATGCACCTTACGCGGTAACGATCGAAAGGGGTTTGTCGGCTTGATGTGGTGGAATGGTGTCCGTGCCCGGCCCCTGACCATCACGTCTCAGTGAAGTTTGAAAGTTCCGATGGTGGGTTGAGAGTGAAAGGCAGGAAACCGATGTCCGTGACTGGACGGATCGCCTCCCGACAGTTGGATTTGTGATGGGGCACAATTCGCCCAACTCATTGGTATATCTTGGATCATTGTTTTCCACTTGGAGCATCATGCTTAAGTTGTGGAGGTGCCCATTTTCAAAGTAATTGTTTATATCATATAGAGTACATGACAGAGTCAAACACAACGATGGAGTAGTGTCTATAGACGGGGTTTTTTCCACCGTGAGAGACTCATAGTGGTATGAGTTAACCAAGGAGTACTCGATCTAGTGATGTGAGTCAACCAAGTTGACCAATGAATAGTGGTATGAGTCAACCAAGGAATACTCGATTTAGTGATGTGAGTCGACCAATGAATAAGTTAGAAATGGATGATTTTTTTATTTTGTTTATTTGCCTCAAATATGATTTGAAAAAGTATATGGAGAATAAAAATCCAAAGTAACCGTTTGTCAATTGATTTTTCTAAATTTCATTTTGAGAAAGTAGTTGAGGTGAAGTTTAAATTCCAAAATGATCAAGAAGCGAAGATACAAGTGAAAACTTCCATGACTAATGGTAGAGGAGAAATGGTGGTTGCCGCTACTTTAGAGGTATGTATTCAAGCTTTGAAGATTGAAGTAAACATTAATGTACTTGATGTTTCAGATGTGATAGTGTATGGAGAATATGTTGTGAACGTCATTTCGGAATTTTTGTTGAAGAAGTTAGGGATGAAACTTTCAAGATCTTCCAGTATCATTGTTGGGATGACCAACAAACAAAATGTGTGACCAATTGGAGTGCTGGACAAGGTGGTAGTAAGTGTGATGGGAGTTCAAACCTTCTTGTATTTTCAAGTGTTTGAGGATGCTAGCTATGATTTGTTGTTTGAAATACCTTGTTGAGGCTATGAGTACTACATATTGATAGCAGAAGGGTTACTTTTGTACAGGGCCAAAGTACCATCAAGTGAAGGTTACTCTTACAAATAGTGGAGGAGCAGTATCAAACTCAGATAGGCATACAAGTGATTATTTAGAGTCTGAAAGTGAGGAAAATGGTAGTTTTTTAAAGGTTGACACTGACATGTTAACGAAGAGAAAATTTCATGTAAAAACACTTTGGATGTCGAGGTTCATTTACAAGTTTTTGATGCAATGTATTTATTTCTTAGGCCAAAGGTGGTGAATGATCCCAACAAGACGGAGATGAGTGAAGAGGAGATTACTGGACAACACTCTACTCTCAAGTTTAGTCCAAAGATTACTATTGAGTAGAAGATAAGATTGTTGGATATATTTTGCAAATATATCCATGTTTTTGTTTTTAGATATAAGGATTTAAAACAATTAACCTTAGAAATTCATCGCAGTGAGAAAACTCGTCTAGTACATTAGAATCAATGTCATATAAATCCACCTATGGTTGTGGCAGTGAAGAATGAGATTGACAAGCTAAAGGCGGGTAGTTTCATTTATGATGTAGAAAATTTTGAATGGATTTCTTCTATTATGATAGTCAAGAAGAAGAATGGTAAGCTACATGTATGCGGAGATTATAAAAAGCTGAATGATATCACAAAAAAGTATTATTATCCCTTAACTTTCGTAGATGAGATTTTAGAGTATGTGGCAAACACTATGGAGAATTCTTTCATTAAGGATAATGTCTTTTGGTTTATGTAATACTCCAACAACTTTTTAGAGTTTCATAAACAATGTGTTTGACTCTTTTATTAGTGTCACAACTTATGTAACGGCATCTCTAGTTAGGTAGGTTCGCGTATGCAGGAGTAGATACAATAGTTAGAGCTGGTTGTGCAGTTAGCACCGTTCGCAGTGGAATTGCTGTTAGGGCCGACAGCGCCGTTAGGGGTCCTAGGGCTCAAGGGGTAGAGTTCGAATTAGGGCTCCTTGGAGGGCAATTTTCGAAGTTGAGCCTTTGAGAGTGTGGCTATGGTGGATAGTAGCTAGTGCGGAAACTTGGAATCTTTGAAGCACAAAGTGGGTTTGGCTTGATTGTAATCTCTCTTTTATGCTATGGTTATGAGCGGAGTGTCCTTGTGGACGTTTTGAGAGTAGAAAAGATTACTTTGAAAACTCAAATTGGATTCTGTGGTGAGAACTGTGAGTTCTTCGAACGTTGAAGGTGTTTTGGCGAGTTTGGATCGATGGTAGCTTTGATCTGTTGGCTATTGAGTGTGCAGGGCATTGATGGAGTGCAGCATGTGATGATGATCTAGAAGTAGAGTCGATTTGAAGTTGATCTTATTGATTTCAAATTTATGTATTTTCTGTTTTAGTGTAAATCTGAATCAGGAATTTTTGAGGGCGGAAGCGTTGTTAAAAATTGACAAAGTGGGTTGATGTTTATAGTTATCTTGGGGCATTAATTCGAGATTGGCCAAAAAATATTTCGGACAAAAGTGCTCAAAGTCCAAGATCTTATGTTTCAAAGTTTTTAGGTCAAAAATAGGAGCAGCAAGCTATCCGATTATCATATGGTGTCTGTTTGATTTGAAATTTGGTGGGGTGATAGAAGATGCATAGTTTGTAGCGCAGGTGTAAAGTCGTCAAGCCCAAGGCTTACAGTGTCAGAATTGGGAAATTTTGATGTTTAGGGGCCTAAAATCTAAGTTGAAGATTTTCAGAGTCCCACAAAAAATTCAAACAGTATACGTTTGCGAAAAAAAAATTGCGTTAGGTAGCGTTGCCTGGATTACCAATGTCAAATTATCGATATGGAGAGCAAAAGACATCCAAAATTGAGTTTTTGTGTTTTTAAATGCCCTTTTGAGGCTATGTCAGTCCGGGTTGGGTTGGTTTGATCGATTTGATGGATGTTTTTGAGATGGAGGTGTGTTCTTTATATTTCTTATGATTGATATACCTCCATCTCTGCTTCATGTTTGTGCATCACGTTTGTTTGTGTTGGTACTTTATTGTTTGGAGTGTTGGAGCTCCTTTGTGTTACCGATAGTGAGGCTGGATTGGCGGATAAGTCAGACTATCCATGTTTCTCCCCATTGAGATAGGACTTACAGACTTGTAGACTGGATGAGTGCATGTGGTGATGGCAGGTTTTAGGTTGCCCTTGTGTTAGCACCTTGTGGTACCTCGGGTACCTTCTATTGCGGTTTCGGTTCCAGTTGGGGACCTATTTTTGTACGGTTGCGGAGATGATACATTAGTATCACAATAGAATTCTCTGGAGGTTCCGGAAGAGAGACTGCTCGGGTTAGCATTGGATGCACCCGTAACGGAGTGCGTACCAACCTTGGCCTTTGAGGTTCACATAAGACTCTGATTTGGTTTCAAAGAGTGACGGAGCTGAGCTTGGTGATAGCTTGGAGTGTATACCCACACCATTGTTGTGGGACATGGACAATATCTATGGGGCCACCAAGGGTCCTAGACAATATTCGGGTACAGTTGGCACTATTGAGTTGGATGAATTCATCCTGGAGTTTGACTCATGGTGTGATTTGCAGCAGATGCGAAACTCTACGTTGTTCAGTCCGTTTATGGCTTGGAAAGGATTATTCCAGCATTTGGAGGGTCCGCCGATGGATGATTATCATGAGTTCCAACGTGAACACTTTGAGGAGATAGAGTTCAGGAGACAATATTGGTCTCCAAACTACATCTCTATTACTTTGGGTACAATGTTTGGAGGTGTGAGTTCATCCTCTGTACCTATCACTAATGATACGCTGGAGCTAGTAGAGTTGGGAAGAGTTTAGAGGTCCCAACCTTTAACCTTATTCTTGAGTTCTTCGCACGGTTGAGGAGAGATTACCAAGGGGTGAGAATTGACAAGCTACGAGGCTTGCAGGAGTTTCAACAGAAGATTAGGGAGAGTATTCGAGAGGCATATAACCAAAAGCGTCGGTTGATCAGTATTACCCATGGTGTGATAGAGGCTCAAGCTATCCAATATTGATATGGGATATTGGATAGGGAGTTGAGACGTAGATTGAGAGATGCTACTTTACTACAAAAAATATCACCTACGTTGGCCATTATGTTATAAACTTCTTCACGTTATCAGTCTACAACACAAACCCAAAGTGGTTATGGTAGATATGTGAGACAATCTCGACCAACTGAATAGAGTGGTGAAGGTGCAGCATTTAGACCATTGCCATCCTTTTCGGGTCAACAATTAGTTGTTGGGATGGTGTGTTGGACATGTGATGGATCTCATCACAAAAAGGATTGCCTTCAAGGTCAAAGGATGGATCTTGTTGGATCAAAATCATGTGAGCATTGTCACAGATATGGTCACATGATGGATCGATGTTTTGATCTCCATCCAGAATTACGATCAACAAGAGTTGTCATGGCAATCCTTGGAAGAGACGAGGAGTTCAAGGTGGTAGGGGTGGTGGTAGATGACCAACCTCTACTCATGAGGTGAACATGGCATCTCGACTAGAGCAGAAGATAGCAAGTATGACAAGAGCCCAATAAAGATCAGATTCTAGAGTTGATGCCTCTACATCATATGATGGAGATGTTGTGGAGTACATGTGCGCAGCGGCACAACCATGTGCAGTGGCTATGACTTGTAGTGCAACACATACTACTGAGTCAAGAGGAGCGTCAGTGGAGTTGGATCCACAAAGAGGGGAGGCTAGCTGACAAGTTAGACTTTCTCAGTCTTTCACATTGTCAGGGGCATTAAACACCTCATCTATGGGGATCTCTCTCGTTACAAGTTTGCGTCGCGGCAAAACACTCGACAAAATATTCCTTGTGATTACAAATAGGTTCAGCTCGTGGACGAATATCTACAGTAACTTCACGCATACATTTAATCGGTCAATGCCGCACCAAAGATGCATACACACCAGCTCCTTGAGCACTCGTTCTACCCTGACTACAATTTGCAGTCCAATAAAATGGACACTTGCAAAGATGAAAAGATCCCACCACTTTATTTCCTACGACTATTTATAATGAATTTTCTAACTGCTACCTTCACGGATCGCCCTCTCCTAAGTCTACTCTGCATATCTAAGCCGCTCGATCACACCTCCGCTGCATGCGTGAATGCGTCGATTCCTAACTGTATTTCCTGAACATATGCCGCGATCTCCTGTCGATGAAGAGCCATGGCTTCCCGGAAATCTCAATCCAATACTTTGTACATCTCCTTTCTATAATCCTTCGAGTCGTCGGATTCTACATTGTAGCCACCAACTGCTCTAATCGTTGCATCTCAACTCTATCACATCATGTGAACAGATGTTGCGCACATCTGTTAGCAAGGGTCTCCAGCTTCGCAAGTGCCTCCACATCCACATGAATTAACCGTCTCTTCAATTCCTACACCGTCTCTCAAAGATGGGTGTTCTACTTCTCGACGAAGTGGATCTCCGCACCCCAAATACGAAAGATCTCTTCGTAGTCCTTCTTCGCCTCATGGACCTTCTTCTCCACTTCGGTTTTCTCCTTGGACAGCTTGTCCATATTCTCCGTTAACTCCTGAACAGTGACAAATTGATCCTCTTTTCCTAAAGCCAGTCGATTCATCATTTAAATCAAGTCCATATACCCGTCGGCTTGAGGGTCCCAATCTGACATATACATAGGTCCCATCTCATTTAGCTCTAGTAACACCGGGATCACCACTGCTTCCAACTTCTTGGATAGCTGCAAAACCGAGGCCATCGGTTCAGCGATCTCCTTCGACGCTTTCATCTTCGGACGAGACGGCTTTGGAGGAGCTACTTCCTCCACCTTCTTCTTGCATGTATCCCCCTTCTTCACTGTCAAGGCACCCGGAGGACTATCTTCCACTACTTTCTTCCGCTTTCGAGAAATGCCGATCACTTCTAGTTTCGAATCCAAATCATGCTTACTCTGCATTGCTGGCCTGACTTCTCCTGTTCTTCTTGGTTCAGGAGTCGCATTGATTCCCAAGCTCCTCGTAGACCCGCTACTTGCATCATCAATGTCTATATCAAGGTCTGATAGCTTGCTCTCCAATCGATACAACTGCCTCTCCCTAGGAGTCAACCACTCCATCTTTGCATACAAGTGCACCAAGAAAGACGAGAGATATACTACGCTCTTATCGTCTTCTCTCAGCTTGGTCGCCATGGCTTGTATGTTCTTCGCAAAGATCTCTCCCCAATTAACCCGAATGGTCCCACTAATGAACCCCTCCATAATTCTCACCTTGTGCATGCTTACATACGTCGTTCGCTGAGGTGAGAAAAGCTGATTCAAGGTAAGAGCCACCTTCCTCCTGGAGACATGCTTGATTAGGTCGAGTTTGTATCCATTCGTCCCCTTCTTCTCTCGGGGATTAAACCACTTCCACTCATCAAACGTAAAGGCAGTATGCATCGCTGATCCTTCCCAATCAACACCACCTTTGTCTTCCTCGTAATTACTCCCGAGTGCCTTCGCCCACAGCCTAGCATCCCACTTCTCAGGCTAGGCTTTACTTCCGATTGATGTCAAGGCTTTCTCCCGCCGGACTTCATCACACAGCTCCGGGCACACATAGTCCCATTGCCATGACAAAAATATGCCGCATAGGTTCTTCAACCTCAGCAACTCCGCCGGAGTCCAATCCGCCATCAAAATAAGCGGTCAAATTCTCCCCATGGTCGTACTTCACCCTGTTGGGACTCCCATAGTCCGACATTTCGACATTGCAACTCTCCTCTCTGCTCAGGCCGCGCTGGTTCCACAAGTTCTTGGCATCGACCTTCCACTCAACACTTCTTCAATCCGCCGCCCAAATGCGCAACTTGAATTCCCTCGCAATTCACTCGTGTGAACTCCCTAATGGTATTCATATCTAACTAACATATATTCGGACAAATATCCTCAGCAGAACCCGAATATAACTTTTTATTAACGAAAACCAAAAAAAAATCCTACTTATCCTAAGAACTATGCTCATACAACTTGGGTCATACTATATACCCAAGAGTATTGGGAGTTCAGCAAACCAAGGTGGAGGCAATCTTGCGTATTCCACAACCCTCAAATGTGAGTAGGGTGCGAGCCTTCCTTGGACTTGCAAACTTCTATCGTCGATATGTGCGAGGATTTAGCACTATTGCCAAAGTCTTGACAAAGCTTACAAAGCTAAATCAAGATGGGAATTGGGGAGATGAATAAGAGAGAGCTTTTGTTGAGGTCAAGGGAAGGTTGACATCTACCCCTATTTTGAGGAGACTTGTGAGAGGTCATCCGTTTTAAGTACATACTGATTGGAGTATGTTGGGTTTGGTAGCAGTGCTTACCCAACATGATGATGAGGGGAAGGAGTTTGTAGTGGCTTATGCAAGTCGTTTCAACAATGCAGCGGAGTCGAAGTATAGCTCTTATGAAGGAGAATGTTTGTCAGTTGTTTGGACAGTGGCATATTTCAGATGTTATTTGTTTGGAAACTCCTTCACTCTCATCACTGATCATCAACCATTGAAATGGTTGATGGAATCAGACAAGCTTACATGACAGCTTGCACGATGGGCTCTTATCCTACATGAGTATGATTTCACGGTTGTTCATAGACCTGGGGTGTGAACTGTGATGCAGATGAGTTAAGTCGAAACCTATGTACAAGTCAAGTCGGTGATACTGATGAGGGGATGATGTCAGGTTGGCATACATATGACTTTTTAAGTATGTTGGTGCTTGAGAGCTATGTGATATCTCTCTTGGGTCAGAGAGCATATATGTTAGCCGTGGATGCTGAGACTGAGGACGGTTTGATGGTAAACCAAGATATCCATGACGACATGGTGGTGTTAGATTATCTTCGTACATGTGCTTTGGTGGGCCCTTTGAGTGCAAAGGAGCGGGATCGAGTTTTACAAAGAGCTCAACGGTTCAGATGGAAAGGTAGACACCTTCTTTGAGTATGGGGAAATGGCAGCGTTCGTGTTGTGCCACTTTTATCTCAAAGAGCACAGTTGGTCAGACATGCTCATGAGGAGTTAGGTCATTTTGGAGTAAAGCGGACATGTAACTTACTTCTAAGTCACTATTGGTGGAGAGGTATGCAAACTGAAGTGCAACAGTTTGTGGCCAAATGTATGGTATGTGATCGTGTTCGAGCATCATTCAATGCCCCTACACCACAACTACATCCTCTACCGATTATGGGACTTGGTTATTGTTGGAGCTTGGATTTTGCAGGACCTTTGCCATTGACTATACGACATCATCGATATGTGTTGGTCATGGTGGAGCATTTCTTCAAGTGGATTGAGTTGGTGGCCTTGCCTGACAAGTCAAGTGAGGGAACAACTTATGCATTCTTAGCTATGGTACTTAGCCGATTGGTGCACCATCAGAAGTGTTGACTGATCAAGGTACTGAGTTTTTGGACGAGTTTCAGGTTTTGTGTGATCGAGCATTGATTGATCATCATACCACCTCAAGAGATCATCCCGAGGCTGATGGTCTAGTAGAGAGAGTTGTTCATACGGTGAAGAGAGGACTAAGAAAGTTTGGCTTGGAGAAAGGTCATCTGGGAGACTATGACATCCAGCTACCATGGTTGGCCATGGGTTATCGATTTAGCCGGCAAGCATCTCTAGCGTCATTCTCACCGTACTTTTTATTATATGGTAGACATCCAGACTTACCTGCAGCTATTCGTCGAGAGTCACGTGAAGTCTTGGACTTGGATAACCATGATGTTTGGATTAGGGTGTGTTCTCACAGGGCAAAACTCTTAGGTAGAGTCATGCCCATGGCATGTGAAAACCTGACTATTGCTCAACATAGAGATACTTTGCGTTATGCTACTATCCAAGGACGTGAATATCGACCTTCAATTTGCAGATTTCATGTTGGTGATTACGTTTACTTGCAGCAAAGTGCGCATTGGATGTTATGGCTGGTCGCACGATTTTACGAGTACGTGAGGTTTTACCTTCTAGAGTTTTGATCTTTGAGGGTCGTGATGGTGTGATTTGGAAGGATATTGTGCTTAATTGTGCGTCATGTGACCTTCCAAACATTGATGGTACTATGGATCCAAGCATGGTAGTTGTATGTGCAGGCTTGAGATGTATGTTATGTGGATCAGCTGGTGAAACAACCAATATGTTGATGTGTGATTCTTGTTCGAGAGGATGACATATGTCATGTTTGACATCTCCTCTCAATGCGGTGTCGCTTAAGACAATTCTTCGCTTTGAGAACGCCCGAGCTCCTCTAGAACCTTGTGTGAGTTGACAATCTCTTCTTCCTCTCCTCAACACTCCACATTACAATGGGTAAAACTTCAGCGGAAAAAAGATTATGATATCCGATGATTCGACCAATAACTCTCACTTAAACTTTACAGAAAATTGCTCCACAACCTTGTCAACCACTCAGATGTTTTTCTTTTCTAGATCTCTCAAAACAATTTGGTGATTTACCCACTTTATCACAAGGCGATATGCAGATCCATGTATACAAAACCTATCACACATCCCAATCTTTGACTCCAATTGCTCTCAAATTTCATAAGAAGGTTACTTATCATCTGAACTTCAACTGTGGAAAGTTTTATTGACAGAAGTTTCTGATATCAAAAGATATAATTGATGTACTAAGTTTATGATAGTCAGTGCAATCTTGCAACTCTGACTGCTTACACAAATTTCAACCTATCACTCAGTACTCAAAACTCATCCAATCGAGTCAAAAATTCAATCAAAACACAAGCTCAAGTCGTAATGTTGACTCAGATCTCCCAAAACCTTTGTAAGATTCTCAGAAACACTCCAAATACACTCAAAGGTCTAAATTTCTCCCTCTAACTTTGAATCATCGTTTCAAAGTGACAAATCCTTCAAATCCATCTATTCTTGAGCCCACGTTATAGCTCGTCCCGTCATCTTTCCAATTCTATCCTTAGATCTTTGAATGTTTTCCTTGGAAGGTCTCCAAAATCTCTAAAAACCTCAAAAAGTTGCCCTAGTGCCCTCATTGGTCAAAACTCCTAGACCAATGGGAATGGAGAATGCTATTTTGACCTCTAGTGTGACCAAATTAGCTCCATTTTAACTTAGAGCTATACAACTATCCTAAACACACTACTTAGACATATTATACACATTATGAGTTGTCACTAATAAGAGTTAAAATGATAACTTGAAATCAGCTAAGTAAACCTAAAAGCGATCACGATGACGACACCAGATGTTGATCACAAATTGACTCAACAATGGTACATATGGAGGATCAGGTTGTCCTCTATCCATGTCATACATCGACTCTACTTCAATCAGATAAGCTCCTTAGTCATCAAGGTGATGTGTCTAGATCTCCCTAGTTCTTTACAACCTTAGCAATGTCGTCGGTTATCCTAATCTAAAATATCGCCGTCATGACAACAGCTCTGAAAATGATACATGTCATCATCTTCTCATAATAGCCGCATCACAACACGACATTGGTACCCAGTGGGCGGTGGAGATGTCCTCGATGCATTTAGCAAGCAAGCAGATTTGACCGTTACATGATATGGATTGCAGATAGGCTACTAATGAAGGGGCATTGTAGCACCCGACCTCCTGATCTTAGTCCCACGAAGGGCATATCATGTTATGGACTAGATGGCTACCTGGTGTTAGAGGGACCTAACCGTCAGTTATGGGGACGATTGTGGTACACTTGTGTTGGTGTATGATGATCTATGTATTGTGATGTTTGATGTGACAATGATGTATGTTGTGATTGCACTAAGAACCATATTTGCTCTTAGTGCAATCGGCATCATTCTTACTTGACATGTCATTATTGTTAGTCCTCAAAAGATGTACTTAAGATATAGAATTCAAATTATGGCTACTTGGAGTGCAGTTTCAAAAGTAGAGACTTTGAGACTCTGGTTATTATAAAAAGACTTATGGCTTAAAGGATAGAGTATGAATTATGGTTCCTTGGAGGACAATTTTAGAAGTTTAGACTTCTTGAATGTGACTATGATGGAACATAAGCTACTGCATGAACCTCGATTCTTTTCAGCTTAAATTGGATTTGGCTCGACTGTAATTTCTCTTTTATGCTATGATTTATCAATGGAGTGTTCTTATGGACATTTGAAAAGTAGATAGTTTATTTCAAAAACTCAAATTTTAGAACTGTGAGTTCTTCAAACTTTAAAATTATTTTGGTGAGTTTTGATTAATTATTTCTTTGATCATTTAATGTTGAGTATATAGGGTGTTAATAAAATGAAGACTGGTGGAGAACCATAAATAGAAATAATTCAAAGTTTGTGTGATCAATTTTGAAGGTATTTTTTTTCAACATTTAATATTTGATTTCAAATATAGAATTTGGAGTGTAGAAGACTTGTTGAAAATTGACCAAGTTGTTTAATGTTTTATAATAACATTGGTGTTTGAGATCAATAGTGATGAAAAATATTTCAAACATAAATGATCAAAGTTCAATAATTATTGTTTCAAACTTTTTAAATTGAAAATAGGAGCGACATCCAATAGAAATATCATATATTATGTATTTGTTTCAAAATATGATGGGGTCTTTGAAATTGGAAAGTAGTTTGTGTAGGGTGAAGATGTTTGGCATAAGACCAATGATGTCGAAACTGTAAAATTTTGAGGTTTAGAGATTAGAGTCAAAGATCTCTAAAATTCCTCAAAACCTACAAAGAACGTCTGTTTGCCAAAAATAAAATTTTCTCGTTGAAATAACTAGAAGCTTCTATTATAACCTTAAATACAAGGAACATAACTCTGAGTGAGTCGTTATGCTTGATGACACCTCCCTAACCTAAGAGATAAACCTAGAAAGTTTCTAAGTATTAGATCCGAAAGCAAAATTTTTGGCTCGGGTTGCATTCTGAGCATTAAAGATAGTGTTGCAAAGGTCTTAAAGAGACACTTCCAACATCACCATGATTGGGGTAATGATGACATCCAATCAATTTACCCTTATCTTAGAGATGTTAGAAGTGTTTCTTCAAGACCTTTTCAACACTACCTTAAGTGCTCCAAATGTAGTCAAGCCAAGCATAAATGTTGCTTTTAGACCCAACACTTAGAAACTTTCTAGGTTCCTCTCTTAGGTCCTAGAAACATCATCAAGCATAATGTTTTGTTCATAATTATGTTCTTTGTGCTTAAGATATAATTATAATTATATCGTATATATCTTTTCAACGAGTCGTTAACCATTACAAAAAGAGTTTGGGAGCAACCAAAACACATCAAAATGTCAGCTCAAACCTAGACTTAGTCCAAGATTCGGGATTGCTTTTTTAGGTTTGATCATTTCCAACTTAAGCTTTTGTCTCAATTCACAAGTCTTGTTTAGGCTTTTTTCAACGAGATTTATGAAGTTTGAACGCTTTTTGAATGCTCATGTTATCACCTAAACCGTGTAGACCCTTTCTACACTAGCCATTTTTGAGAATTGGCCATTGTTTCATGTTTCAACCACTTGACTCACCATCTAGAGTAAGTTGCTAGAGTCCTTAGGCATTTTTCAAATGTCTTATACTTTGTCACATTTGAAGATCGTGACACTTTAACTCATTGCTCTTGATTTGCGCCGCGCCCATTGGTTTCTTGGGGACAAATTATTTCTTTGATGCAAGGGCTTGAATTTCAAGAAAATATTTCTTCCATCGTTCCATTGTCACTTAATGCCTTTTTTCTTGTAGAACTTTTCAAGGTTGTGTTGCCCAAACGGCTTGGATTGGTTTTCCTCATTGTCTCTTATGCATTCCGCCAACTTGAAGAGTTCAGCATAAGTATTTGGCATGAAAGTCATACAAAAAAAATATTTTTTCAACATTGGATTTTAATCCCACTAAGAATTTATATTTCTTCAAAAGCTCATCAAGTTTTGGAAATAGGTTCAATTTTGTGATAAACTCCTCCACATACTGTCACAACTTATGTAACAACATCTCTAGTTAGATAGATGTGTGTATGCATGAGCAAATACAGGAGTTAAAGCCAAATGTGTAATTAAAACTCAATAAGTTTTTAAAGAAACATTTATTCTTAACGAGATTTAAACCCAACGTTGAGAAAATACTTTTTCATATTTTTTTTATTCCGAATACTTGTGTTGAACTCTTGAAGTTGGCGGAAGGCATAGGAGATGATGAAAAAAACCAATCAAAGCCATTTGAGCAACATAACCTTGGAAAGTTTCATAAGAAGAAAAACATTAAGAGATCGTGAAACGATGAGGGAAAGGGCTCTTCAAAGATTCAAACCATGGCAACAAAGAAACCATTTGTTCCAAGAAAATCACGGGAGCGACGCCAACCAAGGGTAATGAGTTCAAGCTTACTTGCTTTAAATGTAGGGAACCATGACACATGGCTAAGAGTTTCACCAAACCCAAGGTGAGTACTTGGAGCATGAATGCTTTTGTTGCTAAGGTATTGAAGGAAGGGAATGTTCATGCGACGTTATCCATCAAGTGTGATAATCCAAGCTTAATATTTTTTGAAGGCCAAATTTTTTATTATGAAGTAAATTTTCTTGTAGACACATGGGCAACCCACTTATTCTTGAGCCCAAGTTTGATGGAGGAGTTAGGCTTGCCAACAACTAGTGTAGACAAGCCCATAAAGACACAATTTGTAGTGACATATGTAGGTTTTTATCAAGATGCAGTTTGCCAAGGGCAAAAGACACCAAACTTCAAAGCTAACATTGGGGTAAAGTTTAAGTGTGGTAAACTTGAGATACAAGAGGAGTTTGAAGGTGTTCTAACAAACAAGTTATCTTTTGAGCTACCGGCCAAACACAAAATCAATCACAAGATCAAAGTCTACTTGGCATAGTGCCACCAATCAAAGCATCTTACCGACTGAACCAAGT
Source organism: Marchantia paleacea (assembly GCA_014180765.2). Lineage (NCBI taxonomy): Eukaryota > Viridiplantae > Streptophyta > Marchantiopsida > Marchantiales > Marchantiaceae > Marchantia > Marchantia paleacea. The sequence continues at coordinate 80,522 of MUAA02000060.1, forward strand.
GGAACTTGAAGAGTTGAAAAGGAAAATTGAAGAAACCATAGCTAAAGGATATTTATATTTTTGTTCACGGTAGAGGGGCTTACTGGAATAGTATTGGCCAATTTTGGGATAGATATTGCTCTACATTTGAACAAGTAAATCAAGTACGGGGTATTAGTTCTCTTTGTGAAAAAGAAATATGGGACCATGAAATTGTGTGTCGATTATAAAGCACTGAACAAGGCGATTGTTAGCAAGAATTACCCTTTGCTCCGAATAAATGACTTGTTGGACGGCTGATGAGGGCAACGTGTTTTAGTAGGATAGATATGAAGTCATTTTACTATCAAATCTTAGTACTAGAGTCAAACATAAAAAAAAACAACCTGTCAAACTACATATGGCTCTTACAAATTCCTAGAGATGCATTTTGGACTTTGTAATGCATCAACATTTACAACACTGATGAACATAATTTTTTGTGAGGAAACATATGAGTTTTTTATCATCTATATGGATGACATACTTATCTATTTGAAATCGGAGGAGCATGTCCAATACTTGAAAACGGTCTTAGAGGAGCTATGGTAGCACAAACGGTATGAAACATCACCAAAAAAGAATTCTTCAAGGAGATGATCAAGTTCATAGGTCATAAATCAGTAGCATGGGATTCTGACCAAACCCAAAGAAAATTGAAATAGTAGTTAACTATTTGCCCTCAATCACTCTAAAGGGAAACAATGGTTTGTCAAAATCTTGCAATTTTATCATAGATTTATCAAACTATTTTCACGAATGGTTTGCCTTCTTACGGATTGATCAGCCAAATATGCTAAACTTTTATGGACTCAAGAAAAGGAATCAATTAGATTATTTAAGAAGTGATACATATATCACAACTTCAAAGTGAAACATGGTTTGTTTCTCTAATGATTTATGCTTGTCAAAATGATATGTGTATCACTTCTAATCTTTGTTCCTTTTTCACTCACAGATATTATGTTACAAGAGGAAATCTTGGAGCTCGTGCATGCAAACAGCTTTTCAAAGCATACTGGAGTCCACATTTTTTGAAATTTGTTTGCTTGATTTTTGCTAGCATTACCAAGACGAACATTCAAACTGTTGCTTGGGAGCATAATCTAGACCAAAAGTACCACAAGAACATGACAACAATTGGCATGATCAAGCTTGTCATAAAATTTTCATGATTCAAAAAAAGGAAAAGAAACATGAATCCTTTCTACGATTTGAATGCACATTAGAATGCATTTTTTTTTTGTTTTGTGGAAGGTGATCAAAAAAGGATCCACAAGTAAGAATGCTTTATCCATCACACATTTTTTCTTGATCTTGTCTGACGCCTCCATGATCGGATTTTCACGATGCATACAACATTGAGTTGAAAGGACAGAAGAAGGTAGTGACGTCCGTGAAGAAGAAATTCTCAAAGGATGTTACTCATATGATCAAGAAGCTTGTAGATGGCATCAAGCTCATCAAATAGAAGATATTTCAAGAAATTCAAGAGGAAGTGGATGTCATGATCCTCTTGAACCGTGTCATCAAGAAGAAGTTATCCTTGATTGGAATGGCAAAGGAGGCCATGTGAATCAATGACTTCTTCAAGATTCAGATTGCTCGCCAAAGCTTATAACCTAGCCTGTTTCTCCACATCTTCTTCGTGCAATTACTGCTTCAAACCTCTTAATTGATTATGGACTCTTTCGTTCTCCAACTCCACGAATTTGACCTCTACTCCACGAATCTTGCAAATCTCATAGTAAAGTTTTGCGGCCTTCTTCTTCTTCTTTGATTCCGTCTTTTGTTTCTCCGGACGCTCTATCGACTCAATTAATTATCAAATTTTTTGAGTCTAATCCTTGCGCCAGGTAGCGGTCCGAATTTGTTCAGCTCCATGAGAACTAGCATTACAATATTCTCTATCTTCTGGATCAATTGTAACACTCAATAAAGTGGTTCACCATCCCCTATCTTAAAAGCTTTTACCTTAGACCACAATGACTTCGGTACAAGACTTCTTGGTTTATCAAGCTCCTTCAACTTCCCTTTCTTGGTCATGGGCATCCACACTATGACTCCGGTCTTTCTTTTCTAAATTCTTTATTGAATCCTCTCCCAAATACAATCTCTTCTATTTTTGACATTACTTCATTCAATTCGTTGAAAGACATCTCGTCCTCGTTCACTTTTACTACATGCAAGCAAAGGCTCTCCCCAATACTGGGACCTAGACTCTTTGTCGAACCACTACTCGCTGCATTTTCATTTAGTTCTTTCAATATGTCTTCTACATCGAGCTGATACTTCTTTCGTTCCTTTGGAATCAACCATCCCATCCGAGAATATATGTGTACTGGGAATGAAGATATGTAGACTACTCCCTTCTCCCCTACTTGGAGCTTCTCCCCCATTTCATGCACATTGCTCGCAAATATCTCTCCCTAGTTCATGATGATCGATCCTCCAACAAAACTTTCCATAATCCTCACCTTGTACATACTCACATAAGTAGTTCGATGCGGTGAGAAGATTTGGTTCAAGGTATACATGATCTTAATTCTATAATTGTCTTTGATTAGGTTGATCTTGAACCCATTGGTATGTTTTCTTTGTCACGATTTATGTAGTGGCATCTCTAGTTAGGTAGGTGCACATATGCAGGAGCATATACAACAGTTAGAGCTGGTTGTGCAGTTAGCGCCGTTTGCACTGGAACTGCCGTTAGGCCGACAACACCATTAGGGGTCCTAGGGCTCAAGGGGTAGAGTTCAAATTAGGTCTCCTTGGAGGGCTGTTTTCGAAGATGAGCCTTTGAAAATGTGGCTGTGGTTGATAGTAGCTAGTGTGGGAACCTGGAGTCTTTGAAGCACAAAGTGGGTTTGGCTCGATTATAATCTCTCTTTTATGCTATGGTTATGAGCGGAGTGTCCTTTTGGACGTTTTGAGAGTAGAAAAGATTTATTGTGGTACACTTGTGTTGATGTATGACGATGAGGATGGCGGAAAAAATATATCCGAGTGTGCACCTCGTTGAGACAGTGGCAGAACCAAAAATCAGGACATTTGTGATATTTGATGTGACAATGATGTATGTTGTGATGAGATATGTATGTGCACAACACCTTCCCCAAGGATCAAACCACTTCGACTTATCAAAATCAAACCCGGTATGCAAAGCCAAGACTTCTTAGTTGATACAATCTTTCTCCTTTGCATAATCTCTTCCTTATATTTTTGCCCATAATATTGCATCCCATGTATCTAAATGACCTTTCAATCTGATGGGATTTGCTACTTCCTTGGCTCAAACTTCCTCACACAACTCTGGACACACATATTCCCATTACCATGCTAGAAACGTGCCGTCAAGATTCTTCTATTGTAGCAATTTATCTACCGTCCAGTCAAGCTTCGGTCTTAGAGTTTGTATCAACCCCAATGACAATTTTTGTATTGGAGGTAGGCACATAGCCACCCATACATTAGATCGAATTGACACTCACTTCTTCATCGTGTGTTTCTTGAGACTTCTACACACCCTTGCTTTTTCTATACCTCCACAATACTTTCTAATATCCATTACTCTAAATGTCGAGACTTTTCGTGCTACATTTCTACTTTCTCAACATACCACATGTATTTGTGTCATCCATCTTTGAACTAAAAAACTTATTCGTATTTGATATTCATCAATTTTTCCCTAATATGACATGTTTTTTTTCAAAAAATAAAAAAATATGCTAAATTTTTCTAACTAAGGTCCTATAATATATCACTTCCATTGACATTTCTGAATTTTTTAGATTCTCCAGATGAAGGATGGTTGCAAGAAAAGAAAGACCCATGACAATAAAGAGGAAGAAGAAGATCAAGTTTCGTACTATGTCCTCTATGACAACTTTTGAAATTTTGTTTGGAGAGTTGTGGAGCATCAAGATTCAAAATTGAAAGTGAAGGAGATATAAGGAGACACCTCCTTCTCCAAATTTTGTTCATGTGATGGGAATGTGAAGACATGCTAGAAATTTTTTTAGAAAGATTGTCTATACCTTTCGTAATTTCTGCCAAAAATGGAATAAATATTGGGGATCGATGATATCCTCTACGTTTTAAGAATGCGCATGGCCAAGAATGACAACATTCTTTTTTGAAAAAAAATATCTACTTCTTTATCAAACAGTTTGCACAAACGATGTCTTCAAAACTCTAACGTTTGATTGTGTAACAATCAACAAAACATTGAAATATGGTCAACAAGGGTCTACTCAAAAAAAGTAATGATTGTATAGAATCTGGCGTCTAGTGAGTCTTCAGTCATGAAAAAATGATACATGTATCACTTTTTTACTTCATTCCCTCTTTCTTTGTTTCTTCTTCAATTCCAATCTCATTTGTGATACATGTATCACTTCCTCTCCTTCTAATCTCGCTTCAGTGTCTAAGATAAAGTGGGTGAACAAGTTCAAGCCAATGGTCTGGCATGATGTTTCAAGCACTGAACCATTGGATACCACCATGAATCTAGAAGTTGGAAGAGGGTGCTCTACAATTTCAAGCCCATCAAAGATTGAGAGAATGTAAGAATTTGTTATTGCATTATTCAAAAGGTTGTGAACTACAAAGTTAATATGATAAAAATCCATGGAGCTAATGTAATAGTTCATTGATTATTTTTTCTATCCCAAGGACTGAGGATCTATTTGATGGAAGTGGGACTATCATTGCCATTATCATGTTCTACGGAAGAAATTGTATTGATGGAGAAATTGTATGTGGAGAACTTTTTTATGTAAACATAGTACATCGGGACTTGAATCAACAATCTTCTTGTGAACTTCAACATGCAGAGTAAATAGTTGAGACCACGTAGTGGCAATGTCAACATTAAATTTGATGAACCCAACCAAGAAGGAGAGTCTATGAGTTTTCAAGTCATCCCTCTTCTCTCTAAGGAAAAAAAGCATACAAAAGATAACAACATTTTGAAGAAACTCGAGGAGATTTTTGAGAAGTTTGAAAAAGTCAGTTCCATGTATCAAACGGGTGAAGATGTTGCAAGACCAAGTTGACATCCTCAAATTAGAACATAAGAGCAAGAGTCAAATACATCTCTTCATGCTAGATCTACTCCGCCTCTTCCAAGAACTGCTGGATCTTCTACTATGCTAAAGGACAAAATATTTGAGGATGATCTCGAGGTCAGTCTTGATGTGCTTCATGCAATGATGAATTTTCAATTGCTCTCCTATCCAATATGCATATAGACTTTAAGCTTAAGCAGACCGAGGAATTTTTAGTATAACTCCATAATATATAGTTTAGTCTCGGATTTTGTAAATTCTTATGTGTAATAAAAGTTGTGTTCCATTTTATATCATGGATGTATTTGATGACATCATTGGATCAGGGACCCTTGAGTGTGTTACATGAGATTTGACATTAAGATAAATATCTTTGTGAATTTAGTGTGAAGAGATAGGCTTATGATCGATGGAGGAGATAACACCTTTGCATATTTGGCTAGTTGGGCACTCTTGGTACTTTTATTATCCTATCATTTGAAAATATGTCCATCATCGAGTTGTATGAACATTATAAATTCTTATGTGTAATAAAAGTTATCTTCCATTTTACATCATGGGCATTTTTGATGATATCATTGGACCCGAGACCTTTGAGTGTATGACATGAGATTTGGCACGAAGACAAATATCTTTGTCAATTTTGTATGAAGGGGTAGGCTTATTATCGATGGAAGAGATAATATCTTTGCATTTTTGGCTAGTTGGGTACTCTTAGCACCTTTGTTATCCTTTGATTTGTAATTGCAAATATGCCCATCCTTCATATGTATACAAGGAATGTGGATGGGAGATCATTTCCTTTATATGTACTATTACAGCAAACAAAAGATGATTTGTCCACTCCCATCCTTTTTCTCTTGATCCACCAATTAGACTAGAGGCTTACAATCTACCTTGATGAACCAACAGTTTCAACATGATGTACACTCTCTCTTAGTGGATCTGACAATTTCTTGTGTTACTAGGGCTTGTCTACGTTCTTGCTTTGGCAAGGTTGTAGGCTTGTGGATCTTGGTTGATTATGCATCATGGCTTTTTGACTCGCACCAACTAACTATTCTACAACAATGAGGTTACGACTTGGCTTGATCCATCTATTTACATCTTCATTACTCACATGTTAGTGTGGTATTACCTTAGATGCAGCATGGATCCATATAACTCGTTGTCCATTCAAAGGGCATAAGATATCTACTCATGAGGCCATTAGGGATATGGTTTGTTCCATGGCACGATAGGGTGGATACATCACATGGAAGGAGCATTGGAATGCATTGCAATCCACTTGGGTTAAGCTATACATATACTTGGTTTGGGAGGATCAGGTTATTGTTGCAGAGATTGTGGTTACATATCCTACAAGTAACATAGTTTTAAAGGGGGTGATTATCCATCCACCTGGAGGATGGCAAGTGAAGCGGTAGCAACCAAGGTCTCTAAGTATAGGGTTATGTAGAGAGATCATCTCTTTGTTCCTCTAGCTTTGGAGTTATATAGAGCTATGGATGCAAGAGCCTATCATATTATGCGATATGGGTTATCATTTTCTTTAGTATAATCTATTTTAGGTAGAGTATATTTACTGCTCTACAAAGAACATTGGTTGATACAATTTGTGATGTTTCTTTGGATGCTCATGTAGTATGTAGACCATTTAACATAGATAGTTCATATATCTTAGATGTAGTAGTACATATTTCCCATTGTGATACTCTTGGGACCTAGCCACATCCTACCCTTTGGTTTCATCCATGTACTACTTGATGGGGTCTTCCCATCCTTTTTTCTATATTACTTGTTACCCCTCATGTTTCATCTCTATCTTGCCCCATGCTCTTGAAATATCGTTTGCAAGTAAATATTAAAATCTAATAAATAACATGGGCCTTGAACATGCATTTTGAGCATAAAAATCTATCTATTTATAATTATAATAAATTCTCGCTAAACAACATTAATAATGAGTGTAACAACAAGGTTGCATAAAGGATGATCGAAATTATAGCAAAGTGAAGTTCGTTCCCATGAGATCGAAGGATAATTTGCTTATAAAAGAAAATGTTTAGAGTTTACACGTCTTTCACCATTCTAGACAATTTAGGTCCAAAGAGGGTCACCGAATATGCCACTTCCTTGTACGCACAGTCCAATGTAACATACACACACACATACACACAAAGCATCCACCAGAGTCCAATTATACTTAAGATTGAGGAACTTCTATATTTTACTGATGGAAAGGTTGATCTACTCTATTATAAGATGGAATCAAGGTGGTAAACTCAATGAAGTTCTACTCATTCCGTCGAAGGTCAATAGCTTGTGGAGAAGTACTCGGTTAACTTCTCGAGTAATTCCACCAGTCTATGCAATTTCCAATCGAAAGAGCTCAGCTTCACAAGTTCTTGTTCAACCCTGACTACATTTGCAGTTCGACAACAAACTCTTGCAACAGAAGAAGATGAACCTTCTTACTAGTGCTACTTCTATTTATACAAAAGAATGTCTAACTACTAAGGCTAATTGATTTACACCGAGCTCCGACTCCTCTCTTCTCAGACATCCTTGCCTCATGTCAATTCGAGTCTCCACGCAAAAGCGTCCACACTCTTGTAATTCCCGGCGATCCTCAGCAATCTCTCGTCTGTGAATTTGGAGTGACTCTTGGCACTCGCGTCCCATGACTTTATACATTTCTTTTCTTCTTGACTTCAAATTGGTAGGAGAATTCATAATTGCCCTGATCCTCTCTAGCTGCCAGATCTCTTCATCATCACACCGCGCAAGAAGGTAGTCAGAATATTTGCTTGCCAGCGCTTCTAATCTCCCCGGTCGCTCGACATCCACCTCTCTTAGTTACCGCTTTGACTTCAGTAGTTGCCGCCTCAACTCGTTAATTTATGTTTCAGCAAATCTAGCATCTCGCCTTCTAGCTATGCGATGAACCCAGATTTGGCGTCGATTCACTACTTGCGGCTTCCAAGGGAGGCTTGGTTCTTGATTCCTCTGCTCCAAGGTGGTACTTCTGTTGTTCGTGAGGAGTCAACCAGCCCATCCTCGAATACATATGGACCAAGAATGAAGAAATGTACACAACTCTTTTTTTTCCCGTACGTAGTTTCTCCCCCATGGCCTGTACATTACGAGCGAATATCTCCCCCCATTGACTCGAACGGATCCTATCACAAACCCTTTAACAATCATCATCTTATGTATACTAACGTAAGTAGTGCGCTGAGGCGAGAAGAGCTGGTTCAAGGTATACATTATCTTTCTTCGAAATCCATCCTTGATAAGGTCGATTTTGTATCCGTTTGTGCCCTTCTGCTCTTTTGGATAGAACCACTTCGATTCATTGAAGTTGAACCCAGAGACCATAGCTGAGCCCTCCGAGTCAATTCCATCCTTCTTCTCCTTGTAATCACGTCCAAGCACTTCCGTCCATAATATCACATCCCACGAATCTAAATAGCCTCGCCACCCGATTGGATTTCATTCCTTCTTGGCCCAAACTTCCTCACACAGCTATGGGCACACATAGTCCTAGCGCCATGCTAAGAACGCTCCTCCCAACTCTTCCAATCTCTCTAATTCACGCGCGGTCCAATCAGGTTTTGGCACCAAGGGCATGTATGCTCCGGATATAGACTTCTGTTGCACATGCAGCCGAATAGTCTCTCACTCCTCCTCTACTCGCAGATCTCTTCTTGGTCAAATTCACACGATCCATCACTCTCCGATTCCCGCCCTTCTTGTCTGTTGCGGTGCTCGTCGAGTCAAGAATGTCGGCATCTCCTTCCATTCTTCCTAATTTCTACTGTTCCTCCTAATGCTTTCCCTAACGGCCTATTTGTATTCACAAATTCGTACTTATCACAAATATTTACACTCATATTCAGCATACTCCCCCGAATATCACCTTCTTTATTCAAAAAATAAAATAACAGGTCTACAACAAGCTAACCATGGTTCTACAATGAGATATCTGAAAATTTGAGTACAAATTTTCAAACAATGAAAGGTATAATGACATATGTGATTCTTGTTGACTCTTGTGATTAAATTGTGAATAATTCTTAACATAACTATCCATATTAGGTCCATAGGCCCCGCGCATCGCCGTAGCCAAGGGAATAAGGACATTTCTGTCCAACAAACCTCTATAACTCCAACCAGGTGGCTAATTTTGTACTTGATAATAAGATATTGTGCTTGGCAATAATATCTCATGTTGGATCTATGATAACCACATATGACCAAAAAACCTCTCTACATTTGTATCATTTATAGTTTGGATTGTGCAGATTATTCTGGTGTAAGAATGTATCATCTCTCTCCCTTAACCAAGCTTCACTCTCCCAAGCTAGTGCTTTATTTAAATATTTGGATACATTAATTTTGATAGATATATTGATTTCTTTTCTTTCTATTGCATTATTTATTTCAAAGGTCATGGTAACATCATAATCGAACTTAATGAAAGAGTTGACTTCAAAAGTTAGCAGTCAATCAATTCCTTCTTGTGAAATTTGCATACAAGTAATCAATGGTCTATTACCTCTCCATTTAGGAGCAAGCAAAATCATCAATCCAGTGGAGGGAGTAAACTCACATAGTTGCAAAATTAAATCTTTTGTCCAATACATCTGTAAGTTCTGCTATAGTCAAGCACTTACGGAACTGCTAATTATGAAGGGTATTTTCCAAACATAATGGAGGAACGGAGTACGTAAATGTAGCTAGCTGTACGCAATCCTGTTCTTACTTCTAAGGCGTAAATTAGGCTAAAAGCAATATAATGAGTTTGGCTTCATGTCCGGGTGATCTGGATTAACCTCAGCCCTAAAGGTAATCTGCTATCTGTATCGCAGTCCTACACATGGCTAAATTTGCAATGTGGGTTCACATGATCTCGCGAACGGTGAGAGACTCCGAAGAGACCGACCATAGTCAGGCTACGTAAGACTTGTAACGTGGTTCGAGGTGAAGAACGCATGGAGCACCCGTACTGTTGTAGTTCAGGCAGTCCTTGTAGTAGGCATGTACTGTGGTTGGACTTAGTGGCGTCCGCGTCCGTCAATCAATGTTGCAGTGGAGGGAAGGAAGGAAAGGTGAGAAAGGCGTCAGACAGTCCCGTCCCGCCCGTGGTCCATTCTCCTCTTCGCCTTCAACAGCTCGACTATCGACAATTTGGTCGATCGAAGGTCGAGGGAAGGAAGGCTGGAAGGAAGGAAAGGAGAGGGCGAGGGAGGGAAGACGCGCGCTTCTGACGGAAGACAGAGCAGGGATTAGTATGGATATTTGACAGGGAGCGTTGCGTAGTGGGATCGATCGAAGTGCTTGCTCCCCGGGAATCTCAGATCTGAAGGCGGAGGGGAGCGCTGGTGGTAGGGCACGATGAGTGGGCACGATTCGAAGTATTTCACCACTACCAAGAAGGGAGAAATACATGAGCTCAAAGAAGAGCTCAATTCGCAGTACAAGGTGCGCAGATCCGGGTGAAATGTGGTGGAGAGGTTTGAAAGATCTGAATAATCTTTTAATCTGAGGAATTCGGGTTCAATGTACGTCCAATGCAGCTAATTTGATCCCTGTTGCCGCAGGACAAGAAGAAGGATGCCGTCAAAAAGGTTATTGCTGCTATGACAGTCGGGAAGGATGTGTCCATGCTGTTCACAGATGTTGTCAACTGTATGCAAACCGAAAACTTGGAACTCAAGAAATTGGTTTATCTCTATCTCATCAACTATGCCAAGAGTCATCCCGATCTGGCAATCCTGGCAGTCAACACTTTTGTCAAGGTCAGGCAGCATTAACTTCCGCTTTGTGATGCGAAGATGTTAGAATGAGGTATCTTAGACACTTATTAGAAGCATCTAGTATGCGTTGAGCACCAAGTGGAAATAGAAGAAGCGCGACAAGACAATGCTGAACCAATAACACTGAATCAGATGCCATCCATCATGTCTGTCAGGAATTTACTCAGGGCGAAGTAGAGAAATGCGAGAGTGGAGGCTGGATTTGTCTTAGCGCTGTTAGTCCTGTCTCACCAACATCACGTCTGGCTTTTCCTGATATTTTTTTCGTTAATGATCAGGACTCTCAAGATCCGAACCCCCTCATTCGGGCTTTGGCGGTCAGAACCATGGGGTGCATTAGAGTGGATAAGATTACCGAGTACCTCTGTGATCCCCTTCAGAGGTGTCTCAAGGTCGGCGTTTGACCCTTCTCTCTGGTTGCCAGTCACAGTATGTAGTTAAGGTGACGGAACATTTATTTTGCCTACCAAAGAGAAGATTAGGATCATTCGGATTACCATGTTGGCGAATTTCCGAAATTCATTTCTTCTGGCTAAACGATCAAAGTAGTTTGTAATATATTGTGTCTTGTGGGATTACATGCGCACAGGATGAGGATCCTTACGTCCGCAAGACCGCAGCGGTTTGTGTGGCCAAATTGCATGATATCAATGCAGAATTGGTGGAAGACAGAGGATTTCTTGAAGCACTCAAGGATATGATATCCGACAGCAACCCGATGGTAGTTGCAAACGCTGTTGCAGCTCTTGCCGAGATTCAGGAGGGTTCTAGTAAAATAATATTTGAAATCACCAACCACACTTTGTTCAAGCTGTTGGCTGCCCTGAATGAATGTACCGAGTAAGTTGGATGGCGTTTTACCTTTCTGGGCTCTCTGATTAAAGTTATTTGTTTAAATTATCAATCCCACTATACAAGAGACCCTCTTATCGTCAACTAGTCCGGTCTCCTTCATCATTTCTATTTCTTCATCGTCCATTGTTACTTGCACCACTGGGCCAGGGACTGGGGTTTGTGGTCTTCTGGTCATGAAAGCCAAAGACTTGAGTACAGTTTACAATCAACGCTGAATAAGCGGTGGAACTTCCTACCCTCGCACAATTTTCCATCTGAAGGGTAATAGCTATATGGAAATTCTTGTGCAGATGGGGCCAAGTCTTTATACTGGACGCACTTTCCAAGTACAAGGCAAAGGATGCGCGTGATGCAGAGAACATTGTAGAACGTGTGACTCCACGTCTGCAGCACGCAAACTGTGCAGTGGTGTTGTCCGCAGTGAAGGTAAGCGGGTTTCGTTTCCAGTAAGTCGGATAATCATTATTGGCCTTTTTTTTCCAGGGACTTCAACTGCAACTTGACTTGCTGTTATGAAAACTTAAAAGTTTTGATAACTTGCGGACATCACGTATACCTTGAACGCTTGGTACTCGATAGTAATCGCGATCACTCGCCACCTCGTCTTTGTGTTTTCTCGGGTGACTGAGTTCTTCTGTAGTTGAACCAACTCCAAGTCTAAAAGAGCATTGAGCCGCACCCTGTGCAGGAATTACTCACGTTATGAACTTATCGCAAGCGTTTTGATGTTGCTAGTTCATCTTTGTCGAGTAACTCAGGAGTGACTGAACCGCTTTTTGTACAATACTGCAGGTCATTCTACAGCAGATGGAACTCATAACTAGTGTTGATGTTGTCCGTAACCTGTGCAAAAAGATGGCTCCTCCATTGGTTACACTTCTCTCGGCAGAGCCGGAAATCCAGTATGTGGCTTTACGCAACATCAATCTTATTGTTCAACGCCGGCCTAGTATTCTAGCACATGAAATCAAGGTAATGAAGGAAAGTCGACAGAAGCAAATGTTTTTGCCGTCTATGAGATGATATTCCTTCGACAGAGTTTCACTTTGGGGCTCTGTATAACTTCGGAGACGTTGTTTATTGTAACACAGGTGTTTTTCTGCAAGTACAATGATCCTATATACGTGAAAATGGAGAAGCTGGAAATTATGATTAAGCTGGCCTCCGACCGTAATATTGATCAGGTGTACTTTTTGTTGTCTAAATACTTCGTTTTGTTGATCAGTTTAGGTGGATGTCATCAAGATATTTGAATTTCTAAAGTTAAAATGATTCACGAAGCTTGCGGGTTGTTTAAAATGCCGGTCTTGACCATTATGTTTTGACTCTGTTTTCCTCTTCCTTTTGAGATGATAGGTTCTTCTGGAGTTCAAGGAGTACGCCACCGAAGTGGATGTGGACTTTGTTCGTAAGGCAGTTCGTGCTATTGGGCGATGTGCCATCAAGCTCGACCGAGCTGCCGAGCGATGCATCAATGTACTCCTTGAGCTCATCAAAATCAAAGTCAATTATGTTGTCCAAGAAGCAATTATTGTCATCAAAGATATTTTCCGTCGATATCCCAATATGTGAGTGATCGCAACTTCCCGGTTGTATTTGTGTTCGTTTGAAGTTGCTGCGCATCTCATAAACCCATGATGGAGATCTTTGCGAATATGTTAGCTAGCAAATAGAGAGACGTCCATGGAGTTATGGCGTAATTTGTCTTTGTTTTTGCCATCTCCTCACTATTGCATGGATTGAACGATGAAATTGTGCAACCGAGCACAAAATTATATTAAGTTTTCTACTGAACACTGGCTATGTGGGGACGTGGAACAGGTATGAGTCTATAATTGCAACCCTTTGTGAGAGTCTGGACACCCTTGATGAACCTGAAGCTAAGGTAACGCCTGATTTAGTTTTCCCACTTCATCTGGCTATTATCAGTTTTCTGCACTCGCTGATGTTACAAGTAAGCCTGCATTTTCTCGCTGATGTTACAATTGTTCGTTTTGTGTTTGCCATCTAGGCATCCATGATCTGGATCATTGGTGAGTATGCCGAGCGTATCGACAATGCTGATGAGCTGTTGGAGAGCTTTTTGGAAAGTTTCCCCGAGGAGCCAGCTCAAGTACAGCTGCAACTTCTGACTGCTGCGGTGAAACTTTTCTTGAAGAAACCCACTGAAGGCCCCCAGCAAATGATACAGGTGCTTCATTATATACCTCCTGCATTTGTTTGCACTGACGCTGGCATCGGAAATACTTGAGTCATGTGTTAATGAATCTTTAGTTGCAACAATTTTGTCATATTTTTGAATGCTGGACTAACACCTTACGTCTTTCTTAGGTTGTGCTCAACAATGCCACGCAAGAAACAGATAACCCTGATCTACGAGACCGAGCTTACGTCTATTGGCGTTTGCTTTCCACTGATCCGGAGGTTGGAGCCTTCGCTATGAACTTTCATGTGCCATTGGAATTTGGAAATTGGATGTGATCATGGCGGAGAAAGATTTGCCTTTTCTTCATGGTCGAAGTTGCCCTCCTTGCAATAAAGTATTTTTCGTGATCTTTTACATTTTCCGGTCTGATGCAGGCTGCCAAGGATGTGGTACTTGCGGAGAAGCCCACAATCAGTGACGATTCGAACATGCTAGATCAGTCCCTTCTTGATGATCTTCTTGCCAACATCGCGACCTTGGCTTCTGTTTACCATAAGCCTCCCGATGCATTTGTAAGCAGAACCAGGCCTACGCAACAACGAGATGAAGACGAGGAGTACGCTGAGCAAGATTCTGGAACTGGTGATACCTCGGCCCCTCTTTCTGAGGCAGGCCAAGTGTCTGGCGGGTATCAAGGTGCAGGTCCTTCTGGTCCGCTTCCTCCTCCCGGTGGTTATGGCGCACCGCCAAGGGGTACTGTTACTCCTAGTGGTCCTCCACCACCAGCAGCTGCGGTGGTTCCTGATCTACTAGGAGATTTGATGGGCTTGGACAACGCCCTTGTTCCAGTTGGACCAGTTACTCAAGCCACTCCTGCTGGGTAAGTTGGGTGCTGCTCAGCAACCTCGACTTCATGTTCTTTCACAATCTCGAATGTCCTGGTTTCGTATCCTTTGGTGTATGAAAAACATTATTGTCTGGAGTTTATTTGAACTCGGGACTTATTCGAATTAGAATTTCGTTGTTTCTTGACGCAGACCTCCTCTTCCCGTACTACTTTCCGCACAAGATGGACAAGGATTGCAGATTTGCGGGCAGCTGATAAGACGCGATGGACAAGTGTTCTACTCCCTTAGATTTGAAAATAACACGCAAATGCCTTTAGATGGCTTTATGATCCAGTTCAATAAGAATTTGTTTGGACTTGCTTCAGCAGGCCCGCTTCAGGTGACGGTTCCTTGTGTCTGACCTTACAGAGAATCCTTGCATTCAGCTCTGCAGACAGTACTGCTATCCGCACTTAAATTTACTTGTTCTATGTAAGTGGATAAACGTGAATGTAAGTGTCGATGTGTTTCAGACAGATTATCATTTAGTTACTCTTTACATGGTATTGTTTAATTGCAGGGATGAAACTTTGCAAATCTGACTCATTGTTTTGTAATTATTCTCTGCTTTGATATAGGTGCCGTTACTGCAACCCGGGGGTTCGGCAAACACCTTGTTGCCAATGGTTTTATTCCAGAATGTGGCTCCAGGTCCACCAAGATCAGTGCTTCAAGTTGCCGTTAAAAACAACCAGCAGCCTGTGTGGTATTTTGAGGGCAAGATCCAGTTGCAAGCTCTCTTCCTAGAAGACGGCCAGATGGAGCGCAGCGCGTTCTTAGAGGTAAGCCACTGTATAGTATGTTTGAAGTTGGTGCAAGCCATTGAAAAAGTCCCACCCGAGTTTCTCCCATCTAATATGAGGTCGGTAGCGTATATTACTCTGTCTTACCAGTAGGATTTTTATTTCCCGTCAGATATTATTCTCAGATGACAGGCCCGACACATTGGACATTGGAACTCACGAGTGTCTTACTCGTTTAGAGTCTTATTCTAGCGGCGAAACCTCTTATAAACATTATCATAAGATATTCATATAAACTGAAGTCCCTGTAATCTTCGTTTAATTAAGATCATTATGTAGACATGATTTCTATAGTCAGTTGGAAATTGTCTATCCCACGTTTCCCCTGCTTGCCCCACGCCATTAGAGGGCGCTTGCTACAGAAAACAGTTTGAACCGCCAATCTGAGATCCAATGCTGACCTGCTGTATGGGTTTTATAGACGTTTCTCTCAAGTTACCTAATGATGTTCCCTGACCTTACGGGTTTCGTTGATAGACGTAACAAAAGCAATGGGATCTTTATTAACTCCACTATTCATGCTGTTTTGCAGACATGGAAGTCGTTGCCAGATTCTCATGAAGTTTCCAAGGACTTGCCTAATGCAATAATCACCAACAGTGAAGCAACGCTAGAGAGGCTGCTGAAGACCAATCTTTTCTTCATCGCAAGGCGGACTTTGAAGGATACAAATCAGGAAGTTCTTTATCTGTCCGGAAAGGTTCCTCCAAACGTTCCGTTTTTGGTAGAGCTAACTTTCCTGGTAGGATATCCAAGTGTTAAGTGTGCCGTGAAGACCCCAAGTCCAGAGATGGCACCCCTATTTTTCGAAGCAATGGAGAGCCTCTTGCGATGAGCTCTTTTATTCCAATGGGTATGTTATATTTGGGCACAGCAGAGATTGATCTGTGAGATTGGAGTGCTCTGTGTAGAGAAGTACTGGTGATGAAGTCATTTAAATTGCCAATACTAAACACATTTTTTCTGGTCGCTTTTCACTGCAATGCAATGCATTTGTTCGGGATAAGGGTAGCCAATGTAGTTTTGGGCAAATAAGGCTTGTGGTACTTTCGAAGAACACGCTATTGTTCTAGTACAGGCTGATCAAGCCTCAGCAATCTAGACTCGCTTTGGGATGCAATGAAAGGAGGTCCTGTTGTACAATGACCAGTAGGAAGATTTAGTGCATGCAGTTGTTCTGATAGAATAGAAACTGCTAAATGTCTAGGCCTCGTTTTGTGAAAGGCACATATTTCTGTTTGTCCGAGACTTTTCTGTCCAGTAATTGTGTACAGATTTAAGTGTCTTGAGGATGTTGGATAGTGTAGCGAAATTTAGCGCCTTAAGAGATCGCAAGTATCTACAAGCGGTAAGTTCCCAATAAGTGCCAGAGGAACCCTGAATTTGTTACCAAAGTTTACGGTGTCGACATGGTCTCTTAACCTTGTTATTACTGACAATTTGGCGTCTATCTCCCTTGTGGTCTTGATAGTTACAAAAAAAACCATTGTTGAAACAGAAAATATTTTTTGAGCAAGGAGAGGACGAGGATGTGAATTTTTTATGGGTTCAAAGAGCAGAAGAGGAAAAAGATGCACCAAGAAAAATAACATGCGCCCTATAAGAGACTGCTAAGTCGGAAATGCATAAATTTGGAAAGTATCACACCCTTTGTAAGTTGGTAAAAGATGTACGAAGTTAGTCGTGGATGTAAATGGGAGTTTTAAGGATCTCCTAGTGAATAGTTTCATTGCAATTCTATCATGTGAGGATGTTAACAATAGACCATTTTGGTAAACAAAAGTCTATAAGATTCTGACGTATGTCAGAATCTGACATACGTCCAAGCCACCCCAAAGAGGTTGAAAATCATCTTATCCATAATAACGGCAAATGAGTCATTTGAGGATTTTTACCATCTCAAAAAGCTGTCAGGGAAGACATAAAAGCATGATCAATGTAGAGAAGTTGAATTTTTTAAAAGCCATATTTTTTTTTGGCTACAATATAATCTTGAATAAAAACATATTAGTTAGAGTATACGATGCCAAGCTTTTGAAGAAAGAGATATTAGATTGGGATAATAGATTACATCGTGATGAGGAACTTAGATTATGAAATTGAAGTCCATTTTATTTTAATTTTTTGGAAAAATATGATTGAAATGAAATGTTTGGAAGCAACAACACAGGCCATGATTTATTTCTCAAGCAATTTTCTTTTATGTGAGCATAGTTATTATCTAATAAAAATAAGTGAGATGATGTTTGTAATGTAGCTATGAAAGAAGTGGTATTTCTATGACCGCTAAGTGTCAACTATGAACATACTCCAAAATTTAGCTACCATCTCCCTATGTCTAGTACCCCCCAAAGTGTCAACTATGAACATACTCCAAAATTTAGCTACCATCTCCCTATGTCTAGTACCCCCCATGTATGGGAAACTAACATCTTTACTAGAAACGTGTTGTCAATACTATGGTGTAACATGGTATGACCTTTGTCACAAGGGTGAAATATGCATACACATGATTCACAGCAAGTTATTGCATGATTGAACTTATTCGAAATTAGTTGTTTGTGACCATATTTTACACTAACGAATTAATCAATTGTATATGTCATTTTTTTGATTTTCAAGATATTTAAATTTCATATTCAATCAATATTTTATTATTTTTTAACATGAAATTGTTTGCATGCTCAGGTTGATTTTCTTATTTAATGTATTTGAACACTATATACATTTGATATGACTTTGCTTAAGAAATATTTAACTGTACAAAAATAAATATAAATATATAAAAACTTAAAAATTAATTAAAAATGATATTTTGATGAAATTAAATTTTTATTAATTTTTTTTTTCATCTATCTTTTATCATGATTTTATGAATCATGTATCATAATTTTAAACATGTTATTAAATTTATATGTGTTAATATATTTTTTATTTTTATTTCAAGTTTATTATAGTACGTTAAATTTCTTTTTCATGTTACATCGATTCATCTACACCGGGAGATTGGGAACGAGTCACAAACTTCTGCATTTTTCGTAAGTCTGCAAATATATCCATTTATGTTATATCGCGGTTCGATAACCGAAACAAATAACGTAGTGGGTTGTAATATCAAGAGTGAGTAGTTCTTATACCTGGAACGATTACGTCTGAGTCGAGAAATAGCAGAAAATGAGGAAGTATGGTGGATAATTCACCAACATTCTTCAAACCCTTTTCAAGAGCTGACGCACATGGAAAGAACGGCTGGATATTCATATTAACGAAAATGTGGAATTTTCGTCGCCCAAAATCGACCCCGTGAAGACGAAAGGAGCCTGAAGTCCTATAGGGAGGAACGACTCCAGTCAAGTCACATGGCGTTTCTCAATGCGAGAAGGGCTTCTAGGAAAGATTCCGCTGATCATGATGTGATCAATTCTTGAAAATATCTCTCTTTCTTTGTTCTTTTCATATTGGAAAGATTTCTAGTGTGATGCATTCATGCTCGAGGTCACCAAATTATGATAATTCTCAAGATTCACCTCATCAGAGCTGGATCATTATTTTATCCTCTTCGCAATATTCACCTTTTTTTCAAGTTTCTAAGAGTTTCCTTTTCCATTTGTTCATTTGGAAAGTACTTGAGTTGCACTTGTCTTCTTTCCACACATTGCTTGATGAAGTGGTGCTAAATGTCAAAATGCTTGATACGTCCATGGTGTGTTGGATTTTTAGCAATCTCTATGAAAAATGCATAGATATCACGACAGAAGATGGTTGCTCTACTTGATAATCACGTAGTGACTTAAGAAGCCAAAGAGCTTCCATTACATCACTACAACAACAGCATACTCTACTTCACATGATGCGATGGTGACTATAGTTTGTTTCTTGCTAGACACAGATACAACATCACCTCCCAAGTGGAAAGCAGAACCACTAGCTAAACATCATGTTGTTGGACCTCCCCAATATGCATGACTAAAGGCTACCAACTGTAGTGTAGCATCCTTACCATTGTAGTGAAGCACCAAATCTTACGTCTATAGTAAGTAACTAAAGATATGTTTGACTCTGTGCCAATGTAAATTATATGGATTCCCCATAAACTATGCAAAATATTGATAAGCATAAGCACTATCATATAGGGTAATATTTTCCAAATACATCAAAAAATCCATGGCTCTATGATAGAACTTGACTATATTTATTTCGAATGGCGTGTTATTTAAATGCTTGGTAAGATGACCAGTTTCCATAGACCTAGCTACAACTTTAGCATTCTTCATCCCAAACTCATGTAGCTTTTCATAGATATACTTAGTTTGGCTCAAACTTATAGTAGCATTCTCTTTATTACTAAAAAGTTGATCCCTAGAGAGTAACTCAATTCATCCATGTCCTTCATATGATAACATTTTTATAGTTTCTCCTTACAAGTTACTACAAACTTGAAGTCCGCTCCATAACACTGCAACTGGAAAAGAGAAAGACAATCCACATGAAGCTAATCAGATGCATGTCCAACGAAGCATGTTCCACTTTGACGACCTGATTAGGAAATTCCTCCGCACGTCAGTTTGGATAGAGGTTGATATACTGTATGCGTTTAGTGCATTCTTGTGGAAATGTAGCACATTTACCACCGTTCATCTCACTTCAAGTGTTAAAGTGTAGTATGGGCACTTTCACATGTAGACCCATTGTCTCATGTACATTACTTCGCTATGAGAACATTTAGGCGTCTAGCTATAGAATAACACTCATGGTCATCTTGTGAGTTGATATTTTCTCTTCTCCATATTATCACTGCACATTCAACATCACTCCACATTCCAGTTCGTTGACACTGATAAAACTTCAAAACAACAAATAGTTTGCACTTGGATCTTTTTTCTTCAAGTCTTGAATTTATATTGACGCCCCATTATGAATCATGAGGCTCTCTTATCTGAGAGTTATCGTCGCCGGACTCCATTGGATGTACATCCTGCCATTGCAGTATACAATTTCGGCATCACAGAAATTGTATCCTGAATTGGTAACTCAATGGCATAATGGGGTTACAACATGAGTAGTTTAGTGAACTTCACAAAACGAATGATTAGAGCTCTTATTAGTTGCTTGAAGACTGAAGTCTATTGAACCAATAATAAAGAGGGGTAGAGAATTATCTAAAAAGGAGTCCCTCTATGCATTGGTATATTCGACCAGAATATTGCTTAGCTAGCTCAACTAATGGAGAGACATTGGAATAGGAAGAAAAATTATTTCATCAATGCACATGTGGTTTGTGATTATTGTCGAATATATGTAATCCCTAGATAAGTACGCGCTCTTGTAGGAGGAGAGAAAATAGTAAGAGTTGGTCGATAGGTAGGAACACTTATATTGGAATCGACCGTGCGCTTGGAGGAGGAGATACAATAGTAAGAGTTGGTCAATAGGTGGTACCATTTACACTGAAAGTACAATGAAAATAGGGTTCATGGAAAAGAGTTCAAATTATAGCTCTTGTCAATGCAATATTTGAAATTGAGACAAATATGGTAATTATTAATTAGTGCATGAATTTGAATTCTATGATCTATATACCCAAGTTTTCTCAGAGTAATGCAAAAATTCCACTTTGATTTTCTAGTTAGAACATTGATAACTTAATGAGGGTGTTTCATATGGTTTTGATTGATGTTTAGTGTGCACGACACATTTAACATCAACTCAATATGAAGTGAAAACATATGATGTTTTTCAAAATCATCATGAGTCAAATTTTTTGTAATACATTTAGAAGTTTTACTTTTTTGAGTTTTGTGGTCTAGTTTCAAGTGTGAAATTTTGAAGATGGGAATGAAATTGAAAATTTGGTGTTGAAGATTGATGTTGTATTGACAAAAGAATCTATTTTAGTTTAAAATTTATAATTCTAAAGTAGTTTGATATAAAATAGGAGCAACAGGCTATTGGATCATCCATTAAATTGATATGAATTTTTCTTGGGGCTATAAATGATGTAATGTAGGTCAAATATTTATCAAGGGAATAGATGTCATTTAGTCATGTCTGTTAGAAATGGTGGAAATGTGGCTGATTAGTAGTTCGTAATTTTAGTGTAAGATCACAAAATTCCCACATCATTTACAAACATCATTAGTTTGAAAAAATGTCTTGGGATGTAAAAAATTAATGAATATCAGTTCATGGTAAGAGATTATCTTGTGTTAGATATGATTTGAATATATGTAGATTCATCCAATCTACATGTCCTTAAATGAGTGCATGTATTGATGCAAGTTTTAGATTGCCCTTGCGTTTGTAGCTAATGATGCTTTAGATACTATATGTTAAAATTTATAAATTTTTTTGGATTTGGACCTAGTGTGATCAAACAAAAAGATTTTTGATATTGTTGAGGATATGTGATGGATACAATTATATGAATTTTACATTGGTTTCATAATGGAGTTCTCTAGGGTTTGAAGGAAAGATTGATGGATTTAGTAGTAAGTGCACCCAAATGGTATGGGGTGTCAACTCTTGTGCACATACATATCACATCACAACCTCCATTTAGTAAAAAGGTAAAATCGGTAATGAATCATACCGGTAATCGACTCACTCAACCCTCACCATATTACCAACCAGGCTGAGGTTATCTCCTCCTAATAATCAATGCTAAATCCCATCGGATATAATATTTCCAGCAATACATCATAGTACTCTACAAGAGTGACTAAAGCATTTGTTTGCATCGGAGAGTTTTATGTGACATGATTCAGTTGTATTTGCATAGTCAACTCCATCATGATGATTTATGATGACGAAGCATCACTAGAACCTCCAAGAGATGTTTGAATATGAAATGAACATCTCTCTACATCGGTCGTTTGCAAACCAAGATCAAGCAGTGCATCCTTATCCAACATAAGGGGTTGTGCATCTGAATCCAACAACATCCGTTGAGGTCGATAAATCTTTCATAAAGGTCCGATCAAATAAAAGACACCAATATTATTATCTAACATCATCAAACTTGGTGACACCTTGGTATAATCATATGATGGCCTTGTTAATAACTCCATCATTCGAGTGGTGGCAGTTTGTCAAGTTTCACTAGTAGATGTCATAATCTCATGATCAACATTACTAGTGATGTCAATATAAAAAACAAGTAACACATTGTATTTGTTTCACAAAGTATGGTTGTCAATTGTAATACATGGGATTATGACATCCCCAACGCCAATAAATCTTTGGTTGAGAAAATATAAGAATGAACAAAAGTCTTTGCCGTCCCCATACAATGTTGATGGTTGGACCCTACTTGCTCCATCGCCAAGTAAATCAACATTGGCTTCCACCCTCATCTCTCTAGTAGGTCATCTAGGAGCCATGGATGAGATATTAAGTGGCTCAGACAATGTGAACGATTGAGGAAGTTTGACAAGTTTGACAAGCTATCTTCTTTGTGGATCCAATTTCACAGACAATACTCTAGACTCAATAGTATGTGTTGCACTACAAATCACAAGATCCACCCTTCGACCAATCCTTCTTGTGATGTGGTCCACCATATGTCTAACACACCATCCCAACAACCGATTGTTGATCTGAAAAGGATGGCAATGGTCTTGATTTGGAACGTTCACCACTAAATCTAGATGGTCAAGACTATTTCACATGTCTATTATAACCACTCCAGGTTTGTATTGTAGACGTCAAATATGAAGAAGTTGATGAAGTTGGTGAATCTTTACTAAACCCAACCATCACCATTCTCTCATCATGTATGTTAAGCTTAATATGTTTAGCAAGACAAAGCACAATGATCAACATCTATAATGTCTCATGCAGTAAGGTGACATCTCTCATTCTACATCTCAACTACTTGTTCAATATCCCAACCAATATTGGACAACTTGTGCCTATGTCATCCCATATGGGTAATACTAATTAATCAATGCATTTGACGATACGCCCTTTTTTTGTAAATAAACACCATTTGAAACTTCTATGAGATTTCAAAAATAGTTTTTTTTAATTTTGGACCCCTAAACATCAAAATTTTGCAATTTTGGCACTGTTGGTCTTGTTCTTGACATCTCAAACCTACCGTAGATGTTTTACATCTTCTATCAAATGGACACTATATGATAGTCTTATAGCTTGCAATTCCTAGTTTCAAGCCAAAAATTTCAAAACACCAAATCTTGGACTTTGAGCACTTAATCTCAATTCTAAGTACCACGGTAAGTATGAGCATTGACCTACTTTATCAATTTTCAACAACACTTCCGTCCTCCAAATTCTTGATTAGGATTTGAAACATTAAAACAATAAATAAATAAATTCAAAATTGATCATACCAACTTTGAATCAACTCTACTTTTAGATTGCCACCACAATCTTTACTCCATCAATACCATGCACACTCTATAGAAAAAAAATTGAAGCTATCATGGATCAAAACTCGTCAAAACATCTTATGTGCTTCAAAAACTCATAATTCTCACTACATAATCTAATTTGAGTTTTTGAAGTAATTTTGTCTACTCTCAAAACTCCACAAGCACACACTCCAGGTTCATGTACTAGTTACTATCTACTATAGCTACATTATCAAAGGCTCAACTTCAAAAACTACACTCCAAAGAGCCCTAATTCGAACTCTACCTTCTTGAGCCTTATGCACCTAATAGTATTGTCGGCCCTTAAAACAAGTTAAGTGTAAACCACAATAGACAAAATTGCTTCTTGTTTGATACTCTATAGACTTCAAGTTGACCCACTATATGAATCATAAAAATCCACCTTCATGTCCATAAGTTCATTTTTCAACTAATATTCTCTTGTTTCGTATGCCATTAGCCATCAAGTCCTTGAGTAAATGTGGAATAAATATAGATACAGCACACACTTCTCTTTGATTCTCAACTTCTTAGTCATTGACTCTACATTTCTTGCGCATATCAATTCCCAACTGAGCTTCATGGAGCTTCCAACAAACCCTTCCATATTTGTCACCTTAAGCATGTTAATATAAGTAATTCTTTGAGGCAAGAAAAACAAGTTCAAGGTATCATAACTTATGCATCCCTAGTTATTAATTAATTGTGTGGAGAAGCATATACGGCAATTAGAACTAGTAGTGCAATTAATAGACAATTAGAACTAGTAGTGCAATTAATATGATTCTCATGGACGTGTCGTGAGGACCAATAACACTATTAGAAGCCTAGATCTTAAGAGATAGAGATCTCTTAAGATCTAGGCTTATCATCTTCATGTTATTAGAAAGAATGTCTTTGAAGTTGAGTTTTGGAGAGTAAGACTATGATGAAAGATTAGCCAATGCATGAAACTAGATTCTTTGAAGCTCAAAATGGATTTGGCTTGATTGTAATCTTTTTTGTATGATAATCTCTTTTGTATGTGCAGTCTCCTTGTGGATGTTTTGAAAGTAAAAAAGATTACTTCAAAAATTTGAATTTACTAGAGTTAACCATGGGCGCACCTACAGTAGTGTGCAATACCAACCTTGATCATTAAAGTTCATAAAAGATCCTCATTTGGTATTGGAAAGTGATTGAACTAATGTTGATGATATGTTGGAATGTGTCCCTAAATTAGTCATTGAAGGACATGGATTATATCCTTGGGGCCACTCAGAATCCCAAACAATATTTTGTTACAATGGGCACTATTGAGTTCAATAACTTCATCTAAGAATTTAACTCTTGGTACGATTTGTAATGGATGCATAACTTCACATTGTTTGGTTCATTTAGACATGAAAGGGATAATTCTAAGATTTGGAGGGTCTATCAATGGAAAATTGTCATAAGTTTTAGAGAAGTGTTGATCTCCAAACTACAACTCTACTACTTTTGATATAAGGTTTAAAGTGGTGAGTTTAGCTTTTCTCCTTATCATAGATGATACAGTTGGAGTTCCTCGAATGATGAAGAGTGTAAAAGTTTCAATCTTTAATACTATTTTGGAGTTTTTTGTTCATACAAGGAGAAATATGAAGGGGTAATCACAAACAACCTAAAAGGGTTGCATGATTTCCAACTGAAAACCTGGGAAAGCCTTCAAGAGGCTTATATTTGGATGCAATAATTGATAAATATTGTTCATGAGTCACATAGTCACAAGTTATTTAATATTCATATGAGATATTTGTTAGAAAATTGAGACATTAAATATTACACAAGACATCATCTACGTTGGTCATTGTGTTTTTTCTTCCTAAACGCATTAAGATCAACATGGATGCAAAATGAGTGATGAATGTTAGATTAATCATTCAAGAAGTCATCATCTTCATCAATTCATACAAGTTATTAATTTACAAAACAAACCGAAAGTGGTATAGACTTCAAGACATCATGGATATTGATATACTTGGAGATGGAGCAAATAGGATCTAGCTATTGATATCATATAAGATAGAATCTAACATTGTGATTCTTGTTCATTCTCATGTTTTTTTAGCCAAGAATTTATTACCGTTGGATGTGATCATCTCTCATGTACTATGATTGGCAACCACATTTTGCAAAGCAAAGATGATATGTTGATTTTCTTCTTAAACGGACATACTAATATTGTTGATCTTGAGATTAAAACTGCTACTAGTGAAACTTGACAAGTTGTTGTCACTTGACTGACAAGTTATTAAAGAGTCTAACATATGATTGTATCAAGGTCACCGAATGCGATGATGATAACATAATTGGTTTAGCTTGTTTGATTAGATCTTCGGAAAGGTTTGTCGAGCACATCGAGTTTTGTTGGATTCAAGTGCATAATCCCTTATGTTGGTAAAGTATGCATTGGTTAGTCTTGGTTTGCAACAGACTAATGTGGAGAGAAATCCATTACAGATTTAAAAATCTATTGGTGATTCTAGTGATACACCACTATATATCATCCTAATAAAATTGATTTTGCAATCCAATTAGATCATTTCAAGAACATATATATGATGTGAGTACATGTTGTTGTTACCCTTATCAATACATATGATGTTTTGGTAGGTGCATCAATGTTATACTGGATAGGATTTAACATTTGATTATTGGAAGAAGATAACCTCTTATTGGCCACGTTGGTAATCTTGTGAGGTAGACTTAGGCAATTATTGATACAATTCATTATAGGTTTAAGCTATTTACTAAATGGAGATTTGTCATATGTTTTGACCTTCAATGCTTATTTTATTTGACATTATGGTTTGTTGGAGCAAAACATGAATGCAAATAATAGTCCATGTCCATAAAAACTCGTTATCGTTCCATGTCTTAAAGGAGTAGTATCAATCATATCGGATGACACAAAAATTATGGACTTCATATACATAATTATAATAGTTGGCTAATCTAGTTATATAGTATGCTTGGAGTGAATAGATAAAGGAAGTTATTTTCCCTTCTGTTATGTTGTTATCTTAGAATACAACACCTATTGTTTGGTAGTATCAAAAAAAGAACATATGTGTTCAATTTGTTTGGAATGATCAATGTAGGTTTGGCTAATGTTATGTTTTCTTGTATATGAATATATTAATATTTATATGTGGAACAATACTAGAATGTAAGGCATGTTTCATTACCCCATGTGGCACAATTGATGCAACAATATTAAGATCTTCTACCATTATCCATTATGCAAGAATATCAACAAGTATTGCCATCAAATATTTTATTATTGGGGACGCAAGATCTTACTGAACATAAAACCCTTTGTTTGATTATTGCTAGATGGCCTTGTCAAGGACAAGCATAAGCTGGTCATGCTCATGGATTACAAGGATTCACGTTTTGGGTTGTTTTGAGAAATGTTATGTGTGGTGCAATCTTTTTAGACAAAACAAACCAACCATTATCTGGGAAAATATTTTGTTGTTCAATGATCCATATGTGACTTGTGAGTCATGATAAGTGAATATTAGATGCAATCATGGATGGGATTAACAGTAATTATGGATGCATCGAGAATATGATCTTGTTCATATCTATAGTGGACAAATCTTCTTCCTAGGGAGATTAAATTGCAAGCATATGACTAAATATAGAGATTTGCACATCTTACAGTGAAAGATATTTTGGATGTGGATATACACTCTTGGTTAGAAGCCTATGCTAATAGGTAACTCATGACAATGGCGACCCTCATGGAGTAGCAAGAGTTACATTTCTCACATTGCTGATTTATCCAACTTCTCATGCATAGAGAGGGAGGGCTTGGTCTTGTATGGGATACTCGCTTGCAATGGTTGGCTGGTGAAACCTAAAGTTTATGAAAGAGAACAAGATATGAGCCTTTGTATTCGTATTACAATAATACCTATATTATTGGAGACATCATGACGTCATCTGTTAGGTAGACTATATATTTGAACTTCTTGACATGAATTGTGAGTTTGGATTTGTTGAGCAGAGGAGTATGCAATCCACATATGTGATTGATCTCATCTTGTTGAGCTTTTTGCCTACCAAGATGGTGAAGGCAAAAGCTAGGGATGAGAAGTGCTCAAGATCTCATCTTTGGTCTTATTGAAATGTTAGCGAGATGAAAGGTGAAGTCTATAGCTAATATGGTTGGAGTTTTTTGTGTGGAGCAAACAAGGCTTACTATTACAATGCTTTATGATACAACTCAAGAGTTTACAACAAGAACGGCTAGAGTTATTCACAGTTTGCTAGTGAAACCTAGTAATAGAGAGCATAATAAGCTTTGTAATCAAGAATTGTAGTTTAGCAATAAGATTCTATGTCTTCTACCTTTAGTGTTGGTGAAAAAAAGATTTGTTCCAAAATGACAAGAGGAGATAAACGTAGAGTGTGGAGGTTTTTGAGAAGTTTCACAAACTATTTCAACTTTCGTGTGAAGGAAGTAGGTTATCTAAAGGGACTTACTATATAGAATGAATTGACAATTGATGATACTAGTCTACTATTGTTCTTGTCAATATGATGATATTAAGAAAGATTTGATCTGAAATAGATGTAATGACCTTTTTGAGTATGGATTATTAGTGATATCATATGTCTTTGATGTGGTGATGTAAGTCAAGAAGTATATATATAATTATTGAAAAAATAAATGCATGTATATGATGATTACGATCTATTAGTTGACTAAAAAAATTAGATTGATATGTTATGTCTACATTTAAAGAGATTTTTGATGCAAATGGGTATGCAAAGGCTTTTAATAGATTGGATTTATTTTAAT
The DNA here is from genome assembly GCA_014180765.2 of Marchantia paleacea. Taxonomy (NCBI): domain Eukaryota; kingdom Viridiplantae; phylum Streptophyta; class Marchantiopsida; order Marchantiales; family Marchantiaceae; genus Marchantia; species Marchantia paleacea. The sequence continues at coordinate 109,349 of MUAA02000060.1, forward strand.
GATATTATTAATTATGGATTTAGTTTAATGATAAGACTAAAATAGCCTTTTGGATAATTGATTTGCATGGCAAGGATGTGATGTATCACTAGAGTTTCTTATCTTTTGGGTTTAAAAAATACGACCGCTAAGTTTTAAAAAGTGATTGATAGGATCATACTCTGACTTCATTGTGCCCAAGCCTACATTGATGATATTATGGTATATAATGCTATCATGGTAGATTATGAGAGGAGTTATTTGAATGATTAATAGCTCATGATCTCAAACTGCATCTCAGAAAGTGTAAATTCTTTTAAATGTAAGTGGAGTACGTGGATTATATCATATACCCATAAGGGTTGAGAGTTTATCAAATCAAGGTGGAGCAATCTTGTGTATTTTGCAACCCTCTCATATGAGTAGGATGAGCGTATTCTTTGGACTTGTAAACTTTTATTGTCAATATGTTTGATAATTTATTACTATTGTCAAATCCTTGACAAGCTAGATCATGAGTGGCATTGAAGAAATGAACATGAGAGATATATTCTCAAGCTCAAGGTAATGAATTATGACATCTACCTCTATTTTGAGTAGACTAATGAGAGATTCTCCTTCACTCTGATCATGAATAAGCAAACATTGAAATGGTTGATGGAATCATACAAGTATACATGAAAGCTTACATGATGAGCTTTTATTTTATAAGAATATGATTTCAAAGTAGTATAAAAAATTCGTGTAGTGGATTAGAATGTGAACAAACTAAGTCAAAATCCATGTACAAGTCAAGTTCACAAGATTGAGGCTCAATGGCACGGTGATAGTGATGAGAAGATGGGGTGCATATAGCTTTTTGATTTTGTTGGCTCCTAAGAACTATGTGATATCCCTCTTGGATTAGAAAGTGGTTATGTTATCCTTGAATATTGAGATTGAGGATGGCTTGACAATAAACCAAGACGACCATGATGACATTATAGTATTGAAGTTTGTCCCTACATGTGAACTGGTGATCATTTTAAGTTTCATGTAGTGATATCAAGTTCTATAGAAAGCTTAGTGATTTAGATAAAAAGATAAATATCTTTTTTGTGTATATGAATGTAGGAAGATGGTAGCGTTCATGTTGTGACACTTTCATCTCAAAAAGCATAGTTTTTTCAAACATGCTCATGAGAAATTAGATCATTTTGAAGTGAAATAAACATACAACTCATTTCAAAATCATCATTGGTAGAGAGGTATGCAAACCAATATGCAATAGTTTGTGACCATATGTATGGTATGTGATTATGTCTGATCATCATTCAATGCCCTTACACCATAGTTATATCCCTATCCTTTATCAATCCTTGGGCTTTATTATTGTTGAATCTTGGATTTTTTATGACCTTTGCTTTTAACTATATGACATCATATATATATATGTTCATTATGAAGGAACATTTTTCCAAGTGGATTGAGTTGATGACATTGATTGGCAAGTCAAGTGGAAAAATAGTTTATGAGTTCTTAGCTTCCATGCTTAACCTATTTGATGCATCAGTGGAGAATAATCACGGTTTTAAGTTTTTGAACAAGTTTCATGCTTTATGTGATCGATCATTGATCAATCATTGTACCATCTCAAGATATCATCCTCAAACTAATGATTTAGTAAAAAAGACTTGTTCAAACGGTGAATATAGCACGAACAAATTTTAGAAAAAAATCATTTAGTAGACTTGAACATTCAACAACTGTTGTTGGTCATGGATTATTGATTGAGATGGTAATCATCTTTAAAGTCCTTTCACCATAATTTTCATTATATGGTAGATATCCATATTTACCTGCAATTATTTTCCAAGAGTGAGTTGAGGTATTGAACTTGAATAACCATAATGTTTGGGTTGGAATATCTTCTTAGAAATTTTAGACACTTTGCGCTATGCTATCAATCAAAGATGTGGATATTGAATTTCAATTTGGAAATTTTATATTGGTGACTAATTTTACTTGCACCATAATGTATCAACCACATTGGATGTTATTTTTTATTGCATAATTCTACAAGTACGTGAACTTTTTCCTTCTAGAGTTTTGATATAAGAGGGTTGTGATGGTGTGATTTGAAAGGATTGTATGTATAATTGTATATCATATCACCTTTCATAGTTTACGGATCCAGGTTTAGCAATTGTGCAAAAAGACTTGAGTTACATTTTATGTGGATCAAGTGATGAATCAATCAATATATTGATCTATGATTTTTGATGGAGAGGATCGCATATATCATGGTTGACACCTCTTATTATTGCAATGCAAAATATCAATATTTTCAATGCAGTTAGCAAGATGGACAATTTGACTGTTACATGGTATGCATTGTAGACACGCAATTAACGATGGGAAATTATAGCATCCGGGTCTTAATCTTAACTCCACAAAAGGCATATCATTTTGATAGACTAGATGACTACTTATTTTAAGAGTACATAACTATCAATTAGTGATGTATGACAATCTATGTATTGTGATATTTGATGTGGTAACAATGATAATTCATATAGTGGAATCCTTAGTTTAGAAGATGTATGGAGGTATGAGTAGAAAAAAAAATTTGAGCTAGTAGATCATTCACATCCAACTATACCTATTAAGAGACATAGGGCTCAAGGGGTAGAGTTCAAATTGGAACTCTTATAAGGTCAATTTTGGAAGTTGAACTTTAGAGAATTTGACTTTAGTGAAACATTAGCAAGTGCATGAATATGGATATTTTATAGCTCAAAGTGGGTTTAATTTAAGTGTAATCTTTCTTTTATTTTATGCATATGAGTGGAGTGTTCTTGTGAATGTTTTTAGAGTAAAAAAGATTATGGTGTTACATTTGTGTTGATATATGAAAATCTATGTATTATGATATTTGAAATGTGAACTATGTATATTGTGATATACACATAGTCGACCTTCTTTCTCAAGTTTTTCCAAATCATTTCAATTGTATATCTATTTGTCCCCTTTTTTTCTCTTGGTTCCAACTACTTTGTCTTGTCAAAGTCAAAGCATGTATACAAAACCCAGCCCTCCTAATCAATACCATCCTTTTCTGATGTGTAATCTCTTCCCATGACATTTGCCAAGACTTTAACTGTTCACAATTCAAGCTATCCCCATGTTTAAAAATTGTGGACAATCTTATCACTTCTCATCTCTTCACATAATCTTGGGTAGATGTAGATTTATGTCAAAGAAAAAATTTCCTCATTCAAGTACTTTAGCCTCATTACATCTTCAAGCGTCAACTCCAATGCTCCTACTAGTGGTTTCAAGGAACCTGATGACAAAATATTGGTGGCAAAAACTTGATCATCTCTTTCACATATGAACTCTTTTGCACCTTATTTGCTTTCTTCTTTATATCTCTATTTTCCTCTAGCACAAGTTTATCACTTCTTGCACTATTACAATATTAATTTTGCTCTTGGATCTACTTGAATTTTGAGTTATGCTTTTGCTTGTCTCTTTTACTCTTTTGACTTCAATCAACTTAGTCTTTTTTGCTTTCAACAGTGCTCTTGTTTACAATTCACAAAAGCATTAATATCCGTTCTTGTGGTCTTCTTGCCCAAGAGTCCCAATGATCTACACTCTGTGCTCTTGCAAGCTATCTTTTTTCTCTTTTAAATTGCATATTTGGTGCTTACACCTAATTTGCTTATTTATCTTTGGAGCAATATAGACTACTACAAATACTAGCTAAAACATCACAAAATCCAGAAAAAAATCATGCTTAAATCTCAACTATGCCCCTAAAACATATCCAGTTAATTGTCTATGTTGACAGTGGTGAACTCGTCGGGTAGCAAATAGCAAAATTATCCATATTGTTAAATTATTGAGCTTTCCATGCATATAGAATAAATAACATGGACATATGTAGTTGTTCATACTAAGCTAGTGGAGCCTTGTGTGAAAAAAAAAGAAATTTTTTGTTGAAGAGATTGTAATTTAACAACCAAATACTACATCTTTTAGTTTTAAGTTTGATTAAGACGAAATATAAGATATTCATATTGGTGTTAAAGTGACAGAAAAAGGAGAAAAATAACTTAGAATGTGGAGGTTTTTTATGAGTATAAGAAATTAATTTACCTTCAATAAGCAAAATTTGGGTTGTTTAAAGATATAAGATATACAAATTAATTTGGTAACTGATGCACAAATCTTCCATCGATATAGTGATATGGAGACAAACTTGATGCAAAATATATATCAAGATCTTCTTAAAACTAGTTTGATAGAGATATCATAAGGAGAGTTTGACCCTATAGTGAAAATATCAATCAAGAAAAAAATACATGGCTATTATATAGATAAATATATGTGCAATCACCACCAATCTATCAATCTAAGTGATATGTTATGCCTACACCTAATAAGATTTTTGATGTAGTTAGGCATGCAAAGATTTTTTTTTAATATTGGATTTAAGTGCTAGATATCATAAGTTGTGGATTAAAGATGAGCAAAAGGTCAAAACATCATTTGGGAAATTTATTCTTACAACAATGATGTTTTGTATGAGTGAAGATTTGTATCTTGTGGGTTGAACATGAGACATATTTGCAAGATGTTTTTGAGTGATTGACAATGGTATCAAGTTGCATCCTGGAAAGTGAAAAAAATTGCAAAAGAAAGTAAAGTGTTTCCATCATAACATATATCTAATCCAAGAGGTTTGAAAGTTAAAAAAACCATGATGGATACGATTTTACGAACGGAGGATCATTAGCCTTGGTCTTCACACGACTATCCTTCTTAAAGTGACCACTCTTGCCACATTTCCAACAGACCATCGTCTTCCTGTCTTGGAATTTACCCCTAGACATGGATATACCTCTAGATCCAAACTTCTTCCCATCCTTTTCACTCTTTGATTGTGACCGTCCACGGGTCACATTCAGTGCCGTACCAGATGAAGAGGATGGAGTAGAGGGCATCATCATCTTCTGATGTAGGTCATCAGTCAATAGAGCACTAACAACCTCATTGTTAGTGATCGTTTTTCTATCACGATGGAGCAACACTCGTGACAATGACTGATATGAAGTCGGTAATGAACTTAATAGATGAAGGGTCTTCTTGTCATCAGTTATCTTCTCTCCAAGATTCTGAAGATCAATAACAAGATCACCAAAGGCATCAATGTGATCTTGTATCTTCATACCTGAATCTTTCATCTTGAAGCTCATCAGCTTCAAGGAGGTATACAATCTGTTTGATTACTCTTTGCGATGAAACCGTCGCTAAAGAGCCTCAAACAATAAAGTACAATTGTCATACTCATCAACTTGCTTCAGAACTGAAGGTTGTAGATGGAGTATAACAATACTCACTGCTTGCTCCTAAAGGTACTTCCAGTCTTCATCATTGAATGTAGAGGGTTTAGGCCTCAATGACTTGCCCAAACCGGAAGCCTTCAACTTGACTTTGACTTGCATCTCCCACAAAAGATTGTCATCACGCCCATCATATTTGACAATGTCAAATCTGGCTCCTCCTGTCTTCATCAATGCCATCTCACTTCATCTAGGCGCTGAACTCGTCCCTTGTATCGTTCGATTGTCAGATGGAACCTCCAAACTTGACTTCTTCCCACTCATATGAGAATAAAGGAAATTTACCTGGATCAAAATCCCTAAACCACAGGAGATAATGTTGCTTTGCTTGCTGCTGCTATCTTTGGTGTTCGGCTTACAGCCTCAGCTGTTCGACTCCAGTTGGCACGTGTGGATAATTGTTTATGTCGTTGCTTGCTTGCGACCACATCATTTCGCAAGAAACCTCACTCAACTTTCCTTCCTTGCTCACCGACGAGAAGATTTGACCACTGCGGACAACGACCGACTGTCTATCTAGTTCTATCACTCGCGCTACTTGCTACTCTTCTGCTTAGTTCTGACTCTGTAGGCTTCAAGGTTGCTGCCCACGCTCCACTGTTTGATAACCATGTCTGCTATTGGTGCTACTACCACTGCTACTTTGATTCTTCTCATCCTATCATTTTCTTCCTCATCATCAGATCACGCGGAGCCTGGATGGGGTTGATGTTCGTGGTGATCAAAACCGGCACAGGTATAGACGACGAGGACGAGACGCCGACAACGAGTATTCAAGTTTTTTTTTCACTTGATGAGACACACACAAAGACAACGACCGACTCCGAGGAAATGACCAGCACCCGACGAAGGGATGAGCAAGATTCACTCGCAGAAGGAGCAGGAGAAGCAGACAAAGCAGATTATGCAGATCATATGCACACGGAGCAAGAAAAAGTTTGATGAACCGGGAAGAAAAAACGGAACAAATACTTGAAAACCCCTCAGTTACTACTCATCCTACAACATATCTCGCCTGTCCCCGCCATATCATATCGTTCCAATCCACCGGAAGCAAAAACAAATTAGACTTTCCCTCAGCTCCTCCTTCTCCTCCCCTTGCCATCTACTTACCACAAGTAGCTGTAGTAGGACGAATTCCATCCCAGCGAATAACTCAATCGTCCCTCACTCTCACCCGAATGATCTTGTTGACCTTGGTTCTGTGCTAGGGTTCCGTCACTCGCCATGATCGTATCAATGTCATACTGTGTCACAAGACGAAGGCAGAGCTTCCCCGCTTTCGCATCGAGATCTTCAATAATTTTCTGCATAAAGTATCTTGCTCGTTTTTCGCTATGATTGCCGAGCGCTGGCCATTCTATCCCCTCTTCCTTCATTCCCTGCCTCAATTCAACTCGCTCAAAATGCAGTGCGTCCCTGGTCCGAAATCCACAACATATCCATCCATCGCCGATGTCCGCACACCTACAAGTACACCGTCTAGATTCATGTTCCCGCTGTCATTGTCAGTGCGGAGCCCCGCCTCCTTGACTTTGTACTCCTCTGCTGCCAAATCCCTCACTCGCATTCGATCAAATCGCTCAACATAACGACCCAATTGCTCTGATAGCAATTGTAGGTCCGAAACAACAATACACGAGAAACACGCATGCAATCAAGAGTCGACATAGGAAATACATGGTTCACCTCATTGAGGCTACGTCCACGGAACACACAGAGTCACTTTACTGAATACCCTAATTGTGTCACAGAGAGCTTCTGCCAACCCTCTTATATAGTAGTACCAACCCTAGCCCGAGTCTAACTAAATATAATCAAACTAACCAAAGTTATTGTGAGGCTTAAGGAGAGGGTCCCCACACGTCACTATGTACGTACTCAAGTAACTCTTTGGAACTATGAGTTCCAACACCAAAGGCTTTTCTATGTTGCTTTCCCATAACGCAATGTTTACAAAATTCCATGTCAACTTTGCCTAAACCAGGTAACAAGCCCCTATGACGGAGGAATATCAAGTACCTGATACTCATGTGTCCCATTCTAGAATGCCAAACATGAGCCATCTCAGGCCAAGATCTGGTAAGATTGACTTCACCACAAATGGTATTGCCCTCTAGCACATACAGATTTCTATGCTTGTGTCCTCTTAAGATAATCTTATCATCTACTCTCACCTCAAGTACTTCTTGTTTAGAACTCCACTCAAGGCCTTTTGAATCTAACATTCCAAGAGAGATAAGATAAGAACATTGACGTGAGTCAACGTACGTTTGACACCATTAAACATGTGAATCTGGACAGATCCAACACCTTCAATTCTACAGGGTTGATCATTTAGCATAAGAACTAAACCGTTTGATACTGAGAAAGTATGAAAAAACTCTCTACTATAACAAATGTGATAAGAACAAGCACTATCCAGAATCCATACATCGCCAATGCCCTTTGGTGAGTTGCATAGGGCATACCTTATGCTTCATAGTCAATCTTCGAGCAAGTCATCCTCCTCATCAAAATCTTGAGCCACATTGGCCAAAGGAGGATCGAAGAGTCTTGGTCTTCACACTTACGTCCTTCTTAAAGTGACCACTCTTGCCACATTTCCAACAGATCACTGTCTTTCTCTCTTGGGATTTACCTTAGACATGGATCTACCTCTAGATCCAACCTTCTTCCCATCTTTTTCATTCCTTGATTGTGACCATCCACAGGTCATATTCAATGCCGTACCAAATGAAGAGGATGGAGTAGAGGGCATCATCATCTTCTGTTGTAGATCATCAGTCAATAACGCACTAACAACCTCATTGTTATTGAGGTTGTATTGAGATTGTTATGGAGCAACACTCGTGACAATGACTGATATGAAGCGGGTAATGAACTCAACAGATGAAGGACCTTCTTGTCATCAGTTATCTTCTCTCCAAGATTCTGAAGATCAATAACAAGATCACCAAAGGCATCAATGTGATCTTGTATCTTCGTACCTGAATCTTTCATCTTGAAGCTCATCAGCTTCAAGGAGGTGTACAAACTATTTTATAACTCTTTGCGATAAATCGTCGTTAAAGAGCCTCAAACAATAAAATACAATTGTCATACTTATCAACTTGTTTCAGAACTAAAGGTTGTAGATGAAGTATAACAATACTCACTGCTTGCTCTTGAAGATCTTCTTGTCTTCATCATTGAATGTAGAGGGTTTAGGCCTCAATGACTTGCCCAAACCGGAAGACTTCAACTTGCCTTTGGCTTGCCTCTCCCACAGAAGATAGTCACCACGTCCATCATATTTGACAATGTCAAATCCGGCTCCTCCTGTCTTCATGACTGCCATGTCGCTTTGTCTAGACGCTTAACTTGTCCTTGTGTCGTTTGGTTATCAAATGTAACTTCCAAACTTGACTTCTTCCCACTCATATAAGAAAAAAGGAAATTTACCCTAGGTAAAAAACCCTAAACGACAAGAGATATTGCTGCTCTGCTACTGCCACAAACAACAAAGCTACACACGCAATTTCCTTCGACACCTGTTTGTACACATGTCCTTCCTCTCCTACATACTCCAAAATGATTGTGAACAAACCAAAACCATCTCACTAAAAAGAGATCTCCTTGAGCATTTCTTCAACCATATTCAATTCTTCTCCCATGTGAGCAGTCGGAATCTCGTCTTTCACATCCAAATCAATGCTTATAATATCCAAAATCGAATCTTCAGACTCTGGATACTTAGCAGTGTCACCTTTCACGTTCAAAGCTTGTGACCTCAAAACATCATTTTCCGCCCTTCATTGTGCTTTCAGATTAGCTGTCTCCAAAACAGTTCCAGAATCAAGGCCATCACGCAGCCAAATTCCGGCACTATTTGTCAATTCTTCATCCTTTCTTAGTTCCAAGCGCTCCTTGATGGGGTTCAACCGTTCTCAGGTTTATGGCCCGTCATGAATTGCACGACAGAAGTGCGTCCACGAAACATTTGCGCCAATGTAGCCCAAGTACCTGCCGTTTCTCTCAGTCTGCTACCTTTGATGGCCAATCTGGCCTTGTAAAGAATGCTCCTTCTCGATTGCAGTGATTCCAGGACGCTTGTTGATTACGAGCCACACCACAATGTCACCTCACTACTATACAGTTGGGATTGTTATGAAGCAGGAGGAATCCTCGAACTTGACCACCGATACCCTTTCCCTACTCATACTTCTGCTGTGTCACAACCACTCATATGGACCTTGAGTCTCAGACATTCATCGCATGTCCATTGTGCTTTGGATAATAGGTATTAAGCAAGTGCAATAGCTGATGAGAATAAACTCCAAAACTCATCTCCGCTAGCATTGCAGGAACAAAAACTAGAACTGGTAAATAACTACATAGGGATCACAACTACCATCCTCACAACAAGCGGGCAAGTGGGAGAGAACCGAACGCCAGCAACTAGGATTTGGATGGGCGATGGTGGTGGCCATAGCCGGAGAAGAGCTTAGCGCAGAGTTTAAAGCTCCTCCTCTGGCTCCAGGATGTCTTTGCCAAGCCCAACCTTCCTCGACGCTCCGGCCTGCTGCGTCTTAAATTCCTAAGTTCTCACAATTTTGCCGCATGTCCACGTCTTGTCTGGAAAGTGTGAATCCCTCATCTCTTGCGGCATTTCTTCTTCCTGTGGTGGTTGCTAGCACGGTCCTCATGGCATTTCCTACTCTAGTTGAGGCAGGAATTTTGTCAGGAGCTGGAGGTTTGGAGTCATTGCAGCTCTCTTTGCTTCATGAACCAGTCTTTCTCAAGAAGATGCAAGAAAACAGCAGGAAAAAGTACGAAGATTTTGATTCCAGATTCAAGGAGCCTCCGTATCTACAAGGGCTCCTGGAAATCCTGAATTGCACAAGAAGGAGATTGAGGACAAGTACTGTGAACGTGGTATGGAATGAGAAGTGGGAATTTGGTTAATTTCGAAGCACAATGCACCAAAGCAACGACTAGTAATCTACCACGCTGGACGGCCGTGATTGCAAATCTATTTTCTTCTCCTCCCCGCTCTGATACCAATTGTTGATCCGAAACAGATTACACGGAGAAACACACATGCAATCAAGGATCGACACAGAAAATATGTAGTTCACCTCACTGAAGCTACGTCCACGGAACACAGAGAGTCACTTTACTAAATAACCCTAATTGTGTTACAAAGAGATCCTGCAAGCACTCTTATATAGTAGTACCAACCCTAGCCCTAGTCTAACTAGACATAATCAAACTAACCAGAGTTACTCAAGACCTGAGTTAACTCCTAACAAAATTAAGTTGTATTCTCAAAATTCAAAACTCTTTCATAGAATATGACCATAAAATTTATAAATATGATTGTTGCTAAACATAAAAAAATTTTGCATTATACTTTTCCTATAGGTCGAGCTTGACCTTTAATTCACTTTTTGATTACAAGATTTGATTTGAAGATTAAGATTCATGTATGTGATTACTTATATTTGCAATAGAATACATTGATCATATTAGATGTGATTGTTGGTGGCATAATTTTACAAGTCTTATATTTTATTTTTTGATATTTTTGTGTTAAAGAGCTATAATGATATGATTTCAAAAGATTATGTGTAATTACATATTTCGTTAATTTTTAAACATTGATGATATTATAGACCTAAACAAGATAATATTATGGCATACTTGCAATATATGTGATTTGGATAAGCTAATAAAACAGCCAACATGTTGATATATCAGTATAAAATGAATGTTATCTTTGACATCTATTTTCATTGTGATGATTTATGGACGATGGAGATGTTCTAGCGATTAGTAGGATAGTTGGTTTGACTGTTACACGATATGAATTGCAAATATATAAATAAAAGTGTAGTATTATAGCACTCACCTCATCCTAATCTTAGTTCCACAAAGGGCATATCATGTTGATAAAGTAGATAACTACCTGGTGTTAGAATGATCTAATTGCTAATAAGGGGCAATTTTGGTACTTTTGTGTTAATATATGATAGTTTATGTATTGTGATGTTTGATGTGACAGTGATGTATGTTAATTATATGATTTATATATGCATACCACTTATCATAATTTAACGGTATTGTTAAATAGTTAGGATTACATGTAGGAGGAGATACATATAATTGTTATAATTAGTAGTGTATAGTGTTGTTATAAAATTAGATATGAAATTAAAATTAAGACTCTTGTTAATGCATTTTTTGACAAATAGTCTAGAAGAGTGTGACAATAATGAACATTAGCTAGTGCAAAAACCTGAATTCTCTAAAACACAAAGTGGGTTTGGCCTGACTATAATCTCTCCTTTATATTATGATCATAAGCAGAGTATCCTTGGACATATTTTGAAAGTGAAAAAAATTATTGTGATACACATATGTTAGTGTATAAAAATTTATGTGATATGATGTGATAGCTAAGTATATTATGATATGACATATATGTGCACAAAAAATGTTATTCACTTCATATTTTTCTGTAGACTGATGTATCACACCGCAATAATGGATTGAACTATATGATTCAAAATTTAAAATATTATCATACATTTTAAAATTGATTATCATCTCTTGTTTTGAGGGTATATTATGGAACTACAGTCTTATAATTGCATTCAAGAAAAATTATCATGGACAAAAATGGAAACATCATAGAGCAATTTATTTTGTTAAATGCATAATTACTATGGTTAGATTAGAATCATCTTCATTATCTTACTTTCCAAGTTCATGATTTATGTAGATATCATCCTATCATATGTGTTCAAAGTATAAACCTTGAATATAGAATAATGATGACATCTACATATAGAATGTTACACATGTGTGACTCATTTCATGTTATCAATGAGCAAAATATATTTATTTTTAAACCAAGATTATAGTTATTAAAAGAAATATGTAATTAGTAAAAAAAATCAGAACAACAAACAACTATTGATATTGGTCAAATGTTGTGTTTTACTCCACAATGTTCTTGCAAATAAGTATGTTTGGACCTCCAAAGATGATGATCATATTTGAATGTACAAGAGATAGCAAAGAAACTAGATAAGAGGTATCTTTTGAATTAAATAGGGCTCCCAGAATGTACTTATAAAGGAAAGATCTATGAAGACATGAAACTAAACCATGAGTTTTGTAACTATGTTGAATGCTCAATGTAAGCCTCATACATATAAATAAAATATATTGAGGTTTTTAAACATGGATTAAATTCATTCTTTGGTTGAATCATTTAGTAATTATCTGTATAATTATGAATAATATGATATAATTTGCATGTGCATAATTTCATATTAATAAATATGGTATAATATGTAAATAGAGTTTGATTATTTGTATGGATCTCTTCTTGTATATGTATGGCTGCATCATTTCAAACATAATTGTGTGAAACAAAACCCAACCTTCATATCGGTTTGAATGTATTTGATATCGGATATGGACAAGGAAACATGCAATTGCAGCAATTTAGATGATAAATTGAAGTGTTATATATCTTTCTTTTACACTATATTTTGTTAATCATGTGTGCTTTAACACTAAAGACTGAAATGCATATCACCTTCTATCGAGTTAATCAAGATTCACAAACACCATGTTATCTTGTTAGTGCTGCTTTATGTGTATCTATTAGCTCATCTTTATATTTTGAATGAACATGAATTACGGCAATACATACATTTGTTCAGTTGGAATAATTGCAGATAGATGACTTTCTTTGTCTCGGTGCCTTCCACGCTTAACTCAAAACCCAAACCAAGAATTTTATGGGTAGTTTTACAAATATGGATTATAAGAGTCAAACATGAGAAGAGGCAAATCTGTTGCAATCCCGAAAAATGTAGCAAAACTTCCAATCAAAAAATTGCTTAATGATGTAAACAACTTAACTTACCTCCAAACATTAAGGTGAAAGTTCATGGTTAGAATACGCCTCGCTCATGCCAAATCATTCTAAAAATAAATTGCATTTGTTGAAATAAATCTTAAGACGGATAAAATTCACATTATACGTGGAGCATGAAGCCTTACAAGGATGATACTTGTCATTTTGGTAACCGCGTCAGCTTATCCATAAGTTTATGCGCTAATCAAACCCTCACTTGGAAATAAATCATATTTACAAGATTAACAATTGGAAATCTAGATGATTTTATTGATGAATGACAATAGTTAAAGTACATAATAAAGAGATAGGAGCAGTGGAATTAAACGTGTAGATTGTAAATAATGAAAATTTAAACATTGAGATATGGTTATATAATTAAATCTAGAAATTATTAGATAACATATACTGTCAGCTCTTTGTGGAAAAAACAAAGAGCTGACATTATCATTGTACTAAAATGGTTATTCAATAATTCGAAGTTCGTCCTATGCTATATACTCATCCAATTTCCTCACCACAAAGGAGCACTTTAAACAAGAAGAGCAATTTCAACGAAAATAAAAATGTCCGTTTATATGAAAGTATTTTGACAATTTTATAAAATTTTCCGTTTATATATTGTGTATTTTGATAGCTCTGTCTAAAAAAAAATTAAAAAATCTCTCAAAATATTTTTTTCAGTTGCTAAATATTACAGCAATGCTATAGGAAGACACCATTCAGAAAGAGTGTCTCTCCTGGTCAGTAAGAACAAACAAAGCTTATGACTTTCACCATCATCCTCCATACCTCTAGACTTCGTATGAGTGTGGACCACAAACTGAATCCCCAACAAACAATGAACGCGCTGTACTCCGACTCTAAGGTCAGATAATCTGAATGGATAAACCGAGTAATATATGTAACTACTTTCATTAGAGAAAGAGATGTTAATATGTTTCTTTCGTTTTATAAGATATATACTGTTGGGGCCTAGCCCCATGTTACCTGTTTGGTGCTTGTATGCTTTGATGGGGTCTTCCCATCCGTTTTGTTATACTTTGTCATTTCTTTTATAAGACATACAGTTATTGCTTTATATCACGTTGTTCTTTTCTCTAGCCAATTTCTTCCATCATGAATAAACACGGAGCATTCAATATGGACCCTTGACGTTTTACGGCGATCCCGTGTGAGGTTTTTACGGGTAACGGGAGAAATTTTTACGGATCCTGAAAATTTTCCCCGGGACACTCCCGTAAATTTTTTGCTCACAATTTTCCTAGTAAAAAAATACAATATCTCAAAATTTTGGAGTATAGTTAGGAGAAATTTTATTTTATTATTAAAATTTCTTAGGGAGCTCTTCAATTGTTACTTAAATGCAACAATTTTATGGGAAAAGGAACTCAGTTTTGTGAAATTCTTTCCATTCCCGTAAATTATAATTTGGGTATATTCTGAAACCCTCTATTTCTTCGAATTAAACTTATAACAAGAAATTACGATGATGTAACTCAACTCCTGTTGCTCTACAATGTGCACAGCCTCACACTCGACTAAGGAGCTGGTTCGAACCAGAGTTACACTTTGGAATGTTTCAATAAGCCTCTTACCTACGGAAAACATCTAGGATTACCTTAGCCTTAGGCGCGTGACGCGCGTTACGTCTTCTAACCAGAGAATTAACTGAGAGACCGAGTGAAAGAAGATGTTGTCCATCTGATAAAAGTAGCTGTATAACCTCAAAGACCAGACAATGCACAAATGGACCGAAAGGAGCGAAGTCGTACTCCGCTATCTCTGCAGTAGCTGTCTTGAGTTGTTAGAGCGGGAGCTTGAAATGCCGCTTTCCAGACGACAAAGTCACGGACTGACACAAATCGATGCCAAGTTCCAACTTCCAGTGTCAGCGCCTATAAATTGTCCCGTATTCAAATCCGAGACTACACTGAAATAATGGACGCTGCCCACGCTCGCCTCCTTCTGAGCTGCGCTTCAGAACCTGCTCTAGTCATGAACTTTCGTCGTCTCTCGGACGTATCTTGGAGCAAAGGTGATGGAAATTATGTCTGCACCAGACTATTGAATTGGATAGTGGTTGCACTGTCAAGTTTCTGGTTGCAACTTGAAACTGAGGTCGGTCATTTTTTTGAGAACTAAAAATGAGAGTTGTTGGGATTTCGTGCACTTTGTTTGGTGTGCTTACTGCTATGAAAGTGCTCAATGAAATACTAAATATAATGGCATGGTATGCTGGGCTGGCACCCTCCACGTCTCTCTATTCGCTTTCAATCTTGGAGGAAGATTCTGAGACTTATGTCCAGGTTTTTTTTCCTCAGCGTCTGCAGTTTTCTCTTCCCACTGTAAATCAGACTGTCTTCCACGGTCACAGTGATGAGGTTACTTTATCCTGTATAAGTGGATCACTTTCTCCACACGTTAAGAGAGAAATGTAAGGAAATGGCTGGATGCTCAAGAACTTACTCTTGCAAGAATTTGCATGCACGTTAGTCTACGTTTCATGCTTTCTTGTGATACTTGTGTGTTATTGATGTTGAAAACTGTGAATATAGTACTGGACTAACCTGTGAATATAGGCCTGGACTTGGACCTGGTCAAGCAGAACTTTAAACTGGAACGTCTTCTTAATACCAACCATCGAGCAGCTGTGAAGGTGACACTTCAGTGAAACGAAGGAAACCATGTTTAAGGTTGTTGAGCAGGTCTTCACGAGTCGTTCCGAGACTTACTTGTTTTTATGAGGTTGGAGTTGAAACCTTGTCATCTTGTGGTTCTTTGAGGCTCCTTCAATATTCACTATGACTGAAGAGAACACTCTGGAGCAGAGACTACCCGATGAAGTTGCAGGAAAAATAATATCGATGGTACCATTCCCTCATCTGTTGAAGGCTCGTGTGCTGTCTAGACCATGGTCTTCTGAATTCTCTGCCAATCCTGTTACCTTGACATTTCAATATCAGGTCAAAGCAGTCTGCCCGAAATGGGAAACATACTGCCCTGTATTTATCAGCCGGGATTGCTGGCTCACGGGATACGATCACGTATACAGTCGATGGCAGAAGATGTTCAGAATTTCTTACTTTCCCGACGCGAGGAAAATACCCAAATTCATTCGGTATCCTTCTTCACTGTCTGGTCCTCTACTCTGTGGCGTTCTCAATAGTGACTGTTCTTCTGTGCACGGGACATCTTGTCATACAGATATTTTTGTCACCAATGTGATTACAAAAGACTGGAAGATATTACCAAGTCGGCCAGACATGGAAAAGCCCGATGCAGTAAAAATTTATGCTTTGGGAGCGGGTTCTTACACGGTGATGGTGCTTTCTCATCCGGATCCACCTGAACTGAAGGAACAATCTTTAAGATTGATAACATATCAGATTTATGAGTCAACACAGCGTACGTGGACTCTGATGGAACTCAAGTTGCGTGATTCTATTCTTCTCGTATATCAAGATGCTATGTACAACAAATCAAACCACAAATTTTACGTTCTATACAGAGATGTTTTGAGATCATTACGTACAGAGATTGCAGCCTTCGAGTTGATGGTATACGACAATGGGAATGGATGTTCTTTGCGGATTCAACTTAGCGTCCCCGCCATTCGGCACATCGACGCTGCATATACAACAGGTCTGGTTGAGTGTGATGGTGATTTGATCCTAGTTCTCGTGACGGATCCCATGAGTTACAGTGATAGTGATTCTTTTGATGAATCTGTTCCTCCTTGGGACCCAGTGTGGGGTGTGATCAGTGCCTTCCTGCCATCCCGGCTTCCTGCCTCCAGTGTTCTCATTCTGAAGGTTGACCTGGAGACCCATCGGCTTATTCCACTAGCGTTAGGGCCTCCATGCACTATAATTGATGCTTACTGTGATCGGTTCATATGTCACAACAGTTGCATCTACCTAGCATCTTCCAAACACAATAGCCCGGTTGTGATATACAATGTGCGAAAGAAAGAATGGAGCGCACTTTCCCCTACTTCCGATGCAGGTAACGGCAATATCTTCGCCTTTCAGCCTGGGTTGGACCCTTTTGCCGCTGTCTGAGGGTTATTATCCTCCGTGGTTAGAAAAGAAGCAAGTATCATTTGGACCATGACGCAGGGTAAAGGTTGAAGCGTTATACCCGTGACCTGGACTCTCTCCAGCAATCTTCTCATTCTCGATTCGACATCACTACGGTTCGAAGATAGCTGAAGAACTGGAAATAGTGTATCTTTTCTCAAGTTCTGATTTTCCTCCGAAATTATCTTTCTTGTTGTCTGTTACATTGTTCTCAAACTCTGATACTTTGCATGAGATATTCTCTTAGCTCCATGGTAATAAAAGCGAACTGTCGTTTCCTTTCACTGACCAATAGACGTAACTGTTCTGGGGTAATTAAACTTAGGTTGGCTGCTAAACAGATGCTAAACAGATGTTTATCAGTGCTTTGATACGTTCATGTCTATAACTACTGTAGTTGTTAAAGTCATATGCAGTACTTTCTACGCCATTTTCATATTTTGGTTGCCGAAAGTTTATTTAAGGAAAAATATTGTTTGGTTTTTATGTGTGATGAGTGTCATCTTCCGTCATCTGTTGCAACGTGGAATCACTATGAATGTTCTTTCTACGACGACGATAGTGCGTTTCAGAATAGGCGCGACATATAAAGTGCAATATAAAACTTTGTTAATGAGCAAGTGTAATTTTATGGTTAATAGTTAAAGGTCCTGAGCAAAATATTTAAAGTTTTATGGTTTTAGTTGGATGTTTCAGGACAGGTAGAATTTTATGGTGCGACATTATACTTTTTCTGGAAATCAGGTGTAATTTCATGATTTATAATGTAATCATTTATGGTCACTATCCCTGTGGTTCTATCGCAAAGTACTGAAAGTTTTATGGTTCTACCATAGAGGTTTTCTCCTGTCTATGGTAGAACCATAAACAGGAGGAGTTTGGTGGCTGTGTTTTCTGATGCAAAACCCAAGTTCTGGGTATCCGGCGCCGACTTAGCGATGACTTTAGCTGTGGTACAATGTTGTGGAGAGCTATAAGGGGATATTTCGGATATAGGTTTCTTGTTAACAGAATTAATGGTTACGATCGTCTCGTGCAATTCTGTGGCTTTCCATTGAAAATCAGTCTTTCTTTTCTGATACGCTCTACTTCTTTGGCTTCCGTAGACAACAGACCCCGTCATGGCTGGATTTTCTGGTGCAATACATGACAGCCGGAGATGTGGATAGCCTGTTGAAAATAGAGCGATGCCTCTAGCTGTTATCCACTTTCGTTGTACAAAAATCACGATGACGGTCACAGTGCAATTATGTATTTGTACAAAAAGTGATAAGAATATGGTATTTGTGTTTAGTACCCTTCTAATATGATACATCTTGACATGATTGCAAATCCAGATTGTACCCTCCTTATTTTACTATCTCCTTAACGTCCGATACTTAAGTTCAAGTTAAAGATTATGTGCACTTTTGAGTGATTTCTTTTAGACCACGAATTATATCCTACTTTCCAAGGGATAGCAACTTATTAAAACAGGCATGCTTCCAAGTTGAAACACTACGTACACCAGGATCTTGAGAACAGTTAAGCAAAGAAGGTTTCGCAGGGCAAAGCTTTCCCATATAACACGTACTCCGAGCGGCATCTTCAAATTTCACTAATTGTGAAACATGCACTCATAGTGGAATTGTCATTGAAGTTTTGGTACAAGAATTGAATCGCGCTGTACGAAAAATTTCTCGAAGAACTTCATACAACTTGGTAACTCTTTTATTCATAAAACAATTCATGATAAACCTAAAATGCATACTGAGATTGAAAGTATTGATCATCGCAGGGTAGATCCAGCTCGTTCATACTTAAGTTATTAAATTTGCAACACCTCATGAAGTGCCTGCATCCTCCTTGATTAAAATATGTTCAAGACTGAGAACTTTCACAATACACGTAACTCACCGCTAAAAGCTGAAAATCCGTCCTTACTTTCTTGAGGTCCAGAACATCTGCCGAAAGAGAGTATTGCTCCTATCGTGTCTATGGTACACAGAGCATGAAGTATGATCAGTCCGCTTCAAGTGATCACAACACTTGCCTGAAGTGGAACAAGGTTTGGGCGTCTGAATTTCATCTCTTCGCGGCGTTGGAGCACCTGCACCAGTACGCAACGCCCCCACCTCTTCCCTTTGCCACAATAATATCATCATCTGCATAATACCATATGAAGAACGGGTCGTCTTTGTCTGGTACGCCATCGTCCCCCTTCCCTCCCAGCTTAATTCTTAATGGACCATATTGACCTACAGTCAGGTTCAAGAAATTCACAAAGAATGAAAGCTTACGTTTCTCGAATTTAAGTTTGCCTGAGAAGGTCAAATTTCCAAGTTGTCGTAAGTAGATTCCATTCTCGAGCCTTTGGGCCTGTTTTCATTGAAAGCAAGTCAATACTGAGATAACAACACTTCCTGAGAAACACCAAAGCATACGATAACTTTCAGAAGAAATGACAGATCTTGTTTACCGCTGTATCGAAGTTCTGGACGGCCGTGACCGGGAAGAAAGATCCTCCCCCTTCAGCTTTATTGTTGTACTGGAAGAAAAAAAAAATCGAGTGTAAGGATTCAGTTGTGAATCCACGAAAATACGGTAGAAGATGTTTCTTCCAGAAATTATCGACGACTGTTCCCTTTGCACATGAAACCTGATGGAAGCACTCTACTCACCACATCTTTGTTGACAGTAAAAACAAGCATCCAAGTTCGGCCAGGCGATTCCGTCCCACCAATGATGGATGCATAGTTTGATCGATCAAGTTTAGCCTTCTCTAATGTCCGAAACGATGCGCAGATTTCAGATGCGGGCACCTTCCGAGTTCTGGCTGCAGTTTTCAGCAGCTCTACGCTCCGCACCACATCTTCGCTTGCAGCAGTTGCAGCGTTTCCCATATCTTCCACTGAGTTCCACGTGCAGAAAAGGTTGAACGGCCGTCGGCAAGTGTAAGCAAGAAAATTGTTGTACTGCTTGAGATGGTCACTAGGAGGGAAGCCAGAGAAATGCATGCATTCATTGTTTTTTTTTTTAAAGGAAAGAAACAAACCAGGCTCTAATCGACATGAGACAATAATCATGATATCTCCCCGTAGGAATATAGAAGAAAGTGACGATCAAGCTAAGTGTGCGGTCGAATTCATCTCCACTGTTGTGAGGACATGTTTCCCTCAACGAGACTGACATTACAAACAGTAGTACGGTGCAGAGAAGAAGCTCACATGTACAGGGCTTGGGTCATTCACACCTTCGTCTTCGGTTGCAACCGTAGCTTCCGCGCTAATGCCTGCCTTGCTCGTCCTCAAAATTGCCCTGTGCAGCGAGGAGCTCTTCAAAACTTTCAAGGGAGCTACCGGTACCAGATTCGTAGAACTTCGCAGCCAAGCTCTGTCGCTGAATCGCGGAGAGTTGTTGCTACTACGCCATGACGCAACGGCAAGACATCCAGACGCAGGAGGAAGTACCGCGTCCATATTCGGACTTTTTCAGTACAATGCCAGGCACAGTCCAGCTCAAAATCACCACAATCGCAATCGCTCCAAGCTCTCGATTACTTCCAATTCAAAGCAACCTCCCCGACAGGCCGGTCGGACGTTGCACGCCAGGCGCTCTGGTCGTGTCAGCATCGTCGTCCCGTCGCACCTGAGCTGAAAATCGCCGCGCTCCCGCTAAGGCGTCTTGAAGCCCATACGATCGCTCTCCGCGACCCATGTACGATAGCTCTGCTCTCTTCATTCGAACTAAATCTTCGCCCGCTCTCCGCTTCTGCTCCACTTCATTTCGTCCGCATAATTGCCACCGGATAGCAGCAGCGCCAGCATGTGGCCCGTGGCTCGTGGCATCGTCGCCGCGCAGAGAAGGATTCACCTCTGACCACGACGACTAGGACCCGCCGAGCCGATCTAGCGCCAAAAGCGGCTAGATCCGCACCCCGGCGCTTGGCGCCTGGCACGCGCGGCGAGATTCGGTCGCGCTTTGTGCCCTGCGATCTGCTCATCCTGCTACCCCACTTGGAAGGGCGACGGGTGCAGCATCGATGCTGCCACGGTAATTGCATCACTGGTCCTCCGACCGTCGAAAGCTGGACAATCGTTTACAGCAACTCCGTCGCACGGTTCGCACCACATATTCTCTATCTTCTCGGGCAGAATCCCGTCCGCCGTCGTCCTCTTACTCGCCTCGCCTCTCCCGCTTGTCCTCTTTCTCGTCGGCGGGAAGGCAGACTTGAAAAGTCGGCGACGGGAAGGCTTGCGATCATCCTCACAAATCGTAGCGTCCCGCGTGGAGGCTTCGCAGCCACGTCTCGTTTGAGGCCGCGGTGCCCGACGCTCCCCAACGGCCCGCCTTCCTCCGGCTTCGTTCTGGTAGCGTCTTTTGCTTCTGTTGCCATGGTTTTCCCGACACAGCCCTCCCCTTCCCTTCGCACTAATTTGCTTCTTGGTCGATCGAACGATTTTCAGACCGAGCGTAGGAAGCGAATTCGGGTGCAGGCCCTGGACAAGAAGGCTGCAGACCGTTCGTCATGTGGGCCGTGGGGTCCTGTCTCTCAAGCAAGTCGTTGATGCTCAGCTTGCGAGTGAGTGATGTGTCTCCCGGGAGCGAGCCTCAGGCTGTGCTTGCAGCGACGGTCTTTCGATTGTGAGGTCATCGACCTTGTCGAATCTCGCAAGTGCGAAACCAGCCCGTCATGTCTCCACGCGTGGAGGTCATCTCCCTTGTGGAACTTCACGTATGTTCAATAAGCATCAGTATGTTTCATTGGCCGGACTTGTGCTATCGCATTTCGTGTCGATCCGTAGAGCTTGTTGGAAAATCGGAGTAGGTTTTCCATGTCGGAGTTTCTCTTCAGGTTCCAGGGTACGGTTTAAACCATTTGTTTTGGCAGCAATGGATGCAGTTGAGGAAACCCGAAAATTGAAGCTACCTGCTTTACCTAGCGACCTCGAGTACAGTTCAGTTAAGGCTAAAAGCTTTGCTTTAAATATGTTCTCACTTCTTTAGAGGCTCATTTATCTGAGATTGCAGTCAGATTGATGTGACGGAGGTCGTGTGAATATTTCAAGGAGTCGCTGGTTGGGTGGAAAGGTAGCCTCCCTGGGCGAAAGAATCCGGGATGGAGATGTCTAGAAATGACGGGTGATTGGAATGGAAAAGGTTGATATGCCTGTAAATTGTCAAAGTGAGTTGTCGTGAAGGGAGTTTGCCTTTGGGATTTACAAGTGCAACGCAGCACAGTTGAGAAGAGTCGTATGCTGGACCGCTGCAGAACATGAAATCTGAAAGACAATGACATTCACCGCGTGTAGACGGCACGAACCGGACCATGATGGTTTCACTACTGGTCGTTGTGCCAGCACATCTCACAGCTTTCCTGCAATTCCAATTACGCAGGAATGTCTGAGAATAGACGATACCTCTGTAGTCACGAGCGAAATCTTTTGAGGAACTACAAGTGCACGTATCCTGTGTAAAGCTAGATGAGTGTGGTATGGCCATGTCACATTTCTTGCGTACGTCCCCTTCTTAGTTTGCCATAGCTTTCATATCGCAGCAGTTTGAATTGCCAGGACTTTTATTCTGGTTGTGGGGCATGGTTTAGAACGATCCCTGAACCAACTTGTCCATGTGCTTAACTGTCGGCCAAGGATGAGGAATGCTTGGATTATCTTCTCCCAGATTCCTAATCAAACATCAGATATGTCGAGACAAATTAAACATGACCCGGTAAAAGTATGCGAACGAGAAGGTCCGCCTAAATGATTGTAACAAGTACGATGTGACACGCCAGACTCTGCCTTAGCTTCTGGAAAAATGAAATCCACCGCTCTTTCGAAACACTTATTACAGAGCAACACAGTAAAGCAGAGGAGATGGTGGTCTACAACAATCACTGCCGTCGATGGTCGAAGATGAATTCGACCCAGCATGCGCGCAGAACGTGTAGTGTCTAGAAGGCCTGTCAAGGCCTCCAAAAGTTAAGGCAGATTGCTCATCATTGACTGTCAGATGTTGAGAGTTTGTGGATTATGTCACGTGAAAGTGAAGTGATAGTCTTCCATAAGCTGCACGCTTACCGCTATCACACCAACATTGGAGTGTAGAGCAAGTGACCATAGGGAAGCAAATCCTGCATTTCTTGTCCCATCAAAGATTTTGATGTGTGTTGTCCCCAGACGGGAAGAGCTGATCTCTATAAGAATGCAACATTTGCACTGGAGCTCTCCACATTTCCAGTTGTCTGTTCATAGCCAGTACACCGGATCAGTTCCATATATCTTCCTCATTAACAATTTACAGAAAAACTACTAGAAATCCTTGGGATCCATCAGAGGTAGCGATACTACAAGTACAATGCCAACACCTCCTGCGTAGCATACTCAATTGTAGTGAGAACCTTGAAGGAAATATGCAACTTCAGTCGTACCAAAGTATGTCGGAAGAAAGTTCAACCGGTGAGTACAGCACATGCGCAGTCAAGTGACTACTTTCTGACCGAACGCTCGGTTTAAGCAAACTACTTGAATTCTTCTAAAATTGCTGATTCAGTCAATTTCGTCCATGGTTGAGTTGTTCAGCTGATAATTCAAACCCTGTCGGTTAATCTTTCATTCATTTTGAGATGCCTATGTGAAGAGGACTTGCTTTGAGGTTTGCGCTGATTATCACGAGCCTAACTTCTTCTTTTTCAACTCGTTTATATGGAAACTGTTTGTTAATATAGGTTCAATTGGGTGCCCTGCATTCGTATCGGAAGGTAGGTCTATAATGCGAACGATCTGAAGCCTACTATATACAGTCACCGAAGTGCTATGATGTAGTGTCAGTTCCTGCACTGGTCAGCTTGAATTGCCCTGGGCAAGGCTAGTTGGGTTCCATCCTTGCGGCGAAGGCTCCCAAGTGCTATGATATGCAAACTGTTGGTTCTGGGCCGGGTAACTGCGGATAACAATCCATTGGGCAGCCCATTGGCATCCGATTGCTTCCGGGGGTGAAAATACCGTTAAAATCTTTGTAGAAGTCTGGAATGTCTTTTGACTCACTTTTGTTTTCAGACATTCCTTTTAGACTGCACGAGTAAGGATTCTGAAAAATCTGACGATCTACGGTTGTATTTTTGCAGAGGAGTCGATGCCGCGGCCGATCTTCAGATCTCGTTCGACCATGTCTGGGCTGAAATGCGGGCCACTGACATTCCTCCATCCTCACAAAGACAAGTTCAACGGGTCGGAGTATGCAGAATTATTCTCGGATCCAAGTAATCCTGTGCCGAGTTTATCGTCGTCGTCCAGCATCACAATTCCTCCTCCTTGCTGCCCGACCGTGACCTACTACTACAGCAGAAAGGCCGCGAATCACATCTGCTACATCTACCGGGTCCTGGACAAAGGTGGTTCTTATAAGAAGTGTCTGCCTGAAGCTCAAAGATGGCCTGTAATGAATCTGACAGCAGACCAGGTGTACAGCCTTTTCCGCAAGCTCGACGAGACTATGAAATTCTCCAACACATCGGAGGAGTCGAGCTGTACCGGTCGAGTACTATATCCATCATTAGCAGATCTGAAGAAGTGGCAAGTCTTGCTTCCGTCATTATGATGTGAGGGCTACGGGTCTAGTGGTCGGACGATTCAGCTGGGAAGATATAGTGCCATGCGCTAGCAGGCCCAGTGACAAGGTCCTCACGATAGTTCTTCTGCTGCAGACCCCAACGAACAAGCTGCTCCTGAGCAGCGAGGTGACGGATCTCGAAATTGAGGATATGCAGGCCATGACCAGTCGAGGAGAGGTGTACATACAAGGAGTCAGTCCGCTGGCGATCGTCGCCACCCTCATCGCCAAAGTCACATACCCTGCAATGGTCACTCCTCCCGAAGGATCGGAGAGGCTCGGAGTCCTCCCGGTAGCCTTCAGTTTTCTCAACGCCATCGCCTTTTTCTCGTCTGTTCTTTCTGTGGTGGTCGTGACTGCATTCATCCCCATCTTCGGCACCTCGAAACAGTGGGGAGCCATATTTCTCTCCGGTTACATGCCCGTGGTAGTCGGCCTCATATCGTTCTACCTTGCGTTCATCGTCTGTGCGTGGTCGACTATGACAACGTAGCCCAAATCTCTGCCCATAACTCTGTTGGGTGCTGGCATGGTCCTATTTGTGCACATTTGGGCCGTGCAGCTCATGAACGGCGACATCGAGAAGGATTTGAGAATTCAGCCTCACATGACTCCATGGGATTGGTACATCGACAGAACCGGCTGTAAACATGGCTGCCTCGTCACTTTCGTCACCAGGCTCAAATTCGTTTTCCTCTCCATTAAAGAGAAATTGCCAAACTCCACAAAGGGGTTTGGCAATTTCCTTACGCTATCGTCAGGTCCAGATCCCATGCACAAAAAGCCTACCTACTCAATGGTTGAAGGGCTTGTCATCGGTGTCAACATCAATTTCATGTGCTGATCGTCAGTGTCAACTGCTAAGTTAACATGGTGTGTAATGGTCTACGGATTAAAGGTAAGACTGTTCAATGTATCGGCGGGATCCGCACGCCTTTCCCTCCGGGTGGGAAATGCGGGCACTGGATGTACTGGACTGACGTCATATGACTCCTAAAAGAATGACTACAAACTGTATGCGTGAAGATAAGAATGTTAGGAGAATCCTGTTGGTACATACAGTCAAAAGGACAAAGTATAATAACAAAAGGGATGGGAAGACCCCATCGAAACGTACAAGGATGGAACCAAACCATTAACATCCCGCCCCAATAGTATCCCACTAGTAAATATATCACGTAAGATATATGAACTATCTAGGTCAAAGTGTCTACAAACAACATAGAATCATCACCTAATATGATTGCTCTCCTATAGATTACACTAACTAGTGCCTTTGTAGAGCAATGGAAACATGTTGACTAAAATAAGCTCTACATTAAACTCAAGAGAGTGATATCCCATGTCGCATAGTATGGTAGTCTCTCGCGCACTGCCTCACGAACATGTCGAAGTCGGCGTCCATAGCTCCATATAACTCCAAAGCTAGAGTAATAAAGAGGTGACCTCTCTGCATACCTCTATACTTGGAGACCTTGGATGCTACCGCTAACCCCCGGTCCCAGCCCAAGCAAACGCACCGGATCCCACGTCCACGAGCCGCCGGACTGGCAGAGCATCCTGGAAGATGGGTGATCACCCCTTTGAAACTGTGTCTCTAGTAGGATCGGTAACCACCACATCTGCCACAGTGACCTGGTCCTCCCGAACCAAAGCAGTCCGCCCTAACCCTAGTTAACTGCAAGGCATACCAACGCTCTCTCCATGTGAGGTATCCACCCTCTCGCGCCATAGCAAACACCACATCCCTAATGGCATCATGGGTAGCTATCCTCTGCCCTCCGAATGGACAATGAGTCATAGGAACACCTGCTGCATCTAAAGTGATACCACACTCACATGTGAGTAATGAAGATGTAGATGGATGGACCAAGCCAAGACGGAATCTCATCATTTGTGGAGAAAGTAGCTAGTGCGAGTCAGAAAGCCCTGATGCATGGTTGAGCCAAGATCCACGACCCTGCACCCTTGCCCGAGCAAGAGCGTAGACGAGCTCTAGTAGTATGAGGAATGGCCTAATCCACTAAGAGTGAATGTAGAGCCTCATGAAACTGTTGGTCCATCAAGATAGATTGTAGATCCTTAGTCCAATCGGTAGCCAAAGAGGAAAAAGATGGAAACTCATGTCGTACCTCCCGTGGTAAAGCATCTCTCGTATGTCGTAATAATACATGTAAGGGAAATGATCCCGTATCCACATCCCTTGCATATATCTCCAAGATAGGTCTATCTGTGAACACAAATCGAGAAGATAACAAAGATGCAATGAGCGCCCAACTCGCCAAGAATGCCATAGGTGTCGTCTCCTCCATCGATAATAAGCTTACCCCTCCACACGAAATTGGCAAAGATGTCTGTCTCCTTGCCAAATCTCAAGTCACACACTTGAATGTCCCTGGTCCGATGATGTTACCATAGACGCCCATGATCCTCATATCAAAGGCTGCCAAACGTGATATGAATGTAGATGAAGGAGGAACCGTGCGAAGAAGGTAAGTGGGTCGACGAGCAATACTAGATGACAGTATACTAAATGCCACCTGCGGATCCCCTAGTAGAGGAAGATAGTCTACATGCAAAACATCCTCGGCAAGTGCAACGTCAAGGTAGCGTGAAACAAAATCCTCAGACCCTACTGGCACTCCTAGAATACGTAAGCCGTTTGTCGATGTCATACATCCCTCTGGAAGCTGAAAATGAGGCGGAATGCCCCAAGGAGACCAAGCCCTACACTTTGACACCTTGACTCTCAAGCCTACAAGATGAAGCTCAGTAGTCAAGTAATCAAAGGTCTGCCTAATGTTGTCTATAGGGCCCACAATGTTTGTATCATCCGCTAAGGAAGGGAACACACAACCTGGCACAGCCAAAGCAGTAGACAAAAGAGCTCTATAATGAACCATGGCAAATAGGGGTCCTCCTAAAGGATCTCCCTGTCGAAAGGCCAACAATTGTAGAACGGTGACTTCCTCCTCGGAAAAGCCATGCTGATAAAATCGAGAAGAATGTGAACGAGGATCATATGAGAGGAATGAGGCTTGATAGGGGTCCATCAGCCTCTCTAAGCTCTCTAAAAATGAATGCATGCGAGACGTTGTTAAAAGTGTTCTCAACGTCCATATGCAAGACAACCCAATCCGGAGGTATATCTAGAAGTGCTCTAATGCCCAACGATACCGCCTCACATCCTCTTGGTGTGACGATTCCAAACTGATGTGGACAAAGATGCTATTAGAAGTGTGAACGATGCCGCAAGACAACGGTATGATTGATTAATCGTAATAAGACCTCTCCAATAGCAATCGGTATGATGCCCCCATTGTCCTTTTCCATCGCGAGAAGCCAACTAGCACCCATAACCTGACTAACTGACAACGGAATCTCTCCTCGCTTGGCGATGCGTACTTGGAACAACTCAGGTGAAACCACTAGAGGGATCATCCGTCTGAAAGCAATCTCGAAGATGCCCATATACCATCCCTGACAAACCCCCTGAGGATAAACGTGGGGCTGTGCATAGAGAATGGGCAAATAATGATCTATCAAGACATAATGGCTCCTCTGGATGATATTCCAAGACCTCTAATGGTATCTCCTCGCCCATGGATGGATGTAGAAGGCGTAAAGAGGAAATCGTCTCCTCAGTAGGACTAGCTATGGATAAAGAATGAAGGGCCCGTGCAGCCCTACTATACTTCCCGGCCTGCCCCAAGATCCTACACCGTCGCAATCGCGCCGAATCAGAAGTATCATGTGACTAAACCCGACTCCTAACATGTGTGGCCCGAACAGACTCCTCCTGCAATGTAGCCCAATCCCCTGCTTGGAATCTCCGAAATCTAGCTGCCACCTCCCTATGTCCAGCATGTCCCCCTTTAATATAACGTAGACATCATCGCAGAAGTAATAAAAACAAAAATCATGTTAACTCATCCATGGGATCGCGAGCCAACCGATCGAGCGGTAAGCAAAACGTACGTCTAGTCTCGTCATGGAGTGCACGAAGAAGCCTATAGAATAAACGTGGACATGGAAACCTAGTCTCAAAAAGCCCTAGAATCGAACCTACATGGGAAGCTAACCACTCCCATGACCCAATTGGTATACCCGGAATGCTCAACGAAGGAGTCGATGTAGTATGTGTGTTCCCAAAGTGACAAATATCGATGTCAATGTGACCGTCCTCCTCACATGCACATCCCAAGTAGTCCAATCATAATCTTTGTGCATATTTCCCACGTGGGTCTTTACCCCTTGCGAGGTAAAGAGACAATGACCTACCAGACATGGTGTATCATGCACCGCTTTTGGCGGCCCCATGAGGGAAAGTGAAGCTATAGCTAGCACAAAGAGAACGATAAAGAAACACAACACTCCATCATGTATCTCCTCCCACCTACAAAACCACAACCCCCTCACGAAACTCCACTGACTCTTCTCCGATGTAGGAAGTTGGTGCCACCAAATCCCCAAACGCAGCAGGCGCAGGTCTCATTTTCATCGTGAAGACCACGCTACTGCTCCGAGATTCACTGGTATAAAGTGCAGCTCATGGATATTCTTCTTCATGTTAATGGTTTCAAGTCACATGTCGGGCTCCGGTGTAGAGACCGCTCATTTCTACTCTCGGCAACCATAGGAGTCATGAAATCCCATTGGCGATGTTTGGCTTTGATATGTGTGCCCGAGAAACGAGCACATAAGTTGTAAAAGGATGTATTGAGCATAGCTCTATTGCATATTCTTATACAAATTTTTAAATTCAAGATTCATCATCTCATGACAATTTTCACTTAAATATCATTAACGTAGAGATCCATTATTGATTATGAAAAGTTTTTTCAAAACAACTCTAAACAAGGCTTCACATTTCAAAATTTACTTTTAAAAAACCAAGATTACCAAGACAACACTTATCCAAAATTATTTTGAGATATGTTTTTCAACTTTTCTATTTATATATCACACTTTCTTCTCTCCATATACGAGGTAGAACAAAAACAGACAAAATGACTTGTCACAAACAAAACCATTTCCCAAAGACCCATCCACAACTTATCTGGGCTAAAATCTAATTTCCGTTCAAAATACCCACAAAAGAACGGATCATCCATTGAGTTATATCACACTCCTCCACCAACCACACTGGTTCACATCTTCTAATAATTCTCATATTTCGGGTCAAGTTAATTCTCAATTTTTATTTATTTATTTGTTTTTCTATCTCTATAACTTTGTGTATGTAAATCTGAATGTACCTAACTACAAGGAGATTAAATAGCTAAGAGAGGGACAAACAGAAATGAGATTGATGTGAACTTTGGCCCATACATAATTCATGGTCCAAAAATTTGTCCACAGATTTTCTATGGATGGGTTACACACTTACAAATCCTTTCTAATTATTGTGACAAATTTGCTATTATTGTATATGTTTTTCATTTTGAATTTAACGCTTTATCCAATAGACATGTCTATAATACATTGGACTTTAAATCTGTTTTTAAAGATCATAAATTGCATGTTAAAAAATATTTATATATAATTCATTACCAAATTTAGAATAGATGAAAGTACAACTTCATTATTTAGCGCCGTCTGTTCATTGTGAACATAGAACAATTGAACTGAGTAGGGAACGCAGTTTTATTAGGAATAAAAAACAAAAGCATAAAACAGATTCCCAATATGACTGCAAAGGTGGAGCCCAATTCTCCTTGTGACACCAGTTAAAGATAATAAGGCTCAATTTGTGTACATCCAACAGTGATCATGCTTTCTTTTCATATTCATCTCACTTAGGAGAGTGAATGTAGCTCAATACAGGAGGTGGTGCAATTGCACTCCCCAACATCGACGATTTCAGACCCAAAATTTTTACCTGAGAAACCTGTCACAGCTAAATTCTACACGATATCCTCTCAGTCAACTCTATGATCTAATTCAGCACTACTGTATCTTACACGTACAGTTTCTTTAATTCCTCTGCGAAAGTTTTCCTGATCTTCTCCCGTTTGATTTTCAATGCAGCGGTCACAAGGCCAGTTTCCGGTGTCCACGGTTCCGACAAGAGCCTGATCTTCGCTGGTATCTCAGCTTTCTCCAATTTGCCCTGTTTACACACCTACAAATGCAACCGAGTGATCAATCATTAGCACCGTGTACCTTCGACATCCATGAGTTATTTACCTTACCTACCTACACCCTCTGTACTTTCAATTGAACAACAGACACCGGTACAAGCTCAGGAGAAGAACAGAAAGCACAGGGTTAACAGATAAGGAAAATCTGGAGGACTAAATATCGAGTAGTCTTCGATAATTATGTGTTCTCCCACGTAGGCTGACATTTCGAATCACGGGCTTTACGAAGACAACACACTTCAAAGGAATGATGGATCTTTGTGAGGAATTACGATACTAATTTGAATTAGTGCCAGTATAAACTAAAGTGGAATATCTCTAGCAAGAATTAGCACTATTAAGCTTTACACAAAAATCACAAACAGAAAAATATTAACTGAGTGGTTTTGGATGTTCTCAGGTAAGAGAGACCATGTACCTTCACAAGATCCGAAAGAACTTCTTGCTCGGCTTCCTTTTTATCGCAAAGTTCTGCGAAACTGTCGAACGAGATGTTGGACTGCTTCCCCCATCTTTCAAGAGACGATTGATTGGGAACTATCAGAGCCACGGTGTACGAGTGGAACGGATCGGCGTGAAGCATGCCGCTGTCCACGTAGTGACCGCCCATGAGCACTGCCTCCACCTTTATGATACAAGAAAAAGGGAAAATTTTCCACATCAAGACCGGATAGGATTTTATCAGGAGTAAGTAGCACACCGAGTCTGCTCTTAGCGAACACGACATAATTACGATTACAACCAAAACCTAGAACGGTATATTGAGAAGTGTGGGATACAATTGTGTGTGAAGTACACAAGAGGGAGATGATGGTAAGTAC
This sequence comes from Marchantia paleacea, assembly GCA_014180765.2. NCBI lineage: Eukaryota > Viridiplantae > Streptophyta > Marchantiopsida > Marchantiales > Marchantiaceae > Marchantia > Marchantia paleacea. The sequence goes on from MUAA02000060.1 coordinate 141,269, forward strand.
GTAAGCAGGACGGGCGAACTGTATCATGAACTATTCGGTAGGTAGTAATGTGAGTTCGAGCACAAGAAGGTGGTGAGACCAGACCTACAGAGGCGGGTTACGTGAGAGAACATGGAGAGTTCATAAAGCACACACGTTCTTCAAAAACTGCACAAAGAAAGAATATTGACTATGACAGCTTAGCTATAAAATTCAACGCCCTAAAAAGACGCAATGTGGGATATGATTGCGATGAAACAAGTGCTAACGCTTATTAATAAAACAAGATGCCGAATATTTTAAGATACACAAGCCGACCTAAGCACTAGCGAGCTTCATGAGGCACTCCACTCATGGCAAATAAATACAAAATAACGCTGGAGTGATTTTAAACATTAGAATAACAACATGCAATAATTAACAACTGAAAAAAGAACTGAATATCTTGTGAACGCAAGGAAGAAAGCAATAGAGTCGTTATAAGAAAATTAAAACTAGAAGTGAAAACAGAGAAAGACAGAAACCTTAAACGACATACAGTAATACAATGCACAGGCTAATCCTAAAAGCAAGAATATCAAACAGATTAAATGTACAAAGGATAGCTCACTTCACCGTGAGCTATCCTTTGTATGCACGGTAGACATGGGAGGTCCTCAGCGGACCGTGATCCCATCTTGTGATGTAGAAAAAAAGTGTCGGAGGAGAATGAAACGTAGGCCGGGTGTAAAAGAGAAGGAATAACCAGTAACATACTTGATGGAAACGTTATGTGAAAAAAAGCGAAGTGAATTGAATAGGGTGAGAGAAGTAGAAGTGGGGATAAACAGAAACATTGTAACCAGTGAAAAGAGAGGGCGGAGTTGTAGGGTTACAATGGGTATACAGGAATCACGAAATTTGTGCTAGAAAGTAACAAAGTGGAAATAAAACTAAGCACGAACAAGTTTAGATGTACAGGCATACGGCAGTTAAAAGCTGGAAGAAACATGCAATACCAAAATAACTGTCAAGTCACATTGACATCATTATGCATATAATGTAAACTTGCGGAAACCAGAACATCAAGGCAAGAAACATGAATGCATCTAATCATTAGTATGCGCCTCCTATAGCCTGAATAAGACAGAACCCGCGTCCTGTCTGGACGGTGGATGAAGAGATTGAATAACTTGAGAAGACGAGATAGAAGTAGGAGGAACACGACGAAGACTACTTGAGAGTGGGAAGGTCTGTATTTTAGTGGGATCTTTCCCCTATGGATGAAATTAGTTCGGAGTTTCCATGCACCAAACTTAAGCTCTCGACCAACGGGAGAGGACACTCAACGCAATAGGGAAGAAGTCAGGAGTGCCCGACCCGCAGGAAAGAGCGTAAAAGATAAAAAGTATGCGCATCGGACAGAACGTAGGTGGGGACTAGCCCCATACGAGTAGCAAAAGGACAAATGCCAGAGCCAAATCCCGAATTAACTGAAAGTTTAGTAGAAACTAGTGATAAGACGAGTCAACATGTCAACAAGGTAAACCCAACGGGCTCCTTTTCAGGAGGTTTGGTCGTGAGATTAAATACCGCCCCATGGGCAGAAGACGATACAAAAGCAACCATAACGCCCAGGCTTTATGGTAGCAATAAGAAAACCTTTACACGCTCATCCATCTGACGATGATGAAAACCCCGGTAACCATGACCCAGAGTGGCTGCTTTGGACTTAAGGCCGAGGCTAATGTTTTCTGTAGACAATAATCAAGTGTTTGAGTGAGCTAGAAACACAACATTGATCTCTCTTTATCCGCCATTATGTTGATAACTGTACGTAACTCAAGCTGAACGATCTCGATTGCCAAATCTTAAAACATATTTTCTTACCTTTCCAAGAGAAACATATTCTCCATGCTGCAGTTTCACGATGTCCTTCTTCCTATCGATTATTTCAAGACATCCATCAGGATGGAAACGGCCAATATCTCCTGTGTAGAACCACCGTATACCTCTTTCGTCCACCTTCATAGGAAGCAGTCAAATAGTGAGACTTTGATCTAGTTACTTCGGCAAACAAATTTATGACAGTATTTTATTTGCGTCTCAGTAATTTCAAAACGTCAATCTTGGAAGGTAGATTCACATGGTGATAGCTACTTGGCATTCATTAAGGAACGTACTAACCTTGTACACCTCATCAGTCTTTGCTTGATTTTTGAAGTAGCCCAACGTGACAGTCGGTCCACCTATCACGATTTCGCCTCTAGGCATTGGTGAATCCGTAATTTTGTAACCTCCTTCATCCCAGTTTACAAGCTGTTGCACAAGACATGCTGTCACAACGGTAACCTCAACTGAAAATATAACATCATCATGCTTGTTCAAAAATAATATAATTCAAAAGTGATATACATCGTTCCATTTCATTACAATCGCAGTAGTTGAGATGTCAAGAGGACAAAAGAAATACAAGTACCTTCACGTAGGCACTAGGAACAGGTGGTCCTACACGGCCCACTGAGGTATCAGTCCACTCGGAGAATGTTCCACCGGCACATGTTTCTGTCAGACCATACCCCTGTCCAATGGGTGCCCTGCAGATATAACTCGATCAATGTAAGTCATCAGAAAAACCATAAGCTTGAAGTAGAAATTTTTCATATTCTGAACTCTGTTGCAGCAGTTGATTAAGATATATTATATCTAGAATAACTCCTATTAACTCTCCTGGATTAGCCATAGCTTGGTACCACTCCCCCTCACCCTTAGATGAGCTATGAACAACACTAAGGTCAAAACTCTCTAGATAACATTCCTCACACTTGAATTGAGACCAACTCGAAATTCAACTAGAGGGCTAACTCCACCCCAACTTCTCAACAATCAAACACTCAGAGGTATGTTCAGTACCTGAAGAAATGACCACTGGCAAGATGTGTACTCTGACCTCTGTTCTTTACAGTGAAACTAGAAGTATATAAAAAGTTCATGGCTCAAACTTGAACCTGAGGTCTTAACTCGAAAATCTAAATCTTTGTACCACTGAAGATGCTAAACCCTGCTTAAGCCCTACAGTAAATTAATAGTTATCTATGGTAAAAGTTAATAACTTTCATTATTTACAATTATTATTTTACTGCTAAAGACATGAAAGAAATTTACTCTAAGATTAACAATTCCAATAGAAATGGAGACGGTAAGAATATGAGATTGAGATTCTACAAGTTAGTCGACCCATACTTTTTTTTTTGCAAATGGATACCAATTGTAAGTTCTATAAGATTTTGAAAATATTCAACTCTAGTTTCGGATCCTTAAACATCAAAATTTTATAATTTTAACATTGTGCTTGACATATCCACTTTTGGGCGAACTTAAGAGGGTTGTTGAATCTTTGAGAATGTGATTATGATGAAACATTAATTATTAGATATTTTAAAATTCAAAATGGATTTAGTTTGATTGTAATATCTCTTTTATGATTCATGCGAAAATGAATGCGAGATAAAAGAGATATTACAACCCAACCAAATCCACTTTGAACTCCAAAGAATCCAAATTCCTCCACTAACTAATGTTTCATCATAACGACATTTTCAAAGATTCAACAACCTCTAATGCACCATAATTCAGACTCTATCCCTTGAACCCTACATCTCCTAATGACACTATCAGTCCTCGCAGCATGTACTAACCCTAATGCAATACATACACTTGTTAATTGCACTACCATCTATAAGTATCTATTTTAACTGTATATTTATTCTTGTCTTGGCGCATCTAAAAGGTTATGTTACATAAATCAGTGATATATGTAATTTTTTAAAAATATATAAAATGTTCAAATAGATATGAAAATTATGAAAAATGTTATATATGTTTTTTATTATCAATTAAAATTTTATAAATTAAAAAATTAAAAATCATAAACATAATTTTAATATGAATTCTTTCAGGCACTAGGAGACGGTAACACCATGATTGTCCAAGTTACACGAAAAGTTTCAAGTCCTGGTCTTACCCAAAACAAACGTTCATAAATCGCTGCGTGTCCCCAGACAGAGGAGCACCTCCAGAGAGCACACCCCTAATCCGACCTCCAAGAACAGCACGAATTTTTCCGAACACAACCTTATCCCACAGGGATTTCTCAGGACCGATAGCACCAAACCAGCTTCCCTCAATAGCAGCCAATCTCCTGTTGTATGCCAACTCAAACAACTTCTTTTTCAGACCACCTGCGGTGTCCACCTGAAAAGAAAAACCAAAATTGATCAATAAGGCATTAGTGATTCTATGGTTCACAAAAACTATTTCAACATATTGTTCAGACCACCTGCGGTATCCACCTGACAAGGAAAACCAAAATTGATCAATAGGGCATTAGTGATTCTATGGTTCACAAAAATTATTTCAATCAAAGAGTAAAACGTGAACTGTTCGCGAATTAGTGATTTAGAGCTGACTCTTGACTGTTTCTTCTGTCGACATTAAGAATAAAGAGTCATTGTCGTGCTTCGGAAAAGTCGGAACGAATCAAAAATTATGTGCACAGATAATGTAGCTAACCTGCTTCCGAACCCCATCCCTCACACGGTCCAAAATTGCCGGAACTGCAGTCATAAGAGTAGGCTGCAATTGTGTGGCGTCACCCTTAGTACCCTTCTTGATTTTGTTTGATGTATCTGTCAGAGTCATTGGTGAACCATAACCAATGGCAGCTCCTCCAGCGCAAAGGGTTATCTGAACAAAACGTTAACTGATGTAACTATGTATGTTGTTCTTGTCAGATATCTGGAAAGTAAAAAAATAAAACACACAAACCAAAACAAGGTGCAAGAAAACGTAGGAGCGTCCAAGGTGAAGTACCTCGGCTACAAGTTCAAGTACATGAGCTAGTGGCAAATATGCGAGATAGATATCGCGCGGGGTAAGGTTAGGAATTGCTGTTGAAACTCCCGCAACAGTGGCAACAATGTTTCCGTGTGTCATCATCACACCCTGCTCAGCAGATCAGCAAATGCAAGTGTCAAAGGTTGAACTGTCGTAATACAAAGAAATAAATCTGCCAGGCACGTATTTCAGCGGCACATAGCCTGATCGGTTGGAAGAAAAATGAGATTCAGTACCTTGGGCAGGCCAGTACTTCCACTAGTATACATGATGACTGCAACATCTGATGGAGATGGCAAGTCCGGTTCCAGAGGAGATTCTTGTCCTAAGCTCTCAACCTTCGCAAAGGGCTCTACAGTCCAGCTGCTACTGGCCCCAGACAGGGTTGGTTCTGACTTGATAGCATCATCATCCATGAAGACAACTCGTTTCACAGTCTCGAGCTGGGCGCTCATATCCAGCACCTTCTTCAACTGCTTTCGATCACAGATAACTGTGGTAACTTCCGTCTGACAAATCACAAACAGGGTACACAGAGGTGGCACAATTCTCGCCTCGTCAATGCAAACTGAACTCGACCGGTATTGGACACATAATGTAGTCCACAGGACAGAAGAGAACTCGCATGTGATTCACTCCATGCTGAAGATGGGGAACAATGTTTGCTAGATAACATAACGCCAATCAACGTGTCGTATGAACTACTCCTCTACAGATGTACAGACACGAGTGAGCGATGCAACTGCTACAATTCAAATCGCCACTTTAAGCTAGAACATGAAAACGGACAGATAACAGAAGCAAGCGACCAAAGAAATAGAAATGAGGTGACAACGTTCTAAATTGTTGAACGCAAGAGAACAAATCTGAGATAAGTCAAAGATTCATAGAACAGACTCTACTGAAACCCCATATCATGCTCTTCAATCATCCTTGGGTGCGTTATTCTTCTGGGTAGTAAATACTCATATCAAACGACTAAAGAACTCTTTCTTAGGTAGATTAAAGACATAAATGACTCATTCTCATCATATGAATGCCTGAAGCAAGGTGGACTTTCCCAGTTAGAGGTTAAAAGCAACTTTGCTCTAGGAATCACGCCTGGTCAATGCGTCACTGAGGTGTAAAAGATGGAACTTTCGTCCACAAAGTACGACGTACTTATTCTTTGAAAATGCTTGCCACCGATAATGAACTAATGTGAATTTATGCATACATTGAAACCGTTGAGATCCTCATTTCAGTTAAGAGATGGTACCTCATTGAAGGAGTGCGCGAGCGCTTCATCACCCAGGGACGCGTAGATGGTGACCACGGTGGCATTGCGTCGCAAACATGCCTAATTCACGGGAGAGAAAAGAGTCAAGGTAAAATACGTCTGGGAAACCTGTTCGAAAGACTTAAACGAACACAAGGGAAATTTTAAATAGACTAAAAGCTTTGAATCTACATCATGCCCTGCTTTCGACACAAATCGGAGCCCAGAGTGAGCTAAATTACCTGGAGACCGATGAACCACTCCGCTCGGGTCTCTGCAAAGATGGCCACCCTTTCACCCTTCTTGAGGCCAAGAGCCACAAGTCCAGCGGACAAGTTGACCACTCTCTCATACACTTGGCTGTAACTTTGCCACACATATTTGCCCAAGGTAACCTTCTCAAAAGGCCTGCCATCCGAACTTTTTATCGTTTCTCGTTGAATGAGTTCTCGTGTGCCAAGCAGAGGCTGTGACGGATTATTCTTACAAGTATCCTCAAACAAGGCAGCTATGGTGTTCGCTCCTTCCCATGGAGTCTCCAACAAACTGAGGTATCGAGGGTTGCGCAATGCATATCCAGGCTCTCCACCCACGTCAGCAATCACAGCAGCGTTCTTCTTTTTCTCGCCCCTCCTCCTCAGAGCCAAGGATACCAGCACCGGAATTAGGATGCTAACAACGACTGCCGTCATTGTTCCACCGGTGCTATTCTCCTCAGACTTGGGACTCACAGTTAATAATGGCAGAGCTCCTCCTGGACTCTCAAGAGGGCTGGCCGGTGAATTCGAATCTGCAGTGGCCATGACGTGCTCAAAGGTTGTAAGGATGGAGTTCAGAAGCTCTTGTCTGCATGGAAGCATGCAGTTAACCCCGTGAGAATCTAAAAACTAGGTAGTTTGATTAGCAAATGTGTGAAAAACATACAGCATCAAGGGTATGAAAGTGACACTAGGAGATTGAATGGACACAAAGTTGCAGAGCAGCTTATAAGGGCTGGTGCTCCAGCCACAAACTGCGCACGAGTTTTCTATGCTACGAGCAATAGAAAACTCATATACATATTACATCATGAATTCTTTTAATACTAGACTGGGCTACTGTGAAGTGCTCGTTCACCAGCAACGAAATCAAGTACTACTCAACGAGCATCCCTGCCAATGCAAATACGAAGTCCCTGTGAGTGCATATTGTACTGGTTATATTGCGTTTCTCTGTACCTAAGTATATCAGGACGACTGGACTTTTGTGGCGAAAAGAAAATTGAGTAACTAGAAATTTTGGAAGACAGTACGACCGCACTGCGCAGTTGCGATTGGGAGATAAGCCATACTTGGGTTCCTACTTCTCGCCACCCCGCTCTGGACGAGCTGTTCAGCCGCAATCGGCGTTCACAGCGATAAGCAAGCTGAGAACAAAGTTTACCGGTTCATGCACATCTGTCACCTGTCTGATGTAAAAAGAACAATCAGACAGCTCAGTTCTAGACCTATCGTTAATTAAAAAATCATAAGCTAGGCTGACTGCCAGACTCCTACCAGATTGTGGAGTGGCCTGGAAATCTCACGTACAGCAATTACACGATGTAACGGAGCCCTTCAAAGTGGCGTAAGAAGCAAAACTAACAAGGAACTGTAGTAGGCTAAAACGCAAAGTTAAAGGTGACCAATTGCAAAGACTTACTCGGCAACCTGAATGCCCCAGAGATGGGTTAAAAATATTTCTAGAATAATTATACGTCTGGTTCTGATCGATTTAGTGAGTATAAAACTCTCAATCGGTTCTTCTAAGTTCACGTGTTAGAGCGGACAGAGCGTCCAGTCTGAAGAATGAAAGAAGACTTGGCATTGGTAGAAAGATCGCAGCAGGTCTTCAAGTTCTGAATCGGGTAGTTGAATTAGAAAATGATTCAATCAATTTGAGAAGTCTCGCTGATCGGCAAAGCTTGGATGACGCAGACCCTAAGCAATCAAAGACCTTAACTTAGCTAGAAATGAGAATTCAACGCCAACGGTACGACATCGAAAGTAGAAAGCTAAAGATCGGTGTCAGAATCTGAGATGATGAAGGATGCGTTGATCGATACCCAAGGCATGCAACGCTTTCAAAATTTTCCTCGGCAATGCTTCCGCGAGGCCAAACCAATTGAACACAACAACGATTGCAAGGCACCGGAATGCCGGCAGACGTATCGAGAATTTCAAGTGAAGAGAGACGCAATTTTCAAAAGCAAGTGCAAGTGAGTTGCATGCACCAAATCAATCGACAACTGGTGGTGAGGAGCTCCTACCCTGCTGCGGAGAAATGAGAGAAGGCCGTCTGTCAAGTACTGCAAGAGAAGGCGCGCGTGATGTCCGAGAAAGCAGACGGGAGACGGCACGTGGCGAGGGAACTCAAGGAAAGACGGCTCCAGCCAAGGGATGAAGTGTCACGCTAGACTAGGTGCTTGCTTGGCCCTCTCCTGAAGCATCGGGCGGGCAGGCTACGTTAAAGTCAAGGAAGAAGTTCCATCTGGGCCCTGCCCCAAAAAACTTTCCGCCCCCACCCACACACTGTTTTGTCAATACAATGACCACGACGGCTCGATCTCGATCTTCAACAAAAGGCTGGTGTGCCCATTCATACAACTCCTCCTCCTCCTCGGGTCTGAATCAAAGTTACACCCTATTTCCGCTACCTTTAGTCTCGACATTCAGGCAACAAAACACTTGCAATCGCCTACCTTTCCCCGCCTTGTCCTTACCTCGATTTGTCCTCCCCTGCCCTCTTCCTCCGGATTTCTTGCACCCACAGTCTGTCGTGGTGGTACTGCCCCTCCCTTCAACTATACTCGACGCCGCCCCATCGCTCTCTCTCTCTCTCAACCCTTCCTACCTCTGCCCAACCTGCGTCACCAAGTACTCAAGCTTGAACCCAATTCCTTTCCAACATAGAACATGCACATCAAACAATGAAAAGCTGACCCACGCACCTTCCTGCACGGAGTTACGTCAATTCGACTCGACTCAAATCAAACCTTTACCAGACACTTCATATGAGTAAGCATCAGTCGCCATAATTCACAACATCAACTTTCTTGACTCAGCCCCCAAACCTGAGATCACCGTATTCCCTTCAGCGGTGTAACTCGGCTCCGGTCCACAAGATACTCATCCTCCACATCACTCCTCGGTGATTAAAGTACACACCCGCCCCGGCCGCGGTCCCACCACTCTCGTCCTTACTTGCCATCTGCTCATTTGTAAGCTATCACCATCCGCCCACGATCCACGTTCGGAGTCGCTGCCCCTTCCTTCTATTCCCTGAAGTCTGGAGCGCGTCAAGACCGCGCGAGAGGAGCAGCCCTTTCTTCGCCACTGTCGTCGGTGTACACTACGAGCATCCGATTAACGTAGTGCATGGCGGAGTTTCAATCTGCCCTGCTCCGTCAGATTGTTTATGCAACGTTGCTGATAACTGACCCCCTTTAAACATGCATTATTCTGGGTCAGTCTAGTTTTATTTGTATTGATAACGTACATTGTCTCGCATGCATTATAGGTCCAGTGGATTGCACTTGGTGTATAGGTTGAACATCTTCTTCAGATTATGTATATTCTCTCTATTTAGTGGACATGTGTGTTGATTTGAAAATATTATTTTTTTAATTTTATTATGTCATACACATACATATCTTATCACAACATATATATATTTGTCACAAACATACATAGTTATATTAAACTTTTATGTACTCCAAATTTTGGCTTAAAACATTAAATTTGAAAAAATATCACTTTGAAATCCATCACACAAACTTAGAATTGCTCCTTGTTGTGGATCGCCATCATAGTTTTCACTCCATAATAGTCCTACAAACTCAACAACAACTAGATCAAAGATACCATCCATCAAAACTCCACAAAATAATTTCAACGCTCCAAAAACTCACATTCCTCATCACAAAATCAAATTAGAATTTTTGAAATAATCTTTTCTACTCTTAAAATATTCCAAGGATATTTCGCTCCTACTATAGCATAAAAGAAAGATTACAATCGAACTAAATCCACTTTGAGCTTCAAAGATACCATGTTCATGCACTAACTAATGTTTAACCATAGCCACAACCTTTAATGCTCAACTTCAAAACTGCACTCCAAGGAGACCTAATTTGAACTCCATCCCTTGAGCCCTAGCTTTACGAATGGCGTTATCAAGAGGCGGGAAGATATGAAAAGGTTGTGTGCTATCATGCTCCATTGTTAGTCATATGTCTCCAATCCATATCATGTAACGGTCAAACCAACTTGCATGTTAATCGCATCAAGGATATCTCTATCGTCCACAGTAGTGACCTGGATGTAGGTCCGAAACAAGAATACACGAAGAAAAATATACAACAAGAGTCGACACAAGAAATACGTGGTTCACCTCAGTGAGGCTACGTCCACGGAACACATAGAGTCACTTTACTAAATACCCTAATTGTGTCACAAAGAGCTCCTACACTCTTATATAGTAGTACCAGCCCTAGCCCTAGTTTAACTAAATATAGTCAAACTAACCAGAGTTACTCAAGACCTGAGTTAACTCCTAACAATCTCGCCCTTGACTCATGTCTTGGGATCTCTAACTCTTGTTATCCATATACATACTCCGCGGGAAGTCCTAGAAGGAAACCTAAAGCATAGGCCCTCCTGTAAACAAGAATTAACTAGAACTAAGCCGTAGCCTGACTAGGAAGGAGTAAAACATATACAAGAATCAAACAATTGCTAGAGTAACTCTACTAGTGCTCCTTGTGCAAAACCTGCATAGTAGCACAATGCCTCCTGAAACTCTCTAAAGGAATAACTTTGGTCAAAGTATCAGCTGGATTGAATTTACCGTCAATTTTGATTAGCTCCACCTTGCTATCATAAACTGCATCTTTGATAAAGTGATATCTAATGTCGATGTGCTTCATCCTGCTATCCATCACTTGATTTGCTGCAAGATGTAAGGCACTCTGACTATCACAATGGAGATTTACAACATACTGTTTCAATCCCTACTTAGTGTTAAGTCTATTCAACCAAATAGCCTCCTTTGTTGCTTCCGTTGCTGCTACATATTCGACTTTCGTAGTTGACTAAGCTATGCATTTCTGCAAGATAGATCTCCAACTAATGCATCCACCTCCAAGTGTAAACACATACCCAGTTGTAGACTTCCTCTTGTCCAGATCTTGTCCATAGTCAACATCAACGTAACCCGACAAGGATTTGGCATTGTCCTATAAACAATCAAACAAAAGACCATAATCCTTAGTACTCTTGAGGTACCTGAGAATCCACTTCACAGCTTCCCAATGCACCTTCCCTGGATTTGACATGTATCTGTTCACCTTGCCCATAGCTAGAGCAATATCAGGTCTAGTGCACACCATCAAATACATGAGGCTGTCCATTGTCTTGTCATAGGGAATTGGCGACATCTTTCCTCTCTCAGTTGCATCAATTGGACATTGAGCTGTTGAGAGCTTAAAATGTGCCGCTAAAGGAGTCCACATTCCTTTAGAGTCTGCCATGTTAAACCTATCAAGCACACGCTGAATGTACTTACCCTAACTTAATCATAGCTTCCTCTTCTTCAAATCTCTGTGAACATCCATACCCAATATGCTCTTGGAGTTGAACAAATCCTTCATCTTGAATGTAGATTTCAGTTGCCTCTTGCATCTATCGACGTCGGATTGTTCATTTGCCAAAATGAGCATGTCATCCACATAGAATACTAGAATTATGAGGCTAAAGATCTCATTATTCACCTTCTTCATGTAAACACATGGATCAAACACATTCCGTGAAAATCCTTGTGCTTTCATGAACTCATCAAATCTTGCATTCCATTGCCTAGGAGCTTGCTTTAATCCATACAAAGATTTGAGCAATCTACAAACTAACTTCTCCTTACCTTTCTTCTCATAGCCAGTAGGTTACCTCATGTAGATTTCTTCCTCCAAAGATCTATATAGAAAAGCCGTGACAACATCCATCTGATCTATAACTAGACCAAATATCACAGCAAGTGCACATACCAGACGAATTATAACATATTTTGCTACAGGTGAGAAGACTTCGTTGTAGTCCACACCTTTTTCTTGTGTGAAGTCCTTAGCCACCAACCTGGTTTTGAAGATTCTCTTCTCTTCATCCGCTGGATTATCCTTCAACTTCTCCTCCCATTTGCTATCAACCAAAGGTTGACCCTTTGGAAGCTCCACCATCTCTCAAATCTTGTTCTCAACAAGCAATTGCATCTCACACTCCATAGCAATATCCCACTCAAGCTTATTGATAGAGGCTTGAGCTTCTCTATATGAACAAGGTTCTCCTTCTTCCAAGATCAACACATTGTCATCATCATTCTCAGTTTCAATATCATGATCTTCAAGAATAGATGAATCAGCACATGTTCCATACCTTTCGAGAGCTTTACTTATTTGATTTGATGATCTCATAGTAGATGGTCCTAGTTGATCTCTATCGTTTCGTGCTGTGTCTTGAGACTCAACAACGACAACTTGCTCCTCCAATTTCTGTTGTTTAGGAATTTGCTCCATCTGTTTTGGAGCTTCTCCTTGTGGCGCATCATTAAATCCATAATGATCAATCTCCCCTCAAAAATATCCGTGAGTGGAGATTTTCCCTTGTCAGTACGGGGACCCTAAGATATCTCCCCCTCTTTTAATGATTTGGGCTCATCGAAAGAAACATCCCTACTGACAATCACCTTACAAGCTACAGGATCCCATAGCCTATAACCTTTCACACCACTTGCATATCCAAGAAAATGACACTTCTTGGATGTAGGATCCAACTTGGTCCTATTCTCCTTAGGTATGAGAGGATAAGCTATACAACCAAAAATTCTCAAATGTCTCAGCCCTCCATTTGTGCCTCAATTCAAACGGTGTCAAGAAATTGATTGCACTTGAAGGAGACAGATTTACCAATCTGGGCTGCTTCAGCCCAGAATTCATATGGTAAACCAAATTGGCTCAACATACTACGCACCTTCTCCAATACTGTTTAGTTGAGCCTCTCAGAAACAGTATTTTGTTACGGAGTATAAACCGTGGTGAGATGACAAGTGATCCCCTTCTCTTTGCAGTAACTTCTAAACTCCTCAAAAGTATAATCCCCGCCATTATCCGAACATAGAAATCTCACCTTGTGACCAGTCTAAGTCTCAACTTGGACTTTCCAACTTTTGAAAGTTGCAAAGACTTCATACTTTTGTGTGAGAAAATAAACCCACACAAATCTTGAGTAATCATCAATAAACGATACATAGTACCACTATCCAGAATATGAGGCTTTATGAGAAGATCCCCACACGTCACTAAGTACATACTCAAGTAACTCTTTGGAACTATGAGTTCCAACACCAAAGGCTTTTCTATGTTGCTTGCCCATAACGTAATGCTCACAAAATTCCATGTCAACTTTACCTAAACCAAGTAACAAACCCCTATCACAAAGGAAGGTCAAGTACTTGTTACTCATGTGTCCCATTCTAGAATGTCAAACATGAGCCATCTTAGGCCAAGATCTAGTAAGATTGACTTCACCACAAATGGTATTGCCCTCTAGCACATATACATTTCTATGCTTGTGTACTCTTAAGATAATCTTATCACCTACTCTCACCTCAAGTACTCCTTGTTTAGAACTCTACTCAAGGCCTTTTGAATCTAATATTCCAAGAGAGATAAGATTCTTTCTCATTTTAGGTATAAATCTGACGTGAGTCAATATACGTTTGACTCCATCAAACATGTGAATCTGGACAGATCCAACACCTTCAATCCTACAGGGTTGATCATTTCCCATAAGAACTAAACCGTTTGATACTGAGAAAGTATGAAAAAACTCTCTAATATAACAAATGTGATAAGAACAAGCACTATCTAGAATCCATACATCACCAATGCCCTTTGGTGAGTTGCATAGGGCATACCTCTGGCTTCATAGTCCATCTTCAAGCAAGTTATCCTCCTCATAAAAATCTTGAGCCACATTGGCCAAAGGAGGATCATTAGCCTTGGTCTTCACACGACAGTCCTTCTTAAAGTGACCATTCTTGCCATATTTCTAACAGACCACTGTCTTTCTGTCTTGGGATTTACCCCTAGACATGGATCTACCTCTAGATCCAAACTTCTTCTCATCCTTGTCATTCCGTGATTGTGACCGTCCACGAGTCACATTTAGTGCCGTACCAGATGAAGAGGATGGAGTAGAGGGTGTGACCGTCCACAAATCACATTCAGTGCCGTGCCAGATGAAGAGGATGGAGTATAGGGCATCATCATCTTCTGCTATAGATCATCAGTCAATAGAGCACTTACAACCTCATTATAAGTGATCGTTTGTCTATCACGATGGAGCAACACTAGTGACAATGACTGATATGAAGCAGGTAATGAACTTAATAGATGAAGAGTCTTCCTCTCATCAGTTATCTCCTCTCCAAGATTCTGAAGATCAATAACAAGATCACCAAAGGCATCAATGTGATCTTGTATCTTCGAACCTGAATCTTTCATCTTGAAGCTCATTGGCTTCAAGGAGGTATAACATATATGTTACATTAGAATTATGTGATTGTAGTGTTTATTAATTCCTTCCCAAGGGAATGGGATGTTAAACGAATGTCAGGTAGGAAATATGTGCGTTTAGTCTTCTTTAATCAACTCTTGACGATCACTATCCGAAGAGTGTCATTAATTCATGCTGTAAAATCCATCACAAAATAAAGTGCTAAGAAATTCCAGAGGAAATTCTTGTATTGAAATTGGGTGATCCCAATTACAAGAGTCAACATTCACCAGGCGTAAGCTGGCAAAAGTTCTTCCGGCGAAATCCTCGAGAGCCAAACTCGTGGGACGAATTCCTGGGTATCTTCACAATAATCCGATCTCCAATGAGGTAGGCCACCGCGATCTCTGCTCGGCTTTGAGAGTTTCCATTCTACCTTGGCTACACATGAACAGTTTCTGACTTTCTCTTGCAAATTGAAGATGTCTCCACTAACTACACTAGTCCTATTTATACATAATTCTAATGTCCTATCTGAATCACTACCTACACGGATCGCATCCGACTACAACTTCGGAGATCTGCTGCATCCTTTGATGATATCTCTTCCCTCAAGGTGAAAGCATCAACACTGACTTGTAACTCTAAGATGTCCTCTGCGATCTCCCTCCGATGAACTCGCATTGCTTCTTGAAAATCGCGACCCATGGCTTTGTACATATCCTTTCGTTTCTCTTTCGAATAGGAAGGAGTGTTCATCATCACCGTCAATTTCTCCAATCAATCAGCTTCAATTTCATCACATCGGACAAACAAATACTTTGCACATTTACTAGCCAAAACTTCTAATCTAGCTGACCTCTCCACATCGACCTCGTGCAACTGACGGTTCATCACCTTAAGTTGGTTTCGCAGTCGCTTGTTCTCGATTTCCACGAACTTCAATTCCCCTCCCCGAATCTTGCATATCTCACCATAGGCCTTCTTTGCTGTTACCACCTCTCGTTGCGCTTCTGCCTTCTCCTTCTCCAGATGTCTCACCGACTCTGTCAACTGCTGGACCATTTGCGTCTAGTCCTTCTTCCCTATTGCGGTGCAATTCATTACCTGAATAAGATCCATGTAACTGTCCTCCTGAGGATCCCATCCTAGGATGTAGTCTGTTCCCATCTCGTTCAACTCCATGAGAACATGAATAACCACATTCTCTAGTTTTTGCGCTAACTGCAACACCGAGGAGAGCGGTTCTCCACCATCTACTTTGGATGCCTTCACCTTAGGCCTCGATACTTTTGGTACTGGGCTTTTTGGCTTAGCAACCTCCTTTAACTTCCGCTTCTTATTCACCAGCGTTCGAACTCCTTCCACACTCGGACTTCGTGCTCGCTTCCCCGAAGTTCATGCAGACTCCTCTCGTTTGAATACAGCTTTCTCAAGCTCCCGCAATGCTTTGCTCACTTCTTCCGGAGACACATCCTCCCTGACTCTTGCAACTGGTGATTGCAAACTGCCTACTTCAACCAGCCCTACACTCCAGGTTGATCCACTACTAGCTTCATTCATATTCGGCTCCCTTAAGATATCATCTGCATCCAACTGATACTTCACTCTTTCCCTTGGAGTTAACCACCCCATCCTCAAGTACATGTGTATTAGAAAGGAGGAAATGTACACCACTTCCTTCTCTCCTGCTTTCAACTTCTATCCCATAGCCTGCACATTACGAGCGAATATTTGTCCCCAATTGACTTTGATCTTCCCTCCGACGAATCCTTCCACTATCCTCACCTTATGCATACTAGCGTGAGTTGTTCTCTATGGTGAGAATAGCTGATTCAAAGTATACATTATCTTTCATCGGAAATCATGCTTAATCAAATCAATCTTGAAACCATTAGTCCCCTTCCTTCCTTGAGGATCAAACCATTTAGACTCGTCGAAATCGAATCCCGTATGCAATGCCAATCCCTCCCAGTCAATGCTGTCTTTATCCACTGCGTAATCTCGTCCCAAGGTTTCCGCCCATAGAATCGCATCTCACGAATCCGGATAACCTCTCCACCCGATTGGATTGACAACCTTCTTGGCTTTCACTTCTTCACACAGCTCCGGACATACATAATCCCATCGCCATGCTAAGAACACATCACCCAAGTTCTTTAATCACATCAGTTCTTCCACCGCCCAATCCGGCTTTGGCACCAAAGGTCGAATTAATCCTGTCATCTTCTGCTGGGGAGGCAATTGACTAGCTTCTCTTGCTCCGGATCGAATTGCCACTCGCTTTTTCATCGTGTCACTTTGATAGTTGTGCGCCAGCCGTTACTTGTCGATACGGTTACAACACTATCCTAACATCGGAATTTCTCCTGCCAGATTTAATCTACTCGCATTCACACTCATCATGCATTTTCGCCCTAAGAGTCGTATTCGTATTCGTCCTTACTCAATTCCACCGAATATCATGTTCTTTATTCCAAAAAACAAGCTTAAAATTCCTAACTGAGCTCATACATGAGGTGTACAACCTGTTTGATAGATCTTTGCGATGAAACAGTCGCTGAAGAGCCTCAAACAATAAAGTACAATTGTCATACTCATCAACTTGCTTCAGAACTGAAGGTTGTAAATGGAGTATAACAATACTCACTTCTTGTTCCTTAAGGACCTTCTAGTCTTCATCATTGAATGTAGAGGGTTTAGGCCTCAATGACTTGCATAAACCGGAAGCCTTCAACTTGCCTTTGACTTGACTCTCCCACAGAAGATAGTCACCACGCCCATCATATTTGAGAATGTCAAATCCGGCTCTTCCTATCTTCATGACTACCCTCTTGCTCTATCTAGCCCCTAAACTTGTCCCTTTTGTCATTCGATTGTCAAATGGAACCTCCAAACTAGACTTTTTCCCACTCATATGAGAATAAAAGAAATTTACCCTAGGTCAAAATCCCTAAACCACAAGAGATACCGCTCCTCTCCTTGCTACCACTACTCGACCCACTGATCCTAAATAGTAGGTTTTGCATTTCCAGCAACTCCTCCACTTTTGCCACTAGCCATCAGTCAAAAATATTTAGAAAAATCTGAGGAAAGCCACTTCTGCACCGATCAGACCTACTACTAACTACCAATGAGGCTGTTTACTCAAATGAGCAAATCTCAAAAGACTACAGACCTCTTGTGCAAAGAAATCATGTCAATTTTCAAACCTGCTCGCACTTCTGTGTAGAGCAATAGTAAACATTCTTTAGCTACCGATCGTAATTAGAAGAGATAAATCTAGCCTTTACATGTTAATTGTATATTCAATCGAGTTTCTTGTCTACAATAGACGATCGATGCGACCCGCACGGATGTGATTCAATTTACAAGACAGCCAGCCCATAAATTCGACTGGCTTCGAACGTTTTTTTGCAGAAATCACAAAACCAAAGTGCTATAAAATCTTACACCCGTCTCGTCGCAAGAGACCAGATGGCTATGCCTTGTATTCCAAAATCCAAACCAAGACTCAAGTCTTCTCGCTCCGGATGTGGATGACTGAAATCAACATCCACTTCTTACACTATCCCAGCGCTCCGGTGTGATTGACCTTCCAAGACTCCGCAGTCCTTAACCAAGGAAGTCCACATCATGTGGTCACCCAAACGATGATTTCACCCGCCGAATGGGACGAGAAAAAACTACTTGATGCTCGCGCAGTGAAGGATTTCCTCCGCTTGCATGGAAGAGAGCGATGCAAAGACTACTCCATGTAGCCTCTGAACTCTACTCTAATGCAGACTTTTGTCTCCCGATCCTCCTCAGTCACTACCAGGAATCTACGATACCTCGGACTGACCGCACCCGCTTGTGCCAATTCCTCTACGCCCCTTTTGCTGCTACACTGAACGTTATTTGTCTATCCACAGACACTAACTACCTTCACTCCTTGCCGGCCTTGCTCGCAGAGCTTCGTCACAACTCATTACTTTCGCTGCATGTTTGATGCGATAGCAATACATGTTATGATGCAATATGTATGTGCACAACATCTATCATAAATTAAATAGTGTCACACTTAGTTAGATAGTTAGGTAGATGTATGCAAGCATGAGTAGATTTAGTCATTAGAGCCCCGCCTATTGTACTCTCAAACATGTTAATATCCCAAGCTCATCTAGTTGATATAGGTCGATCCGTGTCTGATGACTACATGCTGTAGATCTATGGTTGTTACGTACCGATGGTACAGATCTGTTTAGGGCTAACCCGAGATTAGGGTTTTTCCACTGTACTCACCTATATATACGAGGGGAAGGCGAAGCCTTCCCCATCTCATTCCTGTACACTCTTTCTTGTCCCTTTGGTGTGCTCTCCTCTTCTTGGAGTAATTCCTGAAGAGTCGGTTTCTCAACATGGTATTAGAGCATGGTGGGAGCATTAGTTTTGTAGATTAGACATAGAGGCGTCTTTGGAGATCGGTGAGGAGTGTGCCTCGGGGAATTGAGTACCGTCCCGCCCAAGCGATTAGATTGTTGGGGAACCGTTTCGTGTTTTCTCATAATCTTCAATCACGTTTTCGGAGATCAAGATGATCGTTTTCGACCTATTTCAGATTGCCAAACTCCCTATAGGGAGTCGTCTTGCGCAGAATGGTCGAATTTGATAGCCATGAAGTTTTCGTGCAATTTGGAGTTGTTGGTGATAGTTATCGCCTTTTCCAAAATCTTTGAGGAGCTGTTTGGAGGCCTAAACGAGGTTTTTTAGAGATTTGAGGGTCTCTACCTGAGCAAAGGCTCAACCTTGGCGCATATATTGACAGAACTTTACTCGCCTCTGTCAGTGCTCCTACCACGAAAAATTTCAGCTCAATCCGAGCTTTCTTTTGTCGTTTTCGCTTAAGTATTGTGCAGGCACAGAATCACGAACACATTTCATTCTTCGTCTGTGGGTCAAGACAGGCGCATTTCGCCACTTTCTGGAGTTTTGCATGTTTCTTGATCGAGGTGTAGAGGAGCTATTTTTCCTCCATAGTCGCGGAGGTGTTCTTTGTGTTCGTTTTGTGTTTGTGCAGGTACTTGCCGTATTGGGATCGTGATTTCCGCTCGTGACAACAACCATGGCAGAATCCGTGAGCATGATCACTGGAGAGAAAATCGACAAGAACAATTTCCAAATGTGGAAATTTTGAATGAAAACCTTCCTTCAAGGCCAGGGGCGATTGGAGCTTGTGACCGGGGAGGAGAAAGCACCAATCGTGGTTGCTGGTGATCTTCGCAGTGAGCAGACATTGCGTGAGGGGAGAAAGCGATTGTATCAAGCCATCCACTACATTGCGCTCACGATTTTAGGCTCAATGATCGGTCACATTCAAGACTGTGACACACCCAAGGAATCTTGGGACGGGTTGTCACAGATGTTCCATTCGAGAACGAAGTTTCGGAAGCTACGATTCTTTGCGGCAATTCAATACGGTCAAGAAAGGCTCGATGTGTGTTAGTGACTACGTCAATCACATCAAGCAACTGGCAGATCAGTAAGCATCTGTCAATGTTCAACTTGATCCGACCGTGATTATCGGTGCGACATTGCAAGGACTGTGCCTGCCGAGTACAAGCAGTTCATTACGTCAATTTCGACCAGAGAACCTCTTCCGAAGTTCGACGAACTGGTCCCAATGATGTTGGGAGAAGAAGTGCGAATTTTGGGCAGTACTAGTGCTTCGTCTAGCCCGCAAGAATGTGTGTTTTTTGCAGGTTCTGGAGGTCGAGGCAGAGGTCGTGGCAGAGGAGCCGGATATGGTGGTGGTAGAGGTCGTGTGTAGAACAAGGCGGCCCAACGGCCAGTGCGCCACCGACGTAGGAAAGGCAAGTTAACACCGCAACTCTTGTCACAAGAATGGCCACTATGCCAAAAATTGTTACAAGTGTCAGAACGATCTGCGCGCTTCGGGCCAACAAGGCCATGTAGTCGCCAAGACGACTACTCATTGTGACACAGGGGTTATCTTTCTTCGCTGCACTGATAGATTGGGTGATCGATTCGAGCTACCGCCACATGACGCCGCATCAAGAATGGTTTGCGTCGCCGACCTTTGTGGAGACTCCTCGGTTCATGGCGATCGGAGATGATATTTAAGCACAAGATCAAGCATAAGGGTAAAATTCCGCTTGATATTCCAGGATCTAATCTTTCTGGTATCGGAAACGTTTTACATATTCCTATTCTAACTCGAAATCTGTTATCAGTAGGACAGATGGTAGAACAAAGTTTCCAAGTGTGTTTCAATAAAGATGGATGCTTTGTTGAAGACTCCACAGGTACAGTTGTAGCTCGAGGTAGCAGGAGTGATGGACTGTTCAAGCTAGATGCTACAGTTAAAGTTAGTAAACAGCCAACTCATGTCATTACAGAAAGTGGTTTTGTAGTATCTGACATAAATATTTGGCACAAGCGAATTGGGCATATGAACTTTCAAAAACTGAAGACTCTTCCAAGTTCAGATCTAGTCACAAGTTTGCCCAATTTCACTTCTGCTAAGCCCACTGCAGTGTGTCCCGCTTGTCAGTTCAGCAAAAGACAACCTTTTAAGGGATCAAGTAGGAGAGCGACCAAGCTTCTAGAGCTGGTGCACACAGATGTATGGACTTCTTCTCAACCAAGTTTATCTGGTTTTGAGTACTTCGTGTCCTTCATTGATGATTTCTCTCGCTACACATGGGTTTACTTCCTTAAGAGCAAGAGCTCTTCAGATGTGTTGTCATCTTTCCAGACTTTCCACACCTTGGTGGAGAAACAGTCTGGACAATCTATCCTTTGTCTACGTTCCGATGGAGAAGGCGAGTTTAAATGCGGAGAATTCACGGCTTACCTACGTAAGCATGGCATACAAATGACACGTAAGACTTGCAGTTATACTCCACAATAAAATGGCGTTGCAGAGAGGAAGAATCCTCACATAGCAGAAGCTGCTCGCGCTATGTTGAACGAGAAGAACTGCCTAAACCATTCTCGGCAGAAGCTGTTTCCGTTGCGGTGTACTTGATGAATCGAACTCCGACTGCAGCAGTTCACAACAAGACCCCGATGGAGGTATTCATAGACCACAAGCCTGGTTACTCATTTCTGAAAGTTTTCGGTTGCATCTGTTATGTACACATTCTGGATGAGAAGTGCAAGAAGCTAGATCCGAAAGTCGAGAAGTGTATTTTTTCTTGGATATGCCTTTAAGTTAGATTCGAAAGGATATAGGTGCTATAATCCTTCCCCTAAGCAATTCTATATCAATAGAGATATTGTATTTGAAGAGTTACAATCTTGGTACGCACCTACGATTGTTCTAGGTCATACCCACTCTTCCGCCGAAACCGCATAAAAGAGTCCTGGTCCATCGTATTTCTGTAGTGGAGTGTGTGGAGTCACACGTCTAGAGTCGAGTCTACTATACGGAGTCGCTACGGATGAAGTTCATCGAGCACCATCCGGATCGACTTCTAGTTTTGAGGATCATGTTATTTTGCAATGTATGATGTCCTCATCACGGATTATCGATATTCATCCGTTGGATGAAGCGTCCTGAAACGACGCTCTTTGGTACCTCGGATCCGAAGCAAGGGAGACAAATAGTACATCCGATATTGCCCTACGTAAAACCGAGAGAGTTCGGCATCCGGTTCGTAGATTTATGCATGGAAGTTTTCCTTGCCGATCATCATGCATACATGACTCACGTTCTTGCCGAGCCGTAACCGAGAAATACGCTTTGAGGAGGCGATGCACAAAAATGAGTGGATTGAAGCCATAAAGACGAACTTGCTGCGCCGTCACCAACAAACATGGGAGTTGGTGGACTTACCTCAAGGTAAGAAAGCGATTGGTTGCAGATGGGTCTTCAAGGTCAAGCGCAACTCAGATGGCACTGTATCTCGATACAAGGCCATATTGGTAGCCAAGGGCTACGCACAACATCATGGAGTGGACTACGAAGAGACGTTTAGTCCAGTTGCCAAGATGGCAATGATTAAATGCGGTGGTTGCTATTCTTTGTCAACAAGGGATGGCGAATGCATCAAATGGACTTCAAGAACGCCTTTCTCAATGGAGATCTCGGCGAGGAAGTCTACATGCAACAACCACCTGGTTACGAAGTTCAGAAGTTTCTTTCCTGCGTTTGTAAGTTAAGAAAATCCCTCTATAGTTTGAAACAGGCTCCAAGAGCATGGTATGAGAAGATCAATTCCTTTCTCATATCTCTTGGATTTGTAGTCTGTCATTTCGACTCTTCGTTGTATTGCTTGAGATCAGGAGATATGATAGTGATGATTTCCATCTATGTAGATGATCTTATTGTCATTGGAAATCATGAGGAGGTGATTTTCCGCATCAAAAGTATCTTATGTTCCGAATTTGAGATACAAGACTTAGGGTATCTTAAATTCTTTCTTGGTGTGGAGTTTATTACAGAGGAAAAGGATATGTGGCTAATACAACGCCAATATGCTTTATATAAGCTTAAAGAGTTCAAGATGTCTGATTGTAAACCAATAGACACTCCTCTCCAACAAGGTCTAAAGCTAGAGTTAGACGATGGAGAGTTACTTTGCATCCACTTTGCCTGCATGCATGGATGGTTGGGAGTTTGATTTATCTGACTATCACTAGACCGGATTTGAGCTATGTTGTTGGTCTAGTAAGTCAGTTCCTGCATGCTCCACGGGTACCGCATATGATGGCGGTCAAGCGGATTTTTTGCTATGTGAAGTCCACACTTCATTTTGGACTTCGATATAGATTTGGAGGTAACCTGAACCTGCATGGCTACACCAATGTTGATTGGGCAAGAGATATTTCTGACAGGAGATCCACGTGTGGATATGCGTTTGGACTTGGGAGTGCAACTGTGAGCTGGGCTTCTAAGAAGCAACCGACCGTGGCATTGTCTTCCACAGAGGCAGAGTATCGTGGTGCTATGAATGCCACTTGTGAAGCAGTTTGGCTTCGTTACTTACTTTATGATATTGGAATAGATTATCCTAGTCCTACTGATTATCCTAGGCGATAACATTAGCGGCATGATGTTAGCTAACAATCTGTTTTTTCATGCTAGGACAAAGCACATTGAGGTGCACTATCACTTTGTTGGAGAGAAGGTCCTTTCAAGTGTAGTAGATCTTAGATATATACATATATGAGATCAGGTTGAAGATATCTTCACCAAAGCTTTATCTAGAGAGTCGTTTGCTACATTTCGATATTGTCTAGGAGTTCAGGATGTATAGTTGAGCTTGAAGGGGAGTGTTAATATTCCAAGCTCATCTAGTTGATATAGGTTGATCCGTGCCTGATGACTATTGTAGGACAGTAGTTAGGAATTTTAAGCTTGTTTTTTTGGTTTTCGGAATAAAACTCATGATATTCGGCAGAATTGAATATTGACGAATACGAAGATGACTCTCAAGGCAAATATGCATGTTGAGAAGAGTATGTGTAGATTGAATCCGGCGGAAGCAATTCTGTTTTGGTTAGGATAAAGTTGTAATCAGATCGTTGAGCGGATAAGCAGAGTGACACGATGAAGAAGCGAAGTGGCATTGCGATCGGGAGCAGCTTTTAAGCTATTCGATTACCTCCTCCGTAGAAGATGGCGAGTGTAATTAGACCTCTGGTGCCAAAACCGGACTGGACGTTGGAAGAATTGAAACGATTGAAGCAATTGGGCGGAGCGTTCCTAGCATGGCGATGGGACTATGTCTGTCCAGAGTTGATTAAAGAAGTCTAAACACACCTATTCCCCACTTGATATTCGGTTAACACCCCATTCCCTTGGGGAACGATCAATAAACACTACAACTACCCAATTCTAATGTAACCTTTGTTGTTACATAAGAACTAAGTTGTAGACTAACTTTTTCTTTACGCACGCCGGGAATGGATCTGTTAACGAGGGCTAGTCCTTTGTGGGTGTACTATATAGTCTAGAACCATTTTAATGTCGGTGGTCATCAAGCGAAGAAGAGACCGAGGGGGCTCGAACGGATTGGGTTCAATCCAAGAGTCCGCGCCAAGAATCCTAGAGGTACAAAAGAATTGGTGAACGCAGAATGGGGATGCATGATGGACAAACATCCAAAGGAAGAGCTACCCAAAGAACAGTAGCCGAACCTTTCGCCGAGAGAAACGCTTGATTGCTCGAGAAGAACAAAGGAAGAAAGAAAGAGAAGGAGATTGGGTACGACCTTTGGGGCGAAGAAAGAATAAGAAGCACCCGGGCAAACCAAAAACGACTGGTTCGGACAGAGAAGGGAGTGCCTCGTCTACCCGAAGAGCCGAGACATGGCTACGGCATGCGAGTAGCCCTGCTCAATTAGCGACTGGAGCACACTCTTCCTCCTATCCCATTTTGGAGTCTTCGGGAGAAGAAGAACCAGGAACCTCGACTCGAGACATCACCCCTTCGGACGAAGACAACGGGGAACTGTGGACCGAATACACTTCAGCCACCAGGGAATCCGAACTCCAATGGGTGCTCGAAGTACGAACCAATCTCGGGAACCAGTTTAACTCTGAGCTCATCAAACCGCAGGGGCGAACAAGAATGACAGCCCCAATTACGGAAACAACATACCCCGGTTCAAGGGAACCACAGACAACGAGGATGCGGACTCCTACATCAAAACCTTTGAGGCCATCTCGACGGCGAATAAGGAACACGATCCAGCTGACCGTCGGCATATTTTTCTGGGGCTCCTTCGTAAGGGAGCCCGGATATGGATGAATAATCAGGAGGAGAGCCATGCCGCGGAAATTACCTCTTGGGATGGACTCAAGAGTCGGTTCTTGGTCCGGTTCCGAGAAATGGGGTACGACAAGATACTCCTAAGACGGTTGGGAGCCATCCGAAGAGAGAAGCATCCGAAGTTGCGGGAGTACACCGAACAATTCCTTAGTTTGTTAGATAGGATGCCCTCATCGGCAGCAAACGCTAAACCATATTCGGCGGCAATGGCCATCAAATGGTACGTGTCGGGTTTGGGTAAGTTTGACCTGGATCAGAGACACTCCGCCGGGGGCAGATCCGTTTGTGGACGCCGGTCATCCAAGCTGGGCCGAGGCTTACGAGTTATCTAATATACACCGTAAGCAACTAAAGGAGGGGAGGAGTTCCCATAAGGGAAGACGGACTAAACATCCAAAGGCCCAAAGACGATGAAGTCCTTCGAGCAGTGGGACGTCCACCACCTCGGCCGAAGAAGAGTCCAGCTCCTCGAACGAGGACTGGAAGTACACTTCCAAGAAAAGAGACACGCACCGGATGAAGCATCCGCAGGGCGGACGGAAAGGTATAGAAACCAAGGTTGAGGAGCTGACCAAAAGTATGGAGGAGCTCAAGGTACACTTAGGTACCTTGAGCTATAGAGATAGGATGAAATCTCCAATGCATGGGCGGGCCAATGTGTGGTGGACGATCTGTCGGAAGCCCGGACACACCAACTCTAAGCACCAACCCAGAGAGGGATATACGGCCCATCAAGTGGAGTGGGTTCCGGTATGGGAGTATCCCCAATACGACCCTACCGTTGAGGACCAACTCTACGGGGTACAAGAAATGGGGAATACCTCCTCAATACCACCAAGTCCAAATTCTAGGTATAGTCCGGTGGACATGGCGGTGACTACGCCGCAACGCAAAATGGGGGGTTTACCACAAATTCCCCCTCCACCAAAACCTAATGTGTGTTACAAGCGTAGGCAAGGTACCGGCCTCCCCAGGTGTCCTGTACCCGACGCCGCATGACTTACCAACCCATGTGTAGTAATTGCGGGCGACCAAGACATACGCACGTAGAGTGCGACCAACCACCCCAACCACGAGGAGATAACGAGCGGTATCCGGCACAAGGAGTCCGGTTCGTGACTCCACCAAAGCGAGACGTGGGGGTACACCAAGTAAGTTTGGAAGACCAAAAGGCCATTGCGTAAGGGAGAAGACTGGCCAGAGGAAGTGATGGACGTACTAAGGGTATCCACCCGAAGTACGAAGAGACAAGCAAGTCCCGTCATAGACAAGAAGGGAAAAAAGAAAGAAGCCACGAAGGGGCTTCAAGACTATTCTGGCCTCAAATATGAAGGACGCCATCTCTGCAAGTCAAGATCCAATCCCAGAATTCGCAGCGGATATTCGGTCCGAAGTTCAGAACTATATCAAGGAGCTTAATCCGACAAAGCGGGAAGAGAGGTTTGGAAGAAACAACTCGGTAGAACGCGAAGGAAGACCTCAACCCACGCGGCAAATACTATGACCCAATGGCGTATTTGGCGAAGTCAAAGCCAACATTACCATGAAGCAGCTACTAGATGATAATAAAGCCTACAAGAAGCTACTTATTCAGGCTCTCAGGTCCACTAAGCCAAAGCCTAGCCGACAAGACAAGTTACCCGTTGTGTACTGTGACCTCCGGGCTGACTCTCACTCAGGTTTACCTCCGATGGCTTTTTGGAAGCTCATCATGAATCTAGAAGGACTTAGTCCCACCCTATGACCATGACCCTATTGCTCACTCTTACACAAACTCTCAAAGTCCAAGCTCTATTATGCACATTATCACCAAGAGTAAGATATCACTCAAAAGGAAAGGGATACTTTGGTAATCAAAGTCTTCATTGAATCAAGGCTCCACTCCGAACATGACGTCTCCAAGAACCAAGCTCCCCAAAACTAAGATCACCACACTATCTTCTCCCAAAACTAACTTCCATTGAAAAACTACTTGAGAGGTGCTTCTCAACCTCTCTATTTATACTACTTAGAATCTTACCCCAAGAACTACAAGTAATCACCATGTAACTTCCTCTTACCAAGTTTAAACGAGGTAGAGATCACAAACCCCAATGAAAAGGGTACATGGCAACATGCAATTGATCCACTTGGATTTCTAGGAGCCCAACTACTCCCTAATTGACTTCTAGTGTACCAAGTCAATCTCGCCCCTAGATTTAAGGGTCTTCACCAAGTCCAACCAATGAAAACTAGTCCAAGTCAAGGGAAGTCAAGATACCCATGTGATGGAATCTATTCCTTGACTCATACTAAACAACAAAATAGAAGTTCTCATCTACCACACCAAAAGTTACTCTATATTTTCCTCCAAATTAACCATAACTAGCTAAACATAGTCATGACTAAGATAAACTTAGGCACAATTTAGATATACTTTCATTTTATCCTATATGTACAACCACAGGTCTTACAAAGGCCTGGTGAAGCAAGAAGATGAAAGGCGCCAAAAAATTGAAGTAGAGATTGCGGGGTGCATCTCAAGGCAGTACCAATAGACTCGGATCGGGAGTGAATATCATGACCGAGGACACAATTGCGGCCCTTGGGTACAAGAAGTAATGGTTACGCCTGGGGTGTTGAGGTTGGCCGATCAATCACGGAAGAAACCAGTGGGGGTATTGCATGGGGTGCTTACGAAGATAGGAGGGGTAGGATTCTCTTTGACCTACATCATCTTGCGACCTCAGGAGGAAAGTGGTTATAAGGTTCTCATTGGGAGGCCCTGGTTGTACAGCGCCAAAGTCATCACCAATTGGCAGCGGAAGACTTTATCCTTTTTCGATCCAAGTGCGTCTACCGCCATGAAGGTAACAATCTCATGGTGTCCTCTGGGGTACCAGGGAGAGACGTCTTCGGATTCAGGAGTCATCGATCCTAGTGATGACAGCACTGATTCAGGATATTTATCCGAAGACCACGTCAATTATCTGCAATGCTACGAGGTAGACGAAGAACTCCAATCCGAAGATGAATAGCAATTACAGATCAGTGTGGGGCGCAGCGAGGCAAGCCACACTGACGGGGTAGTAGGGCCTAACGCCTAGGAAGAAATTATGGTAACTCTAGGACATCAGCTAAAGGTCAAGCAAAACCTAGCGGGTGTCGACCTTCGAAAGGTGTTGTCCCTTCTTCGGAAATACGAAGATGTGTTCGCATGGAGAATAGAAGACATGAAGGGTATTCCCCAGAAATGGGGGGAGCATCGGATAGATTTAATAGAGGGAGAGGTCCACGTAAGGCAATGGCAAGCATCGCTTAAATCCGAAATACTCTTTGTTAGTCAAGGACGAAATTGATAAATACCTCCAAGCTGGCATTATCTACCCTGTGTTGAGCAGTGAATGGGTTGCACCTATTGTCATTATGCCTAAGAAGAACACTGGTAAAATTCGTCTATGTCAAGATTTCAGGAAGTTAAATACCGCGACAAAGAAGTATCATCATCCTCTGTCGTTTGCAGATGCAATCTTAGACCATGTGGCAGGTCATGAATGCTATAGTTTCTTGGATGGGTTCTCCGGGTACAATCAGGTTTCCATTCGTCAAGAAGACAAGGATAAGACTACATTCACCACGGATTGGGGGACGTATGCCTACCATAAAATGCCATTCGGTCTGTGCAATGCTCCGGCCACGTTTCAACGGATGATGACGCACATCTTCCATGACTATTTGCGGAAGTTCTTAGAAATCTTCATAGATGACTTTTGTGTATTCGGGGCAAAAGAGGATCACTTGTACCATCTGGACTAAACTTTCCAGAAGTGTAGGGACAGTCAGCTAACCTTACATCCCGAAAAGTGTTATTTCATGATGACTGAGGGGATTCTTCTGGGTCACAGGGTTTCGGCCCGAGAATTAGAAGTAAACGTAGATAAGGTTAAAGGTCATCAACTTGTTAGAACCCCCGGGAACATTAGGGAGCTCGAGGGCCTTCCTAGGACATCTGAGGTACTACCGGCGATATGTAAAGTAAATGCCGCTATTGCAGCCCCATTAACGGGATCGCTAAAGAAGGAAGTGGAATTTGTGTGGACCTCTGAGCATGAGGCCACTTTCCACCGAATGAAGAATGAATTGGTCACGGCTCCAACTCTGATCCCACCAAATTGGGAAAAGCCTTTCCATGTGGATGTTGATACCTCGTCCATAGCAATGGGGGGGTGGTGCTCGAGGCAAAGACGATGAATTTAAAAAAAAGACCACCCCATCTACTTCCAAGGTCGCATGTTAATAGCAAATTTAACGAAATTAATCCACTACGGAGAGAGAAGCACTAGGAATGGTGTATGCTATTTGGAAATTCCGACATTATCTATTAGGATACGACTTTGTGTTTCATGTGGATCATTACCCGCTAAAAATATGCAGTGCGAAGGCCGATCTCTCGGGGCCGGGCGGGCACGTTGGATGTTGTTGTTGTAGGAGTTTTTCGTTCACAAAGTACAAACGAAGAAAGGAGTACACCACACTAACGCAGATTTCCTATCACGGCCGGAAACGATGGTACCAAATTGTTGCGGTGGGACGATGAATTCCCGGACGGCAAATTTTCGGATGACGGAGTACTGAGGGAAAAGCGGTATTATGATTTGTATCGATACCTTCAAATGCGTTGGAATTCTGGGAGGGATTGTCGAAGAGAACAACGGGACGGTCTTCATGCACAAAGGCGCCTCCTTATCAATTGGAGAAAGGGATATTGTTCAAACTGAGGCGGACGAAGTGCTCGAGGCGATGTTTGGAGCGGTATGAAGTACAACGCGTCATTCGGGATGCGAAGAAGGCGCATGGGGGCATTATGCTTTGTGCAACACGGTGAAAAAGATTTTAGCTGCCGGCTACAAGTGGCCAACCATGTATAAGGATACCCATAAGTTCATTGAGAAATGTGATGCGTGTCAATGAATTGGGAAGCCCACCTTGAGACCACTCGATGGCCTTTAAAACCAATTACGCCTTTAAGACGCTTTGAAAAATGGGGAATTGATTTTGTAGGGCCGATTTCACCAAACTAGCGGAGGAACAAGGAAGCGGTACATTCGATTCTTCTGATTATGCTACGAAGATGGTAGAAGCAGTTGCAACCCGAAGAGATGATAAAAACAATCGCGCAGAGTTCTTTTTCAACCAGGTCATTTGTAGGTATGGATGTAAAATTCCGCTCGAACTAGTTAGTGACAGAGGCACCCACTTCTTAAATCATTTGGTAGAAGAATTAACCACTTACTTCCAAATCAAACGTCGGAAGACGACCCCGTACAATCCCAAGGCTAATGGGTTGACAGAGAAGTCTAACGGCTTATTGTGTAAGATTCTTAATAAAGTTCTGATTAGCCACATCTATGATTGGGATACCAAAGTACCAGCAGCCTTATGGGCATTCCGAACTGCAGAAAAGATTACCATCAAACAGACACCTTTCTATTTGACTTATGGAATGCATCCAATTACTCCAGTGGAGTTCGAAGTACCCACATACAGAGTGTTGGTGGAAGATCGCTTGTCGGCAGAGGAAAGCCAACTCCATCGACTCATGGACCTTGCTAAGTTGGAGGAATCTCGTGATGAAGCGGAGGAATTGACCAAGGCAATCCAAAGCAAGAGAAAGGAGAAATATGATCGTGGATTACGACCTCACAAAGTAGTAAATGGGGATAAGGTGTTACTCTATGACAGTCGCCATATGAAGTTCCCAAGCAAACTACATACAGCCCCAACCACCGAAGATGGGGCTTAACTTCAAAAATTGCCCTAATTCAAATTCTACCCATTGAGCAATGTAATAGCACAGTAGGTACTATTCAGTCCGAATTCGTATAGATTGATTCATTCCCAAGGGAATGAGGGATCAAACCACACTAGCGAAGAAGGGAAATAAGCATTTAGACATCTTTCTAACTCTGGACTACAAAGTCCGAAGAGCATTCACAAAGAAGGCAATCGATTCAAACTCAATTCCTTCACAAACCCATCACATCATCATTTCCACAGACACAGCAAATAGAGTTCAGCAATTTGCTTTACTTCGGGATGGGGATCTCTCTCATTACAAGTTTGCATCTCGGCGAAACACCCTCTAGAGTACTTCTGCTACTACAGACAGGCTCAACTCGTGGACGAATACCCGAGTAACTTCACGGATACACGCTTCAGTCGTCACAATGTCAGCCTGCAAACACGAGCTCCTCGAGTGCTCG
Source organism: Marchantia paleacea (assembly GCA_014180765.2). NCBI lineage: Eukaryota > Viridiplantae > Streptophyta > Marchantiopsida > Marchantiales > Marchantiaceae > Marchantia > Marchantia paleacea. Next base: position 172,967 of record MUAA02000060.1, read on the forward strand.
TTCTACCCTGACTATAATTTGCAATCCAATAGCTTGGACACTTACAAGGATGAAAGATCCATCACTTTATTTCCTACGACTATTTATAATGAATGTTCTAATTGCTACTCCTAACTACCAAGCTAACCGTCTCCTACACGGATCATTTCTCTCCTAAGTCTTCTACTACGATCTAAGCATTTCGATCGCACCTCCGGCCGCTTGCGTGAATGCGTCGATTCCTAATCGCATCTCCGTACATCTGCGGCAATCTCCACGATCGATGAAGAGCCATGGCTTCCCTGAAATCCCGACCCAATGCCTTGTACATCTCCTTTCTTCGATCCTTCGAATCACCGGGATTCTCCATCGCTGCCACTAACTGTTCTAACTGCTGCACTTCAAATCGATCACACCGTGTGAACAAATGTTGCGTACATCTGTTAGCGAGGGTCTCCAACTTTGCCGGTGCCTCCACATCCACCTGAATCAGTCTTCGCTTCAGGTCTTGCAATGTCTCCCGAAGATGGGCATTCTCCTTCTCCACAAAATGAATCTCCGCCCCCCGAATACGACAGATCTCTTCGTAGGCCTTCTTCGCCTCCTGGACCTTTTGCTCCATCTCAGCCTTCTCTTTGGACAACTTGTCCACATTCTCCGTTAACTCTCTCACTGTAATGGATTGATCTTCCTTCCCCAACGCCAAACGGTTTATCATCTGAATCAACTCCATATACCCGTCTACTTGAGGATCCCACCCTGGCATATACATTGGCCCCATCTCGTTCAACTCCAATAGCACGGGGACCACCATAGCTTCCAACTTTTGCGACAGCTGTAATACCGATGCCATAGGTTCTGCAATCTCCTTCGAGGCTTTCAGCCCCGACTTTACTACCATCATCTTCGGACGAGAGGACTTAGCCGGTCCTACTTCTTCCACCTTCTTCTTGCCTACCTCCCTTCGAACGGCTAAAGTAGCTGGTGGACTATCTTCCACTACTCTCTTCCTCTTCCTCGAAGTTCCAATCACCTCCAAGTCTGAGTCCGATTCAGGCTTGCTCTCAGACCGCCGGTCTCACTTCTCCCGTTCTCTTCATTTCGGGTGACGCACTCGCTCCCAAACTCCTAAATCGACCCATCGCTAGCGCCTGCCGAGGTCCGCATCCAAGTCCGATAACCCACTCTCCAACCGATACAAGCTTGCTCTCCCCAGGCGTCGCCCACTCCATCTTTGCGTGCTGGTGCACTAAGAAAGGCGAGATAGACTACACTCTTATCGTCTTCCCTTAGCTTCGTCGCCATGGCCTGCACATTCCTCGCAAAGATCTCTCCCCAGTTCACTTGGATAGTTCCTCCGATGAACCCTTCCACGATCCTCACCTTATGCATACTCAATAAGGTTGTTCGTTGCGGTGAGAAGAGCTGATTCAAGGTGAGTGTCACCTTTCTCCTAAAGACATCTTTAATCAAGTCGAGCTTGTAGCCATTTGTCCCCTTCCTCTCCCTAGGGTTGAACCACTTCCATTTCGTCAAGGTGAATGCCGTATGCATTGCCGATCCTTCCCAATCGACTCCGCCTTTGTCCTCTTCATGGTTGCGTCCTAAAATCTTCGCCCATAGCTTCGCATTCCACTTCTCCGGCTGCGCTCTGCTCCCAATCGCTGTCATCGGCTTCCCTCTCCGGACTTCATCGCACAGCTCCGGACACATGTAGTCTCATCGCCATGACAAAAACGCTCCACCGAGGTTCTTCAACCTCAGCAACTCCGCTGGAGTCCAGTCCAATCCGCCATCAGAATGAGCGGTCGAATTCTCCCCATCGTCGCACTTCTTCCTGCTTGAACTCCTCCGGTTCGACGCTTCAACATTGCAGCTAACTTCCCTTGCTCCGGCCGCTCGGCAAGTTCTTGGCATTGACTTTCTCTCGACAATTCTTCAAGTCGCCGCCCAAACGCGCGCTTAAATTCCCTCGCAATTCACTCGTGTGAACTCTCTAATTGTATTCCTAGCTAACAACATATATTCGGACGAATACCTTCAAGAGAACCCGAATATAACTCTTTATTCACAAAAACCAAAAAAAATCCTACCTATCCTAAGAACTATGCTCCTACAAGCACTAGGTCTCCTAATTGTGATATCGACCCTAACGTCACGTCTAATGCGAACAGTGCCAATTGCTTTGTGTGAGCGCTTCTATCTAACTAGAGGTGACATTATATTATTCGTGACAACTACTTCAAAATCCATTGTTGAATAACACATTACATATATTTTTTTATTTTAATTCTTTTTTTCAAAATCTAGGTATTGAAACTTTAGGATGAGAATTGTAATTAAATATATATGTGTATATATCTTCCTTTAAGTACTAAAAGCATTAAAATGATAAACATATGCATAAATTAATAGTATTTTAAAATTCAACCTATTACCAAAAAATTATAGATAATTTTTTATTGATAAAAATTCATTATTATATTAATATATTGCACTTTCCAAATAAATTTTATACTGTAAAATTTTTTTAACAAAAACAATTAAATGATATTGTTTAAATATTTTTTAAGTGAATTTGAAAGATAGATGTACCAGATTATTCATATCTCACTACACATATGGATATTTAAATATATGTTTAAAAAACGTAAAATGAAAAAATAATGTTTTTTTTATATTTTTGAATCCATTAACTCATTCCATTGAGGTTTTTTTTCCATAAAATTGGATACTAACTATGTTAAAACCTTCTTATGAATTAAAAATATATTCTGTATTTATAGGGACATAGATTTAAATTTTAAGTTTCTTTATATTTATTGACTTTATATTGGAAAATCTAAAGTGTTCTATCAAAGGTAGACAAACTCATTGTCGTTTAGTCATACCGAATGATACACTTTAAGGAAACCACTTCGGGTAGTTTAATGTTTTCTTATCTCTTTTGCTTTCCACACCGTTTGTTGCACCATATGCATCATTTTGGATTCCGCTCGCTAAAGAATGGACATTGCCAAATCTTGCCACATAGAGCCTGAGTTACTAGTCTCTGGAAGATTACTTGGCATTGAAAGTCCTACTCAATGTGATTTCTGCACAGTGGATCACAAGGGTTAATTTACACTCTATGTTGCAAGACTCTATTCCCGTCTATTAGATACTAACACATTTACATTCCAAACATTAGTTCCAATATAATGCACTAGTAAATTATTCTTTTGAAGGATCGTATATCTTATATAGTCTCTTATTTTATTTCAAGAAGTTAGATTGATCTTTGTCAAAGACCATAATCAATAACAAGTAACGAGAGGCATCAGCAGAAATAGTCGTTTGAATACTTTATGATTTACATTTATAATTAAAAGATTAACTTTCAATATTAAAGCCGTTGGTTGGATGAAATGCCTGAACGACCTCGCTGAGGTCAGAACTAAAGAAACATTGAGTCCATGTGACATCCGTCTTTTGGCTCCCACCTACTTTTTCTTCGGGCAAAAAAAAAATGTATTCTAAATTAACTTTACTCTGTTGCTATTGGAGCGGAGGGTTAACTTGTTATGAGCTTCACATTAACGCATCTCTTGTTAAAATATAACATAAAATCCGCGCTACCTGCGTTAAAAAAATATTACATATAAGAGGCTAATTACGCGAATGCGGTGAAAACGGCCGAAAGAAGGTGAAATTGCAAATTTCGTGATCCAACCAGCATCCAAAACCCAAGAGCCAAAGCTTCACCTGCTTCACCAAAGCCTAAACATGATGGTGGGATCTTAACATGTTGTCTACAACTCCGTTGAATTGTCTGTTAAATTCCTTCGATGGGCAGACGATCTATAGTAGTAAGTGCTAGTGGGCAAAGTGAGGGTTAATCTACTACTTTAGTGGTGAGCCATTTCTAACTCGTCACGGATCTTGGTATGTAGGGTAAGGGATAAGAAAATTCCTCAACGCCTTAAACAAAAATAGAAAAATGGAGGTATCCGCCATAGAAAGTCCATAGACGGATGTGTGTGTATACATGTATATATACACACACACACACACATCCGTCTATAACAACAATGGTGGTTTACAAGCCCGGAGTCAGGGACGCACTGCGCTAGTTAGTGGACTGTTCTTGAGGATAAAGCACCCTATTTTATTTCAATTTTTTGGTACCCAAATCCAGAATCAATCGTTTCCAACTACTGTGTGCAGCATCATGTCGGGGTTCGAACCCAGTCCGCGTTATGAGGTTATATTACACCATAGGTGGCAGGCTATATATGACTATACGTTAGGTTGTTTTCCACTGTCTATATGGACATTGAAGTATGTGATAGTATCTATTTGATATGCATAATTTTCTTGTTTATTTCTTCATGCATCATAGTTTTATGATGCATGAAGAACAACCCGGGTATGAAATTATAAGAAGAAGATACGAACATTTCTTCTGAACTTTCTGGCGTACTCGGGTTAAGGAGAAAAACGGCAGAGGCCACGAATTAAAATGAGAAGGCAAATGAAGGATCTTTGATTGATATACATGTCTCACATTGTTGTCCACAAAGCAACGAGTACCGTACTGAAATTCCACTGCAAGAGGCCCAACGTCACACCTACTTTCAACAGGTAGATGAATACAGACGCGAAAGCGGTTACAGCGCGATTCCGTCCAGACGAGGCGGAAGGAAGAGCAAGTGACAGAGTTGTGCGTGTAGGCTGAAGAGGCGGATGGAAACGGAGCAGGGTTCTCATGTCTACACGTTGCCACGCAATCTCTTTATCCACCAGAAATCGCGACCTCGGGCCCTCCCTACATCCATCCACCCAGCTATGGCGGAAGACGCGCAACCCAGGACAGTCCAAACATTCCAGACCAGAACAGCTCCGCTCCGCCACGCTTGCAGCGCCGATCACATCGAGAACGATGACACCTACGGGGCGATGAAGTCCGAGGAATTTGAACCTTGAAGCGAGCATCGTCCGGGTTTCTTTGAATGAGCGAAGATTCGAGGCGCGGGGAGTGAGCGAGCGAGCGAGCTTCGGAGGGCAGCGCATCGAAGGCGGTGGGGCGAGCGCGGGTCGGATTAGATGGCCACCGCGGCGCGTTTCTTGTCTGTTGTCTTCGCCCCTTCGCTGGCATTGAGCGCGCGTGAGAATTCCAAAGCCGCCTCGCAGCCGCAGCAGAAGCAGCGTTGCCGCATCGTCGGCTCCGGGATTTCGGCGTCTTTCGGCCGTCAATTATGTAGATTTCCACCTGCTCGACATTTCTCGACCAATTTGGCTCCTCTCGAGGTCAGAGAATTCTCGCGGCAGGTGACGAGCTTCGCCCGGAGTCCGGTGACGGAGAGCGAAGAGGTTTTCTTCGATGGAGGTACTCATTACGGGGATCTTGTGGCCAACCTTATCTTCGGCCTCACGTTGGTCTGGCTCCCTCTGACGTTAGCCTCTGTTTTTCGTGCACTCTTCCTGCGCTACCGCTTCACCAATTTGCGTGTCACTATCACGTCCGGGCTGCTGGGCGAGGATCGTAAAGACTTTTCCTACGAGGTCATCAAGGATGCAAGGTTTGTTCCACGTTTCATTGGAGAATGGGGCGATCTAGTCATCGAATTGAAAGATGGCACTCTTGTTGACCTTCGCTGCGTGCCCAAGTTCAGGGAAATTGCAGCTTATGTGAAAGAGAGAGCTGGCCAAAAGCTTGCTGATCCTTCAGTCCTCACTTCGTCCGGAGCCAGTTCTACTCCCAAGAAGGGATTTTCATCATAGAACTGTGGGCGTGTTCCGATTGTAACATTATGCAGCTCCCGTTGACTTCTGGCCATTGACGTTTTGTTGACAACTTCAGAGAAGTCTCGGTGGCCAAGACGCGAGGTGCGATTCTGGAATAATATGGCAGCAGGAAAATGTATCTAGATAGAAAATTTGCAGATGCAGGCACTGGATAATCTTGTAACGAATTCAAGTCAGTGATTAAAGTTGGAAAGTTCGATAGTCAACGCATTGTGCTCTTTCAACAAGATGATGTATACTGAAGAAATTTGAATAGAATTCCTTGAAAATTTAAGCTCGCACCTTCAGACTCAGTACAGTTCTTACGTGATTCGTATTCTCTCCATCGATGTCTCCGGTCCTTACGTTCAGATAGGCCCCCATCGATCCACACGCATTTGACTGCCATGAATGAGGACTGTTGTGTCTACTGGTTAAGGAAATCAGCCTTGATGTCATTCCTGTAGGTAATAGCTCTCCCCTGGACTTTGCAGTAACTTGCACTGGGGACAGGGTACGACGAGTTTACCAACAAACTTCAATAGTCTGCTTGGCCCAAGGGCGTCGTGTAAATGTTGTGATGACCAGGGTAGTCTCATTGTGAAGCAAGGCATCTAGAAGGGTCCAGTCCTGTTGGGTTACTGTTGGGATTCAATTGGTCTGTCACGACAAATATATACACATATATGTAAGAGTTATTCAGACACCAAAAGTGGGTCAGCGTCCACTATGTGTTTGTGTGTTCTTCACGAAAGAATCGACTGGGGAATAACCAAGCTGAATTCTTGGCCTCAACAAATAGTAATTGTGAATCAGTACGAAGAATGTTCTGCCGTTCCCAAATACAGTCGTCTAGAAGCTGGTCTAGTCTTTTGAAGGTCACCACTACGAAATCCGAGCACTGGCTAGATTCAAAAGCGTGAGAGGAAATTCATGTCAGTCAGGAAAGGAGAGCAAGTCTAAGACTGTCCGTGCACTGAACAATGAGTGGTTCCCTCGATCATGAAATGACGTATAGCAAAACGTCATGCCACTTTGACTCCTTGGAAGCAAAACAGAACCTGCTGTAGTCAGTGAGACTGCCTCACCAGGACGCAGAGGTGTCAAGAGAACGTTCTGATGCTAAGTTACTGGCCCTTATAGTGCACAGCGCGAAGAACAGTTCGGGTTTACGGTCTCTCCCACAGTGATCAGCAATAAGGTGAAAACTTGGCTTCTACTCGCTGACCTCAGCCACAACGTGCTGTGGCTTCAGACAAATCCATCTATCATCGATAAGACCTTCCTAACAGATACTCTCAATCCGTGGCATTCGTGAGAAGCTACAGTCCCCAAGATTTAGTCATATCACGACACCCGGGCGATGCTTTACGGTGTCATAGAGAAGGCAGGTACTAGAAGTATACCACATGCTCATATTCCCATATGATGATAACTGCAGTAACCCGTTGTGCAATAAGTGGGCGAACAATGTAGAGGACTTCGATGTCCGCTTACCATTTTTTTTTGCCGTTTGTTCCCAATTCAGCTGCGGTAAAGAAAGGATCTAAGAAAATAAACCAAAATTTAGAAAGCCAGCTCTTACTTACCGATGTTGAAAAATCTACTTTACCTTATGAACCATTCTTGCTCTTTAATCCTTCGAGCCTTGCGCAAATTTAAAAAAGAACTCATTTCACACGATCAGGGACATTTATCAACCCTGTACTAATAATGTACTACTAACGATGTACCACATGGCACTAGATACGTCCACAACATGATGGATACAACTTGAACGGCCATGGTTCGCGGGCTCTTCCGTTTTTTATGAGGGTTTGAAGAGAGATCCGACTACCAGATGAGATGGCGGTGGGACTATCTGGTGAGACAGGCTGATTCATGAGTTTTGAGGTGAGCTGTGGGGCAACAACTCGACGATGAAACTGAGAGACACATGGTTATCAACCATGACAAAGCTGCAAATGTGGCCACAAGCTGTAGGCGCTGTTATTCCATTTTGATCACATGAGATTATAAAATTACAAGTGCGAATGGAACCCAAAACCAGACGCCGGAAGAATATTTTGTACACAGAATCACCTGAGGGTCTAATGACGGCAGTCATGGTGTCTCAACAATGATTAGCAAAGAGAACTATTTCCAACTACATTGGCGGAACACCGACTATGAGTGGAAAACTGTAGTCTTCACGTCGCCACCTGTCTTAAGCGAGTGTGTAGTCTTACTTCTAAGAGAAACCTTGCCAGAATAGCTTAGAAACTTTATGGCAGGCAGATCCAGAAATATAAAGAATCGGGAATGAATCTTCTAATGTCCTGCAAACAGGTGCAAAGAGTAGCCGAAAAAGAGCAGGCTTAGGTTTACGACGCCTTGTCTCCAAACCACGGATGCAAATCCCCTGGAGGTCCAGTGGTCCAGTTCAGAACTCGCTGACCGGAATCTTGATAAATGCTGCTATCATGAGGCAGCTTCCTCGCAAGTCCATTCAGAATCTGATGGAAGGCATCTCCAGGTTGTGCAGGCTGGGGAAAAAGCATAGCTTGCTTCATCGCCGGATTTGCCAAAAGTCTCTGTTTCTCCAAAACTTGCTCAGGAGGTATCGACGTCAAAATCTTGTCTAACATCGGCACATCCTTCTCATCAACAAAAATCCCGATCTTCTCCCAAGGGATAGCATCTGCGAATGGCAAGACGATGTCATCCGCAATGATGACTGGTATGCAGCCAAACTGGACTCCCTCCACAAGGCGAGGGCTCCAAGGGGCCCAGCCCAATGGACAGAGACAAAATATAGATCTTTGCATGTCCTCGTAGTAAGTTGCAGGGTGCTCAGATGAAATGTCAAAAAGTATATTATTCTTGAAGTTCTCCCAGACTGCGGCCCTAGCACCCCTGTGAAACCAGTGGCCATGTACAAAAATCAGTTACAATGAATTTTCACATCAGAATCGTTGGCAAATGTACTTTTAGCAATGTTACAACGAATGCACATCTTACTGTACAGTCCCACTAACTCGACTACTCAAAGGGTGAAATTCAACTTCCTAAAGCGATAATTCTAAAAGCTTTAAAACATGATCATACGCTTACCGCGAATAATAACCACCTTCTGGATCATTCCCAGGGTCATAAAAAAGACCCCTGAAATACACAAAGATTGAGCGGGGAGTGCTAGGCGGTATAAAACGTGACTGCATCCTTGAAGGTGGGGCATAAGGTGGGACGACAATTGATCCCTCTTTCAAGCATACATGATATCTTTGTCCAAATGTCTGTACCAATGTCGCTCGTGACAGTACATGCAATATCCCTCTCTGGATTGCCTGCTCTTCCTGTACAACGACCAATTCTCTTACAGTCAAGCAAAAAAACCAAATACTTTTCCATAATTCATACTTGACCTGTATGAGTAGCACGTTTTGAACAAGATGATAAACACAATACATGTTCTCATGGATGAAAACAATAAATAGAACTTATGCCGAAGTACGAGGGCCATAAAAATTACTCAAGTAACTGTGAACGCATTCCGCACATTTATTCAATCATAAAAAAAGGCACGACCTTGTTACAAATCAGCTATCGAGACAATCGTCTACATCACCGTACTTATCAAGCCACCGAAACAGGAAGCTTTAAAAACATCCAAATCAAAACCAGGCTTTCAAAGACTATATAACCAGTGCGAAGGAGAATGTTGCTCGCAGTACCTGGTAATGAAAGCAAGCTCCAAAATCATGGGGAACAGTGAAGAAATGGTCCGCTCCTTCGGTGCGATTCCAATAAGGCCAATGTATTGATATGTACTGGATTGCACTCCGCATCATGCGCGGAGACTTAAAAGGAAGAGGCAGGCCATTCGAAGTCAAGTCACACGTGGTATACACAGGGGTGTAGAACCAATCAGCCTCTTCGGGGTTTAGTGTGCGGACTGGGCTCTCAAGGAGAAACCTGTGCAAAAATATTTCTGTGGCGAACATGTGGGTAAGACAGCGCGAATCTTTTTGAATCAATTTGGTGTTGTACTTTGCAGGTAGTTCGTAAACAAAGACCTTCAGTCTTCCAACTGGGTCATCTTCAAGAACATCGCCAGCAATGCCTGGATACATACCCAAATTTTGTTAGCTGTCGTTGTAGCATAAAGACACAAACAAGTCTCGCTATCACGAATGTGCACCACTGCCACCTTACGATAACCGTAACCAAATACCGAGAAATACCAAAGCAACCTACACATACCGAGCTGGCAACCAGAATCTACAGTCTTGACCTTCACATTTGTAATTATTTTGTTTCAACTCACTTGCCAGTACAATTCTACACAAGTAAGCACGTTGGCTTTAAAAGTACTACAAAAGATACTGTATCATTTGTAGTACTTTTAAAAAATAAATTTAAATACAAATTAAATTAAAAAAAACCTCAAAAAAGATTATGTCGTTTCGAACTTTCAAAGCTAAAAGCATCTCCACAATCAATCAGCCCACGAATCAATCAGTAGCTCAATCTGAGCAACGACAGATTCCATGTTTTCTAATGCAAAAAGATACGATTCACGACACTGCCTACCTGAACTTACGGTGCGTCACAAACAAGTCAGATCAAGGTCATCTACATTGCACTCGATAGTATTTGCGTGTCATAGCCTATGGACCACCGCCCCTGTCTGGGTGTTGAAGAAGGAGGTCATATAATAGTGAATATTCAGCTCTTAGGATGCGATATTAGACGCAAGCTACTCTGCTCTCTCCGGTCTCTACATGTCATTTACATTGGAGACGAGAATAAGGTCATATAGAGTCGTGAATAATGAGCTCTTATGGTGCGATGTGTCCCCGCAAGCTCCTATGCTCTCTCCGGTCTCTTCATGTTATTTGAACTGGAGAAGATCATTTTTTGGCATACTAAGCAGCAGACATCCATTTTTATACCAAGATTGGTCTAAACTACCGATGCCATCCGATATCTACAACGAGACTTCCCTATAACAAACATTATTGCCTTGCTAGAGCTGGTTCACCTTGGACCTTAAAGGAGTTGCCACATAACATTGAAATCATTTTTGAACTATGTACAGAATGTATGAAAGCATGGTCCTGCATCCAGAATGATAGGAAAAATCCCGGTGACGTTAACAGTCCTATCCTACCAGTGGCAATCACCATCTGTATCATTCCTTGTAACGTTGTATTGTCAACAGAAATCCTTGGCTTATTTGTGATCACACACGAAGCTCTTACTCCTAAAACCCAATCCCTAATGATCCTCTTGCTCGGAACTTTGTCACAGAAGGAAATGCTTGCAAATCGTTCTTGGCACGAAACCTACCAGAGATGCGTTGATGTTGTTCCTCAGCCATCACAGCAGAAACTCTCGCGAGCGATGCAATTATCAGGCCATTCAAGAGCCAGAACAAAATTTCATGCCTGCTAATGTATCTAAAAATCCTTAAACACTCACTCCGCCCCATACTCTCTGTCAATTCTACAGAGTGAGTGGACAGCTCCTCCATCTGATGCCAATCGGATGCCGCTTCATCTTAAACTCGCTCCACTTGGACTTCACCCGTTGCTTTCTCGGTCCTTCTACCCAATGTCCGCTTGCTTCATACCGTCGGCTCAAATTCATATACAGCTGTTTCCCCTCCATCCAACTCATGTGACAGTTCCATACTTTCACATTGCCCGGAATTTTATTTCACAATATTTCCCTGGCAATCCTTTCCGACTATCCATCTCTATGATTATTTCCCAAATATTTATCTGTACTAAGTACAATAATACCTCCAAACGCTCATGTGCACCTCCCTCCTCGTCCTCCTCCAGTCCAGCCTACCTGTGGAGCTCTCATCGCAAGGAGTCACTAGCTATTGCCTACCGCTGCCTTTCTGTGCGCGCTGTACATCATCAACAACGAAACGTCGATCGATCCAGTTCCATCTCCTCCTCATCGCGACCCCTTCCCTTCTCCTTCTCTGTCTCTAGCTCCTTCCTCCGCTCACACTTCACACCATCTACCTGCCTTCGTTGCTCCCTTCTATCAGATTCGGCGTTCGTACACTGCGCCACTCCCTCATGAATATCTCCAGTAATTTATGATCAATCATCAACAATACCATCAACATCTACAGACACACACGCACTCTGAATTTCTCCCCTTTCCTTTCCTTTTCCCTCTCCAATTTCGGGCTCCAATTTTTCCCTCTGATCGTCTCATGACGCCCGATGCCAGGTGACCTGGTCTGGTCATCGATTGATCATGGGCCGAGCCGCTCAGCCGCGCTTCCCTTTCCCCCGCGCTTTCCAGATTACCGCCAAACTTAGGAGCCGCCAGCCAGTCAGTGAGTCCCGCCAATCGGCCAAGGCTACAGGTCCGAGGCTCCGAGCTGCGGGCCTGTAGCCTTGGCTGGGCAACTGCGGTAATTCTTGGATTCACGTTACTGGGTCCCTAATCACCGACGACGGAGACTCGACTTCCGACACGGTTTTCTCTGAATACCGGCTATAAGCTCATTATGTTTTTCAACTCCCGGTTTTCTAGTCATTTTTTGGTTTCTTTCCTTTTGAAACTGACCACTTCTCGCGCTTAAAAGTTGTTCTAAGAGAATGTTGCCGGTTATTCACCAATGAAGACCCGGTTGTAGGCCCACTGTTCTTCCGTGGAATAACCAGACCAGAGGGGAGGGCGGCGGAGCGGACAGCAGCAACGGAGCAGCCATATCACCGCCATTGGAAAGCTGACTCTTTGCCTCGTGGTCTCGTTTCAGCGATTCGACGAATCGGCGTTACAAAAAAGAACTTTGTTCTCAACCCCCGCACCGAATCGGGGCCGCTCCACATCGTGTAAGCCGTAAACCCGGTCTCCTCGGCGTTTTGTCTTCACTTGTGACTAGACTTGGGTTAGGTGTTTCCAGGCTTCGAACAATATTTCACGGCCAACGGTATCAAGCTTCTTACTGTTCGTATATTTATCAAAATACATTGGCCATCACAAAAAATATAAATACGCCAAATAAATAATTTTTTTCCTAGAAAATCATTTCAGCACAAAATAAATGGTTTATCTATCAAAATAGTTGTTTTAAAATATCAAAATTTGATAATGTATATATGACATCATTGTAAACAAGATATGAAATTTTCATTAATTTAAAAAATGAATACTTTTTAAATATAACCAAAGAATATTGGTCAATTCTAATTTTTTTTAAATGTAAATTAAATAAATTATTTAAAGTAACATAAAATACAGGAAAAAAACTCAATAACATTTTTTCACATTTATTATAATCACATTTTAAATTTATGAATCACTGAAAAATATTAATTTTATGAAGAATAATTTTTAGAATCATATGATTTACAAGAAATTAAAACAAATATATATTTTTTGGACCATATATCTTTATTTTCTTCTTGAGAATACAATAAAATAATAATGAAATAATTGAAATAAATGTTTTAATGTATTTTATATTAAATTAAAATTTTTGAATTTAATTCACTCCATTAACTTTCATATTACACTATTCAAAAGCTCAACTAAAAAAATTATTTAAATAATGTAACTGATATAACCTTTTAAAATTTACAAACATAAAAAATACTCTTCTGAAAATATTATTTCTTGAATTCTTATAAATATATATAGTTAAAATTGATAAAATTTTAAAACAATAAATTCAAAATAATTAAATTAAATTATTAAAAATTAATCATCTTTTTTTTTATAATTTAAATTTGTTTCATATTTTGAATATTTTATTTCAAAAAATATCACACAAAAATTAATTTTTATAAAAATATAACAAGAAATTTATTCAATTTTTAATTTTAAAATGTATTTTGGGTTAATATATTTGATAATAAATATATTTATTTTTTGAATAAGAAATAAATATTATTTATTTTTAAAAAAATTAAATTAAATTTGACCATAATATTTTTAAAAATTGAAATCATCATATTGAAATTAAAAATAATTTTTATTGAATATATAGATTTTTGAACCTTCATTATTTTAGATAATTTTTTTTAAATATTTGAAAATATTTATTAATTTATTTTTAATAAAATGATTGATCATTTAAATTTTTTAAATTACATTTTATTTAATCTATTGAAATAAATTTAATTTTCAAAAAATGTCATGTAATTTTTTTCAATCAAATTATATCATTCTAAATTAATATTTATTGTATTTGGCATTCATTCAAAGTTTATTTAGAATGATATGATAATCATATTTTAATAACAATGAATGTATAATTCTTATGTTCTAAATTTATATTATTCATATTTTTTAAGTATTTAATTTTAGCACTTAAAAATATAAAATAAATTCAGAAATTTAATTTTTTGAAATATTTTATGTATGTGACTAAAAATTTATTTTTAAATTATGTAAGTTCAATTGCTTAACGATATATTCATCATAAATGTTAAATATAAAACTAATTACTGTTATAGTTAGATATTTATTTAATTCTCAAATTTAAAAAAGATATAATATTGTTGACATTCATATTAATTATAATTTTCTACTTCTTTCATCAATTCATATACACATAGAATAAAAACTTTTATCCAAACCTATGAAAATTAAATATTTTGATCATTTTTTTTCCAAATTTTTAAAATAATTAAATTAATATATCTTTATATTTAATATAAAATTTAAAATATTATTCATCATTTATGTCTCATAATAATATTTTAAACATACATTGTATCACAAGTTTATATCCATACTATTATAAATAAAAATTATCATATGATGATCAATTTTTGATACATATACATTTGTGATACTATTGGGGCTAGCCCCATGTTACCGGTGTCGTGTTGTTACGCGACTACTATGAGAAGATGATGACATGTGTCATCTTCAGAGCTGTTGTCATGACGGTGATACTTTAGGTTAGGATAACCGACCGGCGCCTTGTAAAAATTTGTTAAGAGCCCGTCGTTTGATCAACTTTGTAGGGTCAGGATGTTGAAAAGGCTCCAAGAGATATTATCTTGGACCTTATCACATATAAAAGCATGATCAAGATGGAAAGGGTATGGGAGAGAGAGCTAGACACATCACTTTCTTCGACTAAGGAGCTTATCGATCGAAGTGGAGCCGGCGGGGACATGGATAGAGGACAACATGATCCTCCAAATGTACCGATGCCTAATCCATTTGTGATCAACATCCGGTGTCTTCATCATTGATCATTTTTCAGGCGTGGTTAGTGTATCATTTTGGAGATAACTTTACGCAACAAGTGATAAACTCTCGGACCCGATTATTCTTCAATTTGTTTTTACGGCGCGATTTGGGGCAATAACGATTAATGCGTTTTGATTTAGTTTGGGCGCTATGGAGTTGAACTTACTAGTAGTGGTGGCTTTCAACACATGGATTCCAATCCATCACTATTGCTTACCGAAAACAAGCCATAGGAAGTTGATTGTTAGGAACTTTGGCGAGGAGTATTATTCTCAAGTTATAAACTCCCCGGTTCCGTTTGTAGTTCCATTCATACTTAGCCGGTTTCGAGTTTTCATTTTGACTCTTTATTAGTGGCCATTTCGTATTGTGTATAGGATGGCTAAGTAGTGTGTTTAGGATAGTTGTAAAGCTCTAAGTTAAAATGGAGCTAATTTGGCCACACTAGAGGTCAAAATAACACTTCATTCTCATTGGTCTTGGAGTTTGGGCCAATGAGGGCACTTATGCAACTTCTTCGAGGTTTTGAGGAGTTTTGGAGTCCTTCTAGGGGGACATTTGGAGATCTGAGGATTGGGTTGGAGAGCTGACGGGACGAGCTACAACGTGGGCTCAAGAATGGATAGATTTGAAGGATTTGTCACTCTGAAGTGGTGATTCAAAGTTAGAGTGAGAAATTTAGACCTTTGAGTGTATTTGGGGAGTTTCTGAGAACCTTACGAGGGTTTTGGGAGATTTGAGTCAACAAAGATATAGTTCACGACTCAGACTTGTGTTTTGATTGAAGTTTTGACTCGATTGGACAAGTTTTGAGTACAGAGTGATAGCTTGAAGTTTATGTATACAATCGAGAATTGCGGGATCGCACCGATCGTCACGAAGTTAAAATGAGATCATATCTTTTGATATTAGAAAGTTCTATCAATAAAACTTTGCACAGTTCAAGTTACAATGATAAGTGACCTTCTCATGAAATCTCAGAGCAATTGAAGTCAAGGATTGGGATGTGTGATGGGTTTTTGTACGTGGTGTGCATATTGCCTTGTGATACAGTGTAGAAATCAACAATTGTTCTGAGAGATCTAGAAGAGAGAAACATATGAAACTTTCATGAGAGATTGAAAGGGTTGTGAATAAATTTTCTGTGAAGTAGAAGCAAAAGTTATTGGTCGAATCATCGAATATCATAATCTTCTTCTGCTGAAGTTTTACCGGTTGTAATGTGGAGTACTAAGGAGAAGAAGAAGAGATTGTCAACTCACACAAGGTTCTAGAGGGTTCTTCTACAGCCAGGTGCTCGGGCGTTCTCATAGCAAAGAAATGTCCATGCGACACCGGTTTGGTTCCATGCTTGTAGGATTTGATGGGGTATTCCCATCTCTTTTGTTATTATACTTTGTCTTCATGATTTTTCAATTTTAATGATTTCAAGAGTTTAATTTTTGAGAATTCAAGTTATAAATATGATCATAATCTTGTGATAATTAATTTTAATTGTGTACATAAATTTCAAACTATTGTACAATAATGAAGTGTCATCCGATAGAATTAAAATTTGAGTTAAACAAACTATATCAACTATTTTTATGCATATCATGTAACTCTCGTTGTGAGATTTCAATCATATTATTCAAAGACATCCAAAACTCATTAAAATTTTAAAATAATTATATAAACTATACTTACCAAATTCATAGTAAATAAAAATAAAAAATGAATTATTTTTTATATTTTAACTAAATTAAATCTATTATAATTGAAAGATCTAAACCATTTTAAACATAATTTTTAGTCATAATATGAATAAGTTAAATAATCATGCGTTTAGGAGTGGAGAGTGTGGATATGATTGAACACTAGCTAGTGTACTAATTTGTATTATTTGAAATTCAAAATTGATTTGGCTCATCTGAAATCTCTATTTTATACTATGGTTAGCAGCAAAATATTCTTGTGGATTTTTTGAGAATGAAAAAAACAAATTAATTTAAAAATTTTAATTCGATTTTGTGTTGAAAATTGTGAGTTAATGAAGAGTTTAAGGTATTTTGGTGATTTGATTAATGGTATGTTCTATTGGTTGTTGATGATTCTATGTAGAGTGATAATGGATAGTACATAATTATTAATCTAAAATTAGAAATAATTAGAAATTTATGTGATTGGTTTGAAAATTATATTTTTTCAAATTTATTGTTCAATTGTAGAATTAAAAATTTAGAGGTTGAAATAACTTGAGCATCAACTCTCCAAAATCATCTCGAAGTTAACCAAAATGAATGCTCAAAGTAAAAGGGCTCTAGCCCAAGAGTACAACGTTAGTGAAGGTGCCATCCGAAAGGTTTGGGACAACCGGGAGGCGATCATAGAACGGTCTGCCTTGTTGTATGAAGAAGCTAAGGAGAGGACATTTTGAGCTTCCGCTAGAAAATTTATTGAGCTTGAAGACATGCTTTACATCTGGATTGACAGCATGCGCCGTACCAAATTGCATGTCCCGCCATCTCTCACCATAGCCAAAGTGCGAAGCATTACTTCTAGTCTTTCCATTCCGGAATCCGATTTTAAGACATCTTGGCAATGGTTAAGTCGATTCAGAGCGTGTCATGGATTGCAAAAGATGCTCCTTCATGGAGAGGGAGCAGAATTAACAAAAATGATCCGGAATTGCTGGCAACTTTAGAAGAACTTTACGGGATTATCGCGCAATATGACCCAAAAAATATCTACAATATGGACGAGACTAGCTTGTTTTTTTGGTAGCTTCCAAGATATAGCCTCCTTATGCCCAAAGAGGACATCTCAACCACCAGAGGCAAAAAGAAAGCCAAAGATTGAGTTTCTCTTATCGTATACGTCAACGCATCTGGAACGCACAAAATTCCCTATGCATTGATCGGGAAACCGAAAGAATCAGCTTGTATTAAGGACCATCAATGACCCATTCCTTATTTCAATCAAACAAAAGCTGGGATGGATGTAAAAACCTGTTGGAAATGGTTCAATGAGGTATTTTATCAAGAAGTGAAAAAACAAACCGGACGTTGCGTTCTATTGATGATGGATAATGCTCAGTGACATTTTGAAGCGTTCGAACGCGACAACATTCGGATAGTTTTCTTTGCCCCAAATTGTACAAGCTGGAAACAGCCTCGTGATATGGGAATAATCTTAGCTTTGAAAAAGCGATACAAATATATGTATCTCAAGGACGTCCTTGACTTCTACGAACTCGATGATGAGGCAAAAAATCGAAAAAAAGATAGGGGGGAAGATTACGCAGAGGAGCTACATGAGTTCTTTATGGAAATCGAGCGCACTTGCTCGATGCTGCGAGTTATATGAAAGACGCTTGGGCTTCTGTTTCCCAAACCTCTATCAAAAATGCTTTCGTCGAGAGACAAAACTAATGAATTTAGAGTCAGAATTGGAGGCCGGTAATGACGTTGACGACTTATCCACCGAATTCTCCAAAGCCATAGAATCTTTAAATTTGTCTCTCGATCCATTAGAGCTGGAAGAATTCGTTCATATTGACGATGAGGACAATGAAGAATATACAATTGTAGTGTTGGAAGATGTTGAAGAGCTTCTGAAGTCGATGAAGATGATTGAAACAGTGATAGATGATGACGACGATGATAATCCTCAAGAGATGAATGTCGGTTTAGAAAAAAGAGTTATATTTCAGGGTTTTGATTTTCTTTATAAGCAAATTCTTGACATTGAGGATCATCTGCTCTGCTCTGAAGTTCAAGCGAAGCTGAGGAAACATTCAATGACCTTAAGAAATCGTTTGAATCATTTCAGAGCAAAATCAGAACGGTCGAACTCAAAGCCAAATGCAAAAAACTTCAAAACTTACGCCAAAATACGATTCATGACATGTTCAACTGATAAATCTTGAACCCTGAATTTTTTTCCAAAAAATGAGTACTTAAGCGGGAGGATACTGTATAAGTACTGATTCATTTGGTCAATTTTCATTTGCTTTCCATTTGATTTCTTCGACATTGTAGCGAAACGCAAGCGATTTGGGAGTGGTAAATCTAAAGTACGTAGCTACCAACTAAGTATGAACAAACTGCGTAGGTTAAAGTTGCGTACTTAAGCGGGAGACTATTGTAATGAATTTTGTATTTATGAGCAATAATTGTGAAAAAAATATAATGAATATTACAAAATAATGTTATACTCTATTTATATCTCAAATAATTTCATTGTATTAAAATAAAACTTCATAGTCAACAAAATAACATTTTAGACTTTATTTTTTACTTATACATTCTAATCATTTTTGTATATTTGATTAAAGTTAAAATAATATATTTTAATGACTTATGATTATGTTCTCCATATAAAATCAATTAAAATATGCAATTTTGAACAATATTTGAATGAATTTCAAACAATCTTGATATAATATTTCATCATTATGATAAATGATTTTAAAGATGACATATCTTATATTTCATCAATAATAATTATATATATGATCAAAATATGATATTATATAAATAATAATAATTTATATAATATCATATTTTGAAATAGATTATGATAATTATTTAATGATCATGGTAATTATGAATAAATATATATTTTATTGTATAAATATATATTTAAATAATTTTGAAATAAAATATTTTATCATTTTTAATAATTATTTTTTAAATATGAAAAAATTATATTTATTAAAAATATGAATTCATCAATTACATGATTTATATAATATTTTAAAAATTTAATAAAATAAATTTATTGTTTATAAAATGAAATATTTGGAAATTTAAAATAAATTTATTATTATTAAATTCATTAAAGTACAACATAACAATAATTAAAAACAAAATTTTCACTAAAATTTTCAAAAAATTAGAATTTTTTCATATTTAAAAAACAATTTTTTTTTCCTCTAGACATTAAATAAAAAAAATTAGTTGCTGTTACAATTTTGGAATATACTAAGAAGAACTTCCTTTCATGGATCTACCCATGAAAATTCTCATGTACATGTTCACATCAACCCACACAACTTATGGGAACTAAGATTGGGTTTAATGGGAATTACTCAATTCCCATCCCTTATTTTATCCTGGCTATTCCATCTAAGATATATCTGAACTAGATAGTTCAGATATATCTTAGATGGAATGTGACATATTTCCTACAAATAAACCCTATACTCTTAACCCCTTTGGTTTCATCTATGTATGACTTGATAGGTTTCCCATCCTTTTTGGTATATTACTTGTTCACCATTTCGCTTTTATTTGATGGTCTATCTTGAAAACCCCCAGTGGATTCCTTCATCAATATCGAAGTATTTCTTTCTGCATCGCCATACAAACCGGAGGGCCTAATGTAGAACTGCTATGGAATGTTTGCGTGCGTGTTCCAGTGGAGGTGGAGGAGCTGGAGGTCAATCGAGAAAGCTGGTCTTTTGAGCAACGATGAGGTAGAAGTCTCTGTCAGATGTCACGATGATCTCATTCGTCCTCGTTCGAATGCGGAGTAGATTTAACTCATCCTGCCAAGGCAAAACGGGTCGTCAATTTGATACACACGCACACGGAGAAGTACTACGGCACGCTGCCTTCGCCTGCAGCTCTTGCCGTCAGCGAGAATCCGTACCTCTGAAATTATGAAGTGCTTCGTGATCTTTGTGAACTGCAGACTGTGATTTCCTCCCTTGCTTTCAAGAGCGGTGGATGCCCAGTTATGAAAGGTCCAGAGCCCAACCTTGGCATCATGAGATTTGGTGATGGTCTTCGCTCGGTGCGCCAGAGGTGTGATGAATGCTGCATACTGCATGAGCGGGCTAGCAGATATCAACAGGATGCCCTTGGACAGAATTTTGCTTCAGAAACCTCCCGGTCTAAATCTCGGGCTGACGTATTTTGCGAGAGAGGTGTACCTTGAGCGTCGTTTGATCGTCGAGAGTACTTTTCAGGGGAATGCCATCTTCATTAGCAATCAGCACACCGACGATACCTGGGATACAATAACCGAGCATTGGTATATTCAGTCCGAAAGAAGCGAGGGTTCAGCTTTGTGCATACTGTACTTGCAAGTAGCAAGAACTGGGCCCACAATCCATGTTCTAGCCCTGAATGTGGGTGGGGCGGGTGTATACAAAGTGTACAGAATCCGACATAAAGACTGATATGTAGGAGCTCCTGACGCCCCTCCGTGCTGGCTTCGTCGAGACAGCATATCTTGGAGTTTGGAGAATTGGCCAGAGCGGTCAGTGAGAGGGTACAATTGAGGCAATCAGTCTCTTTGGAGATATTCCATAGTACACACGGGATTGGGTTAAATGCTACTCGTTGACGTAGCAACCTCTGTGTGATCCAATCCGTTTGATAGTTTCCTCCACCTCCGACTGCAATCACATACAAACGCGCAGAAATTATGGATTCCAGACCTAGAGTGAGTTCCTGCGCGCATTAGACGATAGAAACAAAACACAATCTGTACTTCTCCGAGTCCCAATTCCCAAGAGCTGGAGGGGAGGGGAGTAGATGTCAATGAAACCCTAAATTTCAGTCAAGTGAATGGCGAAGCGTAAACTAATGCTTACAATGCTGTCCCTCTGCATCCTGTCCCTATCCCGTTGTGACTCTCGGCGAGTTATGGGCTTTGGTGGCTTAGCCGCTGGTTGTGCAGTGGTTCCATCTGGAGCAGGAGGTGCATCTGCCATGGGTTCTCCCTCGATAGATTTCTGCAGTAACCTGTCCGCGTAAGCAGGAAAAGGGCGATGCCTCCTCTAACAGAGACGTGTTGCCTCACTGCACAGCAGGTGAGCGTAAATTCGCGTTCCGCATGCTCAGAATCAATCCGTCAAAAGCAGCGTAAGATTCCAAGTTCATTTGATAGCAAACTCTTGACGCCCATTCAGGCGTGGGTCCACAGCAACGGGACAGAAGGTCGCCCTGGGTGCGTCTGGGTTCCTGTAAATTGCACCACCTTCTCCCGTTGCTGTCCCTCGTTGCCCACCGTTGCACATCACTTGGGTCGGACAGATGTGCCCTGAAAAGCACTGGAAAACCATCTTGAAATCAGTTTGCTCACGAAGAAGAGCTTTCACACTGAGACGGTAAGAAAAAGCCAGGTTGTCCTACAAGGTTTCATCCATGTACGAATTGATGGGGTCTTCCCATCCGTTTTGTTATTTTACTTTGTACTTTAATATATCCAATAAGTGTTTAAGAATCAAGCTGGCTTCAAACCTGTCAGATTCTACCTGATACAAGAGTGTCAGATACTGAATTGGATGCACGTGTGAACATGCCACAAAGCTCGGTAATCGTTCAGATCTGGTGACCGCAGAGAGAGGTCAGCACTCCATGGAAACAGAGATGTCATACAGGACGATGGAATTCACATTTCATCGCAATGGAAAGTTAACACGGGTTTGTTGGGATGCGGAATTACTGCTCATTTCGGATTTTGGAGAGACGAAAAGATGATGAATGTGTGTGACGAGCCACTTTGCCATGGACACCTTCCATTGAGCAGGTAAAGTTTTCAAGGCCACGAAGCAAATAGCTTTATTGTACTTCACACATACATACACTGAAAGGCATGTGTTTCTCTTCCGATGAGCCCAGGCTGACCCAGAGCAAAGTCTACTCGACCTATATTACAAACACATGTGGGCCCGTCGCCGTTGTCATCCATCCGAGCAAGACCGAGCAAGACACCTCTCGGCTAGAATGACAAAACTGAGGGTTCAGAGTAGGTAGACAACTTTCAGCCGTCCTGGTGGACAGGACTATACTAAATTCTCCGAGTCGTCGTTGCCCAAGTAACGAGGTATGAAAACCAAGTCGATGCGTATTTTACGTTCCCAAAGATTGACAATATTAGTGAACTCCAATGTACATGAGACCTTCATAATATAGTAATTCAGCAGGGCTAGACTCCTGCTCAGGGGTTCAGAGTCCCTGGCTTTCACGTGTCCCAGGTGTTCTGAAACCTGAACTACAAAAAATTAAGGCCCTAAAAACCCGGTGGTAACTTAGAGAAGCTTCAAAAATCGCCGCGCTTGTGCAGCTTTGCTGACAAACTTGCTCCCAGGCCGTACGAGGAGTACTTGGACCGCGGTGGTCTTCAAAAGCACTCGCTCAAAAATGAATGAAAGAATGTATTATTGAAGAATGTACACTGATTGAATGGCGTAATGAGTCCGAGCCAGATCTGAATGCTCAGGACTTATCTCATTACGCCGTAAATTTGTATACAGCCAACTTGTAGGCAGCCCAATATATACGCTGCCAAAGTTGGTCTGGCTCACTGTATCTTGCTCAGGACCTGTAAAAAAACTTCCATATTTCTCTCACGTTTGATGAACCATCTGCAAAATCTGTCACAAGGTGGGCTCCAAGAACACCTGTGACACAGCGAAAGATTTCCGATTAGTACAGAATAACTACACTCACGCCCTGAACGCCGCAGAGATTTGTGTAAGACAAACAGATTCATTGAACATACGGACAATTGAGCTCCGACTGGTATTCCCGCTACGATCCGACACGCGTCATGTCACCAAATGAACCCGCGTTGTGAACGCTAGAGGCGTACCATCTTCTTCCACAAGGTACTTGAATTGTCGTGTTCCACCTCCCACACCGAAATAATGTTTCTTAGCAGCAACGTAGAGAACTCCATAAGGTGGCTTCAAGCACTGCATGGGAAGTGCATCATCCGGTAATAAGTAACGGTCAAGACGAACGACAGGTGTTCCTTACAAACATCAAAAGACGGGCATCCAGAAGCCTCACAACGGTCCACCGTAGCCGGTGTATTACAATCCCACACTTTCCAGCAGAGGAAGGTCGAGCCTAGGCCCGGAGAAGGTCACAACAAACACAGGAATCGGAAAAGTTGAAGAAAAACACCAACCTTCTTAATAAGGTCGTAAAGCTTGGGTAGCGACACTAATGAATATACAGTCTCCGACATCATAATGATATCATATCCACCTTCCAACGCGGCATCGTCACTTCCTTGCTCACAAGCCCGGCTACTACGGGACAGTCTTCGTGAACGAGATGTCAAAGCACTGGCCCCAAAATTGTAATGGCCAGCATTCCGGTTGTCGGGACCGTTCTCTTGCTCCACACTGCCAGTGCTAGCCACTTGCGCCGAGTCCTCTTCACTGCTACAATCGCTGTTGTCTACCGCTCCCACCGTTGATAGTAATTCGTAAACATCGCCCCAGTCCCCGGCATAGTAGTGGACATCAGGGGCTGGGTGACCTGACTTGGATAACACTCCGCCACTGAGCTTGTTTCGAGCTTGATCTTGCTGAAGATTTGCTTCAACATTTGGGATTGTGAGATGTCTCAAAACCTCTGCATTGAAGTCCTGAAAATGTACAGTTGATGCTCCCTGCATAGATCGGGACATAGTCAGTAAACAAGAAAAGACTTCAGAATCAGTTTCTCCGATGGTTTAGTAGGCCTAAAACGCATAATGCAGGCTGTTCTGTTCTACTGGACTTCTCGGCTCGGATTCGCACCTTCAGGCAGGCGAGGATACCTGGCAAACCGTGTCCACATCCTAGCTGTTCACATACAACATGAACTGCATTAGATCCCGC
The DNA here is from genome assembly GCA_014180765.2 of Marchantia paleacea. Taxonomy (NCBI): domain Eukaryota; kingdom Viridiplantae; phylum Streptophyta; class Marchantiopsida; order Marchantiales; family Marchantiaceae; genus Marchantia; species Marchantia paleacea. The sequence continues at coordinate 197,538 of MUAA02000060.1, forward strand.
ATTCGCAGCAAGTGCCTCAACTGAAAACTGAATGCATTCATATCTATCTTGGAACCTCGCACGCAACGTGAAAATAGTTGGCCGGCAAACGTCCATATACCTCCAACACTCGCTTTCCCCGAAAAGACAGCTGCCCATCTTTAATTTCACGACGAAGAGTATTTATTAAATCGACGGTGCACTCCCAAAGTTTCAGCCCTCCTGCGAACCGAGGTAGAGTTGACTTTAAAAAATGGAATAACAGGGTAGTATCTTAGATTGAATATGTTGTACGCTACTCCCCTATGCAATTCGGGAGAGAACTTGATAATCGGATTATCTTCCTAAAGCAGTCGGACATTCTAGATAAGTAGGTACGACGAAGCTGTATATTTTGAAATGCTCTGGTTGCTGTCTCCAAGTACCTTCATATTTCCCCGGAACGAGATCTGTCTTCGCAACACCAAAAATATCAGATGTGCTCACTCGCCCCTAAATGGAAAAGCAAAAAGAGGAAGAGGTAAATAGTGGTACGTGCGGGCATCCCATACTATAAAAGCAATAAACTAGGAGGAAAACCTTCAGTCGTTTCAATACTAGTGTACTGTCAAAGAGCTAGTTAGAAACCATGTAAAATATGAGTATTACTTAGTCTTATTCTTGAAGGCTTGATAAACAGAAAAACTACAGACAGAATCGGAGTCAGATAAGAGGGTCATGATTCCTAACCTTTACGAGTGTGAATCCGCCCTGGCAAACAACAGGATCCGTTGTAAAAGGCTTAAAGAGCTCCACCTGATACAAATCGCGGATTCCAAGGTCAGAAAATTCCAAATTGAACTTGATTTGCTTCTAGATCATTGTCTTCAATCCGTGGGAGCAACTGAAATACACCGTTGTAGACGCCGTTCATGATATCAGTGACCCACTCGTTAACACTTACTAAACAGGCGAGTCAAACAACTCTACGTGTCCCATATGGCCAGACAAATGCTTACAGGCGCCTCTCATCCTAGGCCGCAGTTTAAATCTGCCTTCTAACTCGCAGTGCCGTAGAGCAAAATATAACATGGCTGTGCGAGGGCCTCCAGAGGTTCCACCACGCTTTCTTTTGTTGCCGATGAAATGTGATCGCGCACGTTCTATGCAAGCGAAACACAAGCGCTCTAAGGGGCGAAAAGCATTTCAGCTTTAGATTGACGAGCTATCCTGCACAAGTCGTATTCGGTAACTGAAGCGATTTAGACGACAAATGGTTGACGACACAACCATTTGGCATCGTGAAAGATTCCAACAGATAAAAGAATCTTAAATTCGAACCGTTTCGACGTGATTGATGACACAAGACGTTGGTCATCATATAAAATACCAAGTATGCAACGAATTTCCCTGTGTGGTAAGAACACGATTCAGACGAGCACGAGGACCATACAGCGCAAGTTTCCCTAGACGCCACGAGCTCTGCCATCCTCTATGTCGGCGTGCAGCAAGTGGTCCACCTCGTGATCACTAGCCTAAGAAAATTTAACCTCCCTCCTCCAGGATCAGTTACGTTGAGCATGATTCCTTCAATCCACCCCACCAAACTACTGAGCTCTGAACCTAAATGCGATCACCAGGAGATCTCCATGACTCACTTCTAGTTCTCATCCACAGCTTCAATGCGTCCGCAGAAGAACGAACAGCGTGCTACCCATGCAGCACTAGTTCTGTATGCTCCTGGATGTAAGATCCTATGACGCGGCAGATCTGCCCTTGCAAGAGTGGACGGTGAGAATGTGCGACAAACTGGCCCCTTGGTGTGCAGATATGTGAATCTTTGAAGGCGTTCTCGCACTATCGTCGAAGCATGTAATAGTAAGAGGCATGTAATAGTAATCTCGATTTTTTCCTACACAACAGATACTTTGCAACAAATTTGAAGACTGGCCGAAGAGAACGCACCTCGTTTGGAAAGACTTCTCGGGGGGGTGGTGCCGGAGGCAAAACACCGTCGTCATCGTACCCGAGCAGTGAGTTATGCTTATCAAAATTCTGAAGCAAACACTGGGGGGTCAAGCCAGGAAGGCACGCAAAAACCGAGGGGGCCCTCATTCCCTCCGACCTTTGTGATACTCAAGTACGACCTTGTGAAAACCAAACAACACTAAATGCCTCACAACTCCTTCAGAACGAGACTAGGCCTAGCCTTCCAATACAGGAGACGGGAATGACGGCTGATACAAGCTCAAACCACAGACCTTCTCGGTCGGGAGAGTGGGAACACTTGCAAATAAAAACTCGGCAGAGCTTTAACGACGAACTGTCTGTGAAGTATGGAAAGAATTGGGCGTTGTCAATTGCAGACACGATCAATACAAGACTACAGTCCGGAATTCAAAAGGATAAGGTCATGCCGTTGAATTGCAGGGATGGACAGACTCAGGTAGAGGTCTTTGCAGGAGTCAAGAGCACAACGTTCTGTTTTGATCGGCCTCCTGCCGCAGCTCATGCTTCAGCGCACGCTATATAGACCAGAACGGCAGGCAGAAAAGTCGACAACAAATGCAGCGCAGAAAGGGCATGTCACGTTGATGACGATACTCTGCTAATGGTAGCAGACAAGAATGGGCAGGTGAAAGAGAAAATTTCACACAGCTTTAGGCAGAAAGGAGGCTGTACGTAAACTAACCATGACCCCGGATCTTCCAGTACGACTAGACTACTAAACCACGGATCTATGACGAATGCAAAGACAAAATTTCCAGAATGGGCTGGCAAGGAGAGCAAAGAAAAACTAAAAAAAGCAGACCAAGAGAGGCAACGGGGTACTCAGAGAGAGAGAGAGAGAGAGAGAGAGAGAGAGAGAGAGAGAGAGAGAGAGAGAGAAACAGGAGAAACTCTCGAACACTGTCTTCAAACCAGACTAGACCACAGCAAAGCAGGCCGGATAGCTGTCTATATGATGCTAAGAAAGATGCAGGCAACGCTTGGAAGATAGGCAGATCTAGCGGCAAAACAATCCGAACCTGCTTCTCCTTAGGTGCTCCTCCTGCACTGAGACTAGCAGCAGCAGGAGCAGCGAAGTTGAAGCGGAACACAGGCGCACCCTCGTCCATCTTCCCTTCTCTCCGGTCCCTCCTTCCCGTTCCCTGTCCCTTCTCCTTTCCCTAATGCCCACTTCCTTTTGCGTTGTTCGTATTGACGTCTTCTTCTCCGCGCCACCCCCACCACACCCCCGCCCAACTCTCTCTCCGTTCTGGCTCTCACTCACTCGAGATTCTACCACTCTCACCGTGCGCTACTGTCCCCCGCTGCGCTGCCCAGCCCTACCCCCGCGCCTGCCCTGGACTGCGCCCTGCGGGTTCCCTGCCGCCCTCGGCTTCTCGTCCCGTCTGCTGCTGTGCACAATCTCCATCATGGGCGCCAGGACGGGCGGTTGGGCCGGACGGGGACGGAGACGGACTGCCGGACTGACGGACGAGTTGTGTAGGGTGGAAAGACGGACTAGCGGAAGTTTGAACCTTGTCTGCTCGAGCCTCGAAGCAATGCCTCGCGAGTCGACTCGTCTCGGCTTGCACTTGGACTGGAGTCTGGACGGGGCGATTACCACGACAATAATGCGCAGGACGGCATCGAATGACGCGTTACGTTCTTCTTCACGCGACAGACTGACCGGAGTAGAGGACAGTACAGTCCAGTACTTGACTTCATCTGCTTGACTGGACCCGACTCGAACTTGCCTGCCCGGAGTCTGGACCTTGGTTCTTCTCTTCGGAGATCGAAGCGAGTCCCCGATGGGGGATGGATCTCCAGTTCCCATATCATCCGGTTCCTTGCAATTTTTCCATGAGAATCTTGGATCATTCTCGTCGAAAGGAAACTTTTTCCCCGTATCAGTAGAATGTTCCATGATTGTCCACATCTCTCGCATTTTTTGGTTCGTTCGTTGCAGACCTTCTAAGGGGATAATTTTAAATAATTCATGGCCTGGTCATTCCAGAGCTTTTCAGGGCTGGAAGTGTAGAGTATATAGCCATGTTTAGGTTGATGCTGTCTCGTCATTTTTTTAGTTCGGTCAATCTTTTGAATGATGAACATTTTCTAATAGTACGTTGGTCTATACTGGCATAGGACTATTCTCTGGCCACTTCTACTGCTCTCAGGCCACTTGGACTATTCTGATGCCACTTGGTGAGACTCCAGGATTCACAGCTACTATGGTGCTCAAATCGAGATCTTGACTGGCGTATGTTGAAATCTTCGTTAACCAAATATTCTATCGATTTTCTCCTCAATCGGATCTTCATAGACGATAAAAGTATATAATGTAAAGCACGTCATCAAACTAATCTCATCTTATACAAATCTACTTGTCCACAATATTAATTCACTATACTTGGGCATAGAGTAGAAAATTTATTTCTGGATCATCAATAGTTGTTAGGCTTTTCATCAAGTGTCGTCATATTTTGTTCTGTATAGATATCAAGAATGAAAAAGGAATGGCGAAATCTGTTTAAATTTCATCACCGAATTATCTTTATTATAGCAACATTATGGTTTATAATCATCCAATATTCTAATTGGTAATTTACAATATCCAACAGATGCTATGTCGAAATGTATTTTGAAGAAGATGATACAAAAACTGTGTACATGTGAAAGAAAATATCAAGCCCATTAACAAGTAAGATCACCCTAGCTTCGCTGCATACAAACGTGAGGTTAGCTGGCTAGTCAACACATGAATGAGATCTATTCCAGTATGGTGTACACGTATGTCATACAAGCATTTATCACCTGGATGGATTGAAGGGGTCAAGTCTATTCAAACGTTACTCATGGTTCTAAGGGGATACCCACATGTTTCCCACCAAGGTTGGATGATTTGGAGAAGAATCACACCCATTTGAATCCCATAAGGCGTTTGTCTAGCTTCCTATATATAGAAACAATGTCGTTAGCCCAGGTCTCTCCAAGTTGCTCCTTCAAGCTATGAATTTCTATGGAATCTACACGTCGAGTACCTGTTTTATTGGTGGCATACCACTGGTACATCCCCTTTTATAATGGGGTCTTCCCATCCTTTTTGCTTATTACTCGGTTTTCGACTTTTACAAGAAGGCTCCAAGGTCGTCCAAAGCAACTTTGGAGAAACGGATATATTAAGAGGTCCGTTATGAGCATCAAGTCGTTGAGGCATCTGATGATTACATGGAGATTTCTTCGTGGCATGACGCGGCTTGTTGAAGCGAAGATTTTTGCTCGCGGTCTTCAGACCGCCCAGCTTTCCGTAAAACACCTCGAACCTTTGGAGATCACGGAGATCTCCAAAGGTTCAATCGGCTGTGCAGTGCTCGGTAGGTTTAACCTCCTTTCCTCCATCCATCCTTCTCATTCTCGCTCTCGGCAAAGTCCATGCATGACTTTACACCCGCAGCGATCAAATATCGCTCCTTTCAAAAAAGAGAAAATACAAAATACGAGAAAGGTAGTATGGATCGAATCGCCGGATGAATCTAGTAGTACATAAATATGATTGACCACTTTCAGTTCTTTCAAATCAATACTCTCCCACAACATTTGCACTTTTGCGTAGTGCCCGACAAAGACTGCTTCCGGTGATGATGGTGGGGGAGGGGACCGGGATATGGATGCTTGCTCGCTCTATCGATCGAAAGGCACACATCGTTTATCGACACCATCCATCACGATAAGTACAAGTATTTGTACTTGTATCGCCACATGTAAACCCCCATCATCGCTATCCTCTGACAGGCTTTGACAAGGATAGAGCCCAACACAAACAGCCCATTGCCCCCTCAGACCACTTACTATATAAAGTGATGGCAGAGGGGACCGATGGTCCGCTTCCTCGAGTCCAGCGCACACTGTGGTAGACGAGGTCCTGTTTACAGTAGGGTTTGTGCAACCGGAACTCGGTTGGATGATTTCTGTTCCGAGTCGATACCCGCCTTACGCACCAATAACGTTATGCACTTATCTTATCTGAGAAAATGAGTTGGAGCACGCTAAACTCGGCATGAAGACAAATTAACTTCAAGTTAAAGTTGTGAAACGAGGTTGCATCTAAATTTACTGTGTTATTCACTTTACGTGGTATATTCTTTACTGTGACTGGCAAACGTTTCTTTGGCCAGGAGTCCGGGACTTTGTCGAGGTTCCTCCAGTGACCTCCAGTGTGATGACCTGTACAGAGAGTTGAGTCCACCCAGAGTTCCAGACACTCTACCCACGGGACCACGGGTGCATCTTAACTCACCGAAGTTACCGGAGTAACGGAACTAACGGAACCAACCTCCTTAAGTGGCTTAATTAAAGAATAAGGCTATCTGTTTTCAATCATAGACATAACCGACTTAACGGCTGTGAGTTTCCTTTAATGTTGGGCAGGTCCTTATTGACTGGCGAGCAAATGAAAATGTGCCACATGTGATCGGTAGTTTCCAATTCCTGCAGCTATAGACTTGTGTTTTCTTTATACAGATGCTGGGCCGCGGAAACCTGGAGGATGCGATCCATCGACCCATTGGTCGGTTCTAGTATAAATCCATATTGGATGGATTTATACTAGAACCGACCAATGGGTCGCAGAGGGCACGCCTGCCTACCGCGGCAGTCACAGTGAGCTAACGAAGATTATTTTTAACTTGGTAAGTTTGTACCATGGCTGTCGTCGCGTCAGCAGATGGTCGACGGTCAACCTTTTACTGGAACTTGGAAGCGGGAGGACTGCGGGATGGAGTCGATGGGTTCAAAAGATGTTCAATGCTGAACGTATACTGCAAGTCAAAAAGAGGGAGGCCATGCAAGTCAAGACTCAAGGGGCGACTGGTGTCAACTCTCGAGACGGTTCTTTGCCGGGGATCTGTACGTGGAGTCAACGTGCTGATGATCTGCAGCCCACCCCTCGTCTTTATTATTTCGCTTCACTTCCATGCACTTCGCCTGAGTCCGCTGAGTACGCTTTCGTCCCGCTCCGTTGCCTCTTTGTTCCTTCCATTTCACTTCGCCAGATTGACAATTCGAGTCCTCTCGGAGTCGGATTCCGTTGCTTGGGGTTCGCCTGGCTTGGCTTTGCTTTCCCTTTCGTGCTTCGGGCGCAAGTTTGGGTTGCTTGGAGCTGCCGGTCGCACGAAAACTTTACGACTCGTTCGTCCTGCGCATGCGGACTGCGGTAGGGTATGATTCGATTGCAAGATCCGAGCGGGGGCTGCGGGGCGAGATCGACTCGTGGGCCGACGGGGGAGATGAAATCGAGCTTTTGAATGGCTGTTGGATACATAATAATAAATGTTGAGACGCGACTGCGGAGGGAGGCATCCTTCTTTTTCCTTCGTTGTGCATTAGCGTGTGGTAGGGTTGGTTGCGGTTAGGCCACTAGTCAACATACTGGTGCTTGATGAGCGTTTGCTGCCGGGAGCCTGGGCTCGGGGTCCAGCCATGGCTTGCACGAGAAAAGGACATCGCCTTGAACGCGGACTCCCAACTCTTTCTTTCTTTCTACATTATTCTCGGGGAAAATGGCTACTCATGGAATGAAAAGCATGATGGCAGAACCCTCGAGAAGAAAACAAAGCCGAGACTAAAAAAAGCCAAGGATCCTCAGATCGCAGGAAATAGAATGAACTAAAGATTAGATCACGCGAACCTCTATTCTATTGCCAACCGCTACTCTAATATCTCACCCATGTAAATCAAAAGATCTAGTGATAGTTGGGGTCTAGAACTGGAGCAATCAACTCTTATTATAAATAATTCGCTATATATGTTGTAGCTAATGTGCCATGTAATGCAATGTTAATGTACCGTCTAAAAGATTATAATCAAAATTATAATGATAAATGTAGACTTTCAGTATGAGATATATAATCTTTGGATGTTTAGAGATACTTCAGCCCGGAGATATGATATTTTTTATTTTATTTTACTTTTAAGGTGAAAACCTTAAAAAATATATTTAATTATCATGAAAACTTTGAACTTTACTTTGGTGCAAAAGTACTAGGGGTATTTCCTGAAGTGTGTGTAAAAGAACAAAAAGCTTAGAGACCGAGCTACCCCTACATTCTTTACCGTTATAATGTACTTCTCTGGAAACTATTCACAACAGCAAGGGAGGACCTGGGCCGCTCTTTATCTGGATTCAAGAAGTTCCAAATGTAAATTGCTGTTTTGCTTTTGTTTGGGGTTAAGAAACTAGCGTAACAACTAGGGTGCACTTGCACTTGGGCGTCTATCAATTAGCTCAAGAACAAAACACTGACTTAGATCTCCATTTTTATGTGAAACAACCACTAGACTGAGTATGCATTAGCCAGGAAGCACATGTGGAAAGCGTGTTGCTTTCAAATGTTCTCATAGTATTTTCTTGCCACAACATGAAAACCATAAAACCCACAACCTGAATGAGGATTACAAGTGGGTACTTTCAACATGGCAACTACATGTTCTGGCAGAGGATGCACCTGGCTTCACTTGCTTCAAACCTTTCACTCCTCCGTGGATAAGGGTCAAGTATTGGGCTAACATAGATCAATTCTTAGCTATCCAACTACATGTGCCAAATACGAGCGTTAGTGGAACCCTCATTGTATCAACTTGGATTAGTCCCATGAAACCCCACAATTACGAAAAAGCCAATAGAAATCGATACTAAGGAACCAAAGGATATGACTAAGGATGGAAAAAAAATGATACCAGCGAGGTAAACGGTTCGCTGGCCTCTTCTGATGAATCAGAAAAAGAAGAAGATAGAATGGAGGATGATGACAATGTGTCAATGGAGCTTGGGATAGATTGGATAATAGCATATACCCAACAAAGATCCACAAAATCCTCCAAAGATAGAAAAACCATCACCCCACATAAATAGACTCAATATCTACAGTCGATAGAAACCAACTATGGGAGTAATGATATGAGGCAAGGAAAGATTAAAAAAAAAACTTTAAAACGTAGCTCATTTTCCAACCAAACCTCTGTTACAAGCCCCTCCGATGTTAAGCCAAATCCACTTTAAGCTTCAAAGAATCCATGTTTCAACACAAATTAATTATTTAACATAGCCACATTCTCCAGAGCTTAACTTCAAAAACTACCATGCAAAGAGCCTTATTCGAATTCTACTCCTTGAGCCATAGATCTCCAAATCACATTTTCGGCTTTAACGTCACATGTCCAATGCGAATAACTCTAACTCCTGTATCTGCTCTACCTCTGCATATCTATCCATCATACATCGTTATCATATCAAACATCATAGTACATAGATTATCATATATCAACACAAGTGGTTATGTTCCTCTAACACCAACTAGCCATCTAGTCCAATAACATGATATGCTCTTTATGGGGAGAAAATCATGAAGTTAGGTGCCATAATGCCCAATGTTAGTCACATATTTACAATCCATACCATGTGATTTGATCGTCACATGGTACGGACGATCAAACCAGCTTGCATGTTAACATCATTGAAGACATCTTCATTGCCCACTAAGCATCCCATTGAGAGAATTGAGAGGAGGTTTCAAACATGACATATGTTAACCTCTCTAATGAAAATCAAAGATCAGCATATTGTATGATAATCTATGTATTGTGATGTTTGATGTGACAAAGATGTATGTTGTAATGTGATATGCAATACGACATCCAATTCATCAAAGGATCATTTTATTGTCTATCCATTTCATGTTTGTTTATTTAAAATTTTTAGTTAGAAAGTAATAATTTGAATCTTTTAATTCTCATTTGAATTTTAACTATTCATACTATATATGTTAAGATCCAAGATGAAATCTATGAGGATATATTTTAATAGCTCTGTAACATAAATTGAAATCAAGTAATTGAATTTTGAAACTACAACAATGAGTTGTAAAATTATATTTTCTCGACATGTTATTGTTGTGATAAATAATTATATTATAAAAATTACACATGTTATCATTTTTTATAGTAGTTACATCACAAGATGACATGACCAAGATTAAATGACTAATTCTAGCTTATTATATCTCAATACAAAAAATCTATCAACATTTTTCTCTAAGTTCATGAAGCTTGACATGATTTGTTAAATATTATTTCATATGTCATTACATCTAGAAGATATGTTAATGATTCAAACTTGTTTGTAGACAAGACTTTTGTGAACACATAAGCAATATGATTTTAAATCGAATTTTTGATGTTTATTTATCCATTATTATATCGTATATGCAAAGATTTCTCACAAATACTATTATGAAACATCTTTCACAAATAGAGAAATGATACGCCTCAATGTGATAATCATAGTATGAAACACAAGATTTTCATGACTTTAAAAGTGCAGTTTTAGGATCTAAATGTAAATAGTGCATCATCTATCTAATCACTTTGCAATATTCGGATATCATTTTCTTCCCAAAAATACTTCCTATCTCTCTCAATTGTATAAGCTCCATCGCGGATAATCTATGCATATACAGAGGCTTCCTTTCCTACTTATACTTTAGAATGATTCCATGGCTAATATGGATCTAATTTTTTTTTATTTCGTAGTGAAGACATATTGCTTGTTTAAGGAAGGATCCTAGATGTAAATAGTGTCTCACTTGTTTAATTTCCTTACAACATTCTCATACTCTTTGCCATCCAAAAATACTTCATATATCTCCAATAGTATCAGGTCCATCGCAAAATCACCTATGCATATATCATTTCTCTCCAAAAATACTTAGTATCTCTCTCAATACTATCAATTCCATCGCATACCACCTATGCACATAGTTAGACTTCCTATACTTCATATACTCTAGAATGACTACATGGCTAACATGGATACAGTTTTTTTTTGTTTCATAGATAAGATTGATTGCTTATTTAAGGAACATGATGTTGTTCCTAGTACACACACACTGATAAGGTTTACTCCCTCTTGATCACATGATCTTTGCATTATTTCCTAAGAAACCATCAACAACTTCAATAATATTCATAATTTTGAATGGATTTCTCCTATCATGATTGTCAAGAATAAGAATGATAACCTATGTGTATGCATAGATTAGAAGAAGTTGATTACTAACACCAAGAAGAATTATTATTTTATTTTTATGAGAATCTATTACAGATGATTATAGCGGCTATATTTATCTTCAAATTGCTTCAAAAAATCAACTCAAGAACCATTTTTACCACAATATGATAAACTTTTACTTTTAGAGTAATGAATAAGTATATTTGTAATGCTCTCAACAACTTTTCAAAGGTTCATGAATAAAATGTTTGAACCTTTTATTGGAAAGTTTGTACAAGATTTCATAGATGATTTTGTGTGTAGGGCAAGAACTAGGAGCATTTTGATCATTTAATCAAAATTCTACAATGTTTGAAGGAAGCCAAAGCATTATTTTATCTAAAATAGCATTTTTATATGCAATAAAGTCTTGTTGTTAGGTCATATTATTTTAAAAGATGGTACAACAATAGAGCCAGAAAATATAAAATGCATCCTTGACTTGTCTTTTCTGGTATGCATCCTTGACTTGTCTTTTCTAGTATGCATCCTTGACTTGTCTTTTTTGATGTGAACTTACATCATTTGTTTACTAGCATAAGTAATTGGATGATCATGATAGTCATCATCTAGCTGATTTAGTGTGCATGTTACAATAATATTTGATACATCTATGTAGAGAATGAAAGGTTGACCCAAGTTTAGTTTTGTTTAAATATTACCAATTATCAATTACTTTTTAAGAAATTCAAAAATCATCAATGCCTCTCTACCTTTGAAGATTAGATCATAATCCGACCTCTTCTTCATGTAAATCTTCAAAACGTACGCTTCGTTGGAAAAGAAAAAGATGAACCTTCAATAGTATCCCATATAAGGGGCTCCCTCAACTTGGTCAACAATAAAATCAATCTCTTTCTTCACCACCACAACTAAAGATGGACTTTGAAATTTTTTGACAAAGCTTTCTTCTACAACTCAATTATTACCTAAAGTTACTTGATTCAAATTCTTATAACTAAAAGCAAAGAAATGGATATATTTGCAATATATATCAAAAAATCTTGATTTCTACTCCATAGTAACCTTGGGACCAAACTTAGAATGGAGAGTCTTTGAGTAATCTACTCTTCACTCATCTTGTCAAGTTACTTTAACATATGTGGACTAGAAAGTATGTATATAATATCAAGAACTTGTACTTGAACATCATCATATGAAATATGAAGTGCATACATATGATATCTCATTATTGATTGACATGTTGATGTCAACTTTTGTAAACTTATCATTTTTGTCACTTTTAGATTTCTAGTAATCATTGGTAGCCCTGTCCAGTTTCAATACTTCCCCTCAATAACTTGTAACTGTAATCTTCACTTGATGGTTCTTGGTGATCCCTAATCTATAGCCAAGGCAGGTAAGCACTTAGAGAAGCTACTTTTTCTATCGGGAAGGATGTGGTGCGTCATTTATGCTGAAGTTTCATGGTATTCTTGCTTCGTATGCTATATTGTACTCCATACACTCAACACCCGAAGGAGGAAGGAAGGAGCGAGAGAGGGAGAAAATGAAAGGACTGCTAGAGAGAGAAAGGGACCGAAAGCAGCTGCAGTCGAACACGACTTCTTCGGAGTCGTTCAGAGAGTCCGCCTCTACAGAGCCTAGTTCGGGCCCCAAGCCGGCGAGGTCGCAAATTCAAAACGAGAAAAACGAGGTTATTGTGGTCGTTTCGTCGGAAATCTGCTCGGCCTCGTTCTCCTGGCAAGGAAGATTAAACGGGGTTAAGATATTTGCTAAACTGACATCTGTGGGGTCCCCTAGAGCTTCTTCTCGTCCTGCTTTTCTGCAGACGCATAATGTAGAGCTTTGTTATGGTACCTGGGCGTTCGACATGAAATCCACGCCCAAAGCTAGCGGAATTGGAAACTCGCACTGTTGTGAAACTGGCACATGGACACAGTTGTTCCAGATCCCGAGTGGATATGGCTGCAGATATCATAACCTATTATTCTTACATGGCTAGGCGCATTCGCTTGACCAGAAGAATTCCATCATTCATCGAACTGAGGTCCCTTCGTGCTTCGAGTTGCCCCGAGTGAGATAGGTAACCTAGCATAATGAGAAAGAGGATGAGATGGAACGTGAGTTAACGTCTGCCCATTGACCACGCGGATCGTCTCATCTCCGCTTTCGTCTCTTGCGATGGATAGAGGAGACGAGTCACGATCGATCACGTTCGATGTCTGAAGAGAAATGAATACACTCCCCTGTTCTCGGCCCTCGGAATGACTTTCGACGCAATAGAAAATGTGCAGCGGATCTGGATACAGAAGCCCTTGGGATCGTTTTCTCCCCTGGTGGAAGGATCGTATTGTCTCATGGGCCCTACTTCCATTCTTCCTCTCCCTCGTTTGGTGGATGTGTTTTCTCAAGCTGGCATCGACATCTCCTCAGCACTCCAAAGTGGGTTTCTCCTTAAAAGATTGTCATCCCTTTAGCACGTCGTTGATGCTTCCATGAAAAATGCTGGATCTTATCTCGCATATCCAGGATCCAACGTATGACGACGAATGCCATTCATTGTTTCAAAGCTGCGCGGGTTGAATTCTTCTGCATAGGTAGGAAGTTTGGACTGGAGGATGAGGCAATCGTCTCTTCCAGGTCTTAGAAAGATCCGAAAACTCGAAATTTCATTTCTGCACTTTCGATCGCCGGAAGGAAAAGCTGATCACTCTCTATCAGCCCCAGGACTTTCATGACTCAAACGTGGAAGATGAGCGTGGTTGTTGTGATTCTTGAATGCTCACTCACGTCACTTGCTACCGCTATCATTTTTTCTCGGGCACGTTAATCATAACATCTTCGGCCTCCTTATTTGATGACCATGGACTTTGTGACTACAATATATTTTTCTTCAGGAAAGAAATTCTCCTCCTCATCAGGAGGAAAGCTTTCACAAGTCCAGAATAACCACAATGTATTCAAAAGTTGAACCAAATCTCCCAAATTCTCGATCTAGTCATGATCTTGATGAGTATTTTGTTTCTTTTGACAAGAGTTATAGGGTTTAAGTGGTTGTTAAGTTTGAATCTAAACACCGGCAATGTCCAGCATGATCATGTGCATTAGTCGCTTCATCAGCACAACTCGGAGTGGAAGACGGGCATGAAAGACAGTCAGTTCCCCGAGACTATGTGATTGAGATATTCCCAAAATGAGCGTGTCGGAGATCACATCGGGACGTGTACTCTAACGTTCTGTAGTGGGGTACTACATCGTGTCTTTCCCATTCTCTTATAATATCAATGTGGCTTTCACACGTTTCCATCTTCAGTTAGATGTCAAGGATGTGACGAGCATCAAATGTTGGTCCATCTGGAGACTCTGAACTGGGTCTGAAGTGATAACCACTGACCATTGCAGCTCGTGCAGCATTTTGTAATGAAATGAGCATTACAAAAAGGAAAAGTATGTGGGGGACTGTGTGATCGATTTCCAATGCACATTAATCAACACCATTACCATGAATCATTGAACAGCTTGAAATAAACAAGTTATACCTTTCCGCATTGGAAACACATCTCCATGTCACTGGTCTAAAATCCTACTGATATTTATGGTGGATGTGACGCTTTGTCCTTGTTCGCCTTTGCGAGGAAAGCGCTAGCTAAATTGTATAGAATATGGTAAAAAGACCTGCATGGAGATTTTTAAGTTCGGTCCATGATATTTCTCACCACTTTCCAGTGAGAAGAAACCGTCCAAGAGCAGCAAAGTAAATTAAAACAGCACACGATGAAAAATGCGAAAGGCTAAAAGCCCGCCCATTGGACTCTTAGTTACATATCCGACAATCTGGATGAATATATATATATGAACAAAAAGCCCAAGGACCGAACCCAAGAACCTACCAAGCACATTGAAAAACTCAGGATCATGAGAAGTGAGAAGTGATCTCATGCTGGGTCAACATGAGGTGCACCTTAGCCAATGCAGAACTGTTAGGACGATATAATTTGGTCGACACCTGCTACTAGGTGAATTTTGTCCTGTTTTTTCTGGTCTCCAAATCCCCACCCATTCCTAAGCATAAGGATAATCGAAAGTTAACAGACTCATTGCTAGCCGTTGAGTTCTCCGTGAACCAAACATAGAACATTAGACACCATGTTTTGAACCATGATTCTGGAGATCTGAATCGCTGTTGGATTTGATAGATGCTACATTCCTGAAGATCTCTGTTTTCACATGGAATCCCTATGGCATTCTCTCGGTGTCTCGCGAGCTCGTCAATTGTCACTCCTAGCTATCGTTTCTTACTTTCGGTCGCATGCTTTTCAGCTGAGTAGGTTTTGTTTCACACACCAGTGTACTTGCTTCTTTGGGCTTTTGGATCCTCCTCATGCGTCAGTTAGGATTAGTTGGGTAGATGATAGAAAACAGAACAAAAATCACGCCTCCTTTGCATATTCAAAACGAATACCTTTGCATGAGCACCTGGTCACTCGATAGAACTTGGTGGATTTAAGTACTTGTCGAGAAATCTTTACCCACGCATAAGTGTCATTGCAGGTGAAGAACAAATGTATTCCAGTAATAACAGCAGAACGGGTTAATATCTGATCGGCTCAGCTTGGAGAAGAATGCACATACAACCACTCAATGTGACAGTGTACTTCAACATTTTCCACTGCAGTCGCAAATCCACAAACGCACATGGATCGTCATGGATTACATTTTTGCGTCTTTCAGCATATATTTTAGCAGGAAGGACGACTTAGGTAACTTCGCACAAACTCCGGTAATGTTCTAGATTTTCAGCCTTCCCACAACATTCAGGCGAAACAAGTCCATGGGAGGAAGTAGTGGTGGCATTATATATTCGAGAGTACATACCAAAACAAAATCTTGGCAGACCTGAGGCAAAGCTGGGAGAAACTCGCAGGGAGTTGAATCCTATTGAAGCCTTTTGGCTTCAATAGGATTCAAATGTGCTTGGTTTCAAATACACATTGTTCACTCAACTAAGTGAACTAGTTCAATACTCCACAAGCTGCCTAATCTTAACCCAGCATTTGATATGATTCTACCTTACAAATGGTCATAAATGGCCAGCCTGCAGCAAAACACATGCGTCATGATGTAAATCATGTTCACAGATAGTAAATGATTCAAGCTGAACTAAGGGAGCATCGGGGGAACACGGCGGAGGATTTAATTGCCAACGCGGGTCACATGAGGTAGACCACAGCATTTGCATGACCTTCATCGATTCAACAATATCAAGAAGGCTCCGATATGTGTTCCTGTACTCTACATGGTCAAACTCGTAGGATGACATTTCCCCTGGATCTACTACAAGGTAGAATAATAAGCGTAGCTCCTGATCATACAACTACGTGATGCAACAAGTTCCCAAGTGCACTGCTGGAGTATGATGTTTGAGTAACAAACGTGCCCGCAAGCATACACATTTCGTGTTAGTGTTACAGCTTGGCCCCGGTCGCTGTAAGGACAGAGTGTCTAACTGGTGCCCACAGGGCTTCTGCCGTCAAAAACTTGCCGAGAGCAACCCAACGAGGCACATGTTCGTGTTTTCTGGGTGGGTACCTTCCGCGAAAGCCATCAGCACGCTCAACATGGCTGCAATGCAAACTTGAGAATGACCCACACCCATAAGGGAACACAAAAGTCCCCCTCTTTCATGACCACATGCAAGCCCTCACTGCATATAGTCACTTTTATACACGAAGTAAAAGCTCTACTTTACGAGCCTTTCGAAAGTGATGTTCAAACCTCCTCCACGCGGGCAAGAGACTGTACTCTAGAACTCATGCTGATTTGCCTCGCGGCCTCCCTAGATAAACTGAGTTGCAACGCATTGTCCCATGAAAATTGAGTACGGGTAACAGGCAGTTTCCTTCGCAACTCCTGCAGTCATTCAAGAGAAAGCCCTTCAGATACTAAAGCCTAGCCTGAAGTGGCTTGTGTATAACGATGAAAACATTACACACATCTCTATCCGTTAAGACCTCAGTGACCAGACTCTTTCAACCGGAACAAAACAGCGTAGCGAGATCGCTTATCCCAATTGGGATGGCCTCTAGTGGGTGGTCATTTTGTTAATTGGAAGTATATGATTACCTTGAATGTTGTATCCGAAAGGGTGGAATATTTATCCTGCAAAATACAACCCTCCACTTAGACGTGAGAGTTGAAAACAAAATGTGAATTTAGATTCCGTTCTATCTGGACGTACTCTCCAATTGGCTATTCTATGCTTCGGTGAAGATTCGAGGCTTGTAATATCCTGTTTACGACGGGGCCAACGATGAGCATTTCTTAATCCTTGTATGGTGCCATGCCTCGCCAACAGAAGTTACGAGTGATACTGTCAGCAGTACAAGTTCTTTTCCAACATATTCCCAAGGAAAAATACCTCGAGTGCTGCTAAATACTCAGATTCTTGATGCCGAATAACGGCAGCAATAGATACTCCAGTTTCAATGACGTCCTGTAATATTAACACAATAATCTTGGTAAGCAGAAACGTTTGCTCAGTTGTCACAAACCACTTCGTGATACGATGTGAGGGAGGTGACAAAGCACATGAGAAATTAAAACTTAAGGCTTTCAAACTTATAATGTGCATACACTGGTCCACAGAGACGAGCAACGGTACGATCGAAAGCGACAGCAGACAACCGTTTCCAGGATAACAACCACGTTGAATGACGTATATCTTTTCAGGTTACATATGACACGATATAGAGAAACGGTAAACATGGTGATGAGGTCAGCTGAACAGTCAGGAAATACTACCTGCATCACTGTCGAATCAGAGCACTCGTAGCTGGTCGTCAGCTGGACGTTGCCTTCTTCGAAATAGTGAGCATTGACCTGATGGAAACAAGGTCACGGTCAGTAGAGTATGCTTTCCACCAAAGGATCATCACAATAAAAGCAAGGGTTGATCTTTCTAGAAAATTGAAAGCAACAGCCATCCTCTGCACATAATCACCAGCGCGGTGCCTGTAAAATGGACTACTATCGGATAATGATATTTTAAGTTGTGCTGCCCATTGTACAAGCCACATGGCATGATACTATATATTGGTCTACGTGAACGTACATGTATATGGCCTCTCAATTCCACAGATTCGTTCTCCTCATTCAGTTCAACTGTCCAAATAGATCGCCAGCGGCCACCTCTGTAAACGTTATGCAATATATTCAGATCCAAAAATACAGGTCATGAGCATATAACATCTTCTTGGGCTTCCATGACACCGCAACCATGTAAACCAATAACAAAACCTCGATGCTGCGGAATACTGGCTTCTTCGAAGAAAATCTTAAGGTTTTATCCAACTAATAGTTGCTCAAGGAGTAGATGAGTTTACCGGAAATTCTTTGGACTGAAGCTTGACGTCGAGATCACCACAGTGAGCTGAAATTCTCCCCCATCTCCATGATTATTTTTCCCACTGGTGCAGTAGACTGAACAACTGCCTCTAGGATATGCTTCTTCAACATACTTCAAAACTTCGGCGTCAACAGAGGCCCTGGAACCACAACTAATCTTCTTAATGGTTTGAATGTGTTCAAAATTCTCCCGTTATTTAACAAAGTTCCCTCGTACATTAAGAAAGCAGACCCAAAACTTGCACACAAAAGGCAATTCTGGCCGATACTTGTAGGGCATTCTCGGAGTGTTTAGTGATACTAACCGATATTGTTCTACGTAATTTGAAGGAAGCTCTTCATCTGAAGCTGGCCGCACTGACTTGCAAATCTGTCACATGAGGCGATTTAGGTAAGAGTGAGGACATTCCGTGTATAACCAAAAACAAGAATCCCAAGCTAAACTGGAATTTTGCTGCAAAACAGCTAGCCGACAAGCTGCAGTGAGAAAGATGACCCGCCTATGTAATTCGCAACTCATTTACCTGTTTCACATGATCCACTGCGGCGACTTGGGCTGTCCTGGGGTCCAAATAGTGGCTGCCATCGACTTCTCCATAGCGACTCACAAGCACCTGCCACCACATTGCAGGAGCACAGCTGCCTGCCAATCAGGACATTCCAATCTCAGAAAGCCACTTCTACTGTACAGCACACTGCAGACCTTGACCATCTAACTACCCAAGTGGCTGTAGTGTTTGCTGCTGATTGTCCGTCATCTTCCGCTGAGAGAACTGGACCTAAAGTTCGTTACCCATTCCATTGCCACAAAACGGGGTGAAGGATGAGGTAGGACTTTCAGAAGCGCTTTCAAATCCAATCTCCTCGTGCTTTCAAAAACCTTCCTTTCAACAGCCTTTAAGGATAAACGCTTCTAGGAAGCCAAATGCCTGTGGCGACGATCCTTTCCCTCCACCAACACCATCTGCAAAAGGACCAACAAAGAGCTGCTGCAAGACAGACCTGATAACACTGAAAGATAGACGGCATGGCCAAACGGCTCCTCCACTTCAGATTTCAGAATGACCCTAAGCACACATCTTGAACAGAAGCATATTCTCACCTGTCCAGTGCCATTAGGCATTTCCAGGGATATCATCTCCTTCAGATTGTATTCTGGGAAAGCTTCCGCCGCTGCTTGGTCGTAGAGTCTGTCGTTCGTCAGGACCTCGCGGACATCTGGAACGTGAGCAAGATTTCTTTATGGGTGACATAGAGACGAAAGCATCCATCGATAATTTGAAAGATGACAATGAGCGTAGGTATCCACCGACACTTTTCAAGATCTAGCCTCTCAGCATCCTTCAGAGCAAAAGATATACGAACGAGAAAAAATTGCAGCCAACTGTACAAGTCGCTTAAGTTAAATTCATTTGAAAACAAGAATGAAACCGTCCACCGAAAGCACATGAAGTGCGTAAGAAATGAAATTACGGAAATCCCTGCTTTCATACTCGGGCCTCGATAACACAATCGGCTGCAGCAAGATAGTCATCGCATGTCCAGACAGAACAGCGAACAATGGTTTCGGCTTGGAACATGTACAGGGCACAACAATTCCGTTCAACTACTTTCAACCACTAATTCTAGCGGTGATCAATCGACGGGTCTCAAGGATCCATGCGACCGATAGTGGAAATCACTCCAACCAGGGGACTCACAAAATTACCTGGAACGTGCATTCGGGTCTAAGTCCAGAACCATTTGAATAGACCCCAGAGGGAGATGCTGTAAATGTACGGAGCTCGAACAGCCTAATCTGTGGAAGTGAACAACTAGTCTTCGCGCTGAAGCTCAGAACTGAGGGTAGAAGTTTTCAAAGCATCCAGAAGACCAAGATCTGACGTCAACAAATTTGAGAGATACGCATACCAACTCTAACGCTAGCACTGCGAGGTCATTTTCAGGATGATGGACGAAAAGAGGCATAAGGAATGGCATATGCATCCCTTCCCTGAACAATGATGAGGGTTCGCGATCTGGTTCAAAGGCCATGATCAGGAGTACAAGAAACTCGAAGCTTAACAATACCACGTTAAAAGAACCCCCAAAAAAGAGGGGGAAAACCGAGAATGAAGTTCCTGAAATACCTTTGGCAACATGCTGCATTTCTTCAGAAGGAGCATTCTGGAGGAACCATTTCGCCAGAGAAACCTTCTGGTAGTCGTCCAACTCCACAGTATCGTCTTCATCGTCGTAATGATTTGCCATGTCCCAAATTCTCCAATCCAATGAATCAATCGATCACGCGCTTGCTCGCTAGCGTCTTTCAAGAACCCGTCCTAATCGCCTCAAGAAACACGAGAACACCCAAACTGCTCAGCTCCCTCGGCTTCGACAGAAATCCCAACCCCGATCAATTGCAACTGACCTAATCTCTGCTCTCCGCTCTCCGATCTTCCAGAAATTTCCTACCGCCTTCTGGTCCCGCAATTCTTGACACCCTGTAACACTGGAACATTACAGCCTGACCTCCCCTGCGCTCCTCCTTCACCTCCCCTCTCTCGAATTCTCGTCTATCTGTCCGTCAGTCTCACGCTCCCCGCACCTGTATAGACAAAAACACAGCTTGAAATAAGACGTAATCAAATGAAATGCCGAGTGAATGGGCTGAAATATGATCCTTTTTCTAATCAAATTGACCTTAATGTCGGAGATCCGCGGAAATTGTTACACATGTTGCTCCGTGAAGTGGGGTCTGATAGAAGCCGTTGGATTGGATGGTTACTATGGCGCGGTTTTCGATGCCACTCCGTAGGTATCCGGCAGTCCGGGGTCGGCTCTCGGTAAATGTTGATGCGGTGTTAACGTGCGAGGTTCAAGTGGGTAGATTTCGCCTGGCGCGGGAAGCGGGCTGACCTGGTGGAGAATCTTCCGATGACCCGGCTTTCCCGGTCACTGCTTACAACGGGCAGTATTGACCGTTGCAGATGACTTGGAGCAGCCTCCTCCGAGTTGGAAAAAGTCCTCGCAGATTACTCTGTCAAATTTTCCTTCTGCTTGTGCTGTTGCTGAGCCAAGCCTCTACTAAAATAATTGACAAGCACATGCCACTTTTCGACCAGACTGTAACCCGATTACAATCTTCACGCCGGCTATATCTAACATTCGCCTACTGTACATCTTTCTATTCGCATACACTTTTGAAATCGAGAGCCAAATTTTGCCCAAATTTTGCCCTGCCCGATCCCAAAGATGTCATCACACAAATCTGTCATGTGGATTTTTCTCCTCGGAACGTGATTCTAATCGTTAGAGACACCGAGATCATATTATCAAGGATTATGTGCGAACTTAACACAACAGTTTAAATTGTTGTTTAAGTAGTAGAGAGATCGGACGTGCTAGACTTTTTCTCTGACTCGATAGCGCGACCCTGGAGTCTAGTGTGCCACCGTTTCAGTCGTGAAATTTGGCAATAGTGGAGAATCACCAGAAGTAAGAAGGGCTCTAGCGTAGTCAATCAATTGTTCCATTTCTTGGCCGATGCATACGGCTCTTGTGGCCCATGAAAAACGATGTTGTGAGTGAATATTAGGGCATCCAAGAATACAAAGAGCAGATTTTTATTGATTTAGTCAAAAGCGATAAAATTGGACGTTTTTACAGTTACCCTCAACCCAGTTCTCAATAGAAGCTTCCAGGATAGCTTTTCACGGTTCACGGAAAGTTAAGAACATAATTAATGTGGTCTACGAGAGAATACTTTTAAGGTATCTAAAAATGTACCATGAACTATTTCCGTGAAAATGCAAAATCCCCTAAGTGTTCCATATTTAAAATTTTCATTTTTTCACTAGTTTTTCATTCTAAAGGTTTGTTCCCTTCAAAACTTTTGCTTAATTTAATTGTAAAGTAGTGATGGAACGGGAGTACTTTTTTTCCACAGTCCACCATATAACACGTGCTCTCCATATAAAGTTTTATGCCGCAAGATAAAATTCTGCCTACCTCTCTTAAAACTTGGTATTATGTATTGGGGAAAAAAAACATGACATCTGCTCAGCAATGGGTGTACATGGCTGATTTTTTCAATAAAAGATGTCTCTCCTTTAGCCCAACAAATTTGATGGAGATTTGATTTCGTTTCCCTCTCAGTAAGACCTGGTGTGCATATTATCTCTTCAAAGCAATTCATACTCATAATCAGCAGATTCATTTTCAGTTTTGTTTAGTGTACCAATTAAAACTTAAAACAATTGATAACATCAAATCTAATCTAAAGATGACAAATGATGTTTAATAAAAAAGGCTCAAATATGTGATTTAAAATTTTTCTATGTTTCTCATATCGTTTTTAATATTATGCATCCCCATTACGAACTTTCAATTTAATCTAAGGATGACAAATGATGTCGAATAAAAGAGCTCCAATATCGGCTTTTTATGTTTCTCATTTCGTTTTTTATATTATGCATTCCCATTACAAACTTTAAATTACATATGTAATTTATATGCTTACAAATATTTCACTAATCAGTTCAATCTAACCGAGCATTGAATGCATGAGATGTTCAATAATCTTGAACGTATAGTAGGTAACGAGTACGTAAAATAATGTGATGAGTAGGTAAAAGAATGTATATTGTTTCCAAAGTCATTTTTTATGATAATAATGAAAATATGTCTCATCATGCCCCAAATAATGTTATCGTTTATATCATAAAATGGCAAGTTGATTTTTAATAAAAATCCAAACAAGATGAAAATATTACAATATCTATTACTTTAATTTAAAATTTAATTCTTTTTCTCATTCTATTGCATGAGGATTTTGGATGATAAAATGTGATGGAATAAAATATTATGTGTATATTACATTTGGTAAATTAAAAAGTTTGAACAATTGAGATTGCAAAAATTTTTAATTGCTCATTGACAATTAACACATGTTTTATTTTTTGATGATGTTATTTCTGAAATTATGTATCATAACAATCTAATTGTGTCTTCAAATAATATTGCGTAACATGTCATAAATGACATAATATGTGACTCATTTTTGTATGAACAAGTACCATATAGTAATTTGAAACAAGATCATGTAAGTGACGAGTTGACCATAACACATGTTATCTCATGTATCATCAAATACATTATCAATTCATCAAATACATACAAAAATCATATAGATGGCATGTTTGGCATGTGAGATGTACACTTGTTACCAATCTCTTAGATAGATGATGATTTCTAAAGAGAGAGTGTATAGTAATTATACAAATCCATGTCAAAGTTTGCATACTTGAAGCTTTGATCCAACAATAGTACCTTATTATTAACACTTATATAGTCCATTGTTTCATACAAAGATTAAAAAAATGGTTTACATCTCCATATCCAACATTAGTTTACTTACATAGATAATTTCATAATGTGAAGATTCAAATATCCATACATAACAATTGATAGACTATGTCATGTTGAAAAAATAGATAACATCTTTAGATATGACATCAGCTTATTTGCATACACAATTGGATTTTTAGTATTCATTTAAAAGAACTGATAAGATACAGCAATCAGATGTGATGCTCTCATCATGATCACAGATTTTGATATTCAAATCATAAAAAGATTTATATTGAGGTTGAATATGCATATGTTTTAATCTTCATATATGATATTATTTTTTCCTTCATATATATTAATAATATGTCATCTTCGTATATAAAGTTATGACTTCATATATATTTTGTATCTATGTATAAGATTTTGTTTATCTCTTGTTGAATAATATTTATGGATAATATATTAATCTTAGTAAAAATAATAATCTTTATAATATATATTTATGGTTAAAATATATATATCAAATAAATTTTTATATAATTAAGTATATTATTCACCATTGATAAAGGATTAATTTTTTCTCATTAATTGCAATACACGTAAAATAATATTAATTAAATGATAAAATTCATGATATGTCTATTTTAACGAAATAATGATTATGAATTTTGCACATATAAATTGAACTAATAACATAAAATATACTTTAACTTTTTCACTTTTTAATCCATTGAATATATTTATAAACTTTCTCATTAGCTCAAAACATTACTTAATTTTTGTAACTTTGAGATCATTTAAAAAAATTATAGATTCATTTACAAATGTATACCAATTTGCATCATTTGTGTAAGTTGCACAATCATTTCACACATCTTTGAATTTTATTTACTAAATAATTCATTAATTTTATTACTTTTTTCATTACATAATCAATTTAAATGTTACAAATTTGTTCCATTCACTTCATTAAAAAAAATTGCCAGATTATTTCAAATAATATGAATTTTTTTTTCTAAAGGTATTTTTTATTAAGTGTATAGATTATTTTTAGCATGTTTATAAATCAAACAACTTAGTTTCTAACAAAATTGTGCAATAGATTCAATTGGTTATCAATGTCATGCATATATATATTGTATCACAACATACATCGTTGTCACATCAAACATCACAATACACAAATTATCATATACTTGTATAAGTGTATCACAATAATTTGTTTGCTCTCAAACTTTCCACGAGGCTTCTCCGCTCATAACCATAGCATAAAAGACAGTTTACACAGACTTTGAGCTTCAAAGACTCTTGGTTCCCGCACTAGCTATTATCCACCACAACCACACTCTCAAAGACTCAACTTCAAAAATTACACTCCAAGTAGTCCTAATTCAAACTCTATCCCTTTAAGCCACATGACTCCTATCGGTGTTGTTGGGACTTTTATACAAATTGACTTGATAACTGATGCATTAGTCTTCTATTGTTCCTATCGATACATTTATATTGAAATAGATTTGATCCAAAATACATGTCAAGACTTGATTCATGGAGATATCATATGGAGAGTATGCATATGTTGTGGTGATGGGAGCCAAAAAGGATATATATAATAATTATATAGATAGATGCATGTGACCACCTATCTATCAATTGACAGATAAAATCCAACGATATATTATGCATATACTTGAGGATAATCGTAATTGTAGATGAAGATCAAAATATTGATCAATCATATGACCATGTCTATGATAATGCTCACAAAATTTTGATTCAACATGATCCACTTTTTGACCTTGAAAACCATATTTTTTATGATGTTATCCACAACATGTCCAACACATGATCCCAACAACTGATTTTTGACTTGATAATGATGCCAATGTTCTTGATCCTTCAACTTCAATATTAAGTCAAGATGGTCGATACTGTCCCACATGTCTAGCATAATCACTCCGGATTTGTGTTGTAAATTAGTAATGTGAAGGAGTTGATGAAGTTGGTGAATCCTTGCTGAACCTAGTAGTCATCACTCTCTCCTCCTACATGTAGAGCTCAATACGCTCAACAAGACAAAACAGAATGGACATTGTAGGTGATGTGTTTTTTTATAAGTTGACATCTTTCAATCTACTCTACATATCAACTCTTTGGACAACTTGTGACTCTGTCATCCCATGGATAGTACTAATCAACCAACACATTTGAATAAACACATTTCGAAGACTCTTCTAACTATTCCGTTAAAAATCTTGAAAGCCTCTTGCTTATTAGTCCTCACTCCATGGTAGTCTCTCCTCAACTGTGCAAAGAACTCTAAAATAGGATTAAAGGTTGAGACCTTTGAACTATTCCCAACTCTACTAGCTCCAACTGTATTATTAGTGATAGGTACCAAGGATGAACTCATGCCACCAAACATTATACTCATAGTAATAAAGATGTAGTTTGGAAATTAGTATTGTCTCTGCAACTCAATCTCCTCAAGGTGTTCAAGCCAAAACTCATGATAATCATCCATCAACGGAGATTCGTATTGTCTCCACAACTCAATCTCCTCAAGCTGTTCAAGCCGAAACTCATGATAATCATCCATCAACGGATACTCTAAATGTGAGAATAACTTCTTTCAAGTCATAAACTTGCTAAACAACTTACAGTTGTGCATCGGATGTATTCATACCATGAGTCAAGTTCATGGTGTGATTTATAGTATATTCACAAGTATATCCGAATATCGTATGGGACCCTTGGTGACCCCAAAGATATCGTTTATATCTCACAACAACGGTGTGAGAACACACTTCAAGATATCATCAAACTCAATTCCGTCACTCTATGACACCAAATCATAATCTTTTGTGAACCTCAAAGGCCAAGGTTGATATTGCAACCCGCTACGATTGCACCAACTGCTAAGCCTAACAATATCTCCTTCAAAATCTCCAGAAAATTCCACTATGACATCAATGGATCACCTTCATAACCTGAACCATAAATCACAACAGAAGGTATGTGATGCATCACAAGAAACTAACACAAAATTGTTCTTGTGTTAGCATCTTGCACTTATGCATTCATCCAATCTACAAGTTTACAATTCAAGAAGCTAATACAAGATTGTCCTTGTGTTAGCACCTTGCGCATATGCATTCATCCAATCTACAAGTTTGCAAGTCATGTTTCATTAAGGAGAGAAACGTGGATAATCTAATTGGTCTGTAAATCCATTCTTAGTCTCGACAACATATAGTAGCATCAACATTCCAAATAAAAGTACCAACATAAACAAACGTGGTGAATAAATTTGTATATATTTATTTTTATCAAATTAGTTACTCTTTTGACTTGATGTTATCTTAAATTCTCCTTGCGTCTTATTAATTCTTGTTTTGGTTCACTCTCTAGAGGAAGATATGAAATAAGTTGTTACATCAAATAGATATGTGATACCCATCCATGATGAGTCCAAGATCATAAAATAACGTTGATTGATACTTTTATATATGTTAAGTATTATTGCATATTAATATGTATAATCTCATTTATATCTTTCACAAAAATATTATAAACAATTTAGCATGAATGATGTATTGATTTTTGTCCATAAATTGATTATTATTCCATCTCATTTCATCCAAAAGAGAACATTTCTTTAAACATCTCATATGTTCAAGTCACAAGTTGATTTTATTTAAAATATATATATTTTGAAATAATTACTTACAACTTGTAAAATTTTCGTATAGTTTTTCTTTCAATGAAAATTAAACAAGCCCTTTATAAAAAACTTTTAAAAAATTTTGAAATTTTTTTTATCTATTAATTTTACAAACCTTGCAACCTCTGTTTTTTTCAAGTCAATAAACATCTCAACTGTCCCAACTCTTAAAGTCCAAGATATAGATTAAATTACTTATAATCTTTGTCATTCCCTATATGAACAAAACAACACTTCTTGTATTTATTGCATACAAGTGACAATCTTGATATTGATTTTAATTTCCATGATAACCAAATTAGTTGCAATTACATCAAAATCTATGATCAATTAATATTCATGTATAACACTATAAAGATACTCTTCAACTTCTGAATTGATTTCAATCAATTTTTATCAAGGTACAAAGACACATGGTAAATATGATTCAAGAAAATAATAAAGCAAAGTTATAAATTTTTATAAAATAATCATTTTTCAATTGTATCAAGTTGATTTAAGCATATTATTCATAACTACTAATCATTTGAATAATTTTTTCATTATATCATTATTTTTTTCATATCATAGTTTATGTCATTGCAATCTCATAAATTAGATGATCTATTCCGTCATCATTTAAAGTTGCATTCAAGAATTTACTTGTGGTAGTACTACATGATACTTTTGGCAAGTGTAAAAGCTTATATATGTAAAACTGATGTTGAATGGTTTGTCTCTTAAATTAATTGAGAAAAGACTATTAATATTAATATTATTGTTACCTTATTCATTTTTGTTTATTTTTTTATGTTTACTCTAACATTCCTCATGGGTACCATTCCCTATTTGACACAAAAAATTCACCATGGATGCATGTGTTCCCTACTAGTCTATGCATCCAATTTTCATTCTAGTTATGGTAGTCTACAAAAGGTTTAATTGGGATGTTTAATAAATAATGCTATATCTTGTACTTTTTACATAAATTTTGCAAGACATCATTTTATATTATTGTAAAAAAAAAGTATCTGTAGGTCAAAAATATTATTACAATTATGTAGATAACCTATAAAATCCTAACCTTATTATTTTAGATTCCATATAAACTATATTTTAATAGAGTTTTTTTTTATGCAATATACCAGATTCAATTAAAAACAAGTGCTTGATTTTCAGAGCCAAATGTGTAGAGAACTCTAGCTGTCGAACAATTTTTGTCTTAAGAAATTATGGCAAGGGTCTTCACCGTTCTATTGGAAACTGGTTTAGAGTTTATCTTGAACACGTGAAATTTTATTGCTTTTGAAGAAAATTTAAAAGTTTTTTTGAAAAACTATTATGAAACACTCGTTTTTTAATCACATCATCTGTTGCAGCAGTACTTTTCTAGTATTTTGTAATGTACATTCATAAGTAGTAACGTAAAGAGAACTTTTGGATGTACGGATCAACTACTTGACATGAACATTCATCCTAAAATCTTTCTCTTTCATACCAAACCAACTCTTATATTTTATAAATTTTTATAGGTTAAAATCATCTTTCGATAATAATAAACAGCGAAGCACGAAATGAAACCAAAGACAACAAAGCCAAGGCCAAAAGAGAGATATTTTTTGAAATATTGCAAGACGGACATGAGAAAGAATTACGTAAAGCACAGTGATCACCCATCCGATATTGTATCGGCTACGTTGAATCGTGGATAGGATGCACTACAATAAGCCTCTAGAGGAATGGCATGCATCTAAACCATGGAAAGAAGATGTATTTTTTTTGCCAAATCCTCGTGCTCAAGTCCAACGACAGGCCAAGAATTTAACGGCCAGGAATCACATGAAGCTTTGTGCTCTCTCTGCTTCTGTTATCACAGTGAGTACAAGCACAGTACAGTGCGTGCTTTTCTAAACATGAGGACATTCTCGGCTCCGGTCCAAATTCACAAATTCGGGATAGGGTTTGTTCGATGGGAACGTTCACCGTTCCATCTTCTGCCCTGGAAGGCTGGACCCCTCCCGGCCACCCGCTGTGAAATAAGTTGAGACACGTGCCGGCATGTCAGCAGCCATGGTGCCGTGGCTGCCTCGTCTGCCGGTCAATCACCTCGTATTCACCCGCAATCGAGGTCACCCTCTCCTCGACATCCATGGATTCCATGCACTCGTACTGTACCGGCCGCAGTTCTGGTCAAGGCGTGCATCTGCTGGCCTTCACAAGAAGAAGCGGTCAGATCGCCCCGGCCTTACCACGTCAACACTCTACCAACCAGGTTGGGAGTCAACCGCGCGCCATGTCGCCACGTGTTGAATTTCTCGTCAGCTCTTCGACGGCGAAAGGCTCCGTTTGTTGTTGTCATGGTCGCATTTTGCGTCTTGGGATTCTGTGGCGGGGTTGGTTTGGCTGTCACCCTTGATTGCGTCGCTGTTTATGGTGTTGGGATTCGCAGCATCTCCCATGTGTCAAATGTGTAGACTGTATGCTTGGATTTGTTTGAACTTATCTTTTGTCTGGGATAGAAAGTGGATGGCTTCCTGTGTGTAGATAAGCTTTTGCTTTGTGATGTTGTTGGTTGCGGATCGGGCTGTGTAACCTGTGGAACCTTGGCGACTAATCGATTCGTCGGAGAGAGGGAGGACGATCATCGATGGACGTATGTATCGGAAGTTTGAGATGGTCACGTGTCTTGAGGACAAACGTAACGAGCGGATCTTTGGAAGGGTAATTCTACCCTTCCAAAGACATGTGCCCTGTTCCTCTGGCCTGTAGATATGTGGACAACGCGTTCAATTTAACGACGATGACAAGGGGGATCTTTGGACTTTTATTTGCGAGGTTAGCGTTTCTTTCACCTTTGTCTTGAAGCGTTGTCCTGGCATACTTCAGTTCGTAAGTAGCAGGGAAAACAAAGTTATCCAGAGAGAGTGTGCATTGACTTACTACAGAACAAAATGAAAGCTCGGTTCAGACAGGTAAGACGTACCTGTCTACTTCAGAGTTCCATCTCAGCAACAAGGACGCTCAATTTGACGGCACTGATCGAAATGACCTGACCTATAACACTCTGGCAACACCGGAAGAAGGAAACTCCAAGGAGATTTTTCGTGGATTAGAATGGTTTACAAGTTCGAGTGAAGCACAGTGAGCTTGCTTGAAACAAGGACGGATGGTACAAGAAGACGCTATGTTCGACACTAAAGTAACTAGACTCCATCTTTAAGACTCAACTGAGCTTCTACAGTTATCACTGAGAGGTCGGCGTCTGGAGCTTCGATCCAACCAGGAGGTCAGAGAGCTGGTTAGTGTAGTAATCGGGTTGAATGCTGTTCTCTGGACTTTGTAAAGTCTTCAAATCAGTAACCCCTGCCACCACAAGATAACGGACGTCAGAAACCTGCATAAGTGGGTCAAAATCTATATAATTGATGTAAGTGGATCCTCTGCAAGTGCGTCATAAGACAAGATGACTGTTTTTGAAATATGAACACTAGAGATATTACTAATCTTCAAGACCTGGCACCACGCATACTCGCTAAATTAGCAACCGAAGGAATCTTTAGGCCCCAAAATACATGACCTGGTTGGGTCATGTCCCATGAACGCCGTCTCTAAATCGTTTCAAGAGAACAACCCCAACTGTCAGTACTATGTTCTCACAACTAAAGGCACGAAACTGTGTCCGGATCCTTAGACTGAACTTCAATGGCCGCGACTTGACTCAAGTTCGTTGTTGGATAAGGAAATGCCAAAACATTTCATTGATCCAAAGAACTTGTGTTTAGTACCGTGATATTCTGATCTGCAATCAATGCCCTGTAGCCATTACATGAAGTCACTTCTGAGCCGTAAATCTACAACGACAGATGAAAGTCTTACAAATTGTGCGGAGTCCTGTGACTGAAGTTAATCAGTCAGTCACTTACAGTACTTAAGTGGCTTGCGGTGAGCTGCCAATCACTCTCAACTCACCAGTAAGCACAAGGAGAGTTTTGCATCCACCATTCTTTCCAAAGAGAATGTCCGTCTCTAGATTGTCACCCACCATGCATATCTGCTCCCTCTTGATGTTGAACCTTCATAAAAAGCCCGTCTCCATTACATAAGTAAAGTCTGGTAACGATTGCATTCACTAGTACCGGTTGACCCAGCTGGAGAGTGTCATACTATACCAGAGCAAAAAAGTAAATTGCAACTGACAGTTTCTTAGGTGCACGTCCTAATCTAAGATAATTCGGATCAAACTTACATGAGTTCTTAACTGTGAGTTGGATTAAAAGCACGGAATGTGTTTGCACCATCACCATCTTCAAATAAAGTATTCTCAACAGTAGCACCGTGACGGTACGGTACTACCAAACTGAAACAAACACTTAAACATGCGACTTGTTGCACGCACTCAGATCCAACTTACATGTTAAAAGATAAAGACTCACCTCTCACAAAGGTAGTTCATCATGAAAGTTGAAGGCTTTCCCACGACTATAGGTTCCTTCTTAGTTGTTCCCTTGATAGCCCCTACCATGGCCGCCTCACCTGGCAATCCTTGCACACCCGTGGGCATAATCACCTCATCGCAGTTGGTGGCTATGAAAAGGCAGCCAGGATTTTCTCGTAGACAAAGTGAAGCATATCTTACAATTGCAAATGACAAGAGAAAGGTTAGATAGTAAACATGCACAATCATGAAGTTAGTGTACCCTCACGTAGTTACATGATACAACGTCAACTACTCTGAGTTCTTCCTCAATTTGTCCAACGGGCTAACAAGATCATCCACAAGAGGATAGCGCTTACTGCATTTTGTAGTAGCTTACAGATCGGTCAAATGCAACTACAACGGCACCCACCTGTGAAACACACGCAGGTAGAATTTTAACCCTTATGCATCATCTTAAAGTGCTCCAACTGCTCTCACTCAACCGCCACGACCATGTCAGATGACGAAAGCAGTTGGAGATGAATTGACTCGACTCAACCTGCGTATCAGCTAGGACCTCTCGAATACTAGAAGTACATTGAGCGGAAGAGAAGAATCGTGACCCAAGCATTGAATGGTGAAAACTTTATCGTTACATCGTGATCATGGTCCAGATATGCTCCGGGCGTGAAGTCTGCCTTCTTGTCATCGTCCTCCTGCTCCGCCCAACATCAAGTGGAACGAGTTCTCAACTGTTGACAGTTTGGAATCTTTCTCATCGAATAAAGTACCTGTAACAACGTTCGATCTATACACTGGCTCTATGTATCATCGAATGGAATGTCAATCTATTGACGACACAAGGATAGAAAGAACACAGGCTTCATTTGTAACAATTCAATGAGAGCAAATATGGGAGGTTAGTTCATGTATTTAAGATAGGAGTCATTTGGTGGGCAGAAGCGGCTTCGTGCTATTCGCTATGTTGTGGAGATGCAACTGCTGTTTGATACTGATATTTAACTTTACAAACTTAAATATTATATACCAATTGCACAAATTGACAGCAGCTAGATAGACACGCACAGGTCCACCAATGTATGAGATGCCAGCTTGGTCGAATTCCTCGCTAAGGCCAGATTCACTAATCATGTAGACCTGCAGTCGAGAGCACTTGGAATGCTCAGTCTTGTCAAGAAACAGAACCAAATGTACGTTATATCATGAAAAGATAGAAAGCATGTGCATGCATTATCCTTGTAAGGAAAATATCTTCTTTTAATTTCTGTCCTTTCCTTTTCCAACTCCCGATACTGGAGATTTATAGCTCTCTCTCCCATAACTATAATGTTGTGAATTAATCTCAGAGTCAGACCAGATTAGTAACTCAGGGCTACCAGTAAATAGAAATTTACTTTAGGGTTTTCTTTTAGGGTTACCTTTGTGGCTAAGGAGACTCCGGCCACCATGGTTTAGGGTTTCGAATTTGTGTGACCAGGCTCAAAGCTCAGCCTGAGAAGTGTATATATTGCTGATGAGTTAGTAAAACAATCACGTCAGAGTATTCATCTTGCCAGTGATCATTCCTTCAGGTACTGATCACACCTGTTAGCTGTTGGATTACTGAGATGTGGCGGTGGTGGTAATCTAGCTGAAATCGAGTTGGAGCTTGGTTCAGGGTGGGGAGTGCTACATTGAGAGTTCTGACCTCAAGGACATTGTCTAAATCTACCTGAGGGTTAGATTGTGTGTAGGCAAGCTATGGCAAGTGGAAGGGAGTCCACAGGACCTGCTGTGGTAGAGACATCCAGAAGTGATCTTTATGGATCACATTCTCACACTGATTTTCAAAATATAAGAAGAGTGTTTAAGGAGAAAAGGTTCAGACATGGTCCATACGTGGTTTCCTCTTCCTTGTGACATACTAACGTACTAAAAGTAAGATATGCATGTGTGTCCCATTGGGATTGTTAAAGGGACTCCTGCTGGTAGAGCTGCGAATCAAAGAATTTGTAAAATATTTTGGTGGTATTTTCTTGTGGACCCATACATTTGGGGCAAAAATTAACCCAATCCACATTCGTGACAGCTTGAGCACAGCTTGGTGGGATCTGTACAGGAAACTGACCCTTGGTTGAGTGTACGAACGTTGGCAAGGCTCTCAGGATGAATCCGAAAGTACACCCCACCACTTTCAATCTGACAAAAAATTTAATAACAGAACCAAATTTGAACTGAGAAATCTGAGTTGGAAGTGAAACATACCTTCTTATTTGCAGGAAAATTAATTGACTTCAAGTAGAGTGCTGCGGCAAAGCCTGAAGAGAAGATTTCGTCCTGCATTCACCAGCCGACGAAACTCAAATACTGCAACCTGAAAACATGTCCGACTAAATCATGTTTGCACGTGAGATACAGTATGAAGCATGAAGCATGGTCACCAGTCCAGTTTCTACATACACTAGATACTTACAAAATTTACAGCTTACTTATATCCTCCATGACGACTGAAAATCATCATGCATCTCAAGGACGTGGATGAGAAAACACCAGAATTCGAAATAACCTGTTCTTTCTCCCATGACATCCTCAAAGAAGCGCACTAAAGGTAGATGTTACATTCTTAACGGCAGTCGAATAATCTACATTCTTTCTACGAAACACTGGTTTTCACCTTAGACAAAAAGACTACAACCCTCGCACTGCTTGAATACAGATTGCCTGGTTGCCTTAGTGTATACTGGATATTATCCAGCCAGTGAACACCTGGCCTGTATGATAATTACCCTCTTAGTTCCAGAGCAAGGTTTCTAACAACTAGAAAGCAGGTGGTTTTCACTTACATCTCTTACTGCCAAGCCAAATTTATTAGCCCTCTCCGCGTATTGCCTTCTAGATTTCGTGGAGTTGTTCGTTAAGAAATACAGCCGCTTGCCCTACCGCATAACAACAATGATCACTTTGAGTGAAAGGACACCGGACATTCTGTCGTGCGGATTTGGCCGAGAGTGTAATCGAAAAGAATTATTTTCTATAACATATGAAGCTTGTAGACAGAAAGATGCTCACGAAGATGCATTCTATGAACTCACCAGGGTCCTGAGCAGATCTACAGTTTCCTTCACGCCTTCTAGCAGCTCTCCTGAGTTCCATATCACCCCTACAAGGTGAAGCAAAGGATCACTTTCATGTTTCTGTCACAAGAGAAAGCAAGGGCCTTATATCGGGATATCAGATCAGTTAGACATCAGGTTTACACATCGTAGGAGCAGAAAGCTTATTGCCGATCATTCCGATGGTCACATCAAAAACGATGTTTTTCTTCTCATAGTTCTTCGTGACTTCCAAATTACGTAGATAACAGCGTACTATATTTGGAGACAGTCAAATCGTGGAATGGTATAAAGGAATAACTAACAACGAGAGAACAACAATTTTGCTGCACTAGTTTTCAGAGGAAGGGATTTACGACTATTCTGGCGACGCAAACGAGTCAATAAAACAATTCATTATGAAGACTGGAGAAAATCACAATCCTGCATAGGGAGAGGAACAAAATTTCATTATCGGGATATTCGTTGTATATCATGTCGCGCAAGTAGATCGATGGCCCGAGCTTATGAGTAACGAAGTGAACGACAGCTCAAACGTTACAGGCAGACAAAGCCTGGAGTTTCAAGTCCTTTGAGACCCAAATAACTTGAATATGAGAGGACTGACCATCGCAGTCAAATATAAAGGTTTCCACTGAAGAGATCAGCTGAGCTGCATCCGTCAATAACAGCGCTTGCTTTCCTGCACATACCATTCAAGTCAATTCCACCGTGTCATGCTTTGCTTGCAGCATACTATCCAAATTGCGTGAAACTAAATTCCACATGGAGGACGGCCATATGGACATTTACGTTCCGTGATTGTTGGTACAATTCCTGAGCTTGGTATTTCTCCTGCATGCGTGTAATATTCTCTAATGACCTTTAATTTGATTGTGTACATTTCTGGCTAAACTTGAAAATTTGATTCAGGTTGAAAGTGGGGCAGAGCCAAATCGAGCCCAAGGAACAGTTGGAAGTGTGCGTTGCAAAGCGAAGTGGCGAATAGTCGGTGAAAATTACCTGCAGTGCTTCCAGATCCGTCGACGGACATTCTCACAGATTTCCGAGACGAATGACGTGGATCGACGATTTTAGACAGCTTCAAAGGCGAAAACTTGGTGCTGAGGAAGGTGGGTCCGTGGAGTTGTGGAGAGAGTAGAGAGGAGCTTCTTAGGGCTGAGGACGACAAGCAGGTCTTGTCCGTCGTGGCAGAATGATTGGGGAGGAAAAGACTAGTCGCAAAACCTGCTCTAGGTGAGAATACTCGTCCTGCGCACATTTTACTTTGGACCCTCTGGTAGAGCGCTCGAAGTAGTTGAATTCGAAACCCATGATCCATCATAACTTTTTACCAAGCTGTCTGGCAAAATAGACTTATGCCTCACACTAGAGAATTTCAGAGAGGTATATGCTGAATATTGTGACAACAACTCACAATACACCAAAGATATCATTCATCACTTTTAGGCGAATTTCACAGCAATGTGATCCTTTTTAGGGTAACGACGATCATATTCGTCAGACTCATGTCCCGCTATGTCCTGCTTGAGATGAGAGTCCGTGAATTATGAATCGTCGATGGGCTATTGCAGTTGCGTCAGTGCCTGAATAAGTGTCGTACTGAATTGGTCATTGGTTTGGCTCTTTTTAGTCCTTCACAATTTTCTCAAATCTTCAGTAGTTGCTTTTATGCTGACGAGTAAGTTTTATGTACCATAAACCTCGCCCAGTGACTTGTAAATATCTGCTCGACAAATTCAGTTTGTGGCTTGACTGACAAGTTGACAAGGTCAGTAGACAGAACTCGGAATTTTCTGGGCGATGAACAGGTCTCCCTCTCATTCACATGCGGATTTTCTTCAGGGCTGCAGCCCCTTTGCGCATCACATGTATTTCTCGGCTGGTCACTCTAAGAAACCCTGCAAGGAGGGAAGTAGGTCTTTGTGTAAGCCCCATGTGCTTTCACTGACAGTGCAAGTGCAAGACGCAACTAGGTCTTAGCTGCAGGATTCTGGAGCAACTTCTCGGCTCGGAAGGTCTGTGGAGGGAATGCAACGAGTCCATGCAATTTCCGCTTGGATGAAGTTTACTCTGAGAATTGAGTGGTGATTGATAAACTTCTTCTTAACAAGAACTTCTTACTGCAGAAAAAAATCGACAACCTGAGGTATTGATACTCTGAATCAATCTCTTCCAAAGCTGGTAGTGATTATCAACTGTCCATCCTTGCTTGT
This sequence comes from Marchantia paleacea, assembly GCA_014180765.2. Classification (NCBI taxonomy): domain Eukaryota; kingdom Viridiplantae; phylum Streptophyta; class Marchantiopsida; order Marchantiales; family Marchantiaceae; genus Marchantia; species Marchantia paleacea. The sequence continues at coordinate 234,736 of MUAA02000060.1, forward strand.
CCAGCCTCACATACAACGGCATTCGCACGTTCGCATGTGAAAGTTGACATCTCACATTCAGGACACTGATTCTACGGCCCAATGGACCTCAAAGCGATTCATAACGGAAAACTGCTCGGCTGGTGGGCTGTCATCACAAAGAAGTCAAATTGTCGAATACCAAGAAGACCAGCACTTTCTGTGGAGCGGCCACTGCTCCAGGAATGCAACAAATCAATCGCCTCCACGAGCTCTATCATTCACCGTTTGCAATGCACGTGAGAACAGGGAGCACCTACCGCGATAATCGTACGATCCAAACGTAGTGGCATGCATCACTACAGTATCTCTCTCCATTTCCTCGATCTGTCAGTCTAGAAAATGTCTCAAGTCATATGAATGGAAAAAAAAAACGAGATAAGGCTCAGACCAACGCCCCATCTCCACATGAAACATGATGTGCAATTGAAGAGATGTGCTTTCGTGAACCAGTCGACTGCGCATTTTCTCCCAGTCCCCATGAAAACTGTCACCGACGCCCCAAATCAGAGAATATGGACCAATCGCGACAACGATTGTGCGGAATATATCGTGAAGATTCCTTCCACTGAACTCCATCTTTGTCGAGAGAAACACACTCAAAGAGTAGAGCAGGGAATTGAACAAGTACTAACGTTCATCATGTGTGACCTGCTAGTAAAAGGTTCCTGGTCAGGACAGCTTCGGGGTCAACTTCGGAACGAACGAACGCGAACTCAGGAACCCCGAACCACGCAAGGCATGCCGAACCTGAGTGCTCAGCCTTATTGGTTCGGGCTAACTCGGCCTGGAGCTGTTTGTGGGCTGCCTATCGAGCGCCAGTTTTTATTGGCTGTGGATAATCACTGGTCCACAGGCGCTGCTTGCTCCTTTGTTTCGTCCACACTCTTCACATCCTCATGCTTCATGAATTAATCGGTGCCACAGATTTGCGTCCGTTTGCTACGCCACCTTTTGTCAGCAAGTCAGTCAGTCCAGTCCGTGACTCAGACAGACGGACAAACAGGTACCGGATTGTCTTGATATGGTGGTGAGGTCCATCAACCTTGAAGCAATTTTCTTCTCGACGAGACCGGTCTCGTCGTGGCGCTACTAATTGCCATCGCTGCTGGGACTGGAGTTTCTTGGAGAGGAGTGAGTGAGTTTGTGGATTGGGATTCTGAGTTGTGGTTTGAAATTTGAAAAGATTTTGAAAAATGCAGGCCAGTGGAGTTTGCGTGAGTGGAGCGCAGGCTGGACTCAGTTGCGCTCCTGTGAGGAACTTGGCCAGGCTTGCCACTGTGAAGAGGACAGATTTGAGTTCGGTTTTCAAGACTGGGCATGTGCGCTCGTTCCATGCTCAAGTCTCGTCTCAGGTTGCCAAGAAGAAGGCTGACCTCGCAGAAGCCCAGAGGAGTCGCTCGTTTGCGGCTGTGAGGATGTCTGCCGGTCAGTTGCCCGTCCTTTTGTTCGCCTGAGTCGGAAGCTAATGCCACATGGGAGAATGAAAAATTGAAATGGATTCGCTGTGAGACTTGGATTCTGTCAAACTCTTTTCTCCCATCTCAAACTGATTGATGTCCAGATTCCACAATTTGAATTCCGACGTTTGACGTGCACAGGAAAGGATGCGCCTATGTTAACAGATGCCGCTCAGTTGATCTCCAGCGTGGAAACTTTCGTCTTCGACTGCGATGGTCAGTGTCTTCCAAATTCTAGACTAATTTCACTGAGTACTCTTTCATTTACTGGCCCTCCTCGAGGCTTTGGAATGGGGCTCAATATACGCTTTCAGCTAACATCTGCATTAACCAATAGCCCGCGGAGTCCCTGCCCGTTGCGCTCATAGTGAAGTGAAACGCAGGGGTAATCTGGAAGGGTGATACCTTAATTGACGGGATTCCAGAAACACTCGACATGCTACGGTCCCTGGTGAGCCCGAATAATCTAATTTCACTCTTTAGCTTGTTATGAGTTACTGAAAGTGCCTCGATGCGGGATCGTGTGAATTATTTACTTGAGGTTGATTTATGCAATGAGTGATCTGACGCGTCTTCCTCTGCTTTGGCTAACGAGCTTATCTGTCTTATAACAGGGCAAGAAACTTATCTTTGTCACAAACAACTCCACCAAGTCAAGGAAGCAATACGGCAAAAAGTTCGAATCCCTGGGCTTGGATGTCAGTGAGGTATGGAGTGAAGTGCCGAATTTTCTGCCTTGATTCCTCGGCGGATTTTGAGTACCAAATCTGCGAGATTTCCACTCGTACAATTAAGCTTTCTTTTTAGTAACTAGTAGAGAGGTTGGTAAATTGCGACAATGTGCCAGTAAGCCACGGTCATCATTATATGTGGTGCGGCAGAGTGCTGGCTCTATGAGATTTTTCTTACAAAGAAGTAGTTCATCTTAGAAGAACGCCATTATTTGTCTTTCTCCTTAGAGGTAGTTACCCACAGCCTGATGGCGCTGGAAATAGAGACACGATATTTAGATTGATTCTCTCGCTTGTATTTGCACGATGTGGGGGACCTTCTCACAAATGCTCACGTACCATACGTTTTTTTAGAAATCAATTTTCTCTTCCTATTTCTTCACTGAGACGCCATATTGCTCGTGTTAATCTGGTGCTTTTAGGAAGAAATATTTTCTTCCTCGTTTGCTGCGGCTGGTTATTTGAAGTCAATTAACTTTGCTGCCGATAAAAAGGTTTGAACACCATGCCCCTGTTCACCTATTTTATGTAATATATACGCCATGATCGAAACTCCTCTTTAAAGCTTGTCTGATTCAATTGTGTGTCAGATCTCATGCACTTTAGTGGAAAGTACTTCTATTTGTCGTTCTTCTGTAAATTAGTTAAGTGCATGACAAAATCTCCACTTTATCAGCCTTAAAGGAACACAATTTAACAACATTGACGTCCACAGGTGTACATCATAGGTGAGGTCGGAATTCAAAAGGAGCTGGAGCAAGCCGGCATTCAGTATTTGGGAGGACCTGTATGTACCTAGACCTTATCTCTTCACTTTGGTTTCAAGTGAGGACTAGTTGGTGATTATAAAATCAAAGGAACTATATTCTCTTAGTTGCAGATGCATTGTTCTTCTCGCAAGAAGGAATGTGTCCTTAATGCAGGAGCTGTTAAAATTTATGCTTCCCGTTTTCTAGCATTTTGCAGAGAAGACTATTTTCACGTCTATAATCTCGTTATCCATGACAGGAGGATGGTGACAAGAAAATAGATTTGGCACCAGGGAGCTACATGCAGCACGATCATGATGTAATTTACCCGCTTGTTTGTTTAATCTGGTATAGAGTAGGTGTTTGTTCATGCGTTCAATAGGGTTTCTCTAGGCCGTTAACTTGGTCCTCTTTAATTTGAATGTACCTTAATATTTCGCCCGACAGCCATTGTGAGCAGTAGGCCAGATTGTCTTGACTAACCTTTTTTATTTTGCACGGATTGGTTAAAAGGTTGCAGCAGTTGTTGTAGGATTCGACCGTTACCTGAACTACTACAAGCTCCAGTTAAGTTTTGCAAGTTCACTTACCGGAGTTCATTTCTTGGATTGGGTCATTTGTTTCTCTCTTGATGCTGTGTTCCTGGTAGAGACTGCATTTACGATGGACAGATTTGGAACTCAAATTAAAGGTGCACTCCGCTGGTGCTAGCGATGTTAAAATGTGCTTCTTCTGACCTGACAATGACCCTTACTTCGTGAACCTCAGATACGCCACGCTCTGCATCAGAGAAAATCCTGGTTGTCTTTTTATCGCCACCAACTGTGATGCTGTGACCCATCTCACTGACGCTCAAGAATGGGCCGGTGGTGGTTCTATGGTTGGTGCTATCAAAGGGTCCACCAAGAAAGAGCCTACTGTTGTTGGAAAGCCTTCCACTTTTATGTTAGACTATCTCGCAAACAAGTAAGTCCTCTGTGCTTATCAAGCAAGGCTCTTGAAGAAGTGAATCTACAAACATACCTGAAACTAATACTTGGAGTTGCTGTGATGAATATGTTTATAGGCCAATTTATTGATTACGAGCCGAAACCAATGTTTGACATTGATATTCTCCAGAGTTTCTCAGGATGACGAGTGACCAGTCTTGTGTCACCTTTCTCTGACAGGTTCAATATCAGCAAGACGCAGATCTGCATGGTCGGAGATAGGCTAGACACAGACATTCTGTTCGGACAGAATGGTGGATGCAAAACTCTGCTAGTTCTTTCAGGTACAGTATTCCTCGCATATAACTTCTTCCTAATTTAGAGTTGTACAAAATGAGTCTTATAACGTTTGCATGGATGGGTAGTTCTTTTGTGAATGACTTTATAGCTTAGCAAGTGTTGCAACTGATATGCGTCATTGCATTCCATGAATCATTCAGGAGTGACGGACTTGAAGACTTTGCAGAGCCCAGAGAACTCAATTCAGCCAGACTTTTATACCAATCAATTATCTGATCTGCTGGCTACAAAGAAAGTAGCAACCGTATGACTGAAGCATATATACACTAGATCAGATTCTGTATAATTCATTCCTCCCATGAACAGTGACTGTATATTATTTCATTCTTATTGAAGTGAACCCACCAAATTTTCATGCTTTATAATGACTGGCTCGGTCATCAACGAAAGAGAATGAGGATTCCCTGACTATGTGCTCGACATCCTGCCAAATCATTGTAGAAATCGTTGTTCCATTTGCACAGGCTGATTCAAATGACTGAGGCTAGTCGGATGTTGTCGTGTGACCACACGGCAACTACATTGTCCATTCTTTAGAGCTCTCTCGGGTCTTGGTTCTCACGTTCCTCGTAGTCTAACCGTTGCAAGCACCCTGCCAAATGCAACGAACTACTCAATTACCCCTGTAGCTCCCACCAGTCAAACCCTTACGCAGCCTGTAGTGGTTGATGCCACGATTGTCAGCCCAGATGAATACTGTCAGAGAATAGCTTGTCCGTGAGCTTTTGAAAGGCTCTCGTACTGCAAAACAAACTCTGGAAGATCTCCATCGCCATCCGGGAGTAGTCTCCTACTCTCCAAAAGCCTATCGGATCGTTTCGAGGTTGGTTCGCTTTTATGAAGGCTTTAGCAGAACACCAGGTGCGTCACGAACTACGATAGGCTTTACGCTGTCACTTACATGTTTCTGTAGCATGACATTCCCCTGTGTGTGAGGCAGTCCCCCCCGGAGTTTTTATGCTCTCACCCATTACGAGTCTACGACACTCGGTCTGACCTATCTAGCCTCAGCCCACTGTGACTTGGTGCAGTGATGATTGCTGCAAATATCAGTGGAGTGAATCCAGTCAAGTTCCACGTACAAATGGAAATTCGTAACCACAAAGTCTCAACCTGCTAGTATAATATTTTTCCTTGCACCCAACTGTCGTGCACACGAAGGTTACATGGGAATGGTCCCCACTTACGTCCTAAAATTACTTTTGGTCGATGGGTCTTGAGTGATATATTCTCTCTGAACGTAAAAGAACTTGCCCTTGTTCATTTGTCTGTTGGTAAAACGCCATACATCGAAGTTACTTGCGTGAAATTGTATGATGATCACAAAGCATACAACTTGTTCTTTTGTAAGTCAGTAAAATACCGTACATCAAAGTTACGTACGTGAAGTCATGTATTAATTACAGAACATACACCTTAATCAGCTTCAATCAGTCGATGAACCCCCGTGCGGTTAAAAGGCTGAAGAAGCCAAGAGATGCACAGCCTTGAGAGGTCCTGGAGCCTAGGCGTTTCGGACTGAACGCAATAATTACAGAATACTGAAATAATAGAATCTTTGCAACGTTCATTACACAGATTTACAACCTCGAACCCCTATCTAACTTAATTTGCTCCTTCTTGCCTTGAGTTACAAAAATTACACCCTTGTACGGACTAGACTTCATTTAACAAGGACAATGTTTTCGGCCGAACTTAGACTCCTGCCCTAGAAAAAAATGCAGACAAAACAGTCGACCAGTCTTAACGTATTGAATGTTAAACTTTACTTTTGATCCAATTTGGGAAGTAGACATAGATAAAAGTGAGAACCACGGTGCCGCAAACATACTTGTCGACCCAGTTTGGGAAGTAGATGTAGTTCAAAGTAACAACCACGGTACATCATGTCCCAGAGTTCTGACATAAGAATGAAAACTTTGAATTTCCTGGCGATTTTGAATTGCATGGCGTGACTGGTGTTGGCAAGTATCAACTACATTACTCAACACCGCACAAGTTCGCCTTTTCCATACAATGATGAGATCTTCAGTGTTAATAAATATGTTGATGTTTATGATCATATATTGATGCTAAATGTATATAATAATATGTTGATGTTCAATTGACTCTTTATTTAATCTTCAATATCATAACCAATTGAACAACAAATCATAAATAATAATTATTCCAATTTTTCTATATAATATATTTTATTCAATACTAATTTGTTGTATTAATGCCTAATTAATTTTACATAATGTATAAAGTCTTTGATGACTCAGATTTTGATTTTATAATATAAAAATTATTTATTTATAAATATACATTTAATAAAAATTTTATATTATAATTAAAATAAATAATACAATTTTATTAAACATTATAATGAAAAGTATGATAAATATTTTATTAATTTCATCAATATTTAAAGAATTCAAAATATTTTTATCATTTTAAATTCATAAATATTTTATATTTAAATAACTTTATTCAAAATTATTCATAAAATTTATATAATTATATTTTTATATCTTAATTTTTATATTTACAAGTTTCTATATTTTTAACATAAATTATTTTTATTTTTATTATATTAAAATTTTATTCTAATATCTATTTTATTTTTTAAAATTTCATTTTTCATTTTCATTTTTTCACTTTGTGCGATTAATAAATTGTAACAATTAAGTGAAATATATTTTATATTCATATTTAAATTATATCAAAAAATATATACATATTTTTAAACAAATCTTTTAAAGTTATATTTTATATGTTTCATGATATTTTTTGAATAATTTCAGTGATCAACTATAATATCAAATGAATGATTTTTTTAATTCAATATCATTGAAATATTGAAATTAATCAATTCATATATTATCTTTTATACATATGTTTTTATTCATATTATTTATTGACATATCCATTATTGTATTAATTATAATTAATACATATGAAGATGAATTCTAAATAATATAATATTTTTTATGGATGTTGCTATCATATCAAATCTAATATTATCATACAATATTTCATTATTCTTATTAAAAAAATGTAGATCATAATATATTTGATCAAAACTACGAATAAAACATATTTTTTTAACTAGTTTTCATCTAATCTTCAAATTTTTATAATATTTGAATGATATAAAAAAAAGAAATTTATATAAAAAAATGTATATATATTATTTTAATATAAATTTAATTGAAGAAATTAAAGAACAAATAAATTTTATTTATTTATTAATTTTTTGAATCTTAATGGTTGAGCATAACATATTTATTGTTTTGATATGTTATCATCTTAGCTTTCAATAGACAATATACTTTAGAAGTGATGTGCATGTCAACTTATTACCATTTTTTCATTGCTATCTCCTAGCCATCCAACCCCAATGTCGTTGATAAAACTTGTACATGAAATTTGTACTTGATTTTAATCATATGTATCACAATTCATCAATTCAAATATGTGTCGTGCACATACATATCGCATCACAACATACATTGCTGTCACATCAAACATCACAACACATAGATCGTTATACACCAACACAAGTGTACCACAATAATCTTTTCTACTCTCAAAACATCCACAAGGACACTTGGCTCATAACCATAACATAAAAGAGAGATTATAGTCAAGCCAAATCCACTTTGTGCTTCAAAGACTCTAGGTTCCCGCACTAGCTACTATCCACCATAACCACACTCTCAAAGGCTCAAATTCGGAAATTGCGCTACTAGGAGCCCTAATTCAAACTCTACCCCTTGAGCCTTAGGACCCCTAACGGCGCTGTCGGCTCTAACGGCAGTTTTAGTGCGAACGGCGCTAACTACTATATCTGCTTCTGCATACGTGCACCTACCTAACTAGAGATGCCACTACATAAGTTGTGACAACTGTCTTGCACATACATATCGCATCACAACATACATCGATGTCACATCAAACATCACAATACATAGATTGTCATACACCAACACAAGTGTACCACAATCGCCCCCCTAACTGGCGGTTAGGTCCCTCTAACACCAGGTAGCCATCTAGTCCATAACATGATATGTCCTTCGTGGGACTAAGATTAGGAGGCTATGTGTTACAATGCCCCATCATTAGTCGTCTATCTGCAATCCATATCATGTAACGGCCAGACTTGCTTGCCTGCTAAACACATCAAGGACATCTCCACCACCCATTGGGCACCGCATTGAGAGGAGGTGTTAAACATGACATATGTCATACTCTCGAACAAGAATCAAAAATCAACATATTGGCTGCTCCACCAGCTGATCCACATAAAATACATCTCAAGCCTACACGTACAACTGATAGGCTTGGATCCATAGTACCATCAATGTTTAGAACGTGACATGGCGCACAATTACGCACATGATCCTTCCAAATCACACCATCACGACCCTCCAATACCAAAACTCCAGAAGGTAAAACCTCATGTACTCGTAGAATCGTGCGACCAGCCGTAACATCCAATGTGGTCAGTGCACTATGCTGCAAGTAAACGTAATCACCAACATGAAATTTGTGAATTGAAGGTCGATATCCACCTCCTCGGATGGTAGCATAACGCAAAGTTTCTCTATGCTGAGCAATAGCCAGGTTCTCAAATGCCATGGGCATGACTCTACGGAAGAGTTTTGCCCTTTGAGAACACACCCTAACCCAAACATCAGGATTATCCAAGTCCAAGACTTCACCTGACTCTCGACGGATAGCTGCATGTAAGTCTAGATCTCTACCATATAATAAAAAGTACGGTGAGAATGACGCTAGAGATGCTTGCCTGCTAAATTGATAACCCATGACCAACCATGGTAGCTGGATGTCCCAGTCTCCCAGATGACCTTTCTCCAAGCCAAACTTTCTTAGTCCTCTCTTCACCGTCTAAACAACTCTCTATGCTAGACCATCAGTCTAAGGATGATCTCTTGAGGTGGTACGATGATCGATCAACGCTCGATCACACAAAGCCTGAAACTCGCCCAAAAACTCAATACCCTGATCAGTCAACACTTCTGCTTGTGCATCAAATCGGCTAAGCACTGCAGCTAAGAACGCATAAGTTGTTCCCTCACTTGACTTGTCGGGCAAGGCCACCAACTCAATCCACTTGGAGAAATGCTCCACCATGACCAACACATATCGATGATGTCGTATAGTCAATGGCAAAGGTCCTGAAAAATCCAAGCTCCAATGATAACCAAGTCCCATAATCGGTAGAGGATGTAGTTGTGGTGTAGGGGCATTGAATGATGCTCGAACACGATCACATACCATACATCTGGCCACAAACTATTGAACCTCAGTTTGCATACCTCTCCACCAATAATGACTTTGAAGTAAGCTATATGTCCGCTTTACTCCAAAATGACCTAACTCCTCATGAGCATGTCTGACCAATTGTGCTCTATGAGATAAAAGTGGCACAACATGAACGCTGCCATCTCCCCATACTCGAAGAAGGTGTCTACCTTCCCATATGAACCGTCGAGCTCTCTGTAAAACTCAATCCTGTTACTTTGCACTCAAGGTGCCCAACAAAGCACAAGTACAAAGATACTCCAACACCACCATGTCATCATGGATGTCTCGGTTTACCATCAAACTGCCCTCAGTCTTAGCGTCCAAGGCTTACATATATGCTCTCTAATCCAAGAGAGATATCATATAGCTCTCAAGCGCCAACATACTCGAAAAGGCAAATGCATGCCAACCTGACACTATCTCCTCATCACTATTACCGTGCCATCGAGTTCCGGTTTCGTCAACTTGACTTGTACATGGGTTTTGACTTAACCCATCCGCATCACGGTTCACCACTCCAAGTCTATGAACAACCGTGAAATCATACATTTGTCTGATTCCATCAACCATTTCAATGGTTGATGATCAGTGATGAGAGTGAAGGAGTTTTCAAACAAATAACATATGAAATGTGCCACCACCCAAACAACCACCAAACATTCTCCTTCATAAGAACTATACTTCGACTCCGCTACATTGTTGGAACGACTTGCATAAGCCACTACAAACTCCTTCCCCTCATCATCATGTTGGGTAAGCACTCCTCCCAAACCCAACATACTCCAACCAGTATGTACTTGAAACGGACGACCTCTCATAGGTCTCCTCAAAATAGGGGCAGATGTCAACCTTCCCTTGAGCTCAACAAAAGTTCTCTCCTATTCATCTCCCCAAGTTCACTCTTGATCTATCTTTGTGAGCTTTGTCAAGGCTTTGGCAATAGTGCTAAATCCTCGCACATATCGACGATAGAAGTTTGCAAGTCCAAGGAAAGCTCATACCCTACTCACATCTGAGGGTTGTGGAATACGCAAGATTGCCTCCACCTTGGTTTGCTGAACTCCCAATCCTCTTAGGTATATGGTATGACCCAAGTACTCTACCTGCTCCTGAAAGAACTTGCCCTTTCTAGGATGCAACTTGAGGCCATGAGCAATCAGTCGCTCAAATACCTCATGCAAATGTATCTCATACTCCCTCACTGTAACACTATACACTAGAATATCATCGATGTAGGCTTGGGCACAATCAAGTCCGGCTAGGATCCTATCCATCACTCTTTGGAACTCAGCAGATGCATTCTTCAACCCAAATGGTAAGAACTTCCACTGATACAACACATCCTTGACATGCGAATCAATTGCCCAAAAGGCTGTCTTGGCCTTATCCTCATCTCGAATCCGCAACTAATGATATCCTGCTCGTAAATCCAATGTACTGAAAACCTTTGCATGCCCAAAGATCTCCTCAGGTGTAGGCATAGCATATCGATCAGATTTTGTCTGTCGATTGATAGATCGGTAGTCACCACACATACATCTATCTGTATAATTGCCATGTATATCCTTCTTGACTGACATCATCACAATAGAGGCATACTCTCCATATGATATCTCCACTAATCTAGCCTCAAGAAGGTCTTGACACTTACTTTGGATCAGATCTCTCTCCATATCACTGTATCGATAGGGACGACGGAAGACTGGTGCATATGTTGTCAAGTCAATCTGTATGTCATGTCCCTTCAAACAGCCTAAATCCTTCATACTGAAGACAAAACAATTTATGAAACTCCTTAGAAACCTCCACACCCTACGTCTTTCTTCTCCTGTCACTTTGGGACCAATCTCAATATCCCAAATCTCCTCTCCATCAACACTAGAGATAGAAGACGTAGTATATGGTTGCTAAATGACAACCTCTTGAGCAGACAGCTTTTTCTGCTCTCTCATACTAGGCTCCACTATCTCAGTGTGAACAACTCCTGCTGTTGTAGCTGTAACCTCTTGTGTTGTATCACAACGGTCTAAAGTGGTAACCACCGCTTGCTCCGCGCAAAAAACTCTAACGATACTCGAAGAAGACCCTTCCTCTCCTTCTCTAACATCCCCATAAGACCAAGGATGAGATCTTGGGCACTTCTCGCCCCTAGCTTTTGCCTCCACCGTCTCGATAGGCAAAGAGCTTATCAATGGTCTTGCAGTCATACATGTGGATCGCATGCGTCTCTGCTCAGCCAATCCAAAGCTCACAATCCATGTCAAACAGTTCAGATCCATAGCCTGACCCAACACTTGACGTTGTGATGCCTCTGACAATGTAGGTACTGCTGTAATACCGGTACAAAATCCCATGGCTCGTTCTCTCTCTTCGGCATTGGGTTCCACCAACCGCTGCAAGCGAGAATCCCATACAAGTCCAGGTCCTCCCTCTCTCTAAGCATGGGAAGCTGGGTAACTCAACAACGTGGGTAATGCATCTCTTGGCTGACCCACAAGGTTCACCAATGCCATGGGTGACCTGCATAGACCACAACATGGGAGTGTCTATCCACATCCAAAATACTCTCCACTGTAAGATGTGAGGGCCTCTCCACTCCGTCATATGCTAGAAATAAAACCTCCCTTGGAAGAAGGTTTGTCCACCATAGACGTGGACGGTGTGCAAGAGATTTTACTCTCGCTCCATCCAACAATACCGCTGGTCCAATCCATGACCGCACATGATATGCACTCGTCATCACCCGTGCACGTGGATTATCCAACAAGGGAACATTCTCCAAAATGTAAGCCGGAGAATAGGTTTGTTGTGACTGGAGAGAACGTAACACACGTAACATCTCCCAAAACATGCAAGAACGTGAATCCTGTAGCCCATGACCATTAACAGCATGTGTGTGTCTATGTTGCCAACACTGGTAGAAGATCTCGATATCTTCGCACCAACTGTGCCACATGGCGTAATGAGACGCGCCTTGCGATCTCATCTCGCTCCACATACAAGTATCGATGTACTTTCGTATGCCGGGGCGCAAAATAGCGGCCCAAAACGTGCTAATCCCTCCAAACAGATCCAGCACACATATATCCTCCTATGGATACTGCCAAGCAATATGCGTTGTATCTAAAGGGGACAACATAGTGGAAGTGGGAATAATTTCCTTCGACTCCACCCTCTCCGGAGCAAAAGACTCACTCCAAGCCTAATGTATGAGCTGATCAGCCATCTGTTGTAGTTGCATACATGAAGTACCTAGTGTTCCATCCAACGTGGAAGACACTACTCCACTAAGACTTGACATGATAGCCACATCCTCTCGACCATGACTATCATGAGCATCCATGTTACCCTCCAACAAATCACCAGGCCAAGTAACACAAGTACTAAAGGCTGCAACATACGCCAAACCTCCACTTGGTAAAGGTCTAGAACCGATAATGAATCGTACAGGTAATCGACTCACTCGGCCCTCGCCAGATTGCCAACCTGTCCGATAAGAGGCTGTCTCCTCCCAATAATCCATGCAAAACCCCATCGGGTATAACACTCCGCACCCACCAATACATCATAGGACTTTGCAGTGTAACCACATCACGTGCTCGCGTTGTAGAGCTATCCGTGACATGATCCGGTTGCACTTGCACAGTCAACCCCACCCGGGTGGTGTATGGTGCCGGGGCATCACTAGAACCTCCAAGAGATGTCTAAATCTGGAATGGACATCTCTTCACATCGGTCTTTTGCAAACCAAGTCCATGCAGTGCATCCTTACCCAACATAAGGGGTTGTGCACCAGAATCCAACAACACGCATTGAGGTCGATAAACCTTTCCTGAAGGTCCGACTAAACAGAAGACACCACTTCTGTTATCCAACATCATCGTACTTGGTGACACCCTGGTACGCTCGTATGCCGGCCTCGCTAATAACTCCATCATTCGAGCGGCAGCAGCTTGCCAAGTTCCACTAGTAGCTATCCTGATCATAGGATCAACACTACTAGTGCTCACTCTACTAGAAGCGACCAACACATCCTCTTTGCTTTCACAAAGTGTGGCTGCCACTCGTAGAACATGGGATGATGACACCCCCAACGCCAATAAATCCTTGGCTGAGAAAACAGGTGAATGAACAAGAGTCTTTGCCGCCCCCAACATTGCTTATTTGGATGCTACCTCAGACGATGTTGATGGCTGGTCCTTACTTGCTTCATCTCCAAGTATATCCACATTGGCTTGCACCCTCATCTCTCCAATAGGACGTCTAGGAGCCATGGATGAGGTGTTCAATGCCTCAGACAATGTGAAAGACTAAGGAAGTCTAACCTGTCGGCTAGCCTCCTCTCTTTGTGGATCCAACTCCATAGACGCTCCTCTAGACTCAGTAGTATGTGTTGCACTACGAGTCACAAAGAATCTACACATGGTTGTGCATTTTGCACACATGTACTCCACAACATCTCCATCATATGATGTAGAGGCACCAGCTCCAGAATCTGATCTTTGTTTGGCTATAGCCATACTTGCTATCTTCTGCTCCAACTGCTCTAGTCGAGATGCCATGTTCACCTCATGATTAGCCTCATGGGCTAACACTTGAGTAGGGGCTGGCCCTCTACCACCACCCCTGCCACCTTGAACTCCTCGTCCTCACTCTTGTTGATCGTAATTCTGGATGGAGATCAAAACATTGATCCATCATGTGACTATGTCTGTGACAATGCTCACATGATTTTGATCCAACAGCATCCATCCTTCGACCTCGAAGATAATCCTTCTTGTGATGAGGTCCACCACATGTCCAACACACCATCCTAACAACTGATTGTTGACCTGAAAAGGATGGTAATGGTCTGGATGTTGCACCTTCACCACTCTGTCTTGATGGTCGAGACTGTCCCACAAGTCTATCATAACCACTCCGGGTTTGTGTTGTAGACTCGTAACGTGAAGACGTTGATGAAGATGGTGAATCCTTGCTGAACCCAGTAGTCACCACCCTCTCTTCTTGCATGTTGAGCTCAATACGCTCAACAAGATAAAACACAATGGCCAACGTAGGTGATGTCTCCTGTAATAAGGTAGCATCTCTCACTCTACGTCTCAACTCCCTATCCAATATCCCATACCAATATTGGACAGCTTGTGCCTCTGTCACCCCATGGGTAACAGTGATCAACCGACGCATTCTTGTATACGCCTCTCGAAGACTCTCCCTAGTCTTCCGTTGAAACTCTTACAAGCCTCGTAGCTTGTCAGTTCTCACTCCTTGGTAGTCTCTCCTCAACCGTGCGAAGAACTCCAGAATAGGGTTAAAGGTTGGGACCTTTGAACTCTTCCCAACTGTACTAGCTCCAACCGTATCATCAGTGCCAGGTATAGATGATGAACTTGCACCTCCAAACACTGTACTGGAAGTAATAGAGATGTAGTTTGGAGACCAGTATTGTCTCCAGAACTCTATCTCCTCAAGGTGTTCACGCCGAACTCATGATAATCATCCATCGGCGGACACTCCAAATGATGGAATAATCCCTTCCAAGTCATAAACCGACAGAACAATTTAGAGTTGCGCATCCGCTGTAAATCACATCATGAGTCAAACTCCTGGATGAAGTCATCCAACTCAATAGTGCCAACTATACCCGAATATTGTCTAGGACCCTTGGTGGCCCCATAGATATCGTCCATGTCCCACAACAACGGTGTGGATACACACTCCAAGATATCACCAAGCTTAGCTCCGCCTCTCGAAACCAAATCGAGTCTTCTCGTGTGAACCTCAAAGGCCAAGGTTGGTATCGCACTCCGCTACGGGTGCACCCAATGCTAACCCGAGCAGTCTCTCTTCCGGATCCTCCAGAGAATTCCACCGTGACACTAATGTTTCACCTCCGCAACCGTACAAAAACAGGTCTCCAATTGTAACCAGAAACAACAACTCGAACCAGAAACCGCAACAAAAGGTACTCGAGGCACCACAAGGTGCTAACACAAGGGCAACCTGAAACCCAGTCTATAGGTCCGCAAGTCTTGCCTCATTGGGGAGAAACATGGATAGTCTCACATGTCCAAAAATTTTGAGCTTTAGGGGTTTGAAATTGAAGTTGAAGATTTTCAGAGTCCCGCAGAAGTTTCAAATGGTGTCCTTTTGCGAAAAAAAAATTTGCATTAGGTAGCAAATTGAAAAAGACTAGCTTAAGGCAATGCCTTATATAACTAGTTTATCAGCGTTAGTTTATCGATCTGGAGAGCAGAAGATCTCCAAAATTGAGTTTTTGTGTTTTTAAATGCCCTTCTAAGGCAATGTCAGTCCGGGTTGGGTTGGTTTGACCCCTTTGATGGATGTTTTTGAGATGGAGTATGGTGCTTTATGTTTCTTGTGATTGATATACCTCCATCTATGCTTCCTGTTTATGCACCATGTTTGTTTGTGTTGGTACTTTGTTGTTTGGAGTGTTGGTGCTCTTGTGTGATGTCGATAAGCCCTGCAACCTTGTCATCTTCTAGGGACTACTATGGCAACTCTTGTTGATCGTAATTCATGATAAGAATCAAAACATCAATTGATCATGTGACCATGTCTGAGATAATACTCATATGATTTTGATCCAACATGATCCATCCTTTGATCTTGAAGACAATTCTTCTTGTGATGATATCTGTAATAAACAAGTTACACAAAGGAATGCATAATATAGTGAAATAGAGTTCGTTCCCAAGAGAACGAGCATTAATTTATTACCATGGATGAAGATGTGAGTTTATATTTCTTTTTTTCACTCTTGACATTCACAATCCAAAGAGTTGTGCGAATGTATAACTCTAAGGTACACCACTTGACTGTGGATGCACCCAATGCTAACTCAAGCAATCTCTCCTCCGGTGTTGCAAAGGACAATTCTTCGCTCTGAGAACGCTCGAGCGCGTGGCTGTAGAAGAACCCTCTAGAACCTTGTGTGAGTTGTCAATCTCTTCTTCTTCTCCTTAGCACTCCACATTACAACTGGTAAAACTTCAGCGGAAGAAGATCATGATATCCGATAATTGGACCAATTACTTTTGCTTAAACTTTACAGAAAATTGCTTCACAAACCTTTCAATATGTCAAAAAAGTTTCAGATGTTTTTGCACTCTAGATCTCTCAAAACAATTGTTGATTTACCCACTATCACAAGGTGATATGCAGACCCCTGTGTACAAAACCCATCACACATCCCAATATTTAACTCCAATTGCTTTCAAATTTCATGAGAAAGTCACTCATCATCCGAACTTCAACTCTAGAAAGTTTTATTGACAGAAAATTCTGAAATCAAAAGATATGATTGATGTACTAAGTTTGTGATAGTCAGTGCAATCCTGCAACTCTGAATGCTTGCACAAACTTCAACCTATCACTCCGTACTCAAAACTCATCCAATCGAGTCAAAACCTCAATCAAAACACAAGCCTAAGTCGTAAACTATATCTCTGTCAACTCAGATCTCCCAAAACCCTCGTCAAATTCTCACAAACACTCCAAATACACTCAAAGGTTGAAATTTCTCTCTCTAACTTTCAATCACCGTTTCAGAGTGACAAATCCTTCAAATCCATCCATTCTTGAGTCCATGTTATAGCTCGTCTTGTCAGCTTTCCAAGCCTATCCTCAAATTTTTTAATGTCCCCCTTAAAGGTCTCCAAAATCCCTAAAAACCTCGAAAAGTTGCCCTAGTGTCCTCATTGGTCAAAACTCCTAGACCAATGGGAATCGAGAATGCTATTTTGACCTTTAGTGTGGCCAAATTAGCTCCATTGAAACTTAGAGCTTTACAACTATCCTAAACACTCTACTTAGACATCCTATACACAATATGAGTTGTCACTAATAAGAGTTAAAATGACAACTTAAAACCATCTAAGTATACCCAAAAGCGATCACGATGAAGACACCGGATGTTGATCACAAATGGACTCGACAATGGTACATCTTGAGGATCATGTTGTCTCCTATCCACGTCCTACGTCGATTCCACTTCAATAAGATAAGCTCCTTAGTCAGCAAGGTGATGTGTCTAGATCTCCCTAGCTCTTTACAGCCTTACAATGCCATCTGTTACCCTAACCTAAATTATCGTCGTCATGACAACAACTTTGAAGATGACACATGTCATGATCTTCTCATAGTAGCCGCATCACAACACGACACCGGAACCTCCAAAGAACTCCAATGTGACACCGATATATCACCTCCGTAATTGTACTGTGATCTCCGGGCTGACTCTCACTCAGGTTTATCTCCGATGGCTTTTTGGAAGCTCATCATGAATTTAAAAGGATTGTTCCCATCCTATGATCATGACCCTAATGCACACTCTTACACAAACTCTCAAAGTGCAAACTCCATAATGCAAGTTCTCACAAAGAGTAAGATATCACTCAAAAGGAAGGGATATTTTGATGATCAAAGTCTTCATTGAATTAAGGCTCCAACTCGAACATGACTTCTCCAAGAACCAAGCTTCTCAAAACAAGGTTTCTCCAAAACTAAGATCACAAAACTAACTTCTTCCAAAACTAACTTGAGAGTTGTTTTTTAACCTCTCTTTTAAACTACTTAGAATCTTACCATAATAATTATAAGTAACCACCATGTAATCTTTTCTTACCAAATTTAATCGAGGTAGAGATCACAAATCCCAATGAAAAGGATACATGAGAACATGCAATTGGTCCACTTGGATCTTCTAGAAGCCCAACTATCCTCCAATTGGCTTTAATATACCAAGTCAATCTCGCCCCTAGATTTAAGTATCTTCACCAAGTCCAACTAATGAAAACTAGTCCAAGTCAAGGAAAGTCAATTTGTTTCTTGATTCCTACTAAACAACAAAATAATCGTTCTCATCTACCACACTAGAAGCTACTCTATATTTTTCTTCAACTTAACCATAACTAGCTAAACATAGTAGATTTTTACAATTTAGATATACTCATATTTCATCCTATATGTAAAAATATGGATGTTACAACACAACAACATGTCCCCAACTGGAACCAAAAACCGTAACATAAGGTACTCGAGGCACCACAAGGTGCTAAAACACAATGGCAACCTAAAACCAGCCATCACCACAAGCACTCACCCAATCTACATATCCCTAAGTCTTGTCTCACAGAGGAGATACATGGATAGTTTGAATGATCTGCAAATCCAGCCTCACTATCAGCAATACACATGAACATCGACAGCACACATGAGCTCCAACACAAATAAACCTGGTGCACAAACAAGAAGTCAAGATGGAGGTATATCAATCACAAAAAACATAAATAACAATACTCCATCTCAAAAAATCCATCAAATGGATCAAACCAACCCAATCCGACTAATATAACATAAGGAGGGCATTTAAAAACATTAAAACTCAATTTTGGAGGCCTTTTGCTCTTCAAATCGATAATATGACATTGGTAATTTGGCTATATAAGTTTTTTCAAAAGCTAGACTTTCTCAATTTTCTACCTAATGCAAAAAAATTTTTGCAAACAAACACCGTTTGAAACTTCTACGTGACTTTGAAAATCTTCAACTCTAATTTCAAACCTCTAATATCAAGATTTTGCAATTCTGACACTGAGAGTCTTATGCCTAGTGTCTCTACGCCCGCAAGAGATACTTTACATCTTCTATCACTCCCATAAATTTTAGATCAAGCGGACACTATATAATAATCTTATAGCCTACCACTCTTATGTTCGACCCAAAAACTTTAAAACATCAAATCTTGGACTTGGAGCACTTATGTCTAAAATCTTTTTTGGCCTATCTTGATTTCAAGCCCCAAGGTAACTATGAGCATCGATCCACTTTGTCAATTTTTAGCAATACTTTCACCCTCCAAAATTCTCAATTTAGATTTAATCACAAACAGAAAATACAGAAATTTGAAACTTATCACAACTTTGAATTGACTTTACTCACCACCGCGACCTTCACTCCATCAACGCCTTGCACACTTAATAGCAAATAGACCGAAGTTATCATTAATCAAAATTTATCAAAACACCTTGAGCACTCCAAGAACACGTAGTTCTCACCACAAAATCCAATTTGAGTTTTCAAAGTAATCTTTTCTATTCTCAAAACGTCCACAAAGACACTCCAATCACATCCATAACATAGAAGAGAAATTATAATCGAGCCAAACCCACTTTGTGCTTCAAAGACTCTAGGTTTCTGCACTAGCTACTCTCCACCATAGCCATACTCTCAAAGGCTCAACTTTGAAAAACTGCACCCCAAGGAGCCCTAATTCAAACTCTACCCCTTGAGCATTAGGTCTCCTAATAGAGTTGTTGGCCCTAACGAGAGTTCGAGTGTAAATCACGCTAACTATACAATCAGCTCTAACTGCTACATCTGATGATGCATATGCGCACCTACCTAACTAGGGATGACGTTACATAAATCGAGACACAACACTAAGAATGTGTTGGTAAATATAACCCTGATGATAATAGATCAAAAATAATTTCAAAACATGATATCTATATATAAAATCTCAACATGTTTTACATTATATAGATTTAGATTAAGTTTAAAATCCAATGTATCCCACATGGCTTTCATGTCTCGATATCACACATTAGATAATTCTTATAAAACATATAATCTTCATATATTCCATAAATTACTTTGCTATAGCTTTCATTTTGGAACTACCATATCAATACATAGTAGCTTCATCATATTTTTATCCAAACAAGCAAGTTAACTTTTATGTTTTGGATCTTGTGTGTTACTATTCTATGTTTTAATAACAAATCTAAGATTTGGTTTCCCAAAACCATCTATCTAACTAAGTACACTTTTATATAATGATATCATTCATCTTATATTTTGGTTTAATGAACACAAAATAAAATGACATTTAGAGCTAAATTTTATATTATCATACTAATTTTTTTTTAAAAATTTTAAAAAATTCATAATCATATGTATTTTAGTCATTATGCATTTCAAACAAGATTTTAAATATTAGATGGATATGATAATTTTGAAATAATTTTGGTGTTTAAATTTTATTTAAATTTGTTGAACTGTAAATTTATTATTAGTAGATATAATTTATAATATTTAAATTTGTTTAAAATTATAATATAAATAATAAAAGTATAATAGTATTAAAAAATTATTTATTTTATATTTTTTGATTTATATATATAAATGATAATTAATAGCTATATTTTTGAAATTTTGATAAATATAAAAGTTTCATTTATTTTTTCACATATAATTATATTATGAAAAGCTTCATTCATGAAATTTTTATTTGTTTGTAACTATCACATGGTTGTGTTTTGGATTAGATTTGGATGTTGTTATGCATTCATAACAACATTGAATAATCACATATCTTGTGATTTCAAATATTTTATTAATTTTGTATAGTCCAATTTGACATAGCGGTCACTTACACTACTCATTGTGAATATATGAATATTATTAGTGATTGCTCTAAGAAATTTTAGTTTTTTTATGAAAGATAAATATTAATGAAAGATAAAATGTGTAATAATACTATTAAGTGAAATATATTACATTTCCTTTCTGTATGAGTAAATAAAAAATCATTTAGATAGGGATGATACGTTTGGACGTAGGTAAGCAATCGTTAACAAATATTTCAAAATGATCCATTAGTTTGAAAAAACAATGAAATGGGAAAGTGGTATGGACTATAAAACCATAGAGAGAAGACGGATCCATTACACAATGTGGCTATTGTCATCAAATGAATCTCGTCTGAAATGAATCTTCGTCCGCCATCCACTGGGACGGGACAATGCTCAATACTCAAAAGACAGCAGAACATAAAGCGACAGACCCACATCCGAATATTCCGTACCCGTAATAAGCCCACAAAAAAGTTTAACGAATGTTGGTTAGGGAGCAAAATGATCCGTTGGATTGGTTCTAGCGTACTGTTGGTTTGAAGCGAGGAGAGTGGGGTTCGGTCGAGGACCGGAACAACAAATCATTGCCAGCCATGCACGACGAGAAAGAAGGGGAAAGAGACGATACAACATACATACGGATTGGTTCTACGTCGAAATAATTCTAGGGCTTCCATGGCCGTCTTTCGGTCCCCAAAATTTGAGGATGCCTTGGGCTTTTGCTTTGATTTAGCGTTCCCTACTTCCTTCCTTCCTTCCTTCCTACCGTCCGTCCGTCCGTCCTGTCTCGGCCGCACGGAGGCGGAGCAGATAAACACGACGGTCGGCCGTACGTACCGACTGGCGAGAGAGCAGCGACGCTACCGTGTCCGGTATTGCTTGGCGATGTTGGCGGAAGAGGGTGCACCTGAATACACTATGAGGGTCATCGGACGGCGGCGGGGCGTTGTAGCGAGGCCGAGGTGCGTCGATCGAACGGCGCACCAGTGGGGTGGAAGGAGGAAGGGGCTCCCGGCTCACCCAACTACGTTACTTGAATGTGAAGGAGGCCGCGGCCCCTTGGCCGTCGTCCACTGTCGTCCTGACGCTGCTCGCGCTTGCGGACGCAAAAGGCGGAGAGAGGAGTTGGCGTTGTTGGGGTGCGTTGTTGTCGTTGCTCGTGTTCATGCGCAGCAGCAGGAAAAAGATCAATATTCTTCTCTCTCTGGGATTGTGTGAGAGAGTGTGCGTGTTGGTGACTGCCTCCCTGCCTTTCTGCCTGTCTGATCTGCAGCTTCTTCTTCTACTTCCTTCTTCATCATCTTCCCTTTCTTTCTTTCCTCCCTTCGCTGCTACTGCTGCTGGGCTGGTCTGGTGCTGCTGCTGCTGCTGTGGCTGTCCCCTTCTTTCCTTTTTTCCCGTAGACTAGTCTACTAGAACTACTACTACTACTACTTGTCCTTGCCTTTCCCTCTATCTGTCCGTTCTCTTTTTCTCTACGCACTGTGAGGAGAGGAGGGGTGAGGTGGTGGTGGTGGTGAGTGCGGGAAGGAGGGAGGTGACATCGGCGCTTTCATCTCTTTTATTTTCTCACTGATCGTTCGTGTCTTGGTCGCGGATACACGCACAACTACAGACATTAAGGAAGACCGAGGGAGGGCAGGAAGGAAGCGGGGTTCTGCACTTATTTGGTTTTCTCTCCAGGGGACGTAGAGCAGGATGAAGATATCGGTGAAGACACTCAAGGGCAACCACTTTGATCTCGACGTCAGCCCGTCCGATACGGTACGTGTGTAGCTTTATTCGTCTAATCTCGTGTTTGGGTTTGAAGTGCTGGATTTCTGATGATTTTTGTGCCGTTTAGGTTCTTTGGGTGCTGCGGTCGACCTCGCAGCGATAGTGTTTAGGTTTCGGAAGGTGTTCTGTCGAGGTTTTTATCGATGAAACTCGTGCTTATCCGACCAATTCTCGGCCCGTCGGTTTCTGCGCCGCCTCTTTCGCGAGTTCAGGGTTTCGCTCGCTGTTCCGACTTCGCGATTGAATGTATGCTTGTAGGTTCTTTCGTCGTCGTGTCTGTGCATGTCTCTTATCTAGAACGTATCTTTTTTCTGCCACTGAGTCGGAATCGACTCTGGGTTGTCTTTGTTTCAAAAGTTCTGATAGGGTTCCATATTATTGCTACCGAACAAGTGTCGCAAGTTCCAGGGCTTGTCGACTATCGCATGGTGGGTAACGGTGGCATTGGCGTATGCCTAATAGTGGTCTTGGACTTAATAATATGGAAGCTGATGAGGAGCAGGCCTTTCTATGAAACATCAAACGGTTTTTATGTCATAATTTGCAGCAGCTCTTTTCTTTATTGCCGCCGTGCAGTCTTGTGCGGCGAGAATCATCGCTCTGAGGGCATGTCTAGCTATTTTAGAGTTTGCGAAAGGGTACGATCGTCAGTGGAAGGGACTTGCCCTTTGAATGTCTCATATGATTGAGAGGAGCACTTAATCTTGCCAACATTGGATGTCATTAGGATTGGGAATTGCGGATCGTTGTCTGCACCATTACGGTGCTGCTGTCGCTTTCGGAACATTTATTTGGTGTGGTCCCTTACGTGGATTGACTCGTGTTCATAGGAGCGGGTACTCGTCGATAGAGGAGTAGTTGTGTTTTGGAAAGTTTTGAATATTTGTTTTTTTGTGCTGATTCGCATTTACATCAAAATTCCTCTTCATTTTTCCTTGCCGTTGGGATTGAGAGGTGTAACAGGCTTTTTCAGTGTTTATACTGCCTGTAATTGGATGAAGTCTGCTGAATAACTTCTGGATGTCTGTGTGAACAGTTGAAATACTAAGCAGAGCTGTAGACCTTCAGAAGCTCTTTGGGCCACTTCTGTTGTTTTCATAACTTATTGCAGCGAAGAATTCAACGAGGTCCTTTTCATAATAGTTGAAAGTCAATAAATTTCTGAGGCGGGAATTGTTCGTATTTATCATGTAGGTTATTGCTGTAAAGAAACAGATAGAAGATACGCAAGGAAGAGAGCTCTTTCCCTGTGCTCAACAGCTCCTTATTCACCAAGGGAAAGTGCTGAAAGATGAGACGACTATGGATGACAATAAGGTTTCTGAAAATGGATTTCTCGTGGTCATGCTGACCAAGGTAAGATCTCTTTCGACTAACGGTTTCTATTGTTTCGTTCCGTGCCTTCTATTTATTTTATTAATGCCGTGGATATGGAGAACTGGTCGGAGATGAGTGTAATGGCTTTTTTTCGGGCAATTTAAGTTTCTCTCAGGTTGCTCGTACCCCTCAACTGTGAGTCGCATCATCTACTAGAACATGCCATTTGTTTTGGTCCTCGGCTTTATAAGTACGGTCTGTCTCAAAAGGGAAGCGCCTGCGTTCTTTCGTACTTGTTTCAACGTATTCTATAATGACGCATTGGATGTAGGTCGCTCTTCAAATCGAACATGAGTCGAGAGCCTCCTCTTTGTGAATGCTACGCATCAATCAAAGTTCACTATCCATTTCAAAATGCTTGCTGTATCTGGTTGTGTTGTCATTATGTCATATTTTTGGATAATCTTTTTCGTGTATTTCTGATCACCACTAACAAGCTCAATTCTCCCTCAGACGAAGTCAGCTCCAGCAGCGCCGCCAACATCCTCTTCTTCGGCTCCTGCACCAGTAAGTCCTTATGTCCTGAATTTAACCTGCTTGGATGGTAGCACGGATTACGCCTTTCATTATGAAGCTGATGAATGGAGCATGACAAATCAAAAGTGAGTGCAAATCTTGCATTTTGTACTATTCATTCGTGATTAAGGTTGTCTTGGCATTTGTTCGCAGGCTCCAGCTGCTGCACCTCCTCCCGCAGCAGCCCCTACTGCTGCCCCAGCTCCGTCTCCCCCCCCAGCTCCCACGCCTCATACAGCACCGTGAGTTGAACACCGATATATAGCGTGGCTTGGTCTGAAAGTATGTCTGGGATCTTGATGAAAAAGTGTCAGAGACGAGTGTCATGTCTTTTGTTCAATTTACCCCTGTCTCAGCTGACCGTTTTTCCTGTTCCTGTTGACGAGTTGTCAGAAAGTTGAGTTTTCTAACTAGTCACATAATTGGCTATTATGCTTCCAGGGCCCCTCCTGCAGCTCTACCTGGCTCTGCCCCTCCACCCCCTGGCTCTGCCGCTGCTGCCGCTGCGTACGTGCACTCTTATCGCTTGTTTTCCTTCTATTGTTTCTCTGCGGTACCATGTTGTGGCTTTTGTGGGGTTTTTTTCTTACTCAACGTCCGTCAGCTCGAAGTTATCTGATTTCCAGCAGCAGTTAATCCACTTAACTTTGATCAAGCGTTCGGGGACATAATTATGAACAAGCAACCTAGTGCGAAGGAACGTATGATTGTTGTGGTTTTTGGAATTTACGAAGCTGCTGCCATAGCGGTTGGTTGACAGTCACCTTAGTGGTCACCTTTTCACACTGTATCCTCCTGTATGTGTAGGCAACTGATACATTTATTACATAAACAGCATAGTCGTCGTGTATGTGTAGACAATTGATACATTTATTACATAAAGAAGAATGGACTATCACTGTAATGTATAATACACAAATGAAGGGCTATAAGTGGGAAGAGGGCTCACCTTGTATTCTCTTTGTCAACCACTCTGGTACTTTTTACTATTTAGGAAAGCAATTTTTTTTTCTCTTTGAATTATTTTACTCAACTCGAAGATAGCGCGGACTGTCTTTACTTTCGAGCACTCTTTTTTTAGCGACTGACCTTTTTTGGGAAAGTGGGGTCGATTGAAACAAATTCGTTGAATCAATATAAAGTTAACGGATTTTAGCTGACTTTTTGCGCAGAGCTCTTGCGGACCCCTATGGTTTAGCTGCCTCAAACCTTGTCGCGGGTACGAATCTTGAGCAAACTATTCAACAAATTATCGACATGGGAGATGGAAGCTGGGACAGAGACACCGTTGTACGAGCTCTACGGGCTGCTTACAATAATCCTGAGCGAGCTGTGGAATATCTGTATTCTGTATGTTTCTGGCTCTTGACGATCTGGTCTTCTTGAAATCTTCTCCAAGTTTTCTAGATTAAGTTTCCGAAATCCGTACTGTTGTCAGAGTATGACCTGTTCTGAGTTGTACCACTCCATTTGTGTGCTTGTAAAGATTTACAGAAAAGGATTATGTTGAAGCTAAGATATATTTCTCAAATGCAGGGAATCCCCGAAGCTGCTGAAGTTGCAGTTCCCGTGGCTCGAGGCCCTGCCCCACCTCAAGGGACAGGGGTTGCCCCAGCAGCCGTGCCACCTCCTGCCGCAGCTGCCCAACCAGCACCCCCTGTTGGTGGTCCCAATGCAGCACCCCTAGATCTTTTCCCTCAGGTAATTTACAAGAGTGGGTTTTATTTTATTATTTGGTCACAAGTATTTGCATGTAAGTGTGTGGTTAGTGTGTGTGTATTCCTGAGATTTTTGGCCATTTTCTCTTTTCAGGGTATTCCAGGTATTGGCGGCCCAGGGGCCGGTGCTGGTGCTCTGGATTTCCTACGGAACAATGCCCAGGTATTCTCCCCACCTTGCTTGGAAATCTGCAAGGTGAGCTTTAATAGTCGCGGAGTGGGTTGCGGGCAGGATTGTACTGTCTTAAAACTAACAAACGTATGGGGATGTGAATTCAAATTTTCATGCCTTTTTCGTATCCTAAAGAATACTAGAAGAAGGGAAAGATTTGGTTGTTTGACATCGTTAAGAAATAGTGAATGACTTGGACTGTCGATCTATAAACTGATAATTTAATGACGTAAAGCTGATCACTACATTGTCTTCCTGTAGTTTCAAGCTTTGAGGACCATGGTTCAAGCGAATCCACAAATTTTGCAGGTATGTAATCTAAGTGTAATTCAAAACTGTGATTGGTTCATGCTTATTTCACTCGGTTTCTGAATAATCTTCTTCATTTGTTGAAGAAGATTATTCAGACGGTGAGCAACATCTGGTTTTGTTCCTGAAGTCAAATTAGAGACTAGAGTACATGTCGTTTCCGATTTTCATAAATTCAAAACGATGAAGAAATTCAGAACCATGAGTCAGTGTGAGGGGATGTTTTTTTAATGAAAGTAGGCGAACTACCCAATATTCAGGAAATTCTCTGACTCCCTTGGCTACTGAGGCTTTTGGATTGGGGCTGGAGCTCTAGCACGAGGGCTTTCTCATTTTCGTCCTTTTGTGCTATATTCGCCCTGAGTGGTCTCCTGTTCTTTTATGCATAATAACGAAGAGACGAAAGCATTTGAGGCACATGTGACAAGAACAGATAAGATGGAATTATTTTTCAAGAAAAATAATTCCATGCAAAGAATAATCTTCAATGCTCAAATATAAGTTTTATTGATTCCTTGGGAGGTTTGCACCTTGGTTGTGTGTTTAGTACAAATGTCGTACTTGTATCATACATACCTATTCAATTGAATTTGACCTGTGTTCATTTTTTTTATCTCAGCCTATGCTCCAAGAGCTTGGAAAGCAGAACCCACAATTGTTGCGCCTCATTAATGAGAATCAGCCTGAATTTTTACGTCTTATCAACGAACCAGGCGGTGAAGGAGGTGAAGGGTGAGTTATCCTTTTGAATATGTTTGAATATGCTGTGGACATTTCTTATCTGTTCAGAGGAGGGACTGTTGATTTGAAGTTCATGCTCTCCTTTTCTTACACTGTGTTCATTGTGCTCTTTTCCTCGCAGAGACTTGCTTGGTCAGCTTGCAGGAGCCATGCCTCAATCTATAAACGTCACCCCAGAGGAGAGGGAAGCTATTGATCGGGTATGTCCTCCTTTTGTAACTTTTAAGGAGCTAGTAGTAGTTATCTTCTTGTCGTGAATCTTTAGATCCACTTCTCTTACTGTGTGAGAAGACCTGATATGTACTGTCCATGATCTTTTACTTCTCTTTTGTCTGAATCTTGTTTTTGTTGTTTTAAATGAACTTTTCTTTTGGATGATTATTACCTTATGCCGCCGCAAGGTTCTCTTCTTTATAAATCGTGCAACTTAATGTGTGATGGGTTACCGGAATGGCGTCTAGCTTATGTTGCGTGAGGGATCGTTCATCCTGATGTCGTCTTTCATCATTTGCTTACATCGTCCGTAGCTGATATACAAAGTGTATATGCGTTATTATATGCCTCTTATTACCGAATAGTTGCGTTGTATATAAGGCGTCTTGTAAACTTTTATCTGGTTATCTGCTATTCTTCGCTCAATAGCTCTGCCTCATATGAGGCTTCGTTAATGTGATACACAGGGTGCTATATAGTGCCATGCATTGTGCACAGCAATTGCTGTTCGGTAGAATCCATTCCCTACTCTGGCATCTCCACTTTCATGACAATGCCTGATTGCATGATGGCGAAGAGATGCTTGCCCTTAGATGTTGAAGATGGTGTCTGGGCACGGTTGTAATCAACGCACTACAGTGTAGATAATTTCTGTTTTTTAATTTTATGTTATTTAGGTCCCTGCCCTTCACTTGTGTATGCCTTTTTCGGTCACATGTCCACTGTATATCCTTCTGTTCTCTTATCTTTAGACTGTGCGTTAATGCCCTTGTGCTAAACTTCTATGGCTGATCTCCAACTATTTTATGTATCTTCATGTATTGCTACCAGTATTTCCAGGAGTCCGCAGTGTCGCATAACATGCGGGATTAGCTGAGTTTACTTTTCAGCTTTTTCATCCATGTCTTATTCTCTAATATATTGTGTTTAAATTCTGTTTATATATTTGTTCGATTTGTCTGTGATGTACAGCTTGAGGCTATGGGATTTGAACGAAACCTTGTTATCGAAGCCTTCCTAGCATGTGACAAGAATGAGCAATTGGCTGCAAACTACCTACTGGAACACGCGGGGGATTATGACGACTAAGATCAGTGAAAGTTAACAATTCTTGTGACCTCCTTATCGGCGGTGTAAGAGAAGATGTGGTTAGAAGTCTGTTAGCTGCTCTCGTTCCCTTGGCCATGTCTTTCGGCCAGTACTATGCAACTTTAGTTTACTGCGGACTCACCCTTTTCCGGATGCCATCTCCTCGTAGAGACAGAAGGCAATCATGGGGTACAAGCATTTAGAATATGGTGTGGGTTGCTTTGCTAGGACTGTGCTGCACCATCTTCAGCTTGTGTTGTCAAATTCTTAGGGAGTTGTTTGTTATATTTGTTTCACGTTCCCTAATGAGTGTAGATTGCCACGCATGCCTGTGGCAGGTTAAGGAACTAGGAGCAGATCTCCCTTGAGCGTATATTGTTTCGTCAGTAGCTTGGTAAATAATGCGTTTCTGCTCTGTCTAGCATGCTGCGCTTAAAGAAGGGCTGTAATGAGAGTAGCTAAAGGGCTGGTTGCCCCGCAACATCCTGCCAATGTTTGCCTTCTCGATAACACAGTGCGCTGTATAGCTGGACAAATGAAGCTTACCAAACTCTTCTACGTAGTGAAACTTGTGGAAGATAAAGTTGGTCATGTTATTTTAATTCAGAGCTTTATGTGATTGCTCCTTCTCTGAGGAGGGCTGTCTCTTAGTCTTAGTTGACTCCACACAGCGGCCACTAATAGGTTGATTAACTTTTTCAATGTCAACTCGCTGCCGCGTAGAGTATTTTTCTGTACAGCGGAGCATATTTGCCTGGTGGATGTAAAGTCTGATTTGAGTTCTTGTTGAATCACACTTGGTGTTGCAATTGCAATCCTTTCAATGTGTCGGATGTGCAGTGAAATTGCGTGTGCTGATGTTGTCTTTGTCTGTTCAAAAATGCGTACGGGTGTTCTATTGAGCTGGTCAGTTATCCAGGTGCAGGAAAAGTATCTGATAATCTACAGCTCGGTCGGTGCCAGTGCGCAGATGGGATCTTAGGTTTGATTCGTACTCATGATTGCGATTGCTCGTTGCAAGATGGGATTGATCATGTATTCTTTCCCGAATCTAATTTGTATTGCTGCAGGTAGAACTATCTGTGTTCTTGATGGAGATTGTACTTGCACTTGCCACTCAAGAGATTCGTTTTACTCACAATGAGGCAAAGTTTTAAGTGGTGGCTTTTCGTAGGGCCCAGTACAAATGTACATGTTAATAAGGTTCCACTGCTGCGTGTACAGTTCAGATTAATTTGTCAGATGGTATGTGTGTTATCATCAGAGTTGTCTTCAATCACGGAAATGAATCCTACAGCATTAGAACCTTTCATGTTCGCCACAGATACTATCTGAACCTTTCATGTTCGCCACAGATACTATCTGAACGTAAGTATGCTTATTGGATGAGCAACTTGCGAACGCAGAAGAACCGCACGTTATTGTTTCAAAACCGTACGCCCATCGGGTGAAAACAACTTGCGAACGCGGGAGAGTCGTGGCTGTGTTAGATGCGATGCTCGGAGGTAGAGACTTCGTGATACTTTTTGCATTTAATAGTTTAGGGTTTAGGGGACCTCTTTCCATGAAGGACCAGCATTTTTTTCGGACCGTCCTCCTTCGGCTGAATTCTCTCAGGCCATCCATTCTCCTTGCATTGTTTTCGTGCATTCCAGGAAATTTCTTGCATCTGTGTTAGCCAATCAACGAGAGGAACAGAGCAAACATCAAGAGCACGTTCAGACTTTATGACAAGTCATTACAATTAAAATGTAGAGAGATTGAAAAGATCCGGCATGTCGTCTAACGTGATGAGTCCTCATCAAAGCACACCAAAGATACGAAAATGCCATTACCCCATCATTCGTTCACTGTGAAAATCCGTGAAGTGTTACTGTCAGTGGGAAGCAGGATCTACGCGGCGGAACTAGTGCATGAACTAGGCCTATACCCGGTCTGTTCCTAAACTGGAAGTCCGGGCCTATGATTAATGACGAAAGCCAAAGTTAAGACAATCACACGTGCTCTCCAAAGTGCCCAATAAGGCATGGTTTAAGGCTCTTCTTGAGGCTAAAGTAGATCGTAGCTCCAGAATATGTACCTCTCTATAACACCTAGTTTACGCAGTAGGTATCTCAAGTAGGAATTATGACAACCAGCGCTTCAATGTTCGCCCGGCCGCTGTCCTGCGTCGAAAAGTATTAATTCTTGGCCATTCGGCTGTAAGAATTTTCCGATCAGTAAGCGGGGGCTTGTTCCGAAGCCCATGTTCTCGTTTACCTGCATCTAC
Source organism: Marchantia paleacea (assembly GCA_014180765.2). Lineage (NCBI taxonomy): Eukaryota > Viridiplantae > Streptophyta > Marchantiopsida > Marchantiales > Marchantiaceae > Marchantia > Marchantia paleacea. Next base: position 265,917 of record MUAA02000060.1, read on the forward strand.
ATTTTTCTTTTCCTTTCCTTTTTCATATTGTAATTCTTAAAACAGTTCACAAGTAAAAAGTATCTAGCTAAAAGGATGGGAAGACCTCATTAAGCCCTACATGAATGAAATCAAAGGAGTAAGATAGGGCTACAATAAGATTGTAATTCTTATAGATGGTGAGTTCAACCTATTACACAGCCATTTCGGTTCTCTTTCTTATTGGTATATGCTGTTAACATTACATTTTGATTTTATGAATGCTATTTGGTTCTCTCGGCTTTTGCTTTATTCTTTACAGCTAGATAGTGTTCGGATCTATTCGACATAGGTCCGGGCTTTGGTTTGTTGGGCAGCCAGCTTAAAGGAAGCTGGAACCAGCACAGAAGCCTCGGCACCTCGCTATCTGCTGATGGAGCGACACGAGTGTACGTGATGGGAGTTTGACGCCTCTCGTTCAAACGTTGTTGATGGTCACTGGATGCCTTTCCCACAACTGGAAATCGATATTGATTTGATCTCCGCTTGGTTCCCACTCGCTTCCAATTTACACCGTTTTTCTGCTCGAAGACTTGGCTCCTATCTGCATGTTTGCATCTACTCCTTTCTATTCAGTTGTCACCGCTTTAAACGTCTCCGAAAGGCAGTTCCAAAGCCATGTCTAATTGTCGTTTGCAGTGGGCTGCATTCTCTATGGTCTTGAAAATCTTATGTGGCTTCTTATTCTATAGATCTGCAGTAATATTCAGTACTTCAGACAGCCTCTACCATCGGGCGCTTGTGATTGGTGATGGCTTTCCTGGACCCCAAGAGTCAGTAACTCGTGATAGTTGTGGATGCGAGGCAGTCGGTGCAGGGCTTCGGTCACAACCTCAATGACCAAAATTGTCCTCTCGCCGTTTCCTACAATTCTCTGCCTATGTCCGAGCGTTCGTTGATTACTTCTTTCCGTTGATCTGTATGCTCGTGCATGAATCGATAGACGCACGCGTTCCAGGGAATATCAGCCGATCAATGAACACTCGAAACGAACCTGTCTCGGGCAAATATGCCAGCCAGCAGCCAGCAGGCTAGGAGAATGATCGCTCCCCCGCACGGGCAATCGATGGATCCATCCATCCGACCAGTTTCACCGGCTCCCCAGTGCTGGAATGAATTTTCCTTGACGGCTGCACAATACGGGGCCGGGCGCTTTTACAAGCACCTTCTGGGTCGCTGGGGCTCTGTAATACAAGCTCGATGGCCCTCTGCTGTGCAGCCGCCGTCCGGAGTGGAAGTGAGGAGAACGGTTCTCAAGGACAACGGACTCTATCCCTGCGACTGGGGTCCAAGAAAAATCTGTTTCGACGCAGAAACGGGAGAGAAAACGGTTACGGGTCCTTTCTCTGGTGTAAGAATAAACGCGGAGGATGAATGTCGAGCAGTAGACAGCAGACGACGACGACGACCTTGCGGTGACGAGGAAAGGAAACTAGGGGAGATGAATTAGGCGAAATCCGTCCTTCCTGCCACGAGCGCCTGCAAACCGTCGTCGTCGTCATGCGTGAGATGAGACGCTAACCGTCTACGTCCCGAAGTCCGACGCTTCAGCGCATCAACGAACGAGCGGGCGACAGCCTTCCGTTGTAAAAGGCATTGATCGACACTGAGCTGCTGAAAATTCCATCCTTTCCCATCGAGAGAGCGAGATGGAAGAATGCCTTTCTCTCTCTCCGTGGCGACTGACTGACTGGCCGAAGGGAACGAACGACCGTGTGGGGGAGAGTTGAAACGGACGGGAACGAACAGCGGGCGGGGCCAGAATCAAGGCGGGCGAGAGCGAGAGCGGAAACTGTCGCGAAACGAAAGGTCGTAGAGGTTACGCACAAGAATCGAAAGGTGGAGTAATAAGAATCTGCTGGTACGTAACCGCTTCAAGCAATGTGAGGGGAGCGAGGGCCAGTGCCGAAGGGGCAGAGGCAGGTTGTCTTCATGATAATCAGGGACCGCTTGGAGACGAAAGGAAAGGCAAGGCTGAGGCGAAGCTAGCCACGACAGGAAAAGGCAAGGACGACGATGGATCGACTGCTCACGACGGCTGTCACGGTAATGACTCTGGTGACGACGATTGCTCTCGAATTGACTCTGAGTGCGGTCCCTTGCGCCGCCGCCGCAGCCGCCGAGCCCACGACGACGAGATGGAAAGTGAGCTCCTACGTGATGCGGTCGATCCAAGGCTCGCGAGGCTCTTTTAGCGCTCTTCATCATCCCCGGACGCACGCGTTGCACTTCGGCTGCAATGCGGATGCGTCCTCGTGCAACGCCATGCCGGGGCTGACCGCGGCCACGAATGCCTCCACTTGCTGCAACGGCTTCTGCAAAGACGTCGAGTTCGACTCATTCAATTGCGGCGGCTGCAACCGAGGCTGCTATTTCGGATCCTCTTGCTGCTCTTCCGCTTGCGTGAATTTGATGACCGATCAGAACAACTGCGGCCGCTGCGGGGTCGCGTGCTCCGACGGCCCCTGCACCTTCGGCCTTTGCAATTACGGTTGACCATCGCTCCTCGGGCGCTGATGCTGTTGCTGATGGTGCCAAGTTGCGTCCCGCTGGATTCGATCCGGGCGGCGCGGGCACCTGGAGGTTTCCATACATTGCCATGATTCCTGTCTCGCCTGGAAAATGAAGGGCATATTCATCACAGCCTCCGGTAGTGTAATTTATCGAGCGGACAGTGTAGTTAGTGCCCTATCTGCCCAACTATCCGTTTTGACGGGCACATCAAATGTTTCAATTAATTCCTTTTGTACAATTGCATCAACTCGCTCTCGACCCCAACTCAGCGTCTGCGTTCAAATGGTGAAAGCTGCTTCCTTCCTTCCTTCCTCAGATTCCGTCACAGTATCTGAGCTACAAACCAGAGCTGCTCTTGTACGAGCATCCAGATCCAGTGGAGAATGCTGGAGAGGCAATGGCACGAGCATTCATTCGTTGTCCCATAACCCAGACTTTGACTGACGGCCCGGAAAGGCATTCATGAGATCCGACGGTGCATTTAACCGCCATTGACGTGGGCTTTCTTGTTCTGACCTGCGAAGGAAGTCGACCAAGTGCAACGGACCTAGTCTGCGACATGACACGAATCTGTTCCCTGAATCTGAAACGCGAGAAACGAGCAATTCGGGTTTCAATGGCTCCTAGCTAGAAACGACGCAAGTGCCCCAAAAAATGAAAGCGATTTTGCAACGACAGCTTCTCGATGGCTGGAAACAAAATCCAACCCCGCCTGTGCTTTCAATTTTGATTTCCCTCGAGCAAGAGCGTTCGCAGAAGCTAGTCTGACGGGACCGGGAGTTCAAGCCCAAGCTCGTCAGAGATCTACATCTACAGACTCTGATGACAAACGATAACGAGGAGATGGTTGGGGCTAGGTCTAACACATAGAGGTCCTGCTGGCCTAGGGCAGGTAATGAGACTCACTCCTCGACCTTCCTGGACTGCAAGTGCGACCTCAAGAAGCTCTCCCTCAAGGCATTGTGGACGTAAGAATGCACGTTCAAGGTTCTCAATCTTCGCAGCGTGCTGAGGGACGCGTCGTCGGCGGTGATGCCAGTTCCGGAGGTCGGAGGCGCTCTCAAAATTTCGTCGCGCGCAGGAGCCTCGGGCATTGCGCAAACTTGCTCTCGAGCGCGCGTGAAGGCCGTTGCCGCTGCCGCTGTAGAGGAGGAGGACGAAGAGGCGGAGAGGGAGAGGAGGTCGACTGAAATTTCGTTCGTCTCCTCGGGAGGAGCTCGGTCCACTCTGTGAGGCGGGAGGGGGGCTTGGACTGACGGCGCTTCTGTCAGTCGTCGCCGCGGATTGCCGAGACGCTCCCTCAACCGCTTTTCATTCTCAGGCACCAGAAGCGTCTTCAACGCCGCTGACAGAAGCTCGACGACCTCGCTGCGTTTCAGGGATTCTCTCCGCTCTTTCCCCTCGCAGCGAACTCGACTCGGAATCCGCGCTTCCTCGGACGACCCCATGAGACAGCGCTGTCAAGCCCACGCGCACACGTACTCACAGATGAGTCTTAGTCTACGCCTTGCGAGCGAATGGTTCCCCATAGCTGCGAAAAAACCCGAAAATTTCAATGACGAGCTGGGCCAAACTTCCAATCCCAGTGTTCTCTAGAGCTCGGCAACGCAACTGCAAAGCTAGATAGGAAGTGCAATGAGTTGAGGGAGAACTCACAGGTTGGCAGATCATCGGCCACACTGTTGATTTGGCCATCCCAATGTCCATGGCCAGGTGATCGATCAGTGTTTCGTTACCCCGCGGACCTTTCTGGATTTAAGACTTTGAACGAATGTCCCCACGTCAACTTTGGCTCTCCGCTGACAGCATGAACACCACGAGGGAATATTCGAATTGTGGGGTGATATTTTGCTCTATTTCTATTATAAATATGATAAGAAATACTCTTTCTCACATCTGGAAAGGCCATGAAGAAATGAAATTGGGAGATTGATAAAAATTCCAATTGCAAAAAAAATAAATTGCAGGTCTATATTTTTAAAAGTACATACATGTATCATTTTCAAATATGCAATGAAGATTTTCATAAAATGATTGTTTCATGGGGTTTTCACAAATTTATTTCACTTCGATGGTAATTTCTGAGTTTTAGGAATGCATTTAATCGTTTCTGTTATTGTGATAGATATAACTATTTTGCAATAAAACAAATTTAATGACATTCATCTTTCTTGCTTGCAAAAATATGTTTCATATTATAATTATATAATTATTTATTTATTGATGGGACAAATGTATGGTACAAATAATACAAAATATTTTTTTAATTGGAATTGATAAGTGACAAGGAAAAAGAAAATTATGAAATATTCCATTATAATTCTATTTCTTATTTCTTTGATTCAATTTATTATCAACTTTAGCAATCAATAATTTTTAAAATATGAATAAGTCAAAAATTATATTTGAAAATATTAAAGAGAAAAGAAAAAATGCATTTAATATAAATTTTTTATTACAATTGGAATCTGAACTTAAATAGCAGAGAACAAAATTAAATAGATGATTGATGAAATTTGGTTCAAACCATGTAATCTCAATTTGGAAAATTTTAGTAAATATTACAAGCAAATAGTGATTTTAATCACACAATTGGAGCTACTATAATTTATTCACATTTCAAAATATTTGTAACAATAAATGAAAAATATTTTGAAATTGTATGTAGAGTAAATAGAGATATAGATTAATTCGTCAATCTTGAGGAACAAAATGCATATCTCAATGTTGTTAATAAAAAATCAAAATTTTATTTTCATGTTCATTAAATATTTAATTTTTTAATTTAATAAAATCTAAGATAAATTTTTTTTTACAAATTAATTACCAAAAAATTTTCTTATTGCTCCATAAATAGTAAAATAAATATTTTTTTTATTCTAAAATAAAATTCAAATTTGTAAAAAATTTGATGATTTTTAATTATTATAACAACAAATAACAAGCTAAAATCAAATTGGCAATGCATATGATGCAACTATTCAATAAATATTATAAAAATATGAAATATTTTAAATTTTTTATCAAAAATTTGAAATTTGAATGCAATTTCATGTTGCTAAAACACTTAAAATAATTAAAATTATGGAAAAAATATTCACCTAATTATTTTTTAGTATAATGTTTATTTGATGAATTTAAAAAAGGTCAAATGTTATGTGTTAAATGCCATACAATCTTGATCTTGAAGTATTAATTTTATATTCATATTAAAATTTGAATTGATTAAAATAAATTTATATTATGTTATTTCAATTCCAAGTATTATACAATGAAATAATATTCTATTAAAGATGACATGACATGAGATTAAATATGATTGATATCAACAAAAAATAATCAAACATGTATATTTATCATATTTAACATAATTACTTTCATGCAAAGGATAATTTTGTATTTGTATAACTTTTTTTAGTTAATGAAAAATAAAAAATAATAATATTGAGTTAACTATTAGCAAACTATTTAAAGATTTCACATCTTCAATCCATGTATTCATTAGGTTGTGTTTCTAGTGTGTTAGTTAGTATGTTAGTCGCAGTTACACGATAACAATCCGTTTGCTCATAGTGATGGCCATATGTACTCACTTTCCTAGTGTTACAATGATCATAGCTAACTTGCTATTTCCTTGAGTGTGGATTAGCCATCTTGGAATAACAAGAATGTGATGATAAATTTAATTTCTTGTGAGTTGTATATAAATTAGTATAGATCATTGATCTTCAAATAGAGTATTGGAAAAATGGAAAATTATGGGATGTAGATGTGGATGTGTTAGAGGGAAATCATGTACCAAAATTTCAATTTCCCAACTTGTTTAACATTGAGATTCTGTTCATGGAGAATTATGATTTCATAGTGTAACTTGTTGCCAATTAGGGTGCAGATTTTATGTCACATGTGCTAATGATACATCTGATTGTCATCTGAGAAATACAAAATTGTATTATTTACATTCTATATTGAATGTTTGGTGGATTTGAATCTCGAACCATCAACACCGGTTTTGTTCAACACATATTTAAATTTTATAATAATTTACTAAAAAAGAAGAGTGTGGAATGATTTTATTGTTAGAAATTATGGTGAAAAGTATTACATAGCTATTATAGAATCAGCTCTAACTTTTAATATTCATATTTTGAGAGATTTGATTGTTATTATTCTTATATTGTATTAGTTTGAGTAGTTAAGAAAACAACATGAAACCTCAGTTGATATGAGTGAAATTTTAAACTCAATTATGATATAAATTAAAGAGTTGAGAAAAATTAGTTTATAGGGTCATACAAAACATCATACCATGGAGTACAAGATCTATAGATTAAAGAGTAAGAAACCAGAGAAAATGGAGATGGAGAATCTCATAAGAGATAGACTTTCAAGCATTGAAAAATGATTTCTTGCATGTATATATTCTGAAATGGTATGATTAATCAACCAATCAAGTTGGCTACTCATGCATTAAGTACAAAAGTGGGTGGAATTCTTCAAATGAATGGGAGTATAGTTGACATCCAGTTGATTTTTCTATGGAAAGTTGATGGCAACATAACAAAACTATCATATAATTAAATGAGCAATTTTTATGACCACCAAATATAGCAAGCACTACTTTGGAGATAAGGAGTTTATTTTGAAAATTGACCACAAAACAACATCAACGGTTCAACATGAAGATAATGTGTATGGAAGTTAAGAAGCAACTTGCAGATGCATTAATGAGATTGCTACAAAGATGAAAATCCAAGCCGATTGGGGGATTTAAATGATGGCTACAACAAAGTAGTAGGAGCAGATTATGAAAGCAATTCAGACAAAGAATATAAAGGAAGTTTGGAGGTCTAGCATTTTAGAAGCACAAGATATGCATCCCACAAGAGATTGTGCAAGGGTGAAGCTCTTGAAGTAGAAAGGAGCTTCCTGCGGGTATTGTAAGCTCTCAAATGACCATTACATACTAACATATCTTCGGCTTTGTTTACATATTTCAAAACTTGCATCACTAGATATAAATGCATTTGACCTGCATTTGTGTTTGCAGTTTTCTGCTGCCTTTGATGCTTTAATGTCAAGTAAATGGGAGGAACCAGAAGGAGCTAAAGGTATAACATTGATGTTTCTCTCATTCTATCTGCATGAAGATAAGACTGTGCCTTGAAGCAATTAATTAATTATTGGTGTGATTCATTACCAGTTCTAGCCTTTTATAGAATGGATATTTGTCATATGTTCTGGCCTTCAGTGCTTGTGTTACTTGATATGATGATTTGTTGGAGGGAAACATGGATGCATATGAAAATCCATATCTAGAGTCTATTATTATCATATCAAATCTTAGTGGAGTAGTTTCATACATGTTGGATGAATCACTAGGTACTTCATGTATACATCTACAATAGTTGGTAGATTAGTTGATACATCAAGCTTAGAATGAGTCTTTTGCTTTGGAGATGGAGGAGACAAAGGAATTTATTCCAGCTTCCCTATGTTGTCACCTTTGGATACAATAGCCATTTAATTGACAGTATCGAGAGGAGGGTATTTGTGTGTAAGTTTTGTTGGGAGAGATCATTACAGGTTTGGATTTTGTTTTGCATTCTAGCATACAAATACATCGATACTTGTATGTGGAGCGAGATGAAATTGCAAGACATGTTTTATTACTCAATGTGGCATAATTAGTGTTATAATACACAGATCTTGTACCATTGTTGGCGGTTCAAGGAAATCAATAGGCTTAGAAATCAATACTTAGATATTTCATTACTGAGGACGCAAGTACTTAGCATGACACCATACATTTGATTATTTCTGGATGGCCATGTAAGAGACACACATGGGCTAGTGTAACACTAGGGAAATGAGGAGAGACCACTCGAATAGCTCAAGAATTTTTGAAGTTGAGAGATACCTCAATAGTCTCGCTTTCTCCATATATAGTTCTCAAAAAGGTACAAAGTAGATTTAGATTACACAACCATCATCCACTCAATTCCTCATGGATTGATGACGTGGCGGACATCCCTATGAGCATACGGATTGATGACGTGTACTCCAACTAACACACTAACTAACACACAAGAAACACAATCTAAAGAGTACACGGATTGCTGATGTGGCACCTTTAGATACTCCACTAATAGTCAACTCAAGACTATCTATCTACTCCTTGCGTAACATCTACTTTAGTTCTCATTAACTAAAGATGGTTACAAATCTCCCACCTTTTAAGATGCAACGTCCTCGTTGCTCACACGTTCAAACTCTTGAACGATTAAAGGTGCATTGGCTAAGTTCTTTGCCAGTTTCCAAGTTGATTCGTATGATGGATATCCCTTCCATTGAACCAAATATTCCGTTTTTGGGTATCTGTGACCCCGAATCCATTTTTTGAGAATCTTGTCAACCTCAAATTCCGCCTGATCTGCTACCATAATAGGTAAAGGAGGAGGGGTTGATGGATTTGTGAATTGCTTGGGACGTTGTACATATTTTCGTAATCATGACACATGAAATACGGGATGTATTTTCATATGCAACAAGAGCTCTAACTTGTAAGACACCTCGCCAACACGTTTCAACACCACAAAAGGACCGATGAATCGAGGGTTAAATTTTGGTGTTCCTACAAGTGACAAATTGGTCGTGGATAGCCAAACTTGATCTCCTTCGTGAAAATTCACCTCCCTACAATGAGCATCTGCATATTGCTTTTGTCAATTTTAAGCAATTACCAACTTCTCCTTTGCTTGATGCAGTCCTTTGTGTATGTGCTCCATAAAATCATTGACTGTCACAACTTTGGTTGAAAACTCCTGCCCCTTAGGAATTCTCAACAAACTAGAAGGTGTCAAAGGATGAGCACCATACATCAGATAAAATGGAGACACTTTTGTGGATGCATTAACAGAATTGTTATATGCAAATTCCACTAGAGTCAGAAGAGTATCCCACTCTTGTTGTTCCTCCAAGGTGAATGTTCGCATCATATCATCTATTGTTGTATTGGCCTCTCTGTTTGACCATCCGTTTGAGGATGATAGGCTATAGACATGGCTAGCTTTGTTTTGAATAAACCAAACAAGGTTTTCCAAAACAAACTAGTAAAATGAGTTCCTCTATATGTGATTAAGACTTTGCTTAATCCGTGATTCACAAAAACTGCATCTAGATATAGATGAGCAAGTTGTGGTGCCGTCACTGTCTTTGTGGTAGGTCGGATGTGTATCATCTTATTCAATTTATCCACAAAGACCACAACTAAATCATGTCCTAAAGAGGTTTTTGGTAACTCACATACTAGATCCATAGTAACATGTTCCCATCATTGTTCGGGAATGGGAAGGGATTGTAGTAAACCTGCAGGTTTTTGATTCCCCGCCTTATTTTGTTGACATACAACACATCTTCAAACATATACCTCCACATCTTCCCGCATCCTTGGCCAATAGTACACTCGTTGTATACTCTCCAAAGTCTTTTCAGCTCTCATGTGCCCCACAATGGCTGTATCATGGCCTTCTGACAATACCATTGTGCGTAAAGCTGGATCTTGTGGGATCCATATACGCTGCTCTGTGACCTTCGGGCTGACTCTCACTCAGGTTTACCTCCGATGGCTTTTTGGAAGCTCATCATGAATCTAGAAGGACTTAGTCCCACCCTATGACCATGACCCTATTGCTCACTCTTACACAAACTCTCAAAGTCCAAGCTCTATTATGCACATTATCACCAAGAGTAAGATATCACTCAAAAGGAAAGGGATACTTTGGTAATCAAAGTCTTCATTGAATCAAGGCTCCCTCGAACATGACGTCTCCAAGAACCAAGCTCCCCAAAACTAAGATCACCACACTATCTTCTCCCAAAACTAACTTCCATTGAAAAACTACTTGAGAGGTGCTTCTCAACCTCTCTATTTATACTACTTAGAATCTTACCCCAAGTAACTACAAGTAATCACCATGTAACTTCCTCTTACCAAGTTTAAACTAGGTAGAGATCACAAACCCCAATGAAAAGGGTACATGGCAACATGCAATTGGTCCACTTGGATCTTCTAGAAGCCCAACTACTCCCTAATTGACTTCTAGTGTACCAAGTCAATCTCGCCCCTAGATTTAAGGGTCTTCACCAAGTCCAACCAATGAAAACTAGTCCAAGTCAAGAGAAGTCAAGATACCCATGTGATGGAATCTATTCCTTGACTCATACTAAACAACAAAATAGTAGTTCTTATCTACCACACCAAAAGTTACTCTATATTTTCCTCCAACTTAACCATAACTAGCTAAACATAGTCATGACTAAGATAAACTTAGGCACAATTTAGATATACTTTCATTTTATCCTATATGTACAACCTTGGGTCTTACATTTACCCCCGGACCAAGATTTCACTCCGTCCTCGGAGTGAAAGAATCTGATCGCCGATGAAACGACTTCAACTTGTCGTGATTCATCCGGTCAAAATGACGTCCTCCCAACTCCTTCAAATCGTAAGTAAAGTTTCCCCACACCTTGTGAACTATGAAAGGACCAAAGTACTTTGGAAGAAATTTCTTTCTTGCTCTCTTATATCTAATGGAGTCGTAAAGCATTACCCAATCACCTTCTTTGAAAATCTTCATCTTCTTCGTCCCAAATCGATTATCATGATACTTCTTACGCAATTGTTGAGCCCGCTCCACCGTACCATGGCCACGGCTTCGAGCCTCCTCCAACTCCAACGGTTGTTGACATCTTGATTTGATAGCTTCTACTCCATTCGTCCTCTTTAACTTCCGTTGGATAGTTAAAGAAGGTAGTCAAATCAAATTGAATTGGAAGCTTTGACTCGACACCATATACCATACGGAAAGGTGAGTACCTGTTGATGTCTTCCAAGTCGTCCGATACTCCCACAAGATAGTATGCGACCTCTTGTCCCAATTTTGCTTGCTCCGTCCATGTATGCATCCTTGGCCAACATCATGCAAAGCGTATAGTTGGTTCATTTCGCCAACCCATTAGCATTTGGTTTGTAGGAAGTAGTCACCCCGTGCCTTGATGGAGAAATGACCTAGCATGGCTTGAATAATGCTTCCAACAAACTCACCACCTCTATCGGATACAATTTCTAGGGGCATCCGAATCTAGTTATTATCCTCTCATATGAAATCTACCCACTTCTTCATCACTAGTAGATTTTAGAGGTCTAGCTTCTACCCACTTGGTTAGATAATCTGTAGCTACCACAATGAACTTGTTACCCCGAGGAGTAAGATTCAAGGGTCCTACAAAATCTATTCCCCATTTCTCAAAAGGATATAAAATAGGGCCGATGTCAAAGGAGGGGTTTTCATGGACTTTTTTAGCAAAAGCTTGACACACATCACAACTCTTGCAAAATTCCACACAATCTTTGAAAATGCCCTTCCAATGATAGCTTTGCATCTAGGATCTTAAATGCGATTACCTTTCTGCAAAGTGTCCTCCACATACCGAGCCTTCATGAAACTCCTTCATAAGTTGAATTGACTCCTCCCTTCCAACAACCCTTACGAGGTAGTCCATTTGCTCCTTGATGAAACAACACGTCCTCTATGATGGTATAAGGTTCATATCGCTTCACCAATGCATTCCTCTCACGTGAATGCATGCCTTGGGAAACTCTCCCTCGAGATGAAATCCCATATCCCCTTGTATTGACCCGGTACCTTTGTTATGGTGTCCATCATCGGCAAATCCTCATCGGAAATGTATCATCCTTTGGTTGATCTCCTTCCTCATCGTATGCTCGAGACATCAAATCGGCATTGGCATGTTTCTTACCGATTCGATCCTCAATGATGTAATCAAACTCAATAACAACTTCCATATGGCTATCCTACCCTCGGCATTAGGCTTGTTGAAAATGTACTTCAAAGCCTTGTGGTCGATAACGATAGTAAACTTCCCTCCCAAAAGATAGTGTCGAAACTTCTTGAGTGAGAAGATCATGACTAAAGCCTCCCTTTCGGTCCTTTGAATAGTTTCTCTCTCCTGCACCATACGTCTACTAGCATAAGCAATTGGATGATCATGGCTATCTTCATCTAAGCGGCTTAGAGTGCATCCTATAGCAATGTTTGATGCATCCGTGTAGAGAATGAAAGGTTTACCCCAATTTGGTTTGGCTAAAATAGGGCCGTTACCAGCGCCTTCTTAAGAAGTTCGAGCATGCATTTGCCTCTCCATCCTTGAGGATTAAATCATAATCCGTCCCCTTCTTCATGTAAACCGTCAAGGCATAAGCTTTGTTGGAGAAGGAAAAGATGAACCGTCGATAGTATCCCACCATTCAAGGAGGCGCCTCAACTTGGTCAGCGTCACCGGAAAAGGTAAGTCGAGGATGCGTTTCACCTTTTACGGATCCACCGCTATCCCATCCTTGGAGATGATGTGCCCTAACAACAAACCTTCCTCACATCCAAAAATGCATTTTTCTGGATTGGCGAGGCCTTAACTTTCTCCAACCGTTGTAGAATTTTGATCAAATGATCAAAATGATCCTCCTTCTTCCGTAAACACAAAAATCATCTATGAAATCTCGCACAAATTTCCCAATAAAAGGTTCAAACACCTTGTTCATGAACCTCTGAAAAGTTCTTTGGAGCATTACATAGACCAAAGAACATTACCCTAAAAGGCAAAAGTTCCCCATGGCGTGGTAAAAGTGGTTTTGAGCTGATCTTCGGGGAGCAATTTGAATTTGGTTATAACCACTATAACCATCTCCAAAACTATACCACTCATGACCTGCCACCTCCTCTAGAATCTCATCTATGAAAGGTAAAGGATAGTAATCCTTCTTTGTGACGACATTCAACTTCTTGTAATCTACGCATACACGTAGCTTACCATTCTTCTTCTTGACTATCACAATAGGAGAAACCCATTCAAATTCTCTACCTCATAGATGAAACCCGCATCCTTTAGCTTGTCGATCTCCTCCTTGACCACCCACGGCCGTTGGTGGATTTATCAACGTTGCCCCGGCGTCTTTGGGCGAGCCTTCTCCTCTAACTCAATGCGATGAGTTTCTAAGGTTACTTCCTTCAAATCCTTGTAGCTAAAGGCAAAGACATGGATATATTTTCGAAATATATCCAAGAACCTTGACTTCTCCTCCATAGTAACCTTGGGACCAAACTTGAGAGTGGAGAGCCGTCGAGGTTATCTCATCTTCACTCATCTTCATCTTGTCGGGATCTTTCACCACCCCGGCCTAGGAAGTAAATCCATTGCAGCAAGAACTTGAACTTGAACATCATCGTCCGAGGTATCTTGGATGATGTCTCCTCATCGATCGACATGTTGGTGTCAACCTCGAAAAACTGCCACTTTCTTCACTCTAGGACGTGAGTAATCACTCGTAGGTCTATCCAGTGCGAGGCCGCTCCTCCACCACTTGTGAGAGGGACCTTCACTTTCGATGGTTTTCGGCCCTATCTGAAGGTAACCCTTATGCCACCCGATCGGTTGTCCTCACAGCCCTCAACCAAGGTCTTCCTAACAACAAGTCGTAGCTAGCCTCCTCAAGCACTTGAAAGGACAACAAGGTTTGAACTCCCATCACGCTTACCACCACCTTGTCCACCACTCCAATGGGTCGCACCTTTTCTTGTTGGCCATCCCAACAATGATGTTGGAAGGTCTTGAAAGCTTCATCCCCAACTTCTTCAACAAACGTTCGACATGGCATTCACCGCGAGATCCACCATCCACTAGTACATCCGAAACATCCGTTCATTAATGCGTACTTCAATCTTGGCTTTGAGTGCATACCTCCGAGGCAGCGGCATCCACCACTCCTACTCCAACATTCGCCATGGAAGCTTTCCCCTTGGATCGTAAACTTCTTGGTCCTTTTTGGACTTAGGCCTCCCCTCAACTCCTTTCTTATCGTAGGATTTAGAGCAATCAATTGGCCAATGATTATATTGGCTTTTTGATTCCCCACATCCTCCACCACGTCGTATTTGAGTTGGGTAGATGAAATGGAGAAATCATCCATTCCCAACTTCTTCCTCGGTGCTCTCGGTTGACTCACACCATTGGATCGAGTGCTCGGCTTGGTTGATCTTCCATTGAGATGGACTCCTACGCAAATCTTGCTCTCTTCTTCTCGTGTGCAAGAATATCAACTCTGGAACTTATAGAGCTCTCTCTTTCTCAAAGCGTGCGATGAGGAAACACATCAATAGGCGCTACTCCCTTATCCTTCGATTGACTTGGGGCGGGGAGTAGAATTGTTGTGTCTAACTCCATCATGTTGTCGAGGATTAGGACAATTTCGTTGGAAATGAGGGCCTCCACAACTAAAGCATGAAGCTGTGAAGTTCCCTTGTGGTGGATTTCCTTTTGGAGGATAATTCCCATACCCTCTAGATCCTCCCCCTACATTCGATTCCTCTTCTCCCATAGTTGTACTACGTTAATCTTGAGATCGGCGAGTGTTTTACGTGATAGATTTCAACTCATGGTGCAAGTCTACCCTTTGGAGAATTTACTCTTGGCGCAACAACAACGGTAGGAGTTGCCATTCTAACCACAGCGGTGGTAATGCTTCTCTAGCCACCAAGCTAGAATCATCGTCTTCTAGGCTCTCCTCCATTCGAATAGCAATGCGAATAGCCTCAACCTTAGAAGAGGGCTTTTCATATCTCACCTTGTTTCGAATCTGAGGCTTCAAACCTCAATGAAGTTCTTTGTCAACATCGCCACAATCCCCACCATGGTTGGCTCGACCTCGTCTCCACTCTTTCTCAACACCACAGAAAACGTGACTCCGGCTTCTCCGTTCTCTCTCTACGTATGATCTCACCTTCTCACTCTCTCCTTGCTTCAAAAGGTGACTTCACACATCGACTTCTCGTAACTTTCATCCGGAAGAAAAGTTTTCAACAAGATTCTCCGTTAAACTCTCCCAAGTGTCTTCCTCCACATGCTCCTTCTTGTACTCATTGTACCACTTCAATGCGAGAATCCTCAAGAAGTCGGGCAAAAGGATAGCCCATTCGGGTTTCCTTCTCTCATTGTTTCCTATACATGCCCTCTTGAAGTCTCTTACAAAAGATTCTACATCTTCTTTCTCTCTCCCATAGAACACGGAAGCTTCCCCATTTCCAACTCCTTTTGTCGTTGTTGTTAGAAATTTATACGGGATTCCCTAATACAACACAAACAAAACTAGCTCCATTCTAGAGTAATTCATCAATGGCAAAATGAGCGGAATTGGTTGGTCCAAGATTGCCATGACTCTCTCTCTCCTAAACACACTATGAGCCTTACCCTCATCGACATCTTCTCGATCATTCTGAAAATGATCTCCATCTTGATTAGAACTTGAGCCACCCGGAGATTTCAACTTTTCGGTATCTGCACTCAATTTATCTTCAAAGCCCTCCACTATTGACTCCAACAGAGCTTTCACGCCACTACACTTGTGTCCTAAGGGAAGTCCGGTCACTCCACAATTTTCACAATAGGTTCCACTCTTGGATTCATGGGGAGATGATGGTCCCAGATGAAGGTTTAGCTCTCCCACGTTTCGTCTCTCTCTCAACCTTCGATCTTTGGTCCTCAAAGGACAACTCACAAGCTTATGTCCCTCCTCTCCACAATAGAAGCAACTCTCACATTTCGCTCTCGGGGAACTTTTTAGTGTCCTCTCTTCAAACTCCACTCTGAACTCCCTAGTGTTCGAATCCGATGAAACAATCACGTCCAGCCCTTGAGGTATCTTAGATAACCGGATCTTCCAAAGAGGTTGATCTCCCATTTTCCAATGAGTGTCAAGTCATCCTCACTATGCAAAACACTCATGCACTCACTCTCTCGGAATGACCATAAACAAGGAAAAAGCAAATCTGAAAAGTAAAGCAGTTTTGCTCACTTTTATACCCCCTATACTTCAGGTATCATAACTTTCTCTATAAAAATGATCTCTCAACGAAATTTGGACCCACATGTAGCTTAGCTCCTGATAAACAATCATGCAAAGTTTCAAATCCTGATTCAATTCTTGCACGAATTGATAAACTTTGTACACTTTTTCCCGAGAGCTATCTTTCAAAACCCGTCAAGACCCTAGCAAATTCTAAACATCATAACTTTTGATCTAGACATGATATGACTGTTATTTCAAGTGCAAAAAGTATCCCATCTACTAATCTAAAATCAATAAAATTATCGGAAAAACTTTGGAAAATAAAGTTTTCCTCCCAAATACGTACTATAGCACTCTCGCCTCATCCCAAACAACACTTAAGTAAAAAAAATGTACAAAATAACTTCCATGCTATCATATAACACTACCGGATACACAAATGGTACATTACTATGCATCATGATCTCGGTTCGCTCTTCCCCCACAGTCCTCTCCATATGAGTTCTCATCGTTGCGCTCTCACGGGCAATAAACTGGATTCGAAACATCTCTTCTCCTTCTAGGCGAGGTCCGACAACGGAACCAAAAATGTGACCTCGGGCTGACTCTCACTCAGGTTTACCTCCGATGGCTTTTTGGAAGCTCATCATGAATCTAGAAGGACTTAGTCCCACCCTATGACCATGACCCTATTGCTCACTCTTACACAAACTCTCAAAGTCCAAGCTCTATTATGCACATTATCACCAAGAGTAAGATATCACTCAAAAGGAAAGGGATACTTTGGTAATCAAAGTCTTCATTGAATCAAGGCTCCACTCCGAACATGACGTCTCCAAGAACCAAGCTCCCCAAAACTAAGATCACCACACTATCTTCTCCCAAAACTAACTTCCATTGAAAAACTACTTGAGAGGTGCTTCTCAACCTCTCTATTTATACTACTTAGAATCTTACCCTAGTAACTACAAGTAATCACCATGTAACTTCCTCTTACCAAGTTTAAACTAGGTAGAGATCACAAACCCCAATGAAAAGGGTACATGGCAACATGCAATTGGTCCACTTGGATCTTCTAGAAGCCCAACTACTCCCTAATTGACTTCTAGTGTACCAAGTCAATCTAAGCCCCCTAGATTTAAGGGTCTTCACCAAGTCCAACCAATGAAAACTAGTCCAAGTCAAGGGAAGTCAAGATACCCATGTGATGGAATCTATTCCTTGACTCATACTAAACAACAAAATAGTAGTTCTTATCTACCACACCAAAAGTTACTCTATATTTTCCTCCAACTTAACCATAACTAGCTAAACATAGTCATGACTAAGATAAACTTAGGCACAATTTAGATATACTTTCATTTTATCCTATATGTACAACCCTGGGTCTTACAGCTCCTGAAATGCTAGACCTCAAACCTTCCTTGCCGTCTTTGCCTGAAGTGCTTTCATGATCTCCTTATCCTCCTTTGTTGCAGCCATCATTTGAGACCACCAATCAACTTGGATTTTCAACTCTGTGATGTTGTTGATACACTACATCCGCGTGAGAGCATCTCCAAATTGTTTCTTGCCCTCCACATACACTATCTTCATGTTGAACTATTGACGCCATTCTGTCCATCGAATTGTTCGTTTGGAGAGATCTTTTTGAGTTTCCAAATACACCAATGGTTTGTGGTCGGTTTCTATCACAAACTCCTTGTCTCCCAAGTAGTCCTTCCAATGTTTCGTGGCCAGAACAATGACTAACTCCTTTCGTTCAGTTGTGTGATGGTTTTGCTCAGCTGCCACCAACTTTTGGGAGAAAAAGGCAACCGGGTGTCAACCATCCTTCCACTCTTGTTGAAGAATTCCACCCACTGTTGTACCTGATGCATCAGTAGCCAACTTGATTGGTCAATTAGGATCATACAACTTGAGAATAGGTGCATGCAAGAGAGCATCTTTCAATGCTTGAAATGCTAACTCTTGTGCGGTTCCCCATCTCCATTTTTGACCCTTTCCTAGCATAGATGTTAAGACTTGGGCAAGACGTGCAAAAGCTTTAACAAATCTGCGATAAAATCCTGTAAGACCTAAAAAACTCTTTAGCTGAGTTTGATCCTCTAGTGCTGTCCATTTTTTTATGGCTTCTATCATCTCACTCATCACTTGGATTCCCTCCGCTATGACTCGATGGCCTAAAGAATCTACTTCTGATTTGACAAATTCACATTTTGAAGCTTTGGCATATAACTGATTCTCTCGCAAAACCTGAAGTATCTCTCATAAATGTCGCCTATGATCTTCTAAGGTTGTACTATATATCAAAATATTATCCAAGAAGACAATAACAGATTCGTCTAAATAAGGACAAAAAATATCGTTCATTAATCCCATGAATGTGGCAGGTGCGTTAGTGAGACCAAAAGGCATCACTAGATACTCAAAGTGACTATACCTAGTACGAAAAGCTGTCTTCTGAACATCTTTATCAGCAATTCGAATCTTGTTGTATCCGCTCCTCAAATCTAGTTTGGTGAAGTACTTCGCTCCTTGAAGTTGGTCAAACAAATCATCCATTCGAGGTAATGGATACTTGTTTTTCACCGTTTGTTGATTCAATCCACGATAGTCAATGCACAATCTCATACTCCCATCCTTCTTATTCACAAATAGCACAGGGGCTCCATAAGGTGAAATGCTTAGTTGTATGAACCCCTTTCTCAACATCTCCTCCACTTGAGCTTTACATTCCTCCAACTCATTTGGAGCCAAACGATATGGAGCTTTGCATGTTGGAGTGCTTCCAGGTATCACCTCGATCTTGTGATCTACATGTCTCTTAGGTGACAATCTTGCAAGTAGATCATTTGGGAAGACATCTTGATACTCTGTAATAATATCGCTCAATGATTCTGGAATGTAAAGATTGTCCTTAGAACCAACAACATCTCTTATAAGTCTCAAGAAACATACATCACCTCTAGAAATGACAGTCTTACCAATCACAAAGAGAGTTAAATCTCTATTCTGAGATCTGCTTCTATCTCCGTAAATCTTCCATCCACTATTCTTTACTACTTTCTTTCTCCAATCTACCTCTGGATTGTATTGTTCCATCCATGGCATTCCTAGGATGATATCATATCAAGCTAATCGGCTGAAAGCATTTGTTCCCATGTAGTGTACCATATAAGAGTATTATCCATGTGGTAAGACCGCATGAACATTCATGCAGTAAAATCAGAAACATGAAAATATGATTGATGTATATTCATCCTCATGATCCATCCCTCCAAAACTCCCATGGCTCTATTGCCCTTGTAGGCTTCCACCTTACATGACTTTCCCATACAAAGTAAGAGATTGGCTTGATCTTCCATCTCTTGAAGTCGTCTCCTATTTACCTCTTCGTTGGCAATAGCAGTCGCTTGCGGTTGGGATTGAGTCTCTTGTATTGGAGTTTCCACTTCCATCTCACCAACTCTTTCTCTCTCTACCTTCTCTCTCTAATGCAGAGATCTTGTCCTCCATGGCTTGTTGCTTTGTATGTCCATCTACAATAGCTTTTCTTAACTCTTTCATTTCTATCATGATTGAGTTCAGAATTTCACACATAGAAACTCATGCTTCCATGCTTCTCCACCACTCAAACTAATACAATGTTAGTATAATAACAATCCAATCTCTCAAAATAGGAATCACAAAAGGCCGAGGTGATCCTATTACAGCTCTATAGTACTCTTCATCATAATTCCTAACAATAAAGTCCCTCCATACTCTCTTCTGTCAGTAAATTGTTATAATTTCTACATACGTGTTGAACGGAACCGGTGCGGGTGGTTCACGATTCAAATCCATCCAACATTCAGTATAGAATGTAAATGATACAATCCCACGTTTCTCCATAGCCGACAATCGGAGTATCATTGAATCTTGGTGATGCCATCACTCGTGCCATAAAATTTGCATCCCAATTCGCCATAAGATACACTCTGAAAACATCCTTCTCCATGAATCGAATATGGATGTTGAATAGATTGGAAAATGGAAAGTTTTGTACAAGATTCCTCTCAGACATATCCATACCTATAGCCCACAATTTTCCCTTTCCCCCTTACTCTACATGCAGATCAATGATTTTGCCAGTCTCTATACAACTCTTAAAAACTTAAAGTTATCATCATGCTCTTGCTATTCCAAGAGGGTTAATCCCCACTCAAGGAAAGAACAAGTTCGATCTGATACCATTGTAATATGTCATTAATCCACAAGAAGTTGGATGGATGATGGTTGTGGAACCTTATATATATTGTACTATTTTGAGAACTATATATGGAAAAAAAGAAACCATTGAGATTATTTCTCAACTTTTGAGTTCTTGAATTATTCGAAAGGTCTGCCCTCACTTCCCTAGTGTTACAATGGTATAAGAGCTAACTTGCTTTTTCCTTGAGTATGGATTACCCCTCTTGGAATAACAAGACAATGATGATAATTTTAAGTTCTTGAGAGTTGTGTAGAGACTAGAAGAGGTCATTGATCTGCATGTAGAGTAAAGGGGAAAGTGAAAACTGTGGACTGTGTATATGGATGTGCAAGAGAAAAACCATATATCAAAATCTTCATTTTCCAACTTTTTTAATATTCATATTTGATCATGGAAAATGATTTTTTCATAATGTACATTGTAACCAATTGGGTGCAGATTTTATGACTCGAGTGATGGCATCACGAGTACCAATGATACTTTTGAATGTTAATTATGGAGAAATATGGGATTGTATCATTTATATTCTATACTGAATGTTGGATGGATTTGAATTGAGAACCATCATACCGATTCCGTTCAACATGTATGTAGTAATTAGAACGATTTACCGATAGAAAAAAATATGGAGGGATTTACTATCTAAAAATGAATGCATTTAGAATGAAGTTGTGGGATTTGAAGCATAAAATGAGTTATACATGAATACATTGAAAAATTCAGTGATTTTCAAGTATCCATTATGGACATGAGTGGAGCAAAAGCCTTGGATGTCTTCAAACAAGGCTTAAATGGGAGGGTGCAAAAGGAGGTGATGGTTAATAACCCATCGATAGTGAATGATGCATTCGCAATTGATCAATGAATTTCAAGTGCTTATGGGGTCACACATGATGAACCATCAAGAAATATTTCACATCCATTTGACCCAACATCAATGGAGTTGGAAAGCCTTTGACGTTAGGAAGGATATGCATCGTCACGAGGATCATCATCAAAATATGGAGGTGATAATCGTTGATTACTTATTCTAAATTAGCTGGATCTTCCTACAAATTATGAAATGGTAAATCAAGGAGGAATTGGAGTTTTTGAGAATTGCCAATGTTATGCATGTGGAAGTTATGTAGAACTCAATATGGACCACAAGAAGGAAGACTCATGTTTCAAAGTCTTTTCAACAATGTGGAAGAAAAAAAATACAAAGATGAAGACTAGATCTTGCAGGGAAAGAAAGATCATTTGCTTAAACTTGTCTTGTGGTCTTACTAGTTCTACTAAACAAAGAAAAGGCAAGGTTAGAAGAAAACAGCGATTGGAAGCTCATGGGAGAAGTAGTAAACAAGCAAGATTGATTGTCATATATGGGATTATGGAATAACACAAGTTGAGAGTACTAACTGATCATACAACAATATAAAATTTTATGTCACGATCTATTGCAATGAAATTAGGATTGACTTTGATGAAGTATGCAAATAAGGAAGTGGAGTTGACAAATGGGCAAACTGGACCAATATAGACATTAACACGAAGTGTATAACTAGTCATAGTAAGTTGTAAGAAAGAGATTGAATGGAGAGTAATAAGATTAGCTTGATATGATGTCATCCTATGAATGCCATGAATTGAGCAATACAATCCAGATGTAGATTGGAGAAAGAAAATGGTAAAAAGTAATGGATGAAAGATTTATGGAGATAGGTTCAGATCTTCAAATAGAAACTTACATCTCTTTATGATTGGTCGAGCGGGAGCGCTAGCCGAGTGTTGAGAGCACGAGAAGGTTCGGGTGCGGGAACTGATATTATGAGTAGTAGTTCCATTATGTGGCCATACTTTGCCTGACATGGAGAGTGAATAGTCCATTCTCTTCGTCTTTCAATTTGGGTTCCATTGGTATCTAAATTGAAGACTATGGAGAATGATATTGTGAGATATGAGTGTTTTTATTTTTTTAGGATTTTGAGTGCATTTTGAGTGATTTTTCTTCGATTAGACATATGGGTCGGATTTTTTTGTTCCCATCTCTTCCTTTTTCTGCATGGGTTCTATTGGAACCTAGTTGGAACATTATGGAGATCTGAATAAAAAGTCATGAGTATTTTTAGATTTTAGGGTTTCTATAGTTAGCATTTTCCAATGTGAGGTGGTGTGTTAGGGGGTTGTGGTTCTGCAGGTGGGAGGAGATACATCATGGAGTGCTGGATTTCTTTATCCTTCCTTTTGTGCTAGCTATAGCTTTGACTTTCTTTCATGGGACCGTCAAAAGCGGTGCGTGATACACCATGTTTGGTGTGTCATTGTCTCTTTACCTCGCAAGGGGTAAAGACCCACGTGGGAAAGATGGACAAAGATTATGATTGGACCACTTGGGATGCGCATGTGAGGAGGACGGTCACATTGACATCGGTTTTTATCACTTCGGAGAACATGCAAACTACATCGACTCCTTTGTTGAGCATTCCGGATATACCGTCGGGGTCGTGGAAGTGGTTAGCTTCCCATGAAGGTTCGATCCTAGGGCTTTTGAGACTAGATTTCCATGTCCACGTTTATTCCATAGGCTTCATCGGGCACTGCATGACAAGGCTATACGTGCTTTTTGCTTACCGCTCGATCGGTTGGCGCGCGATCCCATGGACGAGTTAGCATGATTTGATGGTGTCTACGTTATACTAGAGGGGGACGTGCTGGACATAGAGAGGTGGCAGCTAGATTTCAGAGATTCCGAGTAGGGGATTGGGCTACATTGCAGGAGGAGTCTGTTTGGGCCACACATGATAGGAGTCGGGTTCAGTCACATGATACTTCTGATTCGGAACGATTGCGACGGTATAGGATCTTGGTGCAGGTCGGGGAGTATAGCAAGGCTGCACGAGCCCTTCATCCTTTGTCCATGGTTAGTCCTACTGAGGAGATAATTTCCTCTTTACGCCTTCTACATCCACCCATGGGCGAGGAGATACCATTAGAGGTCTTGGAGTATCAACCAAAGGACCCTTTATTCCTTGATAGATCATTATTTGCTCATTCTCTATGCACAACCCCATGTTTATCCTCTGGGGGTTTGTCAGGGATGGTATATGACCATCTTCGAGATTGCTTTCAGGAGGATGATCCCTCTAGTGGTTTCACGGAGTTGTTCTAGGTGGCTGCATCAGTTGCAAGAGGGGAGATTCCGTTGTCAGTTAGTCAGGCTCTGGGTGCTAGTCGGCTTCTCGCGATGGAGAAGGACACTGGGGACATCAAACCGATTGCTATTGGAGAGGTCTTATTGCAACTAGTCAGCCGTACCGTTATCTTGCAGCATCGCTCACACTTCCAGGTGCATCTTTGTCCACATCAGTTTGGAGTCGCCACACCAAGAGGCTGTGAGGTAGTATCGTTGGGCATTATAGCACTTCTAGATATCCATCCGGATTAGATGGACGTTGAGAGCGTTTTTAACAACGTTTCATGTGCATCCATTTTTAGAGAGCTTAGAGAGGCTGGTGGACCCCTATCAAGCCTCATTCCTTTCATACGATGTTTCTACGATTCACATTTTTCTTTATTTTATCAGCATGACTTTTTCGAGGAGGGAGTCATTGTTCTACAGTCTGCCGCTAGTACTCGGCAGGGAGATCCTTTGGGAGGACTTTTATTTGCCATGGCTCATTATAGAGCTCTTATGTCTATTGCTTTGGCCGTGCCCGATTATGTGTTCCCCTCCTTAGCGGATGATACACACATTATGGGCCCTGTAGACAGCATTAGGCAGACCTTTGATTACTTGACTACTGAGCTTCATCTTGTAGGCTTGATGGTCAAGGTGTCAAAGTGCAGGGCTTGGTCTCCTTTGGGCATTCCGCATCATCTTCAGCTTCCAAAGGGATGTATGATATCGACAGATAGCTTACGTATTCTAGGAGTGCCAGTAGGGTCTGAGGATTTTTTTTCACGCTACCTTGATGTTGCATTGGCCGAGGATGTTTTGCATGTACACAACCTTCCTCTACTAGGGGATCCGCAGGTGGCGTTTGGTATACTATCATATAGTATTGCTCGTTGACCCACCTATCTTCTTCGCACGGCACGTCCTTCACCTACATTCATATCACGTTTGACTGCCTTTGATAGGAGGATCATGAGCGTCTTTGTTGACATCATCAGACCAGGGACATTCGAGTGTGTGATTAGAGATTTCGCAAGGAGACATACATCTTTGCCAATTTTGTGTGGAGGAGTAGGCCTATTATCGATGGAGGAGACGACACCTGTGGCATTCTTGGCGAGTTGGGCGCTCGTTGCACCTTTATTATCTTTTCGATTTATGATTGCAGATAGACCTATTTTGGAGATATATACGAGGGACGTTGATACGGGATCATTTCCCTTACATATATTATTATGACATACGAGAGACGTTTTACGACGGGAAATACGAAATGAGTTCCCATCTTTTTCCTCTCTGGCTACGGATTGGACTAGGGGTCTATAGTCTATCTTGATGAACCGACATTTTCAGGAGGCTCTACATTCACTCTGAGTGGATCCGGCCATTCCTCGTACTACTAGAGCTCGTTTACGCTCTTGCTTGGGCAAAGGTGTAGGCTCGTGGATCTTGGCTCGACCATGCATCAGGGCTTTCCGACTCGCATCAGCTACTTTCTCCACAACGATGAGGTTCTGTCTTGGCTTGGTTCATCCATCTACATCTTCATTACTCACATGTGAGTGGGGTATCACTTTAAATGCAGCATGTGTTCATATGACTCGTTGTCCATTCGGAGGGCATAGGATCCATGATGCCATTAGCGATGTGGTGTTTGCTATGGCGCGAGAGGGTGGATACCTCACATGGAGAGAGCGTTGGTATGCCTTGCAATCGACTAGGGTTAGGGCAAACATGTACTTGGTTCGGGAGGACCATGTCATTGTGGATGATGTGGTGGTTACCGATGTCGTGTTGTGATACGGCTACTATGAGAAGATGATGACAAGTGTCATCTTCAGAGCTGTTGAGATGACGGCGATATTTTGGCGATATTTTAGGTCAGGATGGCCGACGGCTCATTGTAAGGCTATTAGGAGCCCACGGTTGGATTGTCATCCTAGGGTCAGGATGTAGATAAGGATCCAAGGGATATTATCTTGGACCTTATCGGATATAAAGCGTGGTTGGAGTTGCAAGGAAGGGGGGAGGTCTAGAACGTTGCTGACTCAGGAGTTTATCCGATAGAAGTGGAGCCAACGTGGGATTTGGATAGAGGACGGTATGATCCTCCAGAAGTACCAATGCCCATCTGTTTATGATAAGCATTTGGTGTCTACATCGTGACCACTTTAGGGCGTGGTTAGTATACCACTTTGGAGATAACTTTATGCAAGTGGTGATAAACTCCCCAGACCCTTTCATTCTGCCAATTGTTTCCTACGGCGCGACTTGGGACTTAACAGTTTACGTTTTAATTTGATATTGGCGTTATGGATCTGAACTTGCCGGTAGTGGTGCCTTTCAACACATGGGTTCCTGTCCATCATTATTGTCTACCAAAGGCAAGTCATAGGGAGTTGATTGTTAGGAATTTTGGCGAGGAGTATTATACTCAAGTTATAAACTCCCCGGTCCCTTTTGTTGTTCCGTTCATACTTAGCCGGTTTCGAGTTGTTATTTTGACTCTTTATTAGTGACAACTTATATTACTTATATGATGGATAAGTAGTTTTTTTAGGCTAGTTGTTAAGCTCTAAGTTAGTTGTGGCTAATTTGGCCCACTAGAGGTCAAAATGGCACTCTTCATTCTCATTGGTTGGGAAATTTAGACCAATGAGAACACTTGGACGAGTTCTTCGGGGTTTTGAGGAGTTTTGGAAACCTTCGAAGGGATTTTTCCAAGATTGAAGGATATGGTTGGGAAGCTGACGGGGAGAGCTACGATTTTGGCTCAAGAATGAAGGTGATTGAGCAAGTTGACACTCCGTTGTGGTGATTTGAAATTGGAGAGTGAAATTTGGGCCAATTGGAAAGTTTGGGTCGATTCTGAGTGTCTTGTAAGGGTTTTCACAGATCAGAATTGATAGACATATAGTTTACAATCCGAATTTGCGATTTGATTGAAATTTCAGCTCGATTGGATGAGTTTTGAGTACAAAGCAATAGTTTGAAGTTCGTGTACACAGCCTGAATTGCAGGATTGCACTGACTGTTATAGAGTTAGTTCGATAATCATTACTCATGGTATTGGCAAGATTGGTCAATAAAACTTTATAGAGTTGAAGCTTGGATGATAAGTTACTTTCTTGTGAAATTTTAGTGCAAGTGAATTGAAGAATTGGGATTTATAATGGTTTTAGTACACAAGGGTCTGCATATCACCTTGTGATACAGGGTATAGTTCGACATTTGTGACGAGAGATCTAGAAAGAAAAAGCATGTGAAAATTTCCAGAGAGTTATGAATAGTTGCAAAGTACTTATCTCTGAGATTTAACGTTTTAATCGTTGGTTACAACGATCTTCTTCTGCTGGAGTTTACCAGATGTAACAAGTTTGGCGTGGAAAGATGACTAGGTGAAAGAGAGGGTGATTGTTAGTTCGCACGAGGGCGAGAAGAGTTCTTCTACAGCCAGGCACTCATGCGTTCTCAGAGTAAAGCTTTGTCCATGCGACACCGATCCTACTAGAGACATCCTTTCAGAGGGGGTGATCACCCATCCTCCATGATGAGCGGCGAGTGGGAGCTAAGAAGATAAGGTCTCAAGTATAGAGGTATGCAGAGAGATCACCTCTTTGTTCCTCTAGCTTTGGAGTTATATGGAGCTATGGACACCGACTTCGACATGTTTGTGAGGGAGTGCACGAGACCCTATCATACTAGGCGACATGGGGTATCATTGTCTTTAGCTTACTGTATAGCCTCGTTTAGGCAACATGTTTTCATTGCTATACAGAGAACACTAGCTAGTGCAATCCATAGGAGAGCAATCACGTTAGGTGATGCTTCTTCGGATGCTCATGTTGTTTGTAGACCTTTTGACTTGGATAGTTCAAACATCTTAGGTCTTTGAGGACATATTTCCCAACAGGATACTATTGGGGCCTAGCCCCATGTTACCGGTTTGGTTCCATCATTGTACGATTTGATGGGGTCTTCCCATCCCTTTTGTTATTATACTCTGTCTTCGGTATGATTGGTAATACTGTCATTTCTAGACGTCATATATGTTTCTTGGGATTTATAAGAGATGTTCTTAGTTCTAAGGACAATCCTTACATTCCATACTCATTGAGTGATGGTATTAGAGAGTATAGTGATGTATTTTCAAATAATTTACTTGAAGGATTGTTTAAATAATCATTAGGTTTGATATGAGTGATTTGTTTCATATGTAAAATATTGTAATCAGTGTTTATTTCAAAATTTAAAAAGCTTTAAAATATTGAGCTTTAAAATTATGGATATTAATATAATTATTTGATTTAAATTTTATTAACATATAAAAATATGATGATAACTTCAAATTTTATTAAAAAAATATCAATTATATTATTATTATTTTAAATTATTTAAAAACAAATAAAAACTTCAAATCTATATTATATAAATAAATAAATATTTATTGTATGAATCACAATGATATTTTTTTTTCAGATTGATGACCATTAACTTTACTATAAATATAATTAAGTTTTTATAATAACATAATGACAAGCATAAATTTAGTTGGCATTTGATATAAATTTGATATTGAGTTTCTAAAATCATACATAACTCTAAATTCAACTATTTAATTAATTAAATTATAAAAAATTTCTTGTCAAAAAAATATTTTTTAAATATGTTTAAATGTAAGTACATACTTAAATTTTTACTGCTTGCATTTCCCAATTTATTTTTGGCATTGAAAACAAGTGACGGATGATCAAAACATGGTTTCACTAAATAATTTCATGCAATTGAAATCTTCCTACTAATCATGTGTGAAGCTCCATTGACTTCCACAAAATATAAAATTTTTTTTTGCAAAATTTTGATGAAACTAATACATTCTTTGAATTCTTCTACATTACATTGTAATTTATTACTACTAAAATAAACAAAATCATTAAGAATTAAATGTGTAAAAAAATTAAAATTTTATGTATAAAATAAAAATCGTAAATAATTTTTATGACTAAAAATTGAAAATGTCATCATAAAAAAATAATAATTTATTTATTTAAATAATATTTTTTATTTTTATTTTTAATTAATTATTATTATACCATTCAAATGAAACAAAGGTAATTCATGAATTTTCAACCACTTATTTCATTTAATGAAAATTATTAAAATATAGAATTGAACTGTAATTATAATATTGAAATAAATTAATATTTTAATTGGTATAAAATTTTAATTTAATTTTTTATTTTTTATGAACTTATAATTTTTTCATAGCATTTATTGTAGTCTAATTTGGTCATGCTGTACTGTAATGTGACATTAATTTATATACATTAGTATATATAAAAAAAATTCATGCAAAATTTTCATTATATTTTATTAATTTATTTTTCATTTGTTATTCTGTAAATTTTTAAAGAATAATTTTTAATTATTCAATATTATTAAGATGTAGTTGAAATTTATTTGTATTTGAATGCTTATTTCATTGATATTTTTAAATTCTTAAATTTTTGAGCAAAAAATTATGCTTTGAATTTTTATAACATATTTTTGATAAAAAAAACTTATATTTTTTGTTTTTATTTTAACTTATTATTATTATTTTTTATTTATTTATTTAAAATATTTAAAAAAAATTATAACGACGTAAAAATGACTAATAAGTTGTTTGTTGAATATATACTGAATATTTTATATATTTTATTAAGAAAAAAACTAGTTACCCCAAAAGATCTTAGTCAATCTCCGGTTTCATATTTGTGTGTCATCAATTATTTGCAATACACAATTACATAATCAAGTTTTAAACATTTCATAAAAACTTATATTGACATTTTAATCTGAAGAAGATTGTCATTTTTTGAATAAATTTTAATGTATATGAGATGTTATTGTAACACTTGGGAAATTGTTACATACCACTTGAATAGCTCAAAAACTCCAAAGTTGGAATATAATCTCGATGATTTCTCTTTCTTCATATATAGTACAATACATATAAGGTCCCACAACCACCACCATCCAACTCCTCATGGATCGATGATATGGATGACATCACTATGAGCATGCGAACTGCTATTATATAACTCCAACTAATACATTTACTAACACATTAGAAACAAAAGCTAATGAGTACATGGATTGCATACGTGACATCTTTAAATAATCCACCAATAGTCAACTCAAGACTATTTATTTCCACTTTGCGTAACCTCTACTTTAGTTCTCATTACTTAAAGATGGTTGCAAATCTCCTCCATATTATGGATATATTTTCCATTGAACCAAATACTCAATTTTTGGATATTTGTGATCCTGAATCGGCTTTTTGAGTATCTTTTCAACCTCAATTTTGACATGTTTTGCTAACATAATAGATAAAATAAGATGTGCTGATAAATTTGTGAATTGTTTGGATCGTGGTACATGTTTATGCAATCGTGACACATGATATATGGGATATATTTTCATATGTGACGGGAGCTCCAACTTGTAAGACGCATTGCCAATGCGTTCCAACACCATAAAAAGGCCAATGACTCAAAGATTAAATTTTGGTGTTCCCATGATTGACAAATTGATCGTGAATATCTCGAAAAATGAACTTCATGTGATGGGCATATGCATACTACTTCTTTAGATTTTGAGTAATTATCAACTTCTACTTTGCTTGATGTAGTTTTTTGTGTATGTGCTCCACAAAAATCGATGAGTGGAGCATTTTTTGTTGAAAATTTTTGCACTTTAGGAATTCTCACCAAACTAGAAGATGTCAAAGGATGAGCACCATATATGATGTAAGAATGATACATTTGTATGGATGCATTAATAGAATTGTTATATACAAATTCCACAAGAGTCAAAAATAATATCTCACTCTTGTTGTTCCTCCGCGATGGTTGTTCGTAGCATCTCCTCTATCATTCTCTTAACTCTCTTTGTTTGACTATATGTTTGAGAGTGATAAACTCTAGACATTGCTAGTTTCGTTTGAATAAATCAAACAAATTTTTCCAAAATAATCAAGTAAAATGAGTTCTTCTATCAGTGATTAAGACTTTGCTTAATCCATGATTCACAAAAACTGCATCTAGATACAAATGAACAAGTTCTGATGCACCAATGTCTTTGTGGTAGGTTGGATATGGATCATCTTACTCAATTTATACACAAAAACCATGATTGAATCATGTCCTAAAGAGATTCTTGATAATTCACATACTAGATCCATAGTAACATAATCCCATTGATGTTCGGAAATGGAAAGAGGTTGTAATAAACCTGTCATTTTTTTATTATTCGACTTATTTTGTTGACATGCTACCTAGCTTTGAACGTATGTCTCCACATCTTTCTACATCTTTAGCCAATAGTACATTCGTTGTATGCTCTCCAAAGTATTCTCAACCCCCACTTGACTCGGAATGTTAGTATCATTTCCTTCATACAACACCATAGTATGTAAATTAGACAATCCCATGTTGTATGAATTCAGTGCTTTTAGCAAGTCGGTGAATGGATGATATCTTAAGAGCTAGTACATCCTAACAATGAATGCTGTCACTTTTCATCATAGCGGACTCGACAAACCGTTCTATGGCGCCCACTTCAATTTTCAGGTGTGTTGACAAAACACCAGGTTTTCATTTTCTATCATTTCCATCGAGTACTCGTCGTATTTGTTTCTTCTCTAGTTCTTCATCTTAGTTGTAGTACAAGCTGAAATGAAATCCCGCTTGATCAGATACATAGTGGATCGTGTGTACATGATACTCGAGGTTGATCAATGCATGTACAAAAACTAGTACAATGGATGCTCAGTACAATGTGGAACAAAACCTTCATCATCGACTCACCAAAGTTTACACAAGCATCAAAGTTCATCAAAGTTCACATTTGCGTGGCCGAGTTTTGCAGTCAGTAATACAACTCTTAAAATGCAACAGGAATTAACCTCGAGTTATGTAATATGTGTCGTGTGACAAACGTATATTGGTACTTCTTCTAAGAAAATCTTATCTTTTTCTGACAACTGATGAATGAAAATAATATTTCATGAACAAATGCGCTTAAGCGCATTCTCCAGCCAATCACGGAATGTCATTAGTTGACAATCGACAAGGATGCGAGTTTTTTCTCGTGAGGCTTCTCGAAAAGAGAGTAGCATGTATATTTTGCCAGCAAATCCGACCATGAAATTGGGCCCCTCACAATGGTGAAGTTTGCATCCACATTGTACTAAGCAGCCAATCGACGGATAGACCGACGACAAGCTACACGGAAGGTAGTAAGAGGATGGCAACCTGAGTTCCTTGATAACGCAGAGATAGGTCACTGAGGTTCCTTTGAAGTTCGTGTTTGCGTTAGAATTGTTCGTAGGGCGGAATTCAAACGCGAAACAAAGATTGAGTTCGCAGCTTCAAATTTGATATTATAAAAAAATTTTACGCTGAGGCCTCGAGCTTTAACCTTTACTACAGGCACTTCATGACCCTGCGGTGGTGGCAACCGGGTCTCAAATCAACCAGATCCAAATGTATATGTCATCTGCTAGTGTGGATGTACTGCATATCATACTAGCAGACCGGATGTAACAAACTCCTGGGCCTCGTACCATCAGTCCATCCCGTGACATGACCCGCTCAGCTGGGCAGAGAGAAATGTATTACACTCTCATCACGGCACAACTTCGAATGCAATTACTGTCGGAAGACATGGTCACTGACTGAAGAAATAGGGAAAGGTAATAACTTCAGTGGTTTATAGCCATGCCATGCCATGCCATGCCCTTAGAATCAACATCCCAGGAACTTTTTCAGCATGGTACACAGTCGAGCATCCTCACATGGTTGTTTCCAAAGTGCGACTAGTCGGTGACTGGTGGCTAGCATAAAACTTTACTATTTCCATAAATTCCTCACATGGTTGTATAGAAGATCATACAAAGAAAATCCACAGTGGCGTCACTTCATTGCTGAAGGCTTTTGAACAGAGTAGGACACCGGAGTAGTGTACACGTTGTCTTCTGATCCTACTCTGTAATGCTTTTCTCTCCATCGTCCAATCGAATTGAAAATGCATACAGAAGCAAGCTCCTACTCCAACCACCACATGTTCATTCTGTACAACGTCCTATTCGGTAAGGTCCCGTAATATGTGATAGATCACGAGGATGTGTGAGCCGTGGATCAGTGGGTGAGTAACGATATGATAAACTCCGGGTTTTCTATTTAGCACCGAGTCTGGATGAACTCTTTGAAAATCCGTGCGACTCCAGTAGAATTTCAGTGTTAAAGAACGGGCGTCCGACGTCATTGACTTTCAAGGCTTCAAAGCTATGAGATCAATGCAAGCTACCTGCAACCGATTTTGTTTACTAGAGTCCTTCACCGCGGTAACTCGTAGTCTGCAAGATCAGCCCAGTCAATCCAGCGCGAAAACAGCACTGACACACACGGAGGACAAATATGCATGAACCCTGCTGTCGCTCCGGACAAAACATGGATCTCAGGCATGAATGTTGGTGAGATCTAACAAACCTGAAAGAGTTACAGAGAAAATGATTTTGTGGGTGGATCTCAAATGTTTTGCTGAGAAAGCGCTCCTCAAAAATTTGACCTTGTTGTGAATTAAGTTCCTTCCACGATTTTCCATTGTCATTGCTCCCTTCCAATACCCTGAAGTTACACATGAAGCCTTGAAATGAATGGAAAACTGCAAGAAACATCTAAGCATTCTTCTGCAAATTTGAACACTAGGAGTTTCTTAAACTGAAAGATCGATCTTAGACCTAAGAAACATAAGAAAAGGTGTCGGTCCGTAACAGGAATACTCCGAGAAGAAAAAACATGCAATCAAGAGACAGGAAATACGTGGTTCACCTCACTGAGGCTACGTCCACGGAACACACATAGTCTCTTTACCAAATAACCCTAATTTGTGTTCCAGAGAGCCTCTGCCAGCCCTCTTATATAGTAGTACCAGCCCTAGCCCTAGTCTAACTAAATATAGTCAAACTAACCGGAGTTACTCAAGACCTGAGTTAACTCCTAACAATCTCCCCCTTGACTCATATCTTGGGGTCTCTAACTCTTGTTATCCATATACATACTCTGAGGGAAGTTCTAGAAGGAAACCTGAACATAGGCCCTCCTGTAAACAAGGATTAACTAGAACTAAGCCGTAACCTAACTAGGAAGGAGTAAAGCATATACAAGAATCAAACAATTGCTAGAGTAACTCTACTAGTGCTCCTTGTGCAAAACCTGCATAGTAGCACAATGCCTCATGAAACTCTCTAAAGGAATAACTTTGGTCAAAGCATCAGCTGGATTGAGTTTACCGTCAATCTTGACTAGCTCAATCTTCCTATCAGAAACTGCATATCTGATAAAGTGATATATGATGTCGATGTGCTTCACCCTGCTATCCATCACTTGATTCGCTGCTAGATCTAAGGCACTTTGACAATCACAATTGAGATTTACAACATCCTGTTTCAATCTCATCTCAGTAATAAGTCTATTCAACCAAATAGCCTCCTTTGCTACTGAAAAACTGGAAAAAAATACCATTCTGGTAAAATTTCTAAAGGAGTTGCAAAAGGATTTGCAGGTTCACCAATCATTGAAGGTTCTAAAACAGCTAAACCAACAATACACGCAAAGGAGTACATATTCGGCTACATATTTGGCTTCCGTAGTTGACTGAGCTATGCATTTTTGCAAGGTAGATCTCCAACTAACGCATCCACCTCCAAGTGTAAACACATACCCAGTTGTAGACTTCCTCTTGTCCAGATCTTGTCCATAGTCAGTATCAATGTAATCCAACAAGGATTTGGCATTGTCTGATAAACCATCAAACAAAAGCAAAAATCCTTAGTATTCTTGAGGTACCTGAGAATCCACTTCACAGCTTTCCAATGCACCTTTCCTGGATTTGACATGTACATGCTCACCTTGCCCATAGCTAGAGCAATATCAGGTCTAGTGCACACCATCAAATACATGAGGCTGCCCACTACCTTGTCATAGGGTATTGACGACATCTTTCCTCTCACAGTTGCATCAATTGGACATTGAGCTATTGAGAGCTTAAAATGTGCCGCTAAAGAAGTCCACACTCCTTTAGAGTCTGCCATGTTAAACATGTCAAGCACACGTTGAATGTACTTGCCCTGACTTAACCATAGCTTCCTCTTCTTCAAATCCCTATGAACATCCATACCTAAAATCCTCTTGGACTTACCCAAATCCTTCATCTTGAATGCAGATTTCAGTTGCCTCTTGCATCTATCGACGTCGGATTGTTCCTTTGCCAAAATGAGCATGTCATCTACATAGAGTACTAGAATAATGAGGCTAAAGATCTCATTATTCACCTTCTTCATGTAAACACATGGATCAAACTCACTCCGTGAAAATCCTTGTGCTTTCATGAACTCATCAAACCTTGCATTCCATTGCCTAGGAGCTTGCTTCAATCCATATAGAGATTTGAGCAATCTACAAACTAACTTCTCATGACCTTTCTTCTCATAGCCAATAGGTTGTCTCATGTAGATTTTTTCCTCCAAAGATCCATATAGAAAAGCCGTGACAACATCCATCTGATCCATAACTAGACCAAATCGCAGCAAGTGCACATACTAGACGAATTGTAGCATACTTTGTTACAGGAGAGAAAACTTCGTTGTAGTCCACACCTTTCTCTTGTGTGAAGCCCTTAGCCATCAACCTGGCTTTGAAGATCCTCTTCTCTTCATCCGATGGATTATCCTTCAACTTGTACACCCACTTGCTATCAACCAAAGGTTGACCCTTTGGAAGCTCCACCAGCTCCCAAGTCTTGTTCTCAACAAGCGATTGCATCTCACGCTCCATATGAACAAGGTTCTCCTTCTTCCAAGATCAACGCAGTGCCATCATCATTCTCCTCAAGAATAGATGAATCAACCCATGTTCCATACCTTTTGAGAGCTCTATTAATTTGATTTGATGATCTCTTAGTAGATGATCATGGTTGATCTCCATCGTTTTATGTTGTGTCTTGAGGCTCAGCAACGACAACTTGCTCCTCCAATTTCTGTTGTTCAAGAATTTGCTCCATCTGTTCTGAAGCTTCTCCTTGTGGCGCATCATTAAACCCATAATGATCAATCTCCCCCTCAACAACATCTGTGAGTGGAGATTTGTCCTTGTCAATACGGAGAGCATGAGATATCTCCCCCTCTTTCAATAATCTGGGCTCATCGAAAGAGACATCCCTCTCGACCGGTCATCTTACAAGCTACAGGATCCCATAGCCTATAACCTTTCACACCACTTGCATATCCAAGAAAACGACACTTCCTGGATGTAGGATCCAACTTGGTCCTATTCTCCTTAGGTATGAGAGGATAAGCCGTACAACCAAAAATTCTCAAACGACTATAATCAACCCTCCGTTTGTGCCTCAATTCAAACAGTGTCAAGAAATCGATTGCACTTGAAGGATACAGATTTACCAAATACACTGCGCTATTTTTGACTTGACCCGGAATTCATATGGTAAACCAGATTGGCTCAACATACTACACACCTTCTCCAATATTGTTTGGTTGAGCCTCTTAGATACAACATTTTGTTGCGGAGTATAAACCGTGATAAGATGACGAGTGATCCCCTCCTCTTTGCAGTAACTTCTAAACTCCTCTTAAGTATACTCCCCGCCATTATCCGAATGTAGATATCTCACCTCGTGACCAGTCTGAGTCTCAACTTGGGCTCTCCAATTTTTGAAAGTTGCAAAGACTTCAGACTGTGTGTGAGAAAATAGACGCACACAAATCTTGAGTAATCATCAATAAACGATACATAGTACCACTTCCCAGAATGTGGGGCTTTAGGAGAGGGTCCCCACAAATCACTATGTACATACTCAAGTAACTCTTTGGAACTATGAGTTCCATAGTTCCAAAGAGTAGACACTTTGGCACTTTGGTACAATCTTCTATTGTTGACCTGACAGAAGGAGTTCTCGTAACATGGAACTTCCAATAGCGCGCAACAGCAAGAGTCTACATCTTACAGTACGCAAAGAATTATCAATGCAAGCATATCAAATGATGTACGCAAAGATTGACGAAGATGAATATGAATCAAGATCGCACGTCTAGCAACAATGCGATGATATTTTCTCCCGAGCTCCTTTGGAATGGTTGGACGGCGACGGCTACACTCATTTTCAGAATTTATGGTCCATCCAAATGCAGAGATGATCAAAATTTGTACTGTAATCTAATCTCCCCAATGTTCTTACTCGTCCATCGTCTAGCCCATCAAAACTTACACAAGTGCACAAATCACATCATGAAAATATATGTCATGATAGACAATATCCATAAGCTCCAGTGAAGCCTGTGTAGGATGGGTTCTGCGCCTGAGATAAAAGTAAAAGAAGCGCATGGGTTGCACTGATGAGAATTGAGGGGGTGCTAGAGGGCAGATATTGAGAGTCTTTATGTATCACCCCCACTCCTTTGTCCACACGTCTTACAATAAAGACATCTTCTACGGCAGTGTGATTGGGGACTTTTTCTGCGCATCCAGTCCGACAAGCCAGACTGGCTTTGCAATCAAGCTCTTTGTCCGCCAAATTGTGTAGAGAGCACCACTTTGCGAGAGAAGCAATTTCAGAGATTCCCAACTTGGATTTTGGGCCGCAGTCGGTCCAAGCTTACATATGCTCTTCTGCAAATATGCAAGGTGCAGTGCCCATGCAACTCCCACAAACAAAGTCTCTCTTCTCACGCCGTTCCATTCTCACGCTGATCGATTGCGATGCGCAGGGTTGCAGAGCAATTCTACAATCAATCATGAATCGCACAAAGCAAAATCTGCATGTTGATATTTTGATCCTCGGTGCATCTAGGCATGTCTCTCTCGCCCTCGCTCAGGCTATCCTCTGCCGGTGTCAATCTCTCACTCGACCTCATTCGAAGCAACTGCTTCGACAAAAAATCAGAGAAGAAACATTGGAAAAAAAAACTGGCTACTCCGTCCTTGTCCTTCCTAGCTACGAAGGCCAGGCCGCAGTCACCGCATCTCTTCGGAGTACAAATCTTCAACAGTTTTGACCATTCCAATCGCTCTGATACCAATTGTCGGTCCGTAACAGGAATACACTGAGAAGAAAAAACATGCAATCAAGAGACGAGACAAGAAATATGTGGTTCACCTCACTGAAATACGTCCACGGAACACACAGAGTCTCTTTACCAAATAACTCTAATTTGTGTTACAGAGAGACTCTGCCAGCCCTTTTATATAGTAGTACCAGCCCTAGCCCTAGTCTAACTAAATATAGTGAAACTAACCAGAGTTACTCAAGACCTGAGTTAACTCCTAACAAAAACGTACATACTAGTCATAAAGGTCTCTTTCCGGACAATCATCCGCTGATGTGATTTCGTATGCAGCAAGTGTCCGAGACATTTGTTTTTGCAGATGATAGATAATCCAGGCACCTAGATTTATCACTACACATTTGAGTTAAAAACAATCAAAGACATGTTCCAACTTCCTTCTTAGTCAAACGCATCCATCATGACCAAGAAGACTTTTGGAAATTTTACCGCACACTTTATATATTCAATGTATATTGGATATATTTGCGACATTCATCATATTGCCAACATGACCCATAAGAGTTTGTCTTCCCCAATAATCAATGCTAAATCTCATAAGGTATAACATTGTAACATCCACCAATATATCATAGGACTTTGCAAGTGTAACAACATCACATGCTCTCATTGTAGATCTATTTGTGACATGATCTGGTAGGACTTGCATAGTCAACTCCATCCAGATGATGTATGGTGGTGTTGCATCACTTGAACCTCCAAGAGATGTTTGGATCTGAATGGATATCGATCTTTTACAAACCAAGATCCAGTAGTGCATTCTTATCTAATGTAACCAGATTCCAACATCACTCGTTGAGATCAATAAACCTTTCATGAAGGTTTGATCAAACATAAGACACCATTCTTGTTATCCAAGATCACCGAAGTTGGTGACACTGGGTATGCTAGTATGCCGGTGTCACATGGACATTTCTTCGCTTTGAGAATGCATGAGCGTCTAGCTGTAGAAGAACCCTCTTGAACCTCGTATGAGTTGACAATCTCTTCTTCTTCTCCTCAGCACTCCACATTCGAGTTCATTACAACCGGTAAAACTTCAGTGGAAGAAGATTATGATATCCAATGATTGGACTGATAACTCTCACTTAAACTTCACAGAAAATCTTTTTACAACCTTTTTGTTTTTTCGAGAAAATTTCGTATGTTTCTCTCCTCTAGATCTCTCAAAACAATTGTCAAGTTATACATTGTATCACAAGGCGATATGCAGACCCCTGTGTACTAAAACCATCACACATCTCAATCCTTCACTCCAATTGCTCTCAAATTTCATAAAAAGGGTTATCATCAAAACTTCAACTATGGAAAGTTTTATTGATGAAACTTTTTGATAGCAAAAAATATGATCTCTGTACTAACTTCGTGATAGTCAGTGCAATCTTGCAACTCTAACTGTATACACAAACTTCAAGCTATCACTCCATACTCAAAACTCATCCAATTGAGTTGAAATTTCAATCCAAATACAAGCCTGAGTCGTAAACTATATCTCAGTTGAATCAGATCTCTCATTTAGGATTCTCAAAACACCCCAAATACACTCAAAGGTATAAATTTCCCCCTCTATATTTAAATCATCATATCAAAGTGCCAAACCACTCAAATGCATCCATTATTGAGCCCACGTCGTAGCTCTTCCCGTCAGCTCTCCAACCATGTCCTCAAATCTTTGAATGTCTCCTTGAAAGGTCTCCAAAACTCCTCAAAACCTCGAAAAAGTTGCCCAAATATCCTTATTGGCCCAAACTTCAAGACCAATGAGAATGAAGAGTGTTATTTTGACCTCTAGTGTGGCCAAATTAGCTCCATATTAACTTAGAGCT
The DNA here is from genome assembly GCA_014180765.2 of Marchantia paleacea. Taxonomy (NCBI): domain Eukaryota; kingdom Viridiplantae; phylum Streptophyta; class Marchantiopsida; order Marchantiales; family Marchantiaceae; genus Marchantia; species Marchantia paleacea. The sequence goes on from MUAA02000060.1 coordinate 305,796, forward strand.
TTACAACTATCCTAAACACACTACTTAGCCATCATATACATAATATGAGTTGCCATTAATAAAGAGTCCAAATGACAACTCGAAATCGACTAAGTATGAACGGAACTACAAACGGAACGGGGAGTTTATAACTTGAGAATAATACTTGCCAAAATTCCTAACAATCAACTCCATATGGCTTATTTTCGGTAAACAATAATGATGGATTGGAACCCATGTGTTGAAAGCCACCACTACTGGTAAGTTCAGATCCATAGCGTCCAAACTAAATCCAAATGTATACTGTTAGGTCCCAAATCGTGCCGTAGGAAACAACTGGAAGAATAATTGGGTCTGGAGAGTTTATCACTTGTTGCATAAAGTTATTTTCAAAGTGATATACTAACCACGCCCGAAAGTGATAACGATGAAGACACCGGATGTTGATCACAAATGGATTGGGCATCGGTACATCTGGAAGATCATGTTGTCCTCTATCTACGTCGGCTCCAATTCGATCAGATAAGCTCCTTAGTCAGCAAAATGATGTAATTAGATCTCTCCCATACCCTTTCCACCCTGACTACACTTTATATCTGATAAGCTCCAAAATAATATCTCTTGGAGCCTTTTCAACATCATGTCCCTACAAAGTTGATCCAACGGTGGGCTCTTAACAGCTTTACAATGCGTCGTCAGTTATCATAACCTAAAGTATCGCCATCATGACAACAGCTTTGAAGATGACACATGTTATCGGTATTGTGTTGTGACGCGGCTACTATGAGAAGATGATGACATGTGTCATCTTCAAAGCTGTTGAGATGACTGCGATATTTTAGCTCAGGATGACCGACGGCTCATTGTAAGACTTTTAAGAGCACGGTTGGATTGACATCCTAGGGCTAGGATGTGGATAAGGATCCAAGAGATATTATCTAAGACCTTATCAGATATAAAGCGTGGTTGGAGTGGCAAGGGAAGGGGTGAGGTATAAAATGTCACTTTGCTGACTAAGGAGCTTATCCTATCGAAATGGAGTCAACGTGGAACATGTATAGAGAACAACATGATCCTCTAGATGTACTGATGTCCAATTGTAACCAATCTTGATTAGCTATAATTAGTTTAGCCAAAGCATAGGTTGATCACTAGATCAAAAAAAGACAAGATAGTGGTGTGCACTATCCAAAAAGCAAAAGTTAAATGACGAGGTGGCTAGCATGCATTGGTGGATCGGATTGTGTGCTAGACGTCTTTTAGGAATTGGTTAGGATAAGATAACGAAATATGCAACCTACGCATGTTAGCCATGTGACATAGTTTGGATTTCGGACTTTTCTAGTCCTATAGTATATAAAGCAAGGAGAGGTCTTGAGAAGACATCTCTCATCTTGGAAGTCATTCCGGAGTCATTTACTTCAGTGTTACAATGGTATCAGAGCAGGCTTATTGTTTCTATGGCTGTGGATCACCCCTCTTTGAAGAATAGTTTGGGTTGGTACAATTATTTGAGGAGAGAGTGTTTGTTAGAGGCTGGCAATGGCCATTGAGCTGCAAGTAGTGGAAGGGGGGTTGTTGTGGGTGCAGGTTATGGATGGGGGAGATAGAATAGTACCGAGATTTCCATTTCTTAATCCTTTTCATGTCAAATTGTTATACATTGAGAGAGCAAGGTTGACTCAATATTTGGTTTATCATTTTGGTGCCAACTTCATGGACTAAGTGATGAGATCTCAAGATCCGATTATAGTCATCTACGATGTTACTTGGGATCTCACAATATACATTTTAGTTTAGAGATGGACCTCAATAGACCACCACCGGTGAGATTCAACACACGGTGTGAAATCTATTGTGTGTATCATCCTAAAGTTATGTTTTAAAGCCTAGTTATTAGAAACTTTGGAGAGTAGTATTACCACGAGGTGATAGCATCACCTATTCCTTTTGTGTTGCCAATCTTGAGAAATTGGAGAGTGTTCATCTTAACCCTATACAAAGAGAGAGTAGACGGAGACGAATCATGAAGTACACTTTGAGAAAAATGATTCAGGAGTTAAGAGATTTGAGAAACGCATTTGAGCAAAGCCAAACTCAAGTACAAGAGTTAGCTCAAGAATTGACAACAGTAAAAAAAAAAGGAATAGAAAATGAGAGAATGAGAGAAACTCAAATGGAGATAGAGATGTCACCATCAATGGTGGAGAGTGAAGAAACAGTGAGAGCCTGTGCTCTTGAAGCCCAAGAGTCACAAGGAGCGAGAGAGCTAGATCTTCACACATCCATGATTCTGGAGATGACAAAAGCTTGTTAGATAGAACCTTACTGAGAAAGTCAAACCATGGGAGTTTTGGAAGGTTGGATTGAGAGAATGGAGTACCATCTTGCTTTTTTCAATATCAACGATCACATTGTAGGTCTTTTTGTTTGTACTCTGTTATTGGAGAAAGCGTCTACTTGGTTTCAGGGTTGGATGATGGAGCTCAATGAGTCATGCCAACAAGTTATTTGGAATGCAATGAAACGAGGTCTTCTTCAGAATTTTCAAGCAATTGATCCCATCATCACGGCAAGGATGAGGTTGTGGAAACTTGAACATAAGGGAAGTGTGAAGGAGTACATTGAGGAATTTTGAGATCTTCGAATTCAGATACGAGATATGAGTGGAGCTGAAGCCTTTGATTTATTCAAGAGAGGGTTGAAGAAAAAGATTCAAAATGAGGTGATTCGTGACAATCCAAGCAACTTGAACGAGGCTATTGCTTGTGCACAACGAATGGTCAACGTCTACCACAACGGTGGAGTTCTCACGAATCAATACTATGGACCAATGCCTATGGAGTTGGGCAACATAAGGAGGAGAGAAGATTTCATTCCAAGGGGAGTGAACGCACAAGGAGGAGATCGTCGCACCTCGAATCCTCATCAAGAAGCAAATTCAAGAGGAGGAGACGGAGTGGAGGGAAGACAAGAAATGAGGCAATGCTATAATTGTGGAAGATTTGATCATATTGCCATGAATTGGCGAACCCGAGTTCTAGCAAGAGGAGCTAGACCTCCCTATCGACGAGCTCTCAACAATCTTGAAGGTGGAGACAAAGTGACCGATGGCAACCCAGGAAACAACGAGCACCAGTATCCTTGCCTCGCGGTCTTACTGGTTCAATGAAAAGGAGAAAGGCGAGGGAAGGAAGCAAAAACATGAGGTAAATGGTTTGAGAAAGAAGGAAACATGTTTGATTGTGACGGATGGCGAGATAGAAGGAGTGAAAGTGAGAGTATTGATTGATCTAGGAGCTACAGAAAATTTACTATCTCGATCTATTACTATAAAGTTGGGATTAGCTTTAGAGAAAGATGAGAGTGAAAAGGTAGAGTTGCCAAACGGGCAAACAGAGAGCATTGAGAGCATTCCTAGGAAAGTGGAGTTGAAGATTGGGCAATACAAGGAATTGTTGGAGTGGAGAGTAATTCGATTAGCTTGCTATGATGCTATTTTGGGTATGCATTGGATGGAAAAATATAATCATGAGGTAGATTGGCGAAGCAAGATAGTAAAAACTATCAGCTGGAGGATCTTTGGAGATAGACTTAGATCGGAACAAAAAAACTTAACTCTATACGTGATAGGAAGAACCGCTATCATTCACAAAGATGTATATTTTTTGGGCCTAATAAGATATGTAAGCGCTCCAAAAGAGCAATCTTTTATACATGAGGAGTTAACTTATATCTTGAACCAGTTTCAAGATGTTTTTCCAGATGATCTGCCTCCAGGTTTACCACCAAGAAGGAGAGTGGAACACAAGATATAGATCTTACCATGAAGTTCTCCTCCTTGAAAAGTCTCTATCGACTTGCACCAAACAAGCTTGAAGAATGCAAGGCACAATTGGAAGAGTTGTTGGAGAAATGATTTATCCAACCTAGTGTGTCACCATATGGAGCTCCAATTTTGTTTGTGAAAAAGAAGTACGGCTTAATGCGGATGTGCATGGACTATCGTGTTCTAAATCTACAAACGGTGAAAAACAAGTATCCATTACCGCGAATGGATGACTTGTTTGATCAACTTCATGGATGACTTGTTTGATCAATTTCATGGAGTTAAATATTTCACCAAACTTGATCTTAGAAGCAGATACAATCATATCAGAGTGGCGGATGAGGATAGACAAAATAGAGCTTTTAGAACTAGATATGGACATTTTGAGTATCTAATTATGCCATTTGGTTTAACCAATGCCCCTGCTACATTCATGGGACTGATGAATAATATTTTTAGTAAATATCTAGATAAATAGCAAATCCTTACAAGATCATCACAAACATCTACTCCAAGTGTTGAGAGAAAATAAACTGTATGTTAAGATGTCAAAATGTGAGTTTGGTAAAAGCGAAGTAGATTACTTAGGCCATAGAGTTAGTGCAGATAGCATCCAAGTCATGAGTGACAAAATGGAAGTCATTCAAAATTGGAGTGCTCCTGAGAATCAGACTCAACTACGTAGTTTCTTGCGTTTAACCAAGATTTGTTAAAGCTTTAACAAATCTCTTAGACCAATGGCAGTATGGTACAGCTCAAGAGATTGCATTTCAGGCTTTGAAGGATGCGCTCTTATATACATCAATCCTTAAATGGTATGAACCAAATAGACCAACGAAACTTGCTGCGGATGCATCAGATATGACAATTGGAGGATTGTTACAATAGGAATGGAAAGATAAATGACACCCAATTACATTCTTCTCACGGAAATTTTTGCCGACGGAACAAAATTATCTTACCACAGAGAAACATGAATTAATCATTGTGTTGCCTACTAAACATTGGAAACATTATCTCGGATATAAAAGAGTTTGTGGTGAAACACACCACAAACCTTTGGTTTATTTACAAACTCAAAAATATCTCTCAAAGCGGCATCTTTTGGATCATCATGATTTGAGATTCTTGACAAATATATAAAGTGTTTTGAGGATATATTCTAAAATTGCAAATCTCAACCGCTAATGATAAGGGAAGAAACACATCAGCTTGCCAGAAGGAACGAGGGAAAAAACCAATGTCATACAAACTGCAAGCAAGAGCTTAAATCACCCTTCAACAGTTTCTGGAGAAGACAATAATCCTTCAAGACTGTAACTGCTGTTAGACTCCGATTCAGCTAAGTTTAGGTGTGTCTGCACACGGTAGAATGAACAAATTATAGTACATGGCTGTGGTTGATTTCGTGTGTCTTGACAGCGTCTTGGTCAACATCGCGAAGGAAATTTTTCACATGCAATTGAAGGAAAAACCGGCAGAGAAAGACAGCCCATGACAAGAATTCCCCACAGTTGTCTTCGGTGGCTGAAATTACTTCCTGGAACCTTAAAAAACACGGCTCAAACTTCCACACTGGGGATTCAGTACTGGCTAGTATCCAGGAAAAACTTTTAAATCTCATTGTCACTGCTCGACCAATGGCAGTATAGTACTGAAATTCCACCCAGGTTAGAGTCAAGGTGGTGAAGATTTCTAAACCATCCGTTACCGCAAAAAGACCGAGAAGACCCTCTTCAAACCAGCTCGGAGATGTTAATGGGCATTTCATCGATCACAATTCCACAGCTCTCTTCGATGTTTCTAAGCAGGCTGACCTCACCGCCAATCATTACATTAATTACAAGACCTCCTGCGAACAAGCCGCTGCTAAAACTGCCACTGTTGGAGCCGAACGCAGGAGAGCCAAAACATGCAGACATGCGCCTGGAGTATGCTTCCTTCTTGAATGGGAGATCAAAATTGATCATCACTCTGGCAAGAAGTGGAGATTCGCCTAATGTATGTGATGGTAGAGAAGCATCCGTCATCACCAATACCTGGGACCTGAACGTTCTGGCCTCGGCTTCTAGGGCTTTTTCCTCCTCTGTTTGCTCAATATTGTCGTAATTCCACTGTGACATAGCCATTTGAAAATTTTCAAGCGCCGCTGCTCGTTCACTATCACCAAGGTCGCTATGCAGAAAACTGACAGAAAATTGATCGGACCCGGCCACGGTGTCACACACTGCATCCAAACAATCTCGTGCACCAACGCATATAGCCACGGGAAGCCCCGCCCTCCTCCCTAAAACCTTCAATAAATCCACCAGCGTTCCCATCTTGAACTGCACACGATCCACTGCAACATAGTACTGTCGAATACCATCCCCATCTCTTTGCCTGCTCACATTCAAATCGGTCGCACTCGCCTCCGAAGCCATAATTCAGTCACTTACGTCTTGGCCTAGGTCAGCTCACATTTGAACGGCAAGACTAAGCCCTCATATTCCATTTCGACACAACGACGAGCAAACCTTGCGACTTTCTTCGACCCCGCGGACTCACCGCACCGTCCAGCACGGGCATTTGAGATGTCATCAACGCCAATTGCCAATCGAGCTACTAACGGAGAGGCCAGGTTGCCGAGACCTACAGATTTGCAGCAGTTTTCTCAGGGATACAGCTAATTTGTTGGCAATCTTATCCATTTTAGGAATCGAAACTTCTAAAGTCGTCCTGTCTGTGAGTGCATTCTCTTCTTATGACTGATGTCCTTGGTTGAATAAAGATCCACAGTGGCATCAGGAATTACATGCCATGGAAATAGCTATTGTTATTTATCTGCGAAATAACTAAGGGCGAGGAATGGGAAACTATAGTATGGGAAATGTACTTGATTCCCCGTTTGAACTCCCATTATTCTTGGTTTCCTTTACACATCAATTATTTCAATTGATTCCCCGTGATGGAAATAATTTGTGATGATGGTTTAGTACTGATATGTCCGTGATGTTAACATTCATGTATACCACCTAGCTTGGTTGCATACCATGTAGACATTAGTGTACTGCAATGAGGTTAGGGTTGTGTCACGCGGGGTTCGAATCTTCTTTCACAATGTCCTGGGGGTACTGTTCACATACGTGTATTGCATCTTGCTTGGTTGCATATCGTGTCAGATATTTGAGTGTATCACGCTGAGCTTGTTCTCCTTTCTCAGGGACTAATCACCGGACTGGAAGATCGGAGCGGGCCAACATTGCGTGAGATATGATATGTGAACTTCAAAGTTACCCATACGTTTAGTTCTGAAGGTAACTTGCGGGTGAATCAAGTAATTTGCCCACAATTGCAGTTCTCATTCCAGCAAGGTGCTGCATCTAGCCGTGTTATGTGTCATACTCTCCACGAAAGGAGTTGAGAGGTAAATACATTTTGCTCTGAGTGCGGTTAGTACAATAGGAGAAATTCAGACTTCTCCTCCATAACACGCTGCAGTAGAAAAGCTTATATATCATTATCCTCTCAGTATATGTGGCTGACACTTATATGCATTGATAAATGTTCATGTGTAAAGACGTGCTGATATTGAGTCTAAAAATACTCCGTCACACAATTGAACTAAAAAGTCCTGCAATGTACACGTTTTATTTTTCAAAAACTATTTACTTACATTGTTCGTTAGTCAGTGATGACTGGCAAAAAAAATTACAGTGAACATTATTTGCCGGGACTGGTTTAACAAGATGAAACCATACTCTGCAGGTGAAGGCTTTCCATCAGGAACTTCTCAATGCATCATACCTCCTACCAAGGCTACTCTAAGTGTCCTGCGTGGTGTGACATGAAACGCAGTCACCAGGATGACAATGAGTACAGTGCTCTTTTAGAGAGAAGAAAAAAAGAAGCGCAGTTTACTTCTCGGCAGAATCATCTGCTGCGCCAGGTTGCGCAGTTTGGACTTGCTTCAGAAATGTCACGAAAGTTGTTACGGCTGCTTCGTCTGTCTCAAGTTAGAACAAGAGGGAGTTTAGAAACGTTCACAAGTTGTTTGACATTTCTATATAGGAGTTGAAGTCCACTATGCAGCGCACATGTGCACAGTGAGCTTACGACGTAAAGTCAATTCCCAAACTTTTGGTCGCACATTATAGCCGGGCCTAAGCAGTCTGCAGGTAAGTTATCATCAACACTTCCGGGAAAATGCGAGGTTGAAGACAGAGGACCGACTCTCTGATGGGTTTGCTGCAAGTTATTGAACCGAAAGCAAGTAAAACTGCACCGACGAACAGAATGCAAATCTAACATCATCAGAGAAAAAAGGAAGTCCTTGAGTCCCTCACCTAATCTCGGAACTGTGTGGCCTTGGGGATGCTTAATAGTCACTGGGTCTTTCCAGAATTGAAGAAACTGTGTGGATGGCTCACACATGAAATCTTTCGCTCCTGTTCAGCAGCAATTCTCATCATACTACTATACATCACCACCTGAACTGCCCTTACGAAAGAGTCATAAAATTTAAAGTGCAAACCTCACACGGCTAGACAGATACGTGCACAAGACTGAACCGGCAAGAAAGAGCACATCGGTCTTTTTCGTGACGTAGGCCTGCAGATCTCTTGGATGGATGGACAAGTCATCTGAAATGCAAGAGATCGCAAATCTCTCGCAGATGACTTGTCCATCATAGCATAAGATATAATCAGCTATTAGTACTTGAAAAGTTGACTCATAGATATGATACGGCTGTGAAGCGACTTACCGATTAGGTGCAATGTTGGAACATCCATGGGAGTACCCAGGTAAACATCGTTAATGCCTGGATCTCTCAGGTTAGCTCCACTAATCGCGATAAAAAAGCGGATTGGAGGAAGGTCTGCTGCTGACTTGCCCAGAATATCCCATTTCTTAAAAAATAACAAAGAAGGGGCACTCGTCATCGCTCCTTCCAGCATTGCTACTCAAAATTCCTCTTTTTCGTGCAGCCTTAGGTTTGTAGATGGTTAAGTCAAATGTTACCTAATAACCGTCAAACTGAAACCAGCTGTATAAACAGCTTTAATGACCAGAAGATGACTACTTATTCACTCAGCGAAAATCAGGGCTATCGGTGGTTATTCATAGACGTCGACAACGTTAACTGGTTTGTGTACGTACCCTTCGTTGCAAGGCCACTATACAGCCAGCCAAAGTAGCACCCTGCAATAATTTAGCCAACTCTTAATTGCATACACGATACCACTCCAATGGAAAATCTTAAGGGTTTCATTCCAACAAGATCTAGCCCAAATCCGGATTCAAAAACCCACACTTCGTAGCTGCCCTTCCTCAAGACCGTGAGAATCTCAATAACGCTTCCAAAATTCGACGACGAACTCCGGTTTACATGTACCATCCACTGAAAGCGCAGACAGTCACAAAATTGCTGAAACCATTTTAAGGAGAGAACGATTGCTACCTGAGAAAATCCCAAGAGCCCATCGAATGGTCCATTCTTTTCCACGTAGTCTATTACAAATGCGATAGATTCTCTGTAGTTGTAGAACTCGGTATAATCCTGCGAAATAGGAGCCAGTGAAGTCACTTGTTGAACTGAATTTACGAACTGGCAACACACCGTTTCAGGATCAACATTCCAACACACTCATTATCAATAGACTAGATCCTCGTCAGTCACGATCAGCGAGAATGACACACGAGGCGCATACCTTATTGGACTGCATCCATTCAAAGTATGGACCTTCGTAGATATGCTGAACGTCGGACTCACCCTGAGCAGGGGTTGGACCATCTAGAAATGTCTGAACCACACAGCCGTCACACGTGAATGGGTTGAGATCGCCATCTTGCTTTCGACCGTCACTGCAGCGAAGAATTTTTGTACCTTTGAAAAGAAGTACGAACATTCTTACGTCTATCCTGAATAAATACGTGGATGGAAGACTTTGTGAACGATCCCGGTTGAGAAAGCCTGTTATCGGCGCCACTCGACATCTTTCTAACGTTGTTCCAGCCTTCTACAAAGTACAACGTACTAGATGGCCATGTGCGTGAAAAACGCATACGGCCAGTCGGCAAACTATGCCACAGACGCAAACTGCCTAAGCACCCATCACGACTAAAAGCTCCGTACTATCGCTTACGAGTTTACGCCCCTAGCCAAAGGAGCTTCGGTCGCCCCTGACGAAACTCGGGAAGCTTAAGATGGTGTCGTGGGTGTGATAAGTACCACACTGGTGACCCGCAAAGAATGGAAAGTGCTTACGAAGTCAATAAGGTCGTGAATAGCAGGACTCCATTTGGAGACCTGTTTCTTCAGAATGGCACCGCTGGTACGGGATCCATGCAAGGCTAACACCTTGAGCTTTCGTGGAGCTTCCGTAGCCATGGCAATCAGCTGTGTCCAGGAGTCCTCAATTACTCATCGGCAACTCGCACTATCCCTCGTGAAACAACAGCTCGGCCAGGAGTGTGAGGGATCTCCTTCCCTTGCGACTACGGAATAAGTGAGCTTTGAGCGTCTTGAGGATCAGGCGTTCAAGGACTTCGCTTTAAAGTCCTCGCGGACTCAGAATTTGGTTGGTGAGACAGAGAGACTTCGAGCGGTTCCATGACTGATTCCGCGTATTTTATTTTTTTGATACACACGCGGAGGAACCCCAATACAGGGAACGTGTCAGATAATTATGCTCATTTATTTCACACTGCTTCGATCTTTGCCACGCATGTGTCGCCTTACAGACCATACTCGTCCACTGTAGTCTGTCTGGCTATTCATCCCTCCTCCACTCACTCCTTGTTTAAGCCTCGTGTGCTAAGAATAAACTATCAAAAAAGTACAACTACTTTTGTGGTCTGCCCTCCCTTGCCTATCCACATTCCTCGATGACCTCCCCTGATACCTTGTTATCACGAGATCGAGACTAGCTCTCCCCGTTATTTTTGGCCCTGGGCTGGTCTACTCTGTGTTATTCATTGGGTCCCCTTTTTTTGTTCCCCTTGTTTCCTTCTCACGTTTGACCAGTGTCCTCCACCTACCCTACCCTGCAGCCGGGGAACCCAACTCTGCAGTATTGGATGGATTACAAACTGCATATATATGGTCAAAAGTTTTGCGGATCTCTCCAAGGATTCCGTCACCAGTAATACAACCTGAAATGCTGCCTTGAATGAACGAACTGACATTAATGGAGCAATGGGTACCAAGTATAATAACAAAAGACATGGGAAGACCCCATCAAAGCTTAAAAAGGATGGAACCAAACCAATAACATGGGGCTAGGCCTATTTCCTACATCACCTAACATATATGAACAGTCAACGAACGCTAGGCCCCAATAGTATCACACTAGTAAATATGTACTACATCACCTAAGATATATGAACAATCCGAATAAGTATCATCTAACGTGATTGCTCTCCTACGGATTGCACCAGCTAGTGCTCTCTGTAGAGCAATGGAAACACGTTGACTAAAATAGGCTATATATTAAGCTAAAGAGAGTGATACCCCATGTCGTCTAGTATGGTAGGCTCTCGCGCACTCCCTCATGAACATGTTGAAGTCCGTGTCCATAGCTCCATATAACTCCAAAGCTAGAGGAACAAAGAGGTGGACTCTCTAGATACCTATATACTTGGAAACCTTGGCTACTGTCGCTCCACTCGCCGCCCATCCTGGACGATGGGTGATCACCCCCTCTGAAACTGTGTCTCTAATAGTATCGGTAACCACCACATCTGCCACAGTGAGCTGGTCCTCCCGAATCAAGTACAGGTTTGCTCTAACCCTAGTCGACTACAAGACATACCAACGCTCTCTCCATGTGAGGTATCCACCCTCTCGCGCCATAGCAAACACCACATCCAATTTGCAGATTTTATGTTAATGATTACATTTAATTACGGCATAGTGCAACAATTACTTTGGATGTTACCATTAGTTGCACAATTTTATAAGTGCGTGAGATTTTATTTTTTTGTGTTATGGTGTTAGAGGATCATGATGTTGTGGTTTGGAAGGATTATGTGAGTAATTGTGAGTTATGTCAACTTTTCAACATTGATGATAATATTAATCCAAACCTTACAATTGTGTGAGTAAGCTTCATATGTATATTATATGGATAGAGTGGTAGAGGGGCCAGTATGTTGATTTCTGATTCTTGTTTGAGAGGATAGTATATGTCATATTTGACATATGTCATCCTCTTAGTGCAGTGTCCAATGGGCAGTGGAAATAGCTTTGATGTGATTAGCAAGCAAGTTTGATCGTTACATGGTATGGATTGCAAACATGTGACTAATGATGGGACATTATAGCACACGGCCTTTTAATGTCTAATCTAATCTACAGGTGGGGGGCAAGTTTCATGCAATTGTGTTGATGTATGATAATCTATGTATTATGATGTTTAATGTGACATTGATGTATGTTGTGATGTAATATGTATGTGCACAACATATGTCATGATTTATGTAACAGCATCCCTAATTAGATAAGTGCATTCATGGAGGAGAAGATACAATATGTAGTGCATTTAGCATGTTTGATCACTTGACGTGTTGTTATGACCGAGAGCACTGTTAGAAGGTCTAGGTTTCAAGAGATAGAGTTTGAATTAGAGCTCCTTGGAGGATAGTTTTCAAAGTTGAGCTTGAAGATTGTGGTTGTGGTGAAATATTAGCAAATGCATGAACTTGGATTCTTTGAAGCTCAAAGGTTTGACTCTATTGAAATTTCTCTTTTATGTTATGCTTATGAATGGAGTGTCCTTGTGAATATTTTGAAAGTAAAAAAGATCAGAAGCACATATAATCTAATCAGAATAGTAATGAAAATGTAAAAAAATAATTTTTACAATTAGATATGGGTACTTTGAGTATCTAGTTTTGCATTTTGGTTTAATCAATGTCCCTACCACATTCATGTGACTTATGAATGATATTTTTTGTTAATGTTTAGATAAATCAATGATTGTATTTTAGATGATAAATTGATATATAGAAAATCCTTATAATATCATCAGAAATTTGTACAAGAAGTTTTCTAAGTGTTGAAAACAAATAAGTCATATGCTAAGATGTCAAAATGTAAGTTTGGAAAAAATGAAGTAAATTACTATATCATAAAAATTATCCAAGTCATTAATGTAAAAAATTTAAACCATTCAAAAATGAAATACTCTAGAGAATCTAGTCCAATTATGGAGTTTTTTATTTATATAATTGATTTTTATATAAGATTTGTGGAAGGTTTTGCTTCTATTATTCAAGCTATAACAAATTTTTTAGATCAAGAGCATAAATAGAAATAGGATGTACCTAAAGATATTACATTTATAATTTTAAAAGATGCTTTCTTACATGCGCCCATTTTTAAATAGTATGATCTAGATAGATCAACAAAACTTGTTACAAATGCATCATATGTGGTAGTTTAGAGCATGAGTGTTACAATAAAATTGGGAAGATGGATGGCATCAAGTTGCTTTTTTGTCACATAAGCTCTTCCCAAAAAATCAAAATTACCATACCATGGAAGAATTAGCAATTATGTTTGCTATCAAATATTGGAATCAATATATTAAAGATAAGGAGTTTGTTGTTGAGATGAATCATAAACCTTTAATTTATTTAGAAACTCACATCCAAGTTGTAAACCATATGGTTGCTTAATCTGATCCCTCAGAACATTCATTGATTTTTAAAAATATTTTCAAATACATTATAGGAAATAAATTTCATTCTCCAACTTCAAATCACCACAATATATCAACAATCCACTCTACTGCATGCATTCTTCAGTCTATCTTCATTATGAAGATTGTGTATGTGAAGGGAAAGAAGCAAATTGTTGATGCATTCATTATGATTTCATGTATTAATCTCATCATAGAATTCAAATTTTATTTTGAATGGTGGAAGTACCCAAACCAAGTAGCAAAAGAGGATGAGATGATTGCACAAGCCCTTTGAAAGAGGAAAGGTCAATTGAAATGTGGATTAGTTTTTAATAAGGGAAAGATATGAATAACATTGGATTTTACTTTAGAGTGTTAGGAAAGGCACATGATTTAATTATTGCAAATCGTGGAGAAGGGTGGAGAAGACCATTGGAGATATCCAAAGGTTATACATTGACCAACATTACGAGATGACATCATCAACCATGTATGCAGCTACCTAGCATGTCAACAAAATAAGTTTAGATTTAAAAAATCATAAGCTCTACTTCAAACTCTACCAACACTAGGTGGAAGATTGGAGCATATTGTATAGGAGTTGCTAATGATGTCTACTATATACGATTCTATAGTTATATTTTTACATAAACTAAACAAAATTATTCATAATATTTTCATTACAAATATGGTCATCGCACCAAAACTTGCTCGCATTTATATGAATGTGGTTTTTGCACACATAGTTGAACTATAGTTTTCATCACTAAAATGGAACACTCAATTTACGAGCATGTTTTGGAAAATCTTATTTTGATTATTCAAAATAAAACTAGTCATGTCCATAACTTATCTTCCTAAAATGGGTCAACAAATAAAAACAACCAATAGAACTATTGAGAACATGCTTAGAGCTTAAACTTTGGAAGAGCAAAAAAACAAGGATGCACTTTTATCCTTGATTAAATTTAGTTAAAATAATTTGACTAATGCATCCATAAAAATTAGTTCTTTCTTTCTTACATATAAAGATCATCCTCTCACATAGTCTTGTTTGGCTAGAGTGGGTCAAATGCATCAACCATCCACCCAAGTTGAAGATGTGAACAAGTTTGTGTTATAAATTAAACAAATAGTGCATCAAAAAAAATTAAAATTAGTTCTTGTTCAAAATCAGCAAAAATAATATTAATGTTCGTATGGAGTTTCAAAAGTGAAATCATATGTGATTGTTCACCACCAATATTACATTAATAGGAGTTCAAAAATTAAGTCCAAGATTTATTGGACACTTTTAAGTTATTCAATGGATTGGAACAGTTGCATATAAATTAAAGTTATCATCACACATGAAAATACATCACACGTGAAAACACATCATGTTTTTCATATGTTTGCTTTGAAAGTATATTCTCACAATCTTCTTTATTTAATAACACATATCAACCATCTTTTTTTTTAAATGACTAATGGAGTAGATGAATATAAGATGTAAAGGAATTCTAAGAAAAAAATATCACAAATCAATGGAGTTGAAAAAATAGAACGATTGATTAAATGGATAATGTGAGCATGAAATGGGATATCATTTGAAAATCAATAAAATTTGTGAAAAATTTTCACACATCAAATGTTAATAGATTATTTCAAATATTTTTTACGTATCATTGTATTTGGATCTCAAGTGCCAAAATTTTGGAAGAAAATCTGAAATTAGATCTTTTTGGAAAATGGGTATCAAATATGGTATTCCTCTTAAATGTTAAAGAATTGAGAATTTATTTTTAGATAAATTAGATGGTTAAAATCTATATTTTTGAGGTTAAAATAATTGACCTTCTTTATGCAAGGAATCTAGAAAGTAAATTTTATGATGCATGTATCACATCTCATACTTCTTAATGTCTCAACAAAAAAATTCGAAATTTTTTTTTAAAAAAATGATACATGTATAATTTTTTAGTATCAACAGAAGCTCCCATATTTTCACAACAAAAAATTATGGTTAGAAAGATTCACAATACTGATCCGGTAATCAAAATACAAAAATTCTAACTATAGTTTATATACCATTTAAAATCTGTTCATGAAAGTTACCTTTGTCAATAATAAAAAATGTATAATGTTGGACTGAAGAATCAAAAATAGTGATCATATCCACTAAGGTCAAAATTTGACCAAGCACTCCATACTACACAATGGTACAAAGATTATTATTGGTACACAACACTACATGTAGTCTAAACATCGACAATCATTGTTGGAATCACTCTGCTGCATTATATAACTTGTGTAAGCTACTGCAAATTCCTTCCTCTCATCATCATGTTGGGTAAGCACTACTTCCAAACCCAACATAGAGCAATCAGTATGTACTTGAATCATTGGTCTGATCAAAATTATGACATATATAAACCTTTCTTTAAGCTCAACAAAAGTTCATTTATGTTCATCTCCCCAATGTCACTCTTCATATAACTTTTTCAATGCTTTGACAATAATAATAAATCCTCACACATATTGACGATAAAACTTTTCAAGTCCAAGGAATTCTCGCACCGTACTCACATCTAAGGCTTACAAAATATGCAAGATCACCTTGACCTTGGTTAGTTGAACTCTCAACCCTCATGAATATATAATAAGAGCCAATAATTCCACTAAATGTTGAAAAAACTTACACTTTTCATGAGCTATCAAATGCTCAAATACTTCGTAAATGTTTTTCATGCTCTAGCATTGTAGCACTATATACCATACTATCATTGGTGTAGGTTGGACACAATCAATCAAGCTAGGCTTCTATCCATCACTAAAACTTTATAGGTGCATTCTTGAATCCAAACGGTTAGAACTTCATGTGATACAATCTTTGCCATGCAAATCAATTGACCAAAAGGCCATCTTGATCTTATCCTCATCTTGAATCCGCAATTGATGCTACCATCTTGACTTAAATCCAATGTACTGAAAATCTTTGCATGCCCAAATGCATCAAAGATCTCCTTAGGTGTAGTCATAACATATCATTCCATATCACGAAAAGCTTGGATTGGAACTCAAGTTCAAGGTAACTACGAGCAGTGATGTGTTGCCTCTATGGTCAGCATAGTGCTTTTGTTGCATTCAAATTCATCGGCTATATTGGTTTAATATTTTTTCTGCATAATTACCTACAAATGGATGTGATCGTTGAAGCCGTTGACGTGCCTTTGACACACGTCTAGGGAGGCTACCCCATAAAGATGCATTCCGACTGATCGACTATGATTCATTCTTGGAGTCCTTCCAAGGATGACATCTTTTCCTCAGAGAGTATCATGGAGTCACATGCGACTCAAAGTAATATAATAATTTGTACACTAAATGAACTCATTGTAATCTTGAGGATATAACAATGAGATTTTTTTCTAGATTTTTTTCTGTATATTTCATCACTGTAATAGCGATGTAATTATACACATACAGTGAATATATATATTGTTTTCACACAGATTATCTCTCTAGTGGTTTCATTGATATGTTCCATGTGTTTGCATCCGTTGCGAGATATTAGAATGTGTTGTTACTTAGTCATGTACTAGGTGCTAGTCCCCTTCTCGCGATAGATAAAAATATAGGAGGCATTAGACTGTTGTTATTGGGGAGGTCTTATTGCGCCATGTTAGTCGTACCGTGATTTTACAACATCGTTGACACTTCTAGCCGCATTTTTGTCCACATCATGAAGTTGTGATGGATGTATCGTTGAGCATTAAGTACTTCTAGATATCTATCAGGATTGGGTTGTCTTGCAAATGGAACATGAGTCACATCCATCCCTTCTACAACTCAAAATCAGAGTAACATGAACGCAGTTGAGTGAAACATGTATGTAGGCCGGTTTCTTTCCCTTCACGGATGAAGCACAGCAGAACACGGGATCCCAACAATGTGTGAATATCGAACTAAATAAATCAACCAGATACTCAGCACCCTCCGAAAGTGTCACCGCAGGCAAAGGATACAGACGCACATGTGCAATACACTTTGTTGTCAGAGTGTTAAACTGAAGAACATTGTCGAGCATGGTAGACTCGTGGTGGGGAAGACTGCTCTTTGTACCACTAAATGTACCAGAAAAGGGTATTAAATGCTGAGAGAAACGAGACGCATGAGAATAAAGAATTAGTAGAAAAAGAAGAAAAGGACAGATGGCGAAAACTGCATCAGAAGAATCCAATAAACGGAGGCCCTGCAGTAAGTTTGCCTGACTGAAGTGGCGCACGTTCCTATCCTTCACTTTTTAATCATGTTGACCACTCGACGTCAACATGATTAAATTGTGAGACCACGGATCGATGGCCCAGGTAAGGTAGGAGTCACAAGATATTTTAAAAGCATCTCCTAAGCCAACGAACTTAATTTGAGTATACTTATTTCTTAACTTTAAAATTATTGAATACAAGCATCAGGCTAAGGATTATATATCGTTTGCCAGCATTACACATGTCCTTAAGAATCGAAAAGGTTAAATGTGTTGGACTTGTACTTCCGCTTGGTGTTCAGTGAAAAACCATATGTAAGTTAGTATCTGCCAGAAAAGTTAGAAGATTCGGTGAGAAGTGGCGGATGTATAATAGTGATTGGAGCAAGGGAGACTGGCCGGGGAGTTCTTCTGCTTCCCGCTAGTTTACAGAAACACCAAGAAATTCATAATTTAAGTGTCAATTCCCGCATGCTTTGTGTCATCCATAACCTCGAACATGTGTCATACTCTTTTTTTTTAAATGACATACAGGAGTAGCACCATTATATTTCTCCCGACTTAAAACTTTTCAGTTTAACGATCGCAGGCTCAAGAGACCACCTATATTTTCTTTTAGAGAATATATCGGCCTGGGGCATTCCCTCCTGGAGATAGTCCAACACCCCCTTGCATTGCCCTGATTGGAAACAATCGGTATCACTTACCAGAGGAGGCCAACCCCTTTGGTCATTTTGTGGTATAAATAGGTATAAAGTATGATAAGTATAAATAGAAAGTCAAAGAAATTCGAGTGATCATTTTACGCATGATTCATAAGTGAAAATTTTTTAAGAGTGTGGTTGAGTTGGCATGAGATTTAATTGAGAAGTGATCCTGGAGCTCATACAATTTCTTTTAAGATGTCTCGCAACACGTCATCTCTAGCTTATGTTGTACTGGAGTCATCTCCAGCTCCTAGGGTTGTCTAGTCAACTCCATGTCACGACTTATGTAGTGGCATCTCTAGTTAGGTAGGTGTGCGTATGCATGAGCAGATATAGCAATTAGAGCCGGTTGTGCAGTTAGCGCCGTTCGTACTGGAACTGCTATTAGGGCTGACATCGCCGTTAGGGGTTCTAGGGCTCAAGGGATAGAGTTCAAATTAGGACTCCTTGGAGGGCAATTTTTGAAGTTGAGCCTTTGAGAGTGTGGCTATGGTGGATAGTAGCTAGTGCTGGAACCTGGAGTCTTTGAAGCACAAAGTGGATTTGGCTTGACTGTAATCTCTCTTTTATGCTATGGTTATGAGCGGAGTGTCCTTGTGGACGTTTTGAGTATAGAAAAGATTACTTCAAAAATTCAAATTGGATTCTATGGTGAACACTATGAGTTCTTGGAGCGCTGAAGGAGTTTTGGTAAATTTGGATCGATAGTAGCTTTGATCTGTTGGCTGTTGAGTGTGCAAGGCGTTGATGGAGTGCAGCCTGTGATGGTGATCTAGAAGTAGAATCAATTCGAAGTAGATGTGATCAATTTTAAATTTCTGTATTTTCTATTTTAGTGTAAATCCGAATCATGAATTTTTGAGAGTGGAAGCGCTGCTGGAAATTGACAAAGTGGGTCGATGCTTATAGTTGTCTTGGGGCATTAATTTGAGATTGACCAAAAAATATTTCTGATAGAAGTGCTCAAAGTCAAAGATCTCGTGTTCCAAAGTTTTCGGGTCGAAAATATAAGCAGCAAGCTATCAAATTATCATATAGTGTCCATTTGAAGTGAAATTTAGTGGGGTGATAGAAGATGCAAATTTGGTGGGGTGATAGACTGAATGAGTGCATGTGGTGATGGCAGGTTTTAGGTTGCCCTTGTGTTAGCACCTTGTGGTGCCTCGGGTACCTTTTGTTGCGGTTTCTTGTTCTAGTTGGGGACCTGGCTTTGTACGGTTGCGGAGGTGATACATAAGTGTCACAATGGAGTTCTCCGGAGGAGAGACTGCTCGGGTTAGCATTGGGTGCACCCATAGCAGAGTGCGGTACCAATCTTGGTCTTTGAGGTTCACATAAGACTCTGATTTGGTTTCAAAGAGTAACGGAGCTGAGCTTGATGATATCTTGGAGTGTGTACCCACACTCCATGTTGTTGTGGGACATGGACGATATCTATGGGACCACCAAGGATACTAGATGATATTCGGGTACAGTTGGCACTATTGAGTTGGATGACTTCATCCAGGAGTTTGACTCATGGTATGATTTACAACGGATGCACAACTCTACGACGTTTAGTCCATTCATGGCTTGAAAGGATTATTCTAGCATTTGGAGGGTCCGCCGATGGATGATTATCATGAATTCCGGCGTAAACATCTTGAGAAGATAGAGTTCTGGAGAAAACATTGGTCTCCAAACTACATCTCTATTACTTCAGGTACAGGGTTTGGAGGTGCGAGTTCATCCTCTGTACCTGGCACTAATGATACGGTTGGAGCTAGTAGAGTTGGGAAGAGTTCAGAGGTCCCAATCTTTAATCCTATCCTAGAGTTCTTCGCATGGTTGAGGAGAGACTACCAAGGGGTGAGAACTAACAAGCTACGAGGCTTACATGAGTTTCAATGGAAGACTAGGAAGAGTCTTCGAGAGGTGTATACTCGAATGCGTCGGTTGATCAGTGTTACCCATGGGGTGACAGAGGCACAAGTTATCCAATATTGATATGGGATATTGGATAGGGAGTTGATACGTAAAGTGAGAGATGCTACCTTACTACATGAGACATCACCTATGTTGGCCATTATGTTTTGTCTTGTTGAGCGTATTGAGCTCAACATGCAAGAAGAGAGGGTGGTGACTGCTGGGTTCAGCAAAGATTCACCATCTTCATCAACTTCTTCACGTTACCAGTCTACAACGCAAACCCAAAGTGGTTATGGTAGACATGTGGGAAAGTCTCGACCATCTGGACAGAATGGTGAAGATGCAGCATCTAGACCATTGCCATCCTTTTCAAATCAACAATTAATTGTTGGGATGATGTGTTGGACATGTGGTGGACCTCATCACCAGAAGGATTGTCTTCAAGGTCGAAGGATGGATCCTGTTGGATCAAAATCATGTGAGCATTGTCACAGACATGGTCACATGATGGATCGATGTTTTGATCTCCATCCAGAATTACGATCAACAAGAGTTGTCATGGAAGTCCCTTGAAGAGGACGAGAAGTTCAAGGTGGTAGGGGTGGTGGTAGAGGACCAGCCCCTACTCAAGTGTTAGCCCATGAGGCTAGTCATGAGGTGAACATGGCATCTTGATTGGAGCAGTTGGAGCAGAAGATAGCAAGTATGACTATAGCCCAACAAAGATCAGATTCAGGAGCTGGTGCCTCTACATCATATGATGGAGATGTTGTGGAGTACATGTGTGCAGCGGCACAACCATGTGCAGTTGCTATGACTCGTAGTGCAACACATATTACTGAGTCAAGAGGAGCGTCAGTGGAGTTGGATCCACAAAGAGGGGAGGCTAGCCAACAAGTTATACTTCCACAGTCTTTCACATTGTATGAGGCATTGAACACCTCATCCATGGCTCCTAGACAACCTATAGGAGAAATGAGGGTGCAAGCCAATGTGGATGTACTTGGAGATGGAGCAAGTAGTGACCAGTCATCAACATCGTCTGAGATAGCATCCAGCGTAATTTTGGGGACGGCAAAGACTCTTGTTCATTCTCATGTTTTCTCAACCAAGGATTTATTGGTGTTGGGGGTGTCGTCATCCCATGTACTACGATTGGCAGCCACACTTTGCGAAAGCAAAGAGGATCTGCTTGTTGCTTCTAGTAGTGTGAGCTTTAGTAGTGTTGATCCTGGGATCAGGATAGCTACTAGTGGAATTTGGCAAGATGTTGCCGCTCGAATGATGGAGTTATCACGAGGCCGGCATATGAGCGTATCACGGTGTCACCAAGTGCGGTGATGTTGGATAACATAAGTGGTATCTTCTGTTTGGTCGGACATTCATGAAAGGTTTATCGACCTCAACGCGTGTTATTGGATTCTAGTGCATAACCCCTTATATTGGGTAAGGATGCACTACTTGGTCTTGGTTTGCAAAAGACCAATATGGAGAGATATCCATTCCATATTCAGACATCTCTTGGAGGTTCTAGTGATGCCCCGGCATCATACATCACCCGGATGGAGTTGACTGTGCAAGTGCAACCGGATCATGTCACTGATAGCTCTACAACGCGAGCACGTGCTGTAGTTACACTTGTAGAGTCCTATGATGTATTGGTGGGTGCGGCAGTATTATACCCAATGGGGTTTAGCATTGATTATTGGGAGGAGACAACCTCTTATCGGCCAAGTTGGTGAGGGCCGAGTGAGTTGATTACCTATACAATTCATTACCGGTTCTAGGTCTTTATCAAGTAGAGGTTTCGCGTATGTTTCAGCCTTCAGTATTTGTGTTACTTGGCCTGATGATTTGTTGGAGGGTAACATGGATGCTCATGATAGTCATGGTTGAGAGGATGTGGCTATCATGCCAAGTTTTAGTGGAGTAGTGTCATCCACTTTGGATGGATCACTGGGTACTTCATGTATGCAGCTACAACAGATGGCAGATCATTTCATACATCAAGCTTGGAGTGAGTCTTTTGCCTCGGAGAGGGAGGAGACGAAGGAAGTTATTCCCACTTCCACTATGTTGTCATCTTTAGATACAACGCTTATTGCTTGGTAGTATCTAGAGGAGGGTATATGTGTGTTGGAACTGTTTGGAGGAATTAGCACAGATTTGGCTGTTGTTTTGCAGTCTTGCATACGAGTACATCGATACTTGTATGTGGAGCGAGATGAGATTGCATGATGCGCTTCATTACGCCATGTGGCATAGTTGGTGCGGAGATACCTAGATCTTCTACCAATGTTGGCAGTTCAAGGATATCAGTAGACCTTGCCGTCATATATTTTGTTGCTGGGGGCGCAAGACCTTGCTCGGAATGGCACCATATATTTGGTTATTGCTGGATGGCCATGTCATGGACACACACGTGCTCGTAATGGTCATGGGCTATAGGATTCACGTTCTTGCATATTTTGGGATATGTTACGTGTGTTACGTTCTATCTAGTCACATCAAACCTATTTTCCGGCATACATTTTGGAGAATGTTCCCTTGTTGGATGATCCACATGCATGGGTGATGACGAGTGGACATCAAGTGCGATCATGGATTGGACCAGCGGATTTACTGGATGCAGCGAGAGTAGGATCTCCTAAAAACCGTCCACGGTCCTCACATCTCACAATGGAGAGTATTTTGGATGTGGGTAGACACTCCCCTGCAGTGGTCTATGCTGACAGGTCACCCATGGCAGTGGTGAACCTTGTGGATCAGCCAAGAGCTGCATTACCCACGTTGTTGAGTTACCCAGCTTTCCATGCTTACAAAGAGGGAGGACGTGGACTTGTATGGGATTCTCGCTTGTAGCGGTTGATGGAACCCAACGCTGAAGAGAGAGAGCGAGCTATGGGATTTTGTACCGGTACTACAGCTGTACCTACATTGTCGGAGGCATCACGACGTCAGGTTGGACCCAACACCTGACGTCGTGATGCTATGGACCTGAACTGTTTGACATGGATTGTGAGCCTTGGATTGGTTGAGCAGAGACGCATGCGATCCACATGTATGATTGCAAGACCATTGATAAGCTCTTTGCCTACCGAGACGGTGGAGGCAAAAGTTGGGGCCGAAAAATGCCCAAGATCTCATCCTTGGTCTTATGGGGATGTTAGAGAAGGAGAGGTAGGGTCTTCTTCGAGTATCGTTGGATTTTTTTGCGCGGAGCAAGCGGTGGTTATCACTTTAGACCTTTGTGATACATGACAAGAGGTTACAGCTACAGCAGTAGGAGTTGTTCACACTGAGATAGTGGAGCCTGGTATAGGGTGGGACTAAGTTTTTTCTAGATTCATGATGAGCTTCCAAAAAGCCATCGGAGGTAAACCTGAGTGAGAGTCAGCCCGGAGGTCACATTTTGGTTTGTTGCCGGGACCTCAATCTAGAAGGAGCGAGATGTTTGAATCCGTTTCTTGCCCGTGAGAGCGCAACGATGAGAACTCATAAGGAGAGGACTGTGGGGGAAGAGCGAACCGAGATCATGATGCATAGTAATGTACCATTTGTGTATCCGGTAGTGTTATATGATAGCTTGGAAGTTATTTTGTACATTTTGTTTACTTAAGTGTTGTTTGGGATGAGGCAAGAGTGCAATAGTGCGTATTTGGGAGGAACACTTTATTTTCCAAAGTTTTTCCGAGAATTTTATTGATTTTAGAGTAGTAGATGAAATACGTTTTGCACTTGAAATAACAGTCATATCATGTCTAGATTAAAAGTTATGATGTTTAGAATTTGCTAGGGTCCTGACGGGTTTTGAAATATAGCTCTCGGAAAAAAGTGTACAGAGCTTATCAATTCGTGCAAGAATTGAATCAATATTTGAAACTTTGCATGATTGTTTATCATGAGCTAAGGTACATGTGGGTCCAAATTTCGTTGAGAGATCATTTTTATAGAGAAAGTTATGATATCTGAAGTATAGGGGGGTATAAAAGTGAGCAAAACCGCTTTACTTTTCAGATTTGCTTTTTCCTTGTTTATGGTCATTTCGAGAGAGTTAGTGCATGAGTGTTTTGCATAGTGAGGATGACTTGACACTCATTGGAAAATGTGAGATCAACCTTTTTGGAAGATCCGGTTGTCTAAGATACCTCAAAATTTGGACGTGATTGTTTCAAAGCAGTCGAACACGAGGGAGTTCAGAGTGGAGTTTGAAGAGAGGACACTAAAAAGTTCCCCGAGAGCGAAACGTGAGAGTTGCTTCTATTGTTGAGAGGAGGGACATAAGCTTGTGTGTTGTCCTTTGAGGACCAAAGATCGGAGGTTGAGAGAGAGACGAAACGTGGGATAGCTTAACCTTCATCTGGGACCATCATCTCCCCATGAATCCAAGAGTGGAACCTATTGTGAAAATTGTGGAGTGACCGGACTTCCCTTAGGACACGAGTGTAGTGGCGTGAAAGCTTTGTTGGAGTCACTAGTGGAGGGCTTTGAAGATAAATTGAGTGCAGATACCGAAAAGTTGAAATCTCCAGGTGGGCTCAAGTTCTAAGCGAAGATGGAGATCATTTTCAGAATGATCGAGAAGATGTCGATGAGGGTAAGGCTCATAGTGTGTTTAGAAGAGGAGAGAGTCATGGCAATCTTGGACCAACCAATTCCGTTCATTTTGCCATTGATGAATTACTCTAGAATGGAGCTAGTTTTGTTTGTGTTGTATTAGAGAGTCCCGTATAAATTTCCAACAACAACGACAAAAGGAGTTGGAAATGGGGAAGCTTCCTGTGTTCTATGGGAGAGAGAAAGAAGATGTAGAATCTTTTGTGAGAGACTACAAGAGGGCATGTATAGGAAACAATGAGAGAAGGAAACCCGAATGGGCTATCCTTTTGCCTGACTTTTGGAGGATTCTGCATTGAAGTGGTACAATGAGTACAAGAAGGAGCATGTGGAGGAAGACACTTGGGAGAGTTTGACGGAGAATCTTGTTGAAAACTTTCTTCCGGATGAAAGTTACGAGAAGCTGATGTGTGAAGTCACCTTTTTGAAGCAAGGAGAGAGTGAGAAGGTGTTGTTATTTAGCAATCAAATACTACGTCTTCTATCTCTAGTGTCGATGGAGAGGAGATTTGGGACATTGAGATTGGTCCCAAAGTGACAAGAGAAGAAAGAAGTAGGGTGTGGAGGTTTCTGAGGAGTTTCAGATTCTGTTTTGCCTTCACTATGAAGGATTTAGGCTATTTGAAGGGATCTGGTATATGGATTGACTTAACAACAGATGCACCAGTCTTCCGTCCTCCCTATCAATACAGTGATATGGAGAGAAATCTTATCCAAAATAGGTGTCAAGACCTTCTTGAGGCTGGATTAGTGGAGATATCATATGGAGAGTATGCATCTACTGTGGTGATGCCGGTGTCGCATGGACAGAGCTTTACTCTGAGAACGCCTGAGCGTCTGGCTGTAGAAGAACTCTCCTCGTCCTCGTGTGAACTGACAATCACCCTCTCTTTCATCTCCTCATCTCTCCATGCCCAACTCGTTGCAACCGGTAAACTCCAGTAGAAGAAGATCGTTGTAACCAACGATTGACCTGTTAATCTTAGCCAAACTTCGCAGAAAAGTACTTTGCAACTATTCATAACTCTTGGGAAAGTTTCACATGCTCTTTGCTCCTAGATCTCTCGTAACAAATGTCGAACTATACCCTGTATCACAAGGCAATATGCAGACCCTTGCGTACTAAAACCACTATAAACTCCAATCCTTTGATCCAATTGCACTCAAATTTCACAAGAAAACGACTTATCATCCAAGCTTCAACTCTGTCAAGTTTTATTGACCAATTTTGTTGATAGCATGAGTTATGATTGTCGAACTAAATCTGTAATAGTCATTGCAATCACGCAATTCGCATTTGTGTACACAAATTTCAAACTACTGCTTTGCACTCAAAACTCAACCCATCGAGCTGAAATTTTGATCAAATTGCAAATTTGAGTTGTAAACTCTGTGTCTATTGAATCCGATCTATCAAAGCCTTCATAGAACGATCAGAATTCACTCAAATTCTCCAATCGGTCCAATTTTCACTCTCCCACTTCAAATCACCACACCGGAGTGTCAACTTGCTCAATCGCCTTCATTCTTGGGCCAAAATCCTAGCTCTCCTCATCAGCTCTCCAACCATATCCTTCAATCCTGAAAAACTCTCTTCAAAGGCTCTCGAAACACCTCAAAATCCTGAAGAACTCGTCCAAATGCTCTCATTGGTCTAAATTTTCCAACCAATGAGAATGAAGAATGCCATTTTGACCCCTAGTGGGCCAAATTAGCCACAACTAACATAGAGCTTTACAACTAGCCAAAACACACTACTTAGCCACAATAAAGGTAATATAAGTTGTCACTAATACAAAGTCAAAATAACAACTTGAAACAGGCTAAGTATAAACGGAACAACAAAAGGCACCGGGGAGTTTATAAATTGAGTATAATACTCCTCGCCAAAATTCCTAACAATCAAATCCCTATGACTTGCCTTTGGTAGACAGTAGTGATAAATAGGGATCCATGTGTTGAAAGGCGCCACTATCGGCAAGTTCAGGTCCATAATGCTAATATCAAATCAAAAGCGTGGACCTATTAAGTCCCAAAGTCGCGCCGTAGGAAACAATTGGCAGAATGAAAGGATCTGGGGAGTTTATCACAACTTCCATAAAGCTATCTCCATAGTGATACACTAATCACGCCCTAAAGTGATCACGATGTAGACACCGGATGCTTATCACAAACGGGTTGGACATCGGTATATCTGGAGGATCATACCGCCCTCTATCCATGTCCCACGTTGGCTCCACTTTTATCAGATAAGCTCCTTAGTCAACAACGTTCTAGACCTCCCCCTTTCCTTTCGACTCCAACCACGCTTTATATCCGATAAGCTCCAAGATGATATCCCTTGGATCCTTATCTACATCCTGGCCCTAAAATGACAATCCAACCGTGGCCTCTTAATAGCCTTACAATGAGACGTCGGCCATCTTGACCTAAAATATCGTCAAAATATCACTGTCATCTCAATAGCTTTGAAGATGACTCATGTCATCATCTTCTCATAGTAGCCGTGTCACAACACGACACCTGTCAAGAAGGATATACATGACAATTATGCAGATAGACGCTGAAAATTGCAAGTTCTTTCAGGAGCACGTGTAGTACTTGGGTCATACCATATACCCAAGAGGATTGGAAGTTCAGCAAACCAAGGTGAAGGCAATCTTGCGTATTTCATAACCCTCAGATGTGAGTAGGGTTCGAGCCTTCCTTGGACTTGCAAACTTCTATCATCGATATGTGCAAGGATTTAGCACTATTGTCAAAGCCTTGACAAAGCTGACAAAGCTAGATCATGAGTGGCATTGGGGAGATGAACATGAGAGAGCTTTTGTTGAGCTCAAGGTAAGGTTGACATCTGCCCCTATTTTGAGGAGACTTGTGAGAGGTCATCCATTTCAAGTCCATACTGATTGGAGTATGTTGGATTTGGGAGAAGTGCTTACCCAACATGATGATGAGGGGAAGGAGTTTGTAGTGGCTTATGCAAGTCGTTCCAACAATGCAACGGAGTCAAAGTATAGTTCTTATGAAGAAGAATGTTTGGCAGCTGTTTGGGCGGTGGAACATTTCAGATGTTATTTGTTTGGAAACTCCTTCACTTTCATCACTGATCATCAACTATTAAAATGGTTGATGGAATCAGACAAGCTTACATGAAAGCTTGCACGATGGGTCCTTATCCTACAGGAGTATGATTTCACAGTTATTCATAGACCTGGAGTGATGAACCGTGATGCGGATGGGTTAAGTCGAAACCCATGTGCAAGTCAAGTTGATGAAACCGGGGCTGGATGGCACGGCGATACTGATGAGGAGATGGTGTCGGATTAGCATGCATCTACCTTTTTGAGTATGTTAGCGCTTGAGAGTATGTGATGTTGTTGATTTTTTCACGTGCGTCATATGAAGAAGTCTCATGATTGAAATGAAAAGATGACATCCTAATTTGTATAGAATGAAAAGCATTCTTGTTAGTTTCTTAGCTATCATGAGCCTCTTCATTCACAAACTATTTGACAACTCCATGAAATCCTTCAGTGGTGAACTTACAATGAATTATACCTCATCTATCAATTCTTTCTCCTCACTGTCGTTCCCAACTAATCTCCTTGCCGCGTAATTTGAAATGCACTAGTGGATTTTTTCTACAAATTTCTATTGGTATTGGACTAGGTTGGAATGATTTTCACCAGTCTTGCTCTTCAACTCCTTCTTTGGCGTAATAAGTTTTCTTTTTTTATTGTCTCTCTCACTAAATACATGCTTTGTCTTCACGACCACCCTCTCCATTTGATTGTGGATGCAATGTTTATTGGAAGCTGAGGATGCTGCAAGAAACTAATCACCTAAAGAGCATGGATAAATGATACATGTATCACTTTTTTCTTTGTAACCAAATCATTTGATCTACCTTGGCTCTCTTCAAGGTCAACACTCTAATATGAAGAGAAGTCAACAAACTCTAAAACATAGGTAGCTTTTAAGTTAGCCAAATGCAAAATCCTTTACTTAAATGGCTTAGAAGGAGAAACATGAAAATTGCACTCAGAACTTGGAGAAAGCTGCAATGGAACCCAAAATGCATTTTGCACTTCCCTACCTCATTTTTGTAAACGGTTCAATGTATCATCAAGCACATTGAAACTTTGACTTCAAAATTTTGAAGGTGAGGGATGTCGTGCACATACATATCGCATCACAACATACATTGTTGTCACATCAAACATCACAATACATAGTTTGTCATACACCAACACAAGTGTACCACAATAAATCTTTTCTACTCTCAAAACTTCCACAAGGACACTTCGCTCATAACCATAGCATAAAAGAGAGATTACAGTCAAGCCAAACCCACTTTGTAATTCAAAGACTCCTGGTTCCCGCATTAGCTACTATCCATCATAACCACACTCTCAAAGGCTCAACTTCAAAAACTGCTCTCCAAGGAGCCCAAATTTGAACTCTACCCCTTGAGCCCTAGGACCCCTAACGGCACTGTCTGCCCTAATGGCAGTTCTAGTTCAAATGGTGCTAACTGCACAACCGGCTCTAATTACTCTATGTGCTCATGCATACTCGTTTCTACCTAACTAGAGATGCCACTACATAAGTCATGACAGCTATCGTGCACATATATATTGCATCACAACATACATCGTTGTCACATCAAACATCACAATACATAGATCGTCATACACCAACACAAGTGTACCACAATTGTCCCCCTAAATGGCGGTTAGGTCCTTCTAACACCAGGTAGCCATCTGGTCCATAACATGATATGCCCTTCGTGGGGCTAAGATGAGGAGGCCGGGTGCTATAATGCTCCATCGTTAGTCACCTATCTGCAATCCATATCATGCAACCGTCAGACTTGCTTGCCTGCTAAACGTATTGAGGACAACTCCACCGTCCACTAGGCACTGCATTGAGAGAAGGTGTCAAACATGACATATACCATCCTTTCGAACAAGAATCACAAATCAACATACTGGCTGCTCCACCAGCTGATCCACATAACATACGTCTCAAGCCTACACGTACAATTGTCAGGCTTGGATCCATAGTACCATCAATGTTTGGAAGGTGACATGGCGCACAATTACGCATATGATCCTTCCAAATCATACCATCACAACCCTCCAATACCAAAACTCGAGAAGATAAAATCTCATGTACTCGTAGAATTGTACGACTAGCCCTAACATCCAATGTGGTCGGTGCACTCTGCTACAAGTAAACATAATCGACAACATGAAATCTACAAATTGAAGGTCAATATCCACCTCCTCGGATGGAAGCATAACGCAAAGTATCTCTATGTTGAGCAATAGTCAGGTCTCAAATACCATGGGCATGACTCTACGGAAGAGTTCTGCCCTTTGAGAACACACCCTAACCCATATCAGGGTTATCCAAGTCCAAGACTTCACCTGACTCTCAATGAATAGCTACGGGTAAGTATGGATCTCTACCATATAATAAAAAGTACGGTGAGAATGACGCTAGAGATACTTGCCGGCTAAATCGATATTGCAAAATCCAAGCTCCAACGATAATCAAGTCCCATAATCAGTAGAGGATGTAATTGTGGTGTAGGGGCTTTGAATGATGCTCGAACACGATCACATACCATACACCTGGCCACAAATTATTGCACCTCAATTTGCATACCTCTCCACCAATAGTGACTTTGAAGTAAGCTATATGTCCGCTTTACTCCAAAATGATCTAACTCCTCATGAGCATGTCTGACCAACTGTGCTCTTTGAGATGGAAGTGGTACAACGCGAACGCTGTCATCTCCCCATACTCAAAGAAGATGTCTACCTTCCCATCTGAACCGTCGAGCTCTCTGTAAAACTCGATCCCGCTCCTTTGCACTCAAAGTGCCCACCAAAGCACATGTACGAAGATACTCCAACACCATCATGTTGTCATGGATGTCTCAGTTTACCATCAAACCGTCCTCAGTGTCAGCATCCAAGGCTAACATATCTGCTCTTTGACCCAAGAGAGATATTATTTGTTGAAAGTGACGAGTCCAATCCAATTGAATTTATCATTGAATTGCAGCGCCAAGAGATGACTTCTATGACAATCCGAATTAAATATCGATAAAAAAAACTTGTTTTACAAATATAATATAAAAGAGACAAGATTTTGATTGACATACTCGATGCTCAGAAACTAAGAGAACTTCTTTTCTTTAAATATTATATGTAAGAATATTTTGTGTCTTTGGGAGCTAGGCTGTTGAAGGAATGTTGAAAAGAATTTTTTTGTTTGAAGAAAAACAAGCATTATGTCTTCCTCAAGCAACACTATGGGAAGAAGAGTGAGAGAAAATGACAATTGTATATGGTGAAGGGACACTCGTGTGTGTAGTTACGCTTTCAAGGCTTTGTATAACTTGAGAAAAAATCAATTATCAAGACTTTTTTCAATTGATGATCTAAGGATTACCATCAACCATGTGACGCGGGTGTCAACGGAAGTCGTGTTGTCTGCAAAATAGTGGTGTTAGAGTTTCTTCTCGAAGAATGTGGAACTACTTCCAAACAAAGCATATTATCATATTTCTGATAATTAAATTAAAAAAAACGTTTACAATTTTTACGTCCATGAGAGTGGAGGGTGAGACATTGAGAAAATATTCTCATATTTGTGTTTGTATTTTTTTCACATATGGAAAATACATTTCCAAAAAGTAAAATTTCAGTAAAAACTGAATTTTTCTCATGCACAATTTGTATTGAATTAAAAGCCAAACGTGACAAAATATTCTTACTTGAAGCAAAAAGTAAGATTCCTCTTGCAAATTGTTAGACTGCGGTGAAAAATAAAGCACATTGTGGCTAGATATAAGGTGTGACTTTGTCTGCATGTGAACTACATGCATTTTTATGAAGGTGGGCATATACTTGTATCATTGTACCTAAGCAAAATAAACTAAAAGTTCAGCGCCTTGAATAATATTAGGTACTTTGGAAGTGATACATGTATCACTGTTTTCTCCATGTCATAAAAAAACACACTTTTTTTAGTGTTCAATGTCTTTGTGTTGGTATTTTTTTAATGAAAATTATTCTAATTGCCTCTTTAAAAAAAAGATATCAAATTCTTGAACTTGCATCAAAACATACAAACTAAAAAGAGAAAAAAGTTGATGAAACACATGCAAAAAGTGTAGAATCATCCAACCAAGTAGGCATTCCTTAGATCAACAATATGGACTAAAAGAAAATGAGTATGTCTCATCTTACTAGAACATCAAAAATCATGGATTAATTCAATATTTCATATTGATTCACATTGTTCTTTACTTAAAATTCATGGGATGTTTTAACCTGTTGTGTATTATTCTTACCATATGTGCAAGATACTCTACTCTTCTTACATCAAGCAATATCGTTGTCCACCATAGATGTGGATGATATGCATGAGATCTTACTCTTGTTGCATCTACCAATATCGCTATTCCGATCTATATGTGCATGAGGGTTGACAAGTGTACTGATGTTCATTTGTCAACACTCAATGCTAAACCTAATTTCAACCTCCCACTCGTGTGAACTTCCTAACAATATTCATACACACCTAACTTCCTCATATTGAGACAAATATACTTCTTAGTGCTCCAAATATAACACTTTATTTCCAAAAAAAAAAACAAAAAATCCTACTAGTCCTACAAACTATGCTCCTACATATGTGCACGAGACACACATTTTTTTTTACTAATGGACATCATTTGCAACTTTTGCAAGATTTCAAAAAAATTCTACTCTAATTTTGGACCCCTAAGCGTCAAAAATTTGCAATTTTGACACTGTTGGCCCCGTGCTTGATATCTTCATCTTTGTGTGAACTACTTAACATCTTCTATGATCCTATCAAATTTTAGATTAAACAAATATTAAATGATAATATTATAACATGTTGCTTCTATTTTTTATTTTATAATTTTAGAGTTACAAATTTTGACAATTCTATTGAAAATCTCTTTTGACCAATATCAATTTTAAGCTCCAATGCCACTTTCAATACTGACCCAATTGGTCAATTATCAGTATTATTTTCATTAAAAAAAAATTTTGGATTACTCAAGTATTGCAATGCAAACACATATTGAAAAACCTAAGTTAATAACAAGCATGTTTTGTGGGTAATGAAAATCGTTTGCAATTTCCAAAGTCAAATACTTCTAAAATCAATACAACAAAAAAATAATTATTTCTTTGAAAAAAATACTTAAATATAACTTTCATATAAAATACAAATTAAAAAAATAACTTATGACAAGTCCATTTAAAAATATTGCAAAAATTTTGTGAAAATACTAAATGAAACAATTTTAATAAGGATTAGGTGTTTCTTTCATTAACTGACAAGGTTTTAGAGATGCATTAAGATTATTTTATTATTTGTTAATAAAACCAGGGCTATGATTTTTGTGTAAGAAAGATTTTATTTCAAAAAGTTAAAAACTTCTATAGATAATAATGGTAACTCATCACATCAAAACATCATTCATCATAAGGAGGTTTTACCTCTTTTACCTATTTTACCTTACTATTTTAACATATTATTGTATGATAACTTTATTCAAATATTATGACTTATATATATATATTATCATATTAAATTAATATATCAAATTAATTTTTATTTTTTTTAGAATTTGATTGATAATATGCAAAAAAAATCAAAAGATTAAACATAAATTTATATATATTGAACTAATCACATGAAACATCTCAAAGTTGGTTTCATATTACATGATATTTGAAAACTACAATGGTCTTACAATATATAGTCATACTTTAAACACCAATTGTTCAATACATAGCATAAATGTATCAAGTGTTACATGATCAAAATGTGTTACATGTCATTATAATTATTATTTACAGTCAATATAAGTCTAACAAATCAATCTCAAGTTCATTCTAAATTGGATGAATGATGAAAGTTTCATCAATTGAACCTTGATTATGAGTAAACTTATAGTTGAATGGCTTATTTTGAATCTTAAGCATAAATATTATAATCTTATTGCAGTTAATATAAAAATAAAAATAACAAATAATTAATTTGAAAAAATAAGAATATATGTATAAATATAAATAAAGATAACAAATACTTCTAATATATCATAGAAATCACCTTAAATAAACACAACAAATATTACACAAGTCACAATTTTAGACATTTGTCATTAAAAAAATCATGTAAAATAATATGACACATGTCATAATTTTAAACTCTTACAAAAAAGTATTATATTAAAAAATATATAAGTATATTGTTTAATAAGATGGTATTTTTTGTGAAAGTTTTAGTTCATACTATTTTATAACTTGAATCACTTTGTTTTTTATATGATTTTTAAGACATACAAAATTTAATCACAAATTTTATCATCAACATTAAAGTTATAAATCATTGGATCAATAATATTCTTATAAAAAGTCCAAAAAAATTGTTCTTTGAATTTTATCATGAATAATTTGATGATGGATTTATCATAAATATTTCAAATCTCAAATCCTTTATCACAATCTATTTGAACTTATGAAGCTGCACCCTAGTTAGATAAGTATAACTAGGATGTATATGTTCATATGCATGAACATATACATCAATTTTAGTCCATACAATTACACCATTCGTACTAGATGTGTCCTTAGGTCAAATACCATCATTAGGAAACATAGAGCTCAAGGGGGTAGAGATTGAATTATGTCTCCTTGTGGTGAAGTTTTTGAAATTAAAATTTTAAAATGTGATTACGATGGATATTAACTTATATCATAACATGGAATCTTTGAAGCTTAAAAAGGGTTTGACTTGAAAATAATCTATCTTTTATGCTTTCGTCATGAGTAGAGTGTTCTAGTGGTTGTTTTGAGAGTAGAAAAGATTACTTCTAAAACTCAAATTGGATTTTTTGATGATAACAATTTGTTTTTTGAGAGTTGAGGTTATCTTCACAAGTTTTGATCAATAATAGCTTTAATATTTTATTATTGAGTATATAAAGCAATGTTTGGAGTGAAATCTATTGTGTTGATTCTGAAGTAGAGTCGAGTTGAAATTTTTGTGATCAATTTTAAATTATTATTTTTTGAAGTGGAGTATTTTATTCCCGCATTGAAAGCATGGAGGGCAAAAGTATTGATTGTTTATTCTTGTTGAAAATATGTTATGAGATTTAGATATCATCAATTTCTGAAAATTATATTTCAGATGCTATAAAACAAAGAAATACTAATAATTTGATTAGTTTATATTTGAGACTATAAACTTCATCAATTCAATTCAACCTTTATATCAAATTAAATAAAAAAAATTAAAACAATTCTTATTTTTTTATTTATTTTTCATGTTAAAAATGATAATAAACTTTACTATTTATAAAATTCTTCATGTATGTTAAATTTTTAATAAACCAACATCTTTTTTTTTTTACCAATTGTCAACTTCCTTATATAATCATTCAACAATTATAAATTTTATTAATTTTTTTATGCTCTAAATCTCCATGAAAAATCTTAGTATATTTTTTATATAATTATTAATATATTTATAAGTTTGTAGGAGTTATTCAAATTTTCTCCCAAAAAAAATAAAATTTTTATTTTTATTTTTAAATGAATAATTGTTTAATATAAAATTTGACAATAACATATCATAAATTAAATTTATATATTTTTATAATATTATATATTATAAAAAATAATGTTATTAATTGTGAATTTCAATTTGATTGACGCATTTTTTTCTTATACTATGTCCTTGGTGCTTATTTTAAGTATCAACCCGAGAAAGTATAATAACAAAAGGGATGGGAAGACCCCATCAAATTGTACAAGGATGGAACCAAACCGGTAACATGGGGCTAGGCCCCAATAGTATTACACTGGGATATATGTCTTATAGTACCTAAGATATTTGAACTATCCTGACTTATTTTAAGTCATGAAGTAAATTTACGATTTACATACATCATTGGAGTACTTTTCATGCTAACATGAAAATAATTTTACCATAAATTTGATTTTGATCATATTCTTAATAAAAAATATATTTTTCACAACCATTTCATGCACCTTTTACTTTAGTTGTGTTGCAATTTCACCAATGATACATGATAGACTTTTTAACAACATGATTCGAGATCTCATAATATTCAATTTTATATTTTTAAGATTAATATTTTATTGTAAATCTAATAATATTACATTTATGTCTACATATAAGATATATTGATCTTATACATCTATTTATCTTTCGTATCTTAGGTTTCTTTTAGATATTTAATCTTGTTATATATTTGTTGTTGGTCTAAAGTTGAAATCTTATTTGGATGTCGTTGGATATTTCATAATTTTTTTCAGATCTAATGATTCATTGTATTCAACTATCTTGATCATGTATGTATGGGACACAACCAAAAAAGGCCTAATGCAATAAATTATTCACAAAATTTATAAATATATCTAATTTTTTTATGGTTGAATTTTATTATTGACTTCAAGATTATGATGAATTTCTTGAGGCTTATTATGACTCTTTAAACTCTACTCCATTATATTTAATAAATATTAAATGCATCTAGTCACATTAATATCTCCATAAAAAATTCAAAACTTATCTTAATCATACAAATAAAATTTAAAAAATAATATCAATATCTATAAAAAACAAAATTACAATTTTTTAAAATATTATTTTCTATAATTTGATAAAAAAAAGATATATTATTATAAATCATAATTAATCTTTGAGAATTATAACATATTTACTCATTTGTCTAAGTTTAATTATTGAATGTCTTACCTTAAAGCTTTTGAATCATTATCATATCATATATAGATTGATCATATATTTCATGATCTAGTTTTTACATAAATAATGTGCATCTTACAAGCATAAAAAGTTTCAATATATAAATGATGATATTTTTTAGAAGTAAATAAATCAACTAGTATTTTGTTTAAAATTGTTATTGTTGAATACATGTTTGTTGATGATAATTTCTTCATTATAACCTAAACATGACACATTCATTTAACACTTAAAATTACTCTTGCAAAGTTTGCAATATATCTATTTATTATATTTTTTATTCCAATATGATGAAAACTATAAGATTATTATATCATTTTTTATCAAAAATGTATGAAGTTTGATAGATTGTTATTCATTTTTCAATTGAATTTTGAGTACTTGATGAATTTACTCCTTTTTTTTTTCATTACATTTCATTTGTTTGAAGATTAACATGATTCATAACTTATATTTTAAAAAATACACCATATCATCTTTAAATTATCAGATAACGTTTAAATATCAACTATTTTTACTCAGGTAATTTTGAATGTTGTATAAGGATAAATAATTTGAGATATGTTATGATCTCACATATTTGTGTGGAGCAAGTTAACTTGTTTGGTGAATTAAAGTGTATATGTTAGAATTATTTTGATGATTGAATATGACCTATGTTTATCACTAGGCTTGAAGGAGTTCATCATTACAACTTGAAATAAAATAAACTATCATTTTTTCTTTCAATACAAATAAGTGTTTGACCCTTGTGCATCGATATGACCATATATTAATTTTTTTTAAAATATATAATATTTAATTTAAACATACATTTTGTCATTATTTTAATAGCTAGTACTTTTATACAAGACTCATGATAGCCTTCACATGTGCAATAACACAATTATCAAACTTGTTGAAACCATGATATTGATATTGAATATAATTATTGAAACATGCATGATTATCTCTACAACTTTATATTTACCTATTATATAAACATAATTGTTGTTATGAATTGTATTAACACAAGTATTTTTTTTAGAAATCATTCATAAAAAAAATAATTTTTGATATATAAAATAATTATGAAATATAGTCATTAAAATATGAAAAATATTTTATTAATATCTTAATTTATTATGATCATAATTATGATATTAAATTTTTACTTATATGATTTAAATAATTGATAATATTTTGATCTATAACACATAATGATTGCAACTATATTATCCTTATCTTATGGAGTTACATGTTATATTTTAGATCTATGTAATCATTAACAATGATCCATACATCAAAATGTAATGTCTCGTATGATACATCTTAGTCATGTAGGAATGAGTTGATCAAAATTCTTTATTTTCCTTTATATTGGTAGTTTATATGTCACAAATTGCTAGAGTTGCTTGTTTCTTAATAAATTCAACATGCAAAATTATTATGTAGTAAAGTTGTATTTATCTTTAATTTCTCTTTATGAATCTTGCAAAATCAAACAATATTGCTAAAATCTTGATTTTGCAATCATATTAGAAATTTGAGATACTTGGCAATTAACTATTTGTCCCCTAAAAAAATTTGCCAAAAAATATTGTTTAGATGCCTATTATTGTGATTATGACTGCATGTAGATTTTGAGGTTTGATAAATACAGTTTTTCTCTTGAATTTCTTTTGCCTTGTTTATATTTTCCTTGAATTGTCATTATTTAGTCTATGCTACCTCTAATTAGTATAAGCTATCATTTTCTACATATCAGTCCCATTGGATATCATGTTACAATCTGGATTGCATATTCCAATTATGAACATTGGAGAGAAAGATACATGGAATTTCCGAGATATTGAATTGAGTATTCCGGGATAACTTGGAAATATTAGAGGGAGAGTTCCGCAAACCAAATATTAGAACATTCGGAGGAAGTACAACCCTAAAGAGTTTAAATGTGTTAAGCTTTCTATGTGACATACAAGACGGGTCTATTTCGATTCAACTTACAAAATAATTACAGTTCAGCCTGTGCAAGGAATGTTTTAAACTTGTGTCCCGGGGAAAGAAAAAATAACATATTCAGTCCATTTTAGCAACAGCGCACCATACTCCTAATTTTTGTAATTCACGCTGCAGCATGCAAATAGTTATTTTGTTTTCCGCGCATCAATGGATCGACTTAATTTGTGCGGAGTATTAAAAATCACCTCGGTAGGGGACTTTTGAGCTTTTGTACCGTAGCGCGGGTGGGCCGCAGGGCACAATTTCCTTTCCACAGGAACGGAATTCGAGCTAGATAGAAGCCGAAGCTGAACTTCGTTCGTTCGCTTTAGAGCACTACTGTACTCCGTGCTGATGAACTCAGAGGCCGCTTACGCAGTTGAGGCTGTAGTAGACTGTGGGGAGTTGTAGACCGGTGACGAACCGGAGGCAAACATTCGAAGAAAGCCAAGGAAGGAAGAGAAGGCAGAAAGAGAAGGGAAGGCGACGGAAGGGCAGGAAGAGAAGGGAGGGCATTGCACAGGTTTGCAATCGGCAGGAGAGAGCTTGCATTTGTGGCAGCAGGTGAGCGAGGAGGTGCACGAGTTGGCAGGCAGGATGACGGAAGTTACGATCAGAAACCAAAGGGGCATGACATCCGTTAAGGAGATGCCCATCTTGCAGGATGGTCCTCCTCCTGGCGGATTTCCTGCTGTGCGCTATGCTCGTAGGATTCCTAACTCGGGGCCCGGCGGAGCTGCCGTTTTCCTCGTTTCTTCCCTCGTCATTGGTTTCGGATTTTACCAAGTCGGTCAGGGGAACATTCATCGGCGGTATGATGCTCTCCCTCTCTCTCCTTCCTTTTTTCTGCGGTCCCCTTTTCAGTTCGTTCGCGATCATCGCAAATTGTTGGGACTGATTGGCTGATCCCTTTAGATTTTGATCGATGTGAGATCTAGCTGCATGTAAGTACTCGTCACGCACTGCGAAGTTCTGGGAGAAGTCCGAGCCCTTCAGGTTGAGATTGCTTTGGCAGAAACGAGTCCAAAATAACTCTCCGGTTGAAAAAGCTTTTCGGAAATGATGAGCATGTAGGGGAAATGGATTGGTGTAGAGGGGAATGAGAATGATTTCCTCGGAAGAAGCATGTTGGCGTTGAAACGTCGGCAGAGCCCCGCAGATTCATTACCCAATTCTATATCCCCGTGAATCTCATTCATTAGTCAATGCCCCAGAATTAGCTCATGTCGCCATGTACTAATGGTTTGAATCTTGAGCCTGTTTATCTGGACTCCGGTAGCATGGAAAAGGTAAGTTGCTCTTGCCAGGAAAAATGATGAACAAAGCTACCCTCTGGATTTATTGCACACTAACGAGTAGGGTGCTTCTTAACTTCCAGCCTTCGGAGATCTTCTGATTCCGTACTGGATCAGGTTGGCAAGTTGTAACTCTGCATAGTATTATTTGACGGAACAATGAATAAAGTAACTAAAGCAAAAGATGTTATGGAGTTGGCACATTCGAAGCTTGGAATCCTTAGGCAGTACCCCTGACCATAAGCTTGTTTTTGTGTTGTCTTTCGCTTTCTTGAGGAGTTACTATTTGAGATTTAGGAGATTATTAATTAGATAATTTCAGAAGTTCGTATGGACGCATGTTGCCTAGTGTAGAAGTCTGTGTTTTCATGTCCGTGTCGTCCATATTAGCTCCAAGAACTAGGTCAACAATATGTCAACTGCATTGTTAGACATTTGGAAAACCTAGCACATATTCGAACAGTCAGTCCCACAAGAAAATGAAGAAAGCAAGCTATCAAGATGAAAATTGAAGAAGTAGATTATGAAGTAGTCACGAGAACTAAAGAAGAGTGCATGAAATTATACTGAGGATGGAATTGTTCAAGCATATACAAGAAGCTAGCTATTCCGATGGACAATGAAGAAGATTCAGATGAAGTAGTCCCGAGATCTTAAAGCTGAGAAGGATTTGCACGGCATTATTTTTTAGGATCGACTGTTTTATCTAGCTGACAATCTTATCGAATGGTTACCCATCTACTTGCTACGCTATCTAGGAACGATATGTCCTTGATGAATACTCTCAACGACAAGTTCGTCCCTTGCACCTTTTGACATCTGATAAACAAATGTGTTCTTTAATTTTTCAAATAATGCATAAAAACAGGCTGTTGGTAATATCTAGTCATATTAATGGTTGTGATGAAGTGTCTTTGAATTACGCCAATGTTGTCGTTTTTTTTTTCAACTTTGTCCAGTTTTGTTTTCTTTTGTTTTTTGCTCCATATTCATGACTCGTCGTCATATCTTTCTGTATATAGAATTCTAGTTCGTTCTTGTCGGTAGTTAATGGATACAAACTCAATATCTTTGTTTAAGCCATTGCTGGCTCTTGCAATCGGCCTGTACTCACTCCTTTTTCTTTTCTGGAACTTCATGTTTTGTCACAATATTACAAATTCGATCAGCTAATGGGAGTTTCACTTCTATGTACACAGTGCCATGAAAGCAGAAAAAATTGCAGCTCGTCAGGCCATTTTACCTCTGATCCAAGCAGAGGAAGACGCAAGGTAAATCTTTTGCATGACATTACAGTGGTTGATTCTTTCCATAGAAAGTAGTCTTGAAAGTGATTACTTTTTCTTCCTTCTAGAGAGTCAGTAATGAATGAATGTTTGATTCTGAATCAAGTGTTACACATATGGTGTGTCATATCCTAAAGCGTAATTTTGCGGAGCTTCTTTTTCGTTTAAAAGAGGACAATTTCGTTGCTGGGAGCTTTTCAAATGTCAGTGCATAGTCTTGTAATTTTTGTTGCCAACATTCTCGATGTTTAAAAATTTTACGGATGTATACCATTCTTAATTTAATCTGAAAGTTTAAATCTTGTAGGTAGGAATGCTGTTTAAGGCATTTGCCACCATTTTGTATAGTCGCTACGACTGAGGGTTAGTACTAATTCCACTCTTTGAATATTATTCATAGCACTGCAGCATTCTGACTTTCTACCTTCCCACTCATAGGATTTGACCTCTGCATGGGATGGGTGGGGGAGAAATAGGTAGAAGCTAACATAGTTACCCAACAGTTTGACCCGAGTTTACCGTGGCTGCTCTTGGAGTTTAACACAAACTCTTGAAGAGGTGTACCGCCTCTTGCCCAGCTACGTCGGCGCTAAGATGGGTCTTGATGAAGTCTTGCGTGTTCAAACGCGTATAGCATTTTATCCTTGCGTTGTTCAAAAAGGTCTGGTACTTTTGGACAGATGCATGTTGATTTGTGCATTGATGAAATATACTTCCTTGTCCTTACGAGCTCATGTAGTCGCTGTGCACTGGCTACCCGGTCGTTTCCTCTTACAGGTGTAAACTCTGAGTTGTGATCTAGCTCGGGAATTTGCAAGCGCTGACCTGTGAACTCTCGCAATTCTCTTGACTACTTTTATTCAATCTCGGCTTAGTTCTTTCTTTAGCTTGTTC
Organism: Marchantia paleacea; assembly: GCA_014180765.2. NCBI lineage: Eukaryota > Viridiplantae > Streptophyta > Marchantiopsida > Marchantiales > Marchantiaceae > Marchantia > Marchantia paleacea. The sequence continues at coordinate 348,058 of MUAA02000060.1, forward strand.
CTTGCCTTTAGTGTTACTGCTACTAATTCTGTGTTACAACCTGTGGTACTGCTCTGCAGACAACCTGTCACCTGAGAGTACTATGTTATTACACTTCACTCTCTATTCAATTACAACGTGTGGATGTGAGAATGTGGGAGCTGTTTTGTTTTGATCATTCCATCATGCTATATTATCAGGAGATATCTATTCTTGCTCAGCTGTGAATGAAGAGGGAAAATTTATTCTCCTGAGTTGTACTTTACAAAGATTGTCGCTCGACCTTGTCCCTCAGGTTTGTAAAAGAGCGTAGGAAACAACTGGAAGAAGAGAAGGAGCTGATGGCGCATGTTCCTGGATGGAAAGTGGGCGAAAATGTTTACTCCACAGGAAGATGGATGCCTCCAGCAACAGGAAAGATGATGGCAGAACTGACCTGAGCATTGGGGATGAGATAATTTGTCTAGCATTTGGATGCTTCGATGTTTCAACGCTGGTCCCTTGATTTTGCCCATAGTTCTCATCAGCACATGACAAGATGGTGGTGGACAATGTTTTCCTGTATAAATTTTTAATTCGGAGAGTGAGCCACACGAAGTGTATCTAACTCCCATAACAAATTTACAGGCAGCAGCTCTGAAGGGATGTTCACTGCCGGATTTTTAGAATTTTTCCCGCGGGAACTATCATTCCTCAGGGAGTGTGGTTCAAATCCTCGTTCAGCCCATGATCTCAAACTTGTGCACATCTGGTCTGTTCAGTTGATTTTAGTATTGCACAGTGACCGCCGAGTCAGTTGCACGTTATAGATTCCTCGAGAACAGACTCATGTCATGATTCGAAGGTTTCTTTCGCTAGAACTCCCTCTCATAGCCACGTTTTTCACTGAGAAACCTTATTTCAAAGGTGGCTTGTTAGGCAATAAAGCGCTTATTCGAATATGGTGAACGATCTGAAATAACTATCGACAGTTTGAAAATATTTGATTCTTACTGTCTTTGTCTGATCAGACAGCATCGTGGAGTCTATTACTGCCCTTGGTGTCAAAAGTCATTTGACTGTTCCCCAGATATGCTGGAAAGCACCTGGTATTTCTACTCCCTCGTATCACTATGTTTAAAACGTATTATGGCGTATATTTCATCTGTCAAGTCGTAGAGTTACTCCATTGTACCTTTGCAAGAGCACAGCGGTTTTCGAACCTGAGGCCTTTCTATCGAGCCACCTGTCCTTTGCTTTCACCAAGATATTTTATTCTTTGAAACAAGGTGTATAGACACCATGGCGCCGCACCGACAGTCAGTATATCTTTTAAGGTTTGTCATGAGCAGCTCCCAGATCCCAAACTACTGTGGCAAGTCTTCGGTATGGGAAGCAACCCACTGAATGTGTACTAACGCCAATGAGCTATATGCTCACCTCCACGCAAAGTGTGCTTCATATGACGATTATCAGTACATGATCGAATCGATTATCAGTACATCTGCACACGCAGATGAAGCGGTTTTTCAGCCGGTGACGAAGTGCTACGGACGTATGTACCAGTTGGAGAGAACAGGATGTCGTCTCTCATCGTGGCTAGGGAACGAAACCAACCCCCCAGATTAGAGTCATTCGTTAGACCGCTTGGATCAGGTCTAGAGGCAGCCTTTAGCTGCCCAGTTCCGTGGCCTTGGTTTCCTTCCTGGCGTGTTACCCATGTGCTCCACGACAGGACTCCGGCAGTCCGTTTCTATTCATGGCAACAGTGGCCGCGTAATGGAGAAGCAGCTCCTCGACTAGCGAAGATGTGACTCTCGCAAGACACTGCAGACAGTTTTGTGGGAGTGAAGAATCTGAAGATGTTCCTGCATTAGAACATTGTTGTCGGTACAGGGTCACAAACTGCCCGACAGATACGAGTTTCAGAACTTCAGCGAATTTGCCTTATTACAGTCGCAGAATGTGGATCATACAGCGCCAGAAAGTAATTAATCACGTGGTCACTCACGCCTCCCTTGGGGTAGTATTGACATGATCGCCCTCACATCAATCTAACAGTTTGGCGGACCGGTTACTCCGTTGAGATATACCGGAGCTAGATTGTCTCCTCCGTTCGGAACTCTAGCTTATGTTTAACATGCTTACCATTCTTCTCACATCTTCGTTAAGAGATCGAGGGTGCCTTCACCTCCCCTCCCTACTCGAGGTTTTAACACAAGTAACGGATTAGCTTGATGAAGATACAGGCTTGTTGTGATCTCGTGCTTCGTCTCTTGATTGCTTCGAATCCGACTTACGAACGAGTTATGTGCCGAGGAAGCGCCTCGAAAGAAACGTCCACATTCCAAGCTCTCGAGGTTTGCGTAGTTGGTACGAAAACCATGAAGCAACAACATGAGTCGGCAAGTCATTGGGCTAGAGAGTGTGAATGAAGGCTCTTTCGACAGACAGACAGACAACGCGTCTCCGTTTCGTCCTGGACTCCAGCAAATCTGATTCTAGGGGCAAAATTCCTCTAACTCAAACTTGGACTAGTGTCGAAACTGAGATCGAGAGAGAGAGAGAGAGAGAGAGAGAGAACAGATTGAAAATGCCCGACGGATTACGGAACGCCACTATGGAGCCCACCTCAAGTTCCAAAAAGGCTCCAGAGATTATCGTTACAAACAAAGCATTCCAAGTGGTGAGACATGCACCGCCGCCATTTCAGTTTCTTTGAGAGCGAGCAAGCGTTGTTCCGATTGGATTCAATCTCTTCGTGCTTGCAATGAGTGTTGATGTTGCGCGAGGTGAGATCTTCGCAGGCACAAGCTTGGGTTAAGAATATGACGGGCGGCGCCGACTCCGACCCCGATGAAGACGACGAGTCCACATCAATGGCAGCAGAAGCAGCATACGCCGGACTAAGACCAGCCAGGTGAGAACTTGGAGATGTCTGTCGGTCGCGGCGACTAAGCTAGTGTTTTCAGTAGCTTGACCTAGACGTGAAAGAGTTGAGTGGTTGATTGCAGGTTGGGTTTGGGTGCAAAATACGTGCCCCATTCTGCGGCGGCAGCATCGATGTCCATGTCTCCGGTAGAAAGGAAGCTTCGCGCCAAACTAAACGCAGCGAGGCACGAACTTTCTCATTCTCATGCTCCTGCATCCGTATCGGTTTCGGTCTCAAAGGAAATAACGTCTGATCTTCAAGGCGACGAAGAGGAGGAGGAGGAGGACGACGGCGCTCTGGCCAAAGACAGTAAAACATCGGCATTCGGACGCAAGCTTAGAAACACTTCCGCCAACCTCTTGATGCCTACGAGCAAAGCCGGCAAGCGGAAGCGTTTCGGCAAATAATGATTTGTAATTTAGAGTTTTGCATGATTGGCGCTGGGTTAATTGGTTTGCGTTTCTCGTGATCGGTAGTCACCAGCCCTCCAGCAACGTCGTGACTGCCAGTGCATGGAATACCACATCTGCCTCTGGGATGTACATTAAGGAGGTACATATACATGGAGTGCGCACTCCTCGTGTCAGTACAGTAGAATAAGAATCACAGTTACCAGGGCAAAAGTTGGTGCTGTACTCGTTCCACTCCTGCCACAATCATGTCATCCATGAAACTGACAATGAGTTGGGGGCAGGGGAATGAATGTTTTGATATTGATAATGATATAGAGGATCCAAGTCCGGCTTCAAGAGGCATCATGCATCCTTGTTCTTATTGTTTCGAATCATTCGTAATACGGTCCACATGAATGTGGAAATGGCGAACAGAACGGCTCCAACAACTAGTGCTGCTTTGCCACCTACTGTGACAACGACATTGACCAGCAGACCAGCAAGCACCACACCGAAGAAATTGGCCGTCATCGCCTCCCAAAATGGCATGCCCAGTATAGCTGCAAGAATTGCCCCGGTCCATGCACCCGTTCCCGGGAATGGAACCGCAACAAACAACATTAGTCCCAACCACTCGAACTCCTCGATTACACCTCCCTTTTTCCTCGTTCTTTCAAACAACCAATCCATCACCTTCTTAGCTGTGCTGCTCCGCTCTCCCAAGAACGTCGACAGCTTGTCCAGGTAAAGGACAATCAGAGGCACGGGTATCATATTTCTGCCACGCACACGGAACATGCACGCAAAATCAGCCCAGAGCAGTCCGTTTGCATTTGGTTTCTAATGGTTTTGGACAAGCCATCTTTGGTTAACGAAATACTTCTGCATCTTCGATACGATTCCAAGTAAAAATCTTTGTTGCTAGGCGATTGGCACTCTTTTCAGTTCATGTTGGGAACAAATGTGCAGTAGGCATGCGACGAATTTTGCAAAAATGTTTTGAGTGACCGTGGTTGAGTCATTTTCCAAAATGAAGATCTATTGGAGAGAGAGAGAGACTGACCCGACCACGGCGATGATGTAGCCCTTAATGGGATCAACATTGAGCCAGTAGCTGATGGGAATGGCTCCGCGGAGTTCCAGAACTGGGAGCATGGCTACGGTCAAGACGACGAGCTCGTCCGGCCATCCGGAACTTCGGAGGAACGTTGCCACTTTGACGCCCAAGGAAGACGCTGCAATCGAGTTCTCTGACACTGCTAGCGCCGTGTGCGAGAAGGCGTAAGACGCAAGGAAGGCCAGCGCAAAGCCTGCAACGTTCAGCAGCTTCTTGTTCCACGCTGCCGCTGACGCTCTCCTTCGTCCCTCTGAAGTCTCATCCTCGTCCCCGTCCTCGTGACGAGCTTCTCTCTGCACACATTTAAGCACCTGGTCGTCAATCTCGAGGCTCCAGCAAGGGCAAAAACGTGTTTTCTCTCGCAATTTGAGGACCTTCACGTCCAAGTGGCCAACAATGTGCCTAGAGTAGGTCTTCTGACAAATTTACAGCGAGCGGCTTCCAACTCCAGCCAGGCACACGAACGCACGCAAAGGAGAGAAAAAAAATACCATTGAAGAAGTAGACGATTCCGAAGGAGGAGGTGATGCGGAGCATCGGATGCCACAACCCGGTCGTAGAGGCAACGAAATCTTGCTGCCATGCTGAACAGCAGCATGTTTGAGTGTCGGTTGCAAGGAATTTCGCTTCGGTAAAACTCTGCACGTCCGTAGGGCTGCTGAAGACCACGGTCTATGAGGAGACACCAGAAGGTGCGAAACTGCGATGCATCCACAAGCCATTCGACCAGAAGAAGGCTTTCAATTTCAATATCGGCAATTGCGAAGTATTCTGACTCGCAATCAAATCTTAAAACTACTGCTGATCCTCTGGAGACGGGACCAAATCCCTTGTTGACGGGGACGGCAACTTTGATCACTCACTGCACTTGAACCATTTCATTCTCTCACTTCAACGATAGAACCGATGAAATTGCCGTGTCCTCTTCCCTTGTCTTCTTTTCTTTCTTGAAAATCCTCTCATGAGGCCTCGCAACCCTATATACCATTACTACATGTACTTCTTCGTCTTCCATTCTCTCTGTATTTCGGAACAAGGTATTGCATCTTCAAGGTCCATGCCTCTTCAGCATCTTCATGGAGACACTAACGAAATTCGTTCTTCGCGCGCGCGGAGTTCATATCAGAGTCGATGGTCAGATGCACTTCCAGTCGGTCGTTCATTTGCCTTGTTGAATGTCGTTAAGGTCTTGGCCTACAGAGATAGGTGCTGGTAGTGCACAGTATACGTGCCATCCATGATTCTTGAACTCAATTAGCTCGGCACCTGACACTTTCACCCTGTTTAAGGTTACAGTTTCTCTCGTGATGAGCTTCCCTTTAGTCTGAGTAGCTTCAATTTTCAATGTAGATGACTTATAACTAGCCTGCTGCTTCACTCCACAAGCTGGATTGCCTACATTCGTTTTCAGAATCGCATCGTGTTAGTGTTACTATACATGCGAACGACAGTTTTTTTTCTGTCGAATATTGCAATATCTAGTTTCTTGAAACATAGCTCAGGGAATGTTCTGCCAGATGTCGTAGTGCCACTTCTCTTTGAATACCCGAACGCGCGGTCGGTCCATCCATCCTCCCCTTTTCGCAGACACCAAAAATGTTAACGTTCCTGCAAATTGCTGCCAGCCTTGTCTATGCATGATGCTAACCACCGGCTCACCTAGCCTGGTTCAATAGACACAAAGTGTCAAGTAAAAGCAACCATCGAGGACCGCGTTCCATGTGGACTTCATTGTTATGTGCTATCATCAAAATCACATACACATCCAAATTCGGCGTTGATTTATGTACACAACATACTCAAATCGTCCCTAACGCCGAAAAAAGCTCATAAAATTTCGTACAGATGCGAACTGCTCACAACTCGTTACCAGAAATCATATAGTTTTTTCATGTTAACATAATTACAGCATTACGATTATCCTGGACTCCAGCTTTCGGGGTCAAGTGGTCGTCATACAGATCAGATGTACACCGAAGGGAAGATTGAGCTAACATGTTGGAGGCGACATAAAGATGACATTAAACTATGAAAGGTGAGATAGGAAGATCCTGGATTCAGCCATTATTCTGTTCAGTGCTTGTCCTTGCTGCGGTGGAATGTCGAGTTCCCTCACTTCAACTGAAACCACCCATCAGCTGTTTTGGCTGCCCACGCTTCATTTCATTTAACTTAATGAGTTATGGAGTCCTCTCACATCTTACTCAACCAAGACACTCCAAGAATGATGGAGATGAAGGTGGCTATTGCTATGCCAAAGATGCCGATAAGAATGCCTGGCACACTGAGAGTTCGCCAACCTTTGGCTGCAGCCATTCCTGCAGCAGTGCTGGGACCACCTACGTTTGCATTGGAGGCCATCAATAGCTCTTTCCGCTGGAAGCCACACAGCTTACCGACTCCCAGAATCATGGCCAGATGTACAGCCACTTGCACTAGAGAGAAGAGGAAGAGACCTGGTGCACTGCTCATCACACTGGTAATACTTGCATTCGCACCTATTGACGCAAAGAAGATCTACATTCAAACGAGAGCACACATATCAGTTCCTCTTCGGCTCCTCAATGACTGCAATGACCAGCCATATGGCCTCCACGGGTCCTTCGAATCAGTGTTCAGAGCTTTCTAACCTTCACGGTCGTCGGGGATTTTTGCATAACAAGGCAAAGTGGAAACACTTGACGTCCATGCACTTCCTTGCAAGCTGGAGACGGCACACTAAAAATGAATACCACTCAGCAAGGAATAAACTATTTTGAAACTTTGACATACCTGCAAAAGAATGATCGCTAGCCCTGAGCCGGATGTGGATATTTTCCCACAAAATGAGGGAAATACAGTGGCCAAAATCACAACGATGGCAGTGATACACGGAATGCCGCCTCCTTGCAGGTTCAAAGCATTTGCCATCAAGTTTCCAGCAGTGCATATCGCCGCAGAAAGGGCTAAAGCAGTCGCCGTTTCTTCCACTTTGAGCCCTTGTCCTCCGAAACCCAAAACTGCTTCAGGCTCCCCTGAAGACCAAGCACCACTCTCGGTTCAGGTTCCGGAAAATGTCAAACAAGCAGCACTCTTCTCCCTGATGTAACTGCCCGTGAGAGGAAGTAGAACAACTGCGCAAAGTGCTCGAAGCAAACCGGAATTGTGGAGCAACACTGGGCTACATGCAATGAATGACATAGTGTACCAGGTTTTGTAGGGTCTGGAGGAATGCTCGCAGCGAGAGCGAACAGAGTGGTAAAGTAGATGGCGCATATTAAATTGTCAGCGGCCAATCCAGCAGCTACGATTGAAGGTGTTGTTCCTAAAGCCTCGCTCACAGCGACATAGTTCACAGCTGGGCTTTAGAAGAACCGGCACATGAATCACAATGTCAGAAGAGCAAATGCGACCGCAAGTTCAGTCAACAACAAGAACGAAGAACCCGATGACAGAAGCAGTGGAACGAGATGGGAAAGAGATAGATAGAGTTTTAAAGAAAGGAAAACCTGACTCACTGAAAGCATTACACAGTACACAATCACTGGAAACACTGTGACATTCGACCATGAGTTTAGGAGGTTCAAAAGCTGTGCTCGCCTCCGCCAATATGGCGACTCATCAGAGCGGCGGCGATCTTCCAACCGTCAGACCCTAACGACTTCAGGGGAACAACCAGCAACGCCACCCATGTTCCAAAGATTGTTGCCACTGCCAGTGCGAACGAGGGTCAGCTGAAGGAGACTTGCACACTGTTCCTCGTTTGCAAACTGCAGGTTTGAGAAAACAAGATATAATTCTACGATGTCATGGCCTTAAAAGGAAAAAGCTCCAGGGTTGATGACGAAATACCAGACCCCAGAAGGAAAGCAATAATCAAGCGCCCCGTGTCTTTGAGCACTCTTCGCAAATCCGCCCCGTATAATAACAAGGGCACAGCCAGGGGCAACAGATAAGAATTGACCACGTTGTAAGCAGGAGCTGAAGACGCTATCAAGCCCAGGTTGCTGGCCGCGAGTCCCACCAGCGTGCTCACCAAAGCCCCACTAAGCGCGTTTCCCCAAATTGTCTTCTCAGACCTGTTACAAAGACAGTAAGACGGACGTCTTGAATTCTTCTTGTTCAGTTGTAATCTGGCATACCAGGGGCAGAAAACTCCTTCACACAAATCACAGAACGTGGAGCCTCTGAACGCTTTTAAGCCTTGTGTGTACGTTTGCTTGCTTCGTATCCGTCTCATAGAAATTTTTGAAATTTTACTTGTTTCCACCCCCCTTGAGCTTCGAATTCCATTCATTCCACTCGGTCTTTGCAACTCGGGATCTTAAATCGCAGCATCCTCTCACGCATTCCAACTAGGAAACAAGTAGCAGAAATTAACGAGTTCTATCTCTATATAAAAACGAATCACGAAATGGAGTATCACCATATGCCAAAGGCGCCCGCACAGACCAGAACTGTCCAAGTTCCCCACGTATCCCCGGCGGCGATCAATGGAGCGCCCGATCCTGCTAATGCTCGGGCACTACCGCGTCGTCCAGGTCCACCTTGATCGTGTCTCAGTTCCCAAACTTGTGCAGGAAATGCTTCAAGCCTTAAACGCCCATTCTCCTTCCCCTTCCGTGCAACCGAGATTCGACCAACTCCTCTCAGATGACTGCCGGACGACCAGCCAAAATGGCCTTTGCCTCGAGAACCCACAGCTGTGTGGCCTCTTGTTGTTCCCACTCCAGCTAAGCTATACATCGCCATTTTCCACCGCTGACATGCGGGCCACCAATGCTCCCTCTCTCCTAGACGAGAATGTACGTCAAAACGAACAATCGATAATTGATCCGGGAAATGTGCTCTCGTCCTCGAAGAGCGCTGTGAGACCTTGTTTCCCTCCCTGACAAGAAAACCCGTCAGAACGAACGAACGAGCGACCGAACAATCGACAATTTATTCGGGAACGGGAATGGCGAAGTCCTACCCCGCCCTGAAGAGCGGTGCAGATATTGCGCGACCTATGGAATTTATTTTCCTCTCCTTCTTTCCTTTCTTTCTTTAGGGTGGTGAGGTGAATTGGGAGTCTTCGGACACTAAACCTTGTCATTGATTGCCCTCGTCGCTGTGCAAAACTCTATAAGACTACGATGAACTCGGTTACTCGGTAGCAGACAGACAGAACACGATCAGGGTTCACGCGTTACACTGAACGAATTGATTCCTCCGTCTCGTCTATTCCGGGTACTGGCTCAGTACCATCTCGTTACTTAGCAAGGATAATACCGTATGGTTGGATCCAATTTACAAAAAAACATTTCTTTTGAATGAAGAGATATTAGCTTTGGAGTACATGAATAGTTTTTCAGTCATTGTGACGTTATGCTGTGGTTGAAGTTGAGAGTCCATAGTCCATTCATTTTGTTTTTTCAGTTCCATTGGTACCCAAATTTTTGAATTTTAGTGTTTTGATAGTTAGCATTTAATGCTCATATGTGGTGTTATAGGATTGTGGTTTTGCATGTGGTAGTATGCATATGGAGGGGACAGGTAGATTTCAAAGATTCAGAGTAGAGGATTGGGCTACATTGCAAGAGGAGTCCATACATGCAGTGTTAGTGGTCAGGTTTCGCCATGGGATACTTCAAATTCTTCTCGATTGCAATGTCACGACTTATGTAGTGGCATCTCTAGTTAGGTAGGTGCGCGTATGTAGGAGCAGATCTGAAGATTAGCGCCGTTCGCCTTTGGGACTGCCGTTAGGGCCGGCAGGCGCCGTTAGGGGTCCTAGGGCTCAAGGGGTAGAGTTCGAATTAGGGCTCCTTGGAGGCCGCCAAGTTGAGCCTTTGAGAGTGTGGCTATGGTGGATAGTAGCTAGTGCGGGGAACACAGAGTCTTTGAAACACAAAGTGGGTTTGGCTTGACTGTAATCTCTCTTTTATGCTATGGTTATGAGCGGAGTGTCCTTGTGGACGTTTTGAGAGTAGAAAAGATTATTGTGGTACACTTGTGTTGGTGTATGACGATATATGTGTTGTGATGTTTGATGTGACAGCGATGTATGTTGTGATGCGATATGTATGTGCACGACAACAATCATGTAGGATATTGGGGCATGCTGGGGAGTATAGCATAGCTGCACTAGCACTACATCCTTTGTTTATGGCTAGTCATAATGAGGAGACTATTTCCTCTTTACGTTGTTTGTATCCATCTATGGACGAGGGATTACCATTAAAAGTATGGGAATATCAACCAGAGTAGCTATTATATCTTGATAGATCACTTTTTGCCTAGTGACACAAAGAGATGACTACTAGATTTCAAAGATTCAAAGTGGAGGATTGGACTATATTGCAAGAAGAGTCAGTGTGGGCTGCACATGTTAGTAGTTAGGTTCAGCCATGGGATACTTCAGATTCCGTTCGATTGTAATCATGTAGAATCTTGGGACATGCTGGGAGTATAGTAGAGTCGCACTAGCCCTACATCCTTTGTCTATGACTAATCATATTGCGGAGACTATTTTTTCTTTGCGTTATTTGCATCCACCCATGGATGATGGAGTATCATTAGAGGTTTGAGAGTATCAATCACATGAGCTATTATGTCTTGATAGATCACTTTTTGCCCCATGACTATCCAGAGGGCGTTTGTTAGGGATGGTTTATGAATATCTTAGAGATTGCTTGCACATAGGGGGTTCATTTCCCCTACATATATTATTAAGGCATATGAGATATGTTTTGTCACCATATGTACGATATGTCCTTTTTCTCTTTGCCCATCAATTAGACTAAAGGTTCGAAGTATACTCTGATGGACTGACAATTTTTAGAAGTCTCTACATTCTCTTTTAGTGGATCCGGTCAGTTTTCATACTACTAGGGCTTGTCTACACTTTGGCTCAAGCAAGGATGCATGCTCGTGGATATTGGCTCAACCATACATCATGGTTTTTTGACTCGCGCAAATTACCTTCTTTACAGTGATAAGGTTCCATCTTGGTCCACCATTCGCATCTTTATTACTCACATGTGATGTTTATCTTACATGCAGCGGGGTCTATATGACTCGTTGCCCATTCAAAGTATAGAAAATAGCTACCCATGATGCCATTAGGGATGTGATGTTTGCTATGACACAAATACCTCACATGGAGAGAATGTTGGTATGTCTTGCAGTCGACTCGGGTTAAGACAGTCATATACTTGATTTTGGAGGATTAGGTTATGGTTGTGGATATTGTTACTTATGTTGTGGTTACATATTCTATACGTGACATAATTTTGGAGGGATGATTACCCATCTTTTTGGATGGATGACGAGTAGAGTGGCATCAACCAAGGTCTCTAAGTATAGAAGTATGTTGAGAGGTCATCTTTTTGTTTCTCTAGCCTTGGAGTTATATGGAGTTATGAACGATGACTTTGACACATTCGTGAAAGTTTGCGAGATCCTACCATACTATGCAACAGGGGATATCACTTTCTTTTTTGCATTATATAACCTATTTTAGGCAGTTTGTATCTATTTCCCCTACAGAGAACAATGATTGGTGCAATTCATAGGAGAGCAATCATGTTAGGTGATGCTTCTTCAGATGCTCTAGTAGTAGTATGTAAACCGTTTGATCTAGATAGTTTAGATATCTTAGGTGAAATAGTACATATTTCACATTGTGATGTTATTGGGACCTAGCCCCACCCTACCCCCTTAGTTTGATCCATGTATGACTTGATGGGGTCTCCCCATCCTTTTTGCTATCTTTCTCCTCTTCTATATTGAAAAAAAAAGAAGAAGCCAACATTACATTCCATTATATTAAATGTGGGATTGTGTACTTGGAAGCATTGAGACACAAAAGTATCTTCGTTCATATCCGTCCAGAAACCCTCAACTTTGGTAGTCCATTCCATGCTAACACCCGCACCATCCCCCAAATTACAAGTGTCGAGTCTATTATTTTCCCATAAATTTTTCCAATGGCTTCAATTTTTCTTCTATTTTTGCTACAAAAATATTCTCAATCCGCTTTTCAAGAATTTTATTCACTAGGTTAGTCACAACCATTGTGTTGTCCAAATAATGTCCACTCTTGTGACATTATATGTCATCATAGGATAGTTCTAGCATCTCCTAGGGGAAATATGGCCTACTAAACAGTAAAATAAAAATTACAATGGCCTCTACATGATTTTGTGAACCAAATCCTCTCTAGACTCAAAACACAATGCCTGGTTTGCCGTCGGTCAAAGTAGCCCATTTGTAGATCTTCATCATCTCCTTCAATAATTTATCAATTCTTTTGTGTACTCCAGCTGCTTATCCCTACCGTAAGTAGCTCTTTTGTTGAGTTCTTTGTACTAATCTTTTATGTACTTATCACTCATATGGGCCCCACTGCTGAAGCTTTTCTTCCTTCATATAAAACACTTCTGATTTACACCTACTTAAGGTTCCGTGAGCACTAGGTGGCAGTCAAAGTATGTTTTCACATCTGAGATTTAACACACTCAAATAATCCAAATAAGTAGATGGAATACATGTATGGGGTTTGGTCTCAATAAATTTTTGCCTTAAAGCACATACATTGCATGAATAAAATATAAATCTTTTATCACATACATGAATTGAAAAATAAAATTTTAAGTATATATCATCAGAAAATTTTACTTTTTATCATAAATACATCATTTATTGTTGTTTTATCTCGACTGCGGATCTTAGCAAAATAAACTAATTTTTCAAGTTTTTGTCTTGCGTCATTCACACGTGTCAAAATTAAACGGAATTGCTTTAATCAAGTTTGACAATTAGAAAAAACACACAGAAAACATTAACTAGATGTAGATCTAATCAAGAAGTTATGAAATCGTCCAAGCCCTCTTGCGCCATGATACTATTGGGGCCTAGCCCCATGTTACCGGTTTGGTTCCATCCTTGTACGATTTGATTCCCTTTTGTTATTATACTTTCTCGGGTCTTGCGCAGTGTACTTCATCCTATGTTCTATAGTGTCTGAAATTTTCAATTCAGCTACACCTTATTGACATCTCTTCGAGAAATGATGATTTCATAACGCGGGTTAACCACCGTTTGACTCTCATCAACACCCTCAATATTGAGGGTGTTGATGAGAGTCAACACCCTCAATATTTTGCGTCATGATTTAAAATGAAAACTTGATGTTTTTTTCCTCCAAATCTTTCATTTTTTTTCAATTGCATGATTATTTGATTTCATTTTATAGTAAAATTTTTTTTCTAATATTTCATTAATTATATTGTCTAAAATCCTTATAAAAATTTAACTTACTTTTTATATACTTCCTTTTGATTTGTGAAAAATCAACATTGCAAGCTTTGTAAGATGTGATTCAAATATTATTAACAATCAATAATCCTACGAAATCTCAAAAAATATTAAAAATATTAAAATCATATTATTAAAATTTATTATTATTTATCAAACTTATATTAATTGTAGTTATCAAATATAAATACACAAAAAATTGACTGAAGAAAAAAAATTCCTAAAAATCAAAGTAGGATTAAAAAATAGATTTAGACATAATTCAAGAAAAAATCAAACTATCAAATTTTATTAAAAAAAAAATTAAGCAAAAAAAAAAAAAAACCAAAATACACATGAAATACATTGTGAAATAAATAAAAGGAAAAAAATTTGAAAAATATAATAACTCAAAAATTAAGATATTTTTTATTGTAATTTTGTGATCATGAAAGAGACTTGACATCTTGACATATCTTTGAGATGTGTTTGAGTATATTATTATATTATATGTTGTAAAAAATTTTAATAATCTTAAAAAATGAGATATAAACGTTTTCAAATATGTATATTAATGTAAAAAATGAATAAATTTTTTGTGTTAAAATCATGTCACTTTTATTTATTATCATTCACTAAAAATCTATTTATTGTAGTTGTCCAAGAGAATCACTGAAAAGAATCATAAATACTCAATTAAAAGGAGTTGAAGTTTGTACACTATTTGATATTTGTACTTCCCTCAATAAACTGTCAAGTAAATTAAAGAGAGAAAGTATGAAAAATACTAATGAATATTCAAAATACTGGTCATATTTTTAGATTATTTTAACATATATTGTATGGAATTCAAATAGTTTGTGAAAATGAAATATCTTTAAATCTTTAAATTGCAAAATTTTGATGTAAAATAAGACCAAACAAAGAAAAAATAATAAAAATTTCAAAAATAATAAAAATATTTATATTTAAAAAATTATATTTGAGATATAATTTATGCATTAAAAATCATTAAAAATTTAAAAATATTGAAAATATTTCAAGAAATAATTTGATATATTTTTGACATTACTGATACTATTTTGAATTTATATTGTCTATTAAATTAACAAAAAAATATTAATATTTTAATATCTTTTTTTTAAAGTGAAAAAAAGCAGCCCTTAAATTACAAGATTTTCACATATTAAAATAAAAAATAAAAAATAAAAAAAATTATTTTTTTTAAAAGTTAAAATTTTAGCTCTAACATGATACACATACCATTTTGGGATACAGTCTTGACATGAAAAAAAAACATTAAAAATAATTTATCAGAATTTTAAAATAATTTGACATGTATTTAAGACTTATAATGATATATTAAAATTTTATAGTCTATTAAATTTCAATAAGAAAAAGAACAAGATGTAAATATTTTAAAATACATGCATTAATATGAAAAAAAAGCAGGATTTAAATTACAAGTTTTCATATGTGGAATGTAAACAATAGATTGCCAACAAAAATGAACTTTTCCAATGAATAATCATAGTGTTGGCTTGTTTGAAAGAAAAAAATGATGTGAAAAATGTGTGATTACATCTTAAGCCTCATGACCCATTCGCTGCAAAAAAAAACCTGCAATGCATTTTTTTTAGTAAATTTATTAATAAATTTTGATGAATTTTGATTGCTCATCACGTTGATTTCTTATTCTTTGAATCTATTTTTAATTAAATATTTGAATAACGTTCTTCAATATTTTTTTACAAAGAAGTAATAAAGATATGTATCACTCCACGTAACACTTCTTTGCCAAAGAAATAAGAAGTGATACATGTATCACATCTCTCCTATGCAACTCAAAAGTGATATATGTATCACTTCCCTATGAAATAACAAAGAAGTTTAAGGTGCATCATTTTTAAGTAAAAAGTTTTAAATGAAACATTTCTTCGCTGTGTGGTCCGAGTTGACACTTTATGTGGAAGAACACATTGAATTAGTGAGGTATCCTACCTATTCAGGTTTTATAACCCATGCAAATCAAAAAATAAAAGAAATAAAGCTAATCTGAATTGACACTTTACAGAAGTATCATTTTCCTCATATCTTCATTACAAGTACATGTTACTTACATATCTAAAATGACAAGTATGATCCAAAAAAAAGATTGCTTGAAAAATAATTCATGACCTTTGCTATTGCGGACAACTATTTTATTTCATTCAAAATCTCCAAAATAAATGAAACATGGATTTTAACTTTAAAGTTCACATTCTTCATCACTAGGCAATCTATTCTTCCAATCTAAGACAACTTTCTTTAAAAGACTGATATTTTTATACTAATTGATATGTTCTTGATCAAGATTATGTTGCATCCAAAAATTATTGTTTCTAAAAGATTCACAGATACATTGAAAATATTTTTTTTTTTTCAATAAGCTTATGGGGATGGTAAGATCGCTCGGATGAATATGTCATCACATTTTTGTATTAGACGATCTTTAACCTCTCTATGATGTATTCAACGCATATTAAATCTTGTAAAATTTTGCTAATCAAAATGTTTGGTTGTTAATATTCTCAGAGAGGGGACCGTAATGAAAATGTTAATTTGGAGACACTTGAAGTCACGAGCTCCATCCACGACTGGTTGTAGTTGACTTTTGCTGATGTACAAAGTGCGTGATATTCGCAAAACTTATATATGTAGTTTCATTTCCAACTCATCAGTCTTTTTTTGCATTGTTAGTTGATTCTGTTGGTGCATCATCTTTCTCTACATTTCTTTGAGGCTAGCAAAAATTCACCTCCTCATCCTTTCCTTGCTCATAAAGATTTTGAAAGTGGACTTGAAGTTGAAAGAATTCTTTCCACCACACAACATTTTTTTCTTGAATTATGTGCTTTTTGCTTCAACTATGGTATTTTTGTAAATGTTTAGTACTTTTTTGTTGTTGTTAGCATCACTTGCTCTATGAGGTTTTAGGTTGCTAACAATTACAACAAACATGATGCTTTTAGGAACATAATTCAAAAACTTTACACTTTTCTCCGATCTAAAATCGTAAACAACTTCTTCCCCACATGTGTGTTTCATTATTGCCTAATCCTTTTTTTTATACGGAATTATTTTTAGATTTGATGTCATTCAGATCTTTGATTGCGGAAGGTCAACTATTTGCAATGAATCTTTAAAAATCCAATGTGACTTTGAAAATTCTACAATCTGATGTAGGTTTGTAAGCTTCTTCCAATATTTCATATAACGTTCTCATCTTGAACGTTCTATTGTGTACAAGACGTTATCGTATTGTGACGCGACTACTATGAGAAGATGATGACATGTGTCATCTTCAGAGATGTTTTCATGATTGCGATACTTTAGATTAGGACGCATTGTAAGGCTGTTAAGAACCCACCGTTGGATCAACTTTGTAGGGCTAGGATGTTGAAAAGGCTCCAAAAGATATTATCTTGGATCTTATCAGATATAAAGTGCACTCAGGGTGGAAAGGGTATGGGAGAGATCTAGACACATCACTTTGCTGAATAAGGAGCTTATCTGATTGAAGTGGAGCCGATGTAGGACATGGATATAGTACAACATGATCCTTCAAATATACCGATGTCCAATCCGTTTGTGATCAACATCAGGTATCTTCATCGTGATCACTTTCGGGCGTGGTTAGTATATCATTTTGGAGATAACTTTATGCAACAAGTAATAAACTCTCCAGACTCGATTATTCTTCTAGTTGTTTCCTACGGAGCGATTTGGGACTTAACAATATACGTTTTGATTTAGTTTGGGCGCTATGGATATGAACTTACCAGTAGTGGTGGCTTTCAACACGTGGGTTCCAATCTATCATTATTGTTTACCGAAAACAAGCCATAGGGAGTTGATTGTTAGGAATTTTGGCGAGGAGTATTATTCTCAAGTTATAAACTCCCCGGTTCCGTTTGTAGTTATGTTCATACTTAGCCGGTTTTGAGTTATCATTTTGACTCTTTATTAGTGACAACTCATATTGTGTATAAGATGTCTAAGTAGTGTGTTTAGGATAGTTGTAAAGCTGTAAATTAATATGGAGTTAATTTGGCCACACTAGAGGTCAAAATAACACTCTTCATTCTCATTGGTCTTGGAGTTTGGACCAATGAGGACACTTGGGCAATTTCTTTGAGGTTTTGAGGAGTTTTGGAGACTATCTAAGAAGACATTTAAAGATTTCGGGACAAGGTTGGAGAGCTGACGGGAAGAGCTACGATGTGGACTCAAGAATGGATGCATTTGAGGGGTTTGACACTCTGATATGGTGATTCAAAGATAGAGAGGGAAATTTAGACCTCTGATATAGTGATTCAACCGAGATATATTTACAACTTAGGCTTGTGCTTGGATTGAAATTTTGACTCAATCAGATGAGTTTTGAGTACAAAGTGATAGCTTGAAGTTTATGTATACAGTCAGAGTTGTAGGATTGCACTGACTCTCACGAAGTTAGTACAACAATAATATCTTTTTCTTTCAAAAAGTTTCATCAATAAAACTTTCTACAGTTGAATTTTGGATAATGAGTGATTTTTTTATGAAGTTTAAGAGCAATTGGAGTGAAGGATTGGGATGTATGATGGTTTTAGTACACATGGGTCTGCATATCATTTTGTGATATAGTGTGTAACTCGACAACTGTTCTGAGAGATCCAGATAAGAGAAACATATGAAACTTTTTCGAGAAAACAAAAAGGTTGTAGAAAAATTTTCTGTGAAGTTTAAGCGATAGTTATTGGTCCAATCATTGGATATCATAATCTTCTTCGCTTAAGTTTTATCGGTTCTAATGAATTTGAATGTGGAGTGCTGAGGAGGAGAAGAAGAGATTGTCAACTCACACGAGGTTCAGGAGGGTTCTCCTACAGCCAGACGCTTAGGCTTTCTTAGAACGAAGAAATGTTCATGTGACAACGTCTCAAGAAACATATGAATATTTGATCAATTTGATCTATATATGACCTACAAGCAAAAGCTTAATTTCACTTTCTTTTCTCACTTTCTTTCACTTTCTTCTCTACTAACATGCTCAAGTAGACTAGTAAAAATTTGTTTTTGTTCTCACTAGATGTGTTGTCCAATTGTTAGTACAACATCTCATGGAATGACCCGAATCACTTTGTGATTATGTTATGCAGAATGATGAATGTGAGGTTGGAGTCATTGTGTGTATTTAGGTGTAGGGGCATAGTTTGTAGGACTAGTAGGATTTTTTGTTTTTTTGAAATAAAGTGTTATATTTGGAGGACTAAGAAGTATATTGGTCTCAATATGAGGAAGTTAGGCGTGTATGAATATTTTTAATAAGTTCACACGAGCGGAAGGTTGAAATAAGATTTAGTATTGGCATGTGGATCAAAGAAATCTAAAGGAAGAATGAGAAGATGGATGCCAAGAACTCACATAGACAAGAAGTTGTTTGAGTGAGAGATATTCCAACGTCAAAGCAAAGAATCATGAGAGTACCGACAATGCACAAAGTGTCGATGGGTAGAATTTGGCTACTCATTTTGATGATGGATTGGATTCTGGCAGAACTTCTAAGGTTGAAGAACTTGGATAAGACGTTTTTATTTGTATAGAGCTGTTCGAGGAAGTTCATTGAGGGAAAGTGATTCCAGCAGTAGGAAGCAGAACGCAACCGGAAAAGTGGGATGCAAAATTATGCGCGAAAGCGTTGGGCCATAATTATGAAGCCAACAAAGATAGAGTTGATTGGGAAAGATTGAACTTACACACAACATTCGTTTTCGACAAAGTGATTTAATCCTAGGGAAACGAAATTGATGAATGGCTATAAAATTGATTTGATCAAAGACTTATTTAGAAGGAAGATAGCCTACACTTTGAATCAGCTATTTTCGTCACAACACACTACTTATGTCAACATACACAAAGTGTAGACTATGGAGAGTTTCATATGAGGAACTATTCGGGTTACCTGGGGAGAGATATTCGCATGAATGTACAATCCATGGCCATGAGATTGCATGGAGATGATGAGAGCATAGTATATCTTTTCTCATTTTTGATGCATTTGTACACGAAGATGGAATAGTTAACCCTGAAAGAACGACAACTATATCAATTGAAGTCTGGAATGTTCGACATTGAGGTGGACATCAAGGAGACCATTAGTGGATCTATCTTGAGCATATGAGTGATTGCCCCACCTAAACCCATAAGATTCTAAGGAAGGGATGATATGGTAAAGAAGATGGATGCATGGAAGAAGCTTGTGGAGGAGGTATTCCTTCCGAAGCATTCAGAATCGAAGGTCAAAGCCTCTAAGAAAATTGCGGAGCCTCTGGCTTTGGTGTTGCAATTGTTTTAGAAGTTGGAGACAATGGCGGTCTTAGTGCTGATGGAGTTGAACGAGATGGGATCAATGTATATGCTTGGGTGGGATCCTCAAGCTAACGGATATATGGAATTGATCCAAATGATGAATAGGCTAGCTATAGGTAAGCAAGATCAGACTGCCACTGTTCGACAACTAACTGAGAATGTGGATAGGTTGTCCAAATAGAAGGTGGAGTTAGAGAAGAAAGTTCAGTAGGTAAAACATGCATATGCAGAGATTTGTCATATTCATGATGCATAGATCAGATTTGTGGAGAAGCAAAATCTGCAGCTTTGGGAGACTGTGTAGGATCTGAAGAAGTGGTTGAATCAAGAGGACGTGGAAGCACATTCAAGACTTGAGACTCTTACGAATCATTGCGTTCAATATTTGGGTGCTCATTGTGACAACATATAGACGCACTGGTGAGAGCAGTTGGTGATGACGATGGATAATCCCGGAGATTCCAAGGAGCAAAGGAAGTAGATATATAAAGCTTTGGATCAAGATTTCAGGGAAGCCATGAATCTTCATCGATAGAGATTGTTGCGGATGTACATGAGATGGAGTTAGATATCGACATATTTATGCAAGAGGCAGAGGTGTGATCACACGGCTTAAATGGTCAGAGTAGACAAAGGAGAGAGTGATCCGTGTAGGTGACAATTAGGAGTAGAAGTTAGAAAATTCTGTAGAAATAGTCGTAGGAATAAAGTGGTGGGATCTCTTTTGATTGCAACACACATAGTTGCTATCGATATTTATGTTGTTGTATAATGACCTATGTATTGTGATGTTTGATGTGATAGCAATGTATGTTATGATTAAATATATATATGCATTACACATTTGATCAAAAAGTTTATCACACACATTTGATCTTTATTTTTATCAAAATTCAATTAATCAAAGATTTTGTCACAAACACTCCACTCATAAATTATTTAATAAAAAAAATACATCACAAAATATTTCATTAATTGAATGATATGATATGATTTTTAATTACAATTTGAAAATTGAAAAATGTTGGAAATAAAAAATTCATGACTTACATGTGTCTTATTTTTATTTTTATGTGACTTCAAATTATTTTAATCTTTAAATTATTCTTTATTTTATTTTACAACTCTGATTTAAGATTTTTTGATGAGTGAAATTCAATCATTTAAAAAATATAACCTATAATTATAAAGTTTAAACAGCTTATAATATATTTTTACATTTTTACATTTTTTTAATCATTCAATTATTTAAGACACAACAACATAGTCATTATATGTAAGACGGTGATGTATAAAAATCATAAAGAACACACATACAAAATTATGAAATTTTATTTTGATCAAACTATGATATTTAAAAGAGTAAAAGGTGATAGAAACTATCTATAAAGATTTTAGTAATTAATTAAAATATTTTGAATAATTTATAATGAGGTGAAAAATAAAATATCAAATTTTATGACATTTGAATTTTAGACGAGTTAGTAATGGTATCATAAATTTTGTTGTTTGAAAAAAAATTAAGGATTATACATATTACTATCAAAATAATAAGATTAATCAGTAGATGAATTGAAATAAAATTTAATTAAGATTATTGGGATATATAAATAAAAGCTTTGTGAAGTTCTTTGCAACTTGGCTTGAAAATTAATTATAATTAAAAAAGTTATTTTTAAAAAATAGGTGAAAATCCAAGATCAGAAAATTATGTGATAATGTATGATTATCATTTTGATTATAAAAATTGATAACTTGAAGAATTTTTCAACAAGATACATGTCACCAAGTTTTAAAGCTCATGTTTTGAGAACAAAAATTAAAATAGCATCATGTTTTGAAATTCTATCGATGAGTAAAATCTGAGTGAATTATATAAAAAATGTTTAAATTTTAATTAATAACTAAATTATGAAATGAAAGATAAAATTATATCCATAGTCAAGTTTGATTGATCATATTTTTTGATTCAATCATTGGATCATTGTAAAAAGTAACACATGCACTTGTGATGATTTAAATAAGAAGTAGAAATTGGTGTGTATCAATCATAATTATAGACTTGTGGTTGAGAATTTTGAAAAAATACTGAAATATGTCAATAATAATTTATGTTGAGTATGATACACTTAACTTTGCATGATTGTTGTGAAGTATATCCTTAACAATACTTATGAATCAACTCACAAGGATTTAACACATTATGAACAAAATGTACTTATGCCATTTATTGGAACCAAGTTGTGGTAACATGAGTAATATAGCAATGAATCTTTATTGTCAAATCTTAAATTCAAAAATAAGTAATATTCAAGGAGTTTTTTGCTATAAATTTTTTATATATTTTTATAATAAATTCTTCAAACAAATTTATTTTTTAAATTTTATAAATAAATTTATATATTCAAATATATTTTAAATAATAAATTATTTTTTCTATGTATATATCTTTGATTCAATTTTTTAAGTGGATACTTGTTTAATTATTATCAGTTTCTAATAACTAGCTTTAGTGACAATGAGACTATGTATATTTTGATTTGTAACTATCCAAACTATTTGAATATATTATTAGCTTTATAATCAAATATACTTTAGCCTAGAGTTCATCATTATTCGCAAGATTTATTTTCCAAACCAATTTCATATTATAGTTTCAATCAAGTATTCATACATTTCATTTTAGTTTACATATTATTGGCTCACAAAAAAATGATAAATATTTCATTTGGTATTTTCAAAAATTTTAATCATTTTGAATGAATTTATAATTTTAATATGTATTATCCAAATCCAACCTTGAAAATTATAAACTCCAACCAAACGTAAAAATCTCATCTACAATATTCAAAATTTTAAAGTGCATACATACATTACTAAAATCATTGAAGATCAAGATCATGATTTATTTACTCATACTTCAATCTTATTCAATATTCTCTCAATAAACCCTATTATATTTTATCAACGTACATTACAACATGATTTCTCATGAGAAGCCATAATGAACCATCTATTTTTTCTATCCATGCCAATAGATTGTACTTCCATAGCTTTAAATAATGGCAAATATGAGGAAAGTTATTCATCTATTACTTTCATTAAATAAAATAGATTATAATTCCATTGTATGGAACATGACAATCAAGCTAAGACTTATTATTCTAGTTTACCAAGTTGCAAAGTTTACTTTACTACTTTTCATAGTATCAATATGCACAATTAGTCATACAAAATCATACATAGAACATTATTTGTCAAATTTGTGTAGAATTGCATGTGGTGATGTGTTGTGAGAAAGCATGAGATTTTTATCCCCCAAGTAGATCAATCTTAACTAAATACAATAGGTTTGATCTTCAGTCCAAAATTCCACTTTGAACTTTGCAAGATATGTTTCAATGTATAAATAGTCTCATCACATGAACTTTGCTCATGAGTTTGTGGATTTATTTATGAAGACCGTGCAGCCAAAATCATTTTATAAGTTCCTTCTAAACTGATTCAATCACATGAAGATTGGAAATAAATCTGATTCCCTATTAAAAACCAGAATGTTTACAAGTCTTAAATTTGGAGAGATCTTGAGAGTTTTTTATGCTTAATTCTTTTAACTTGTCATCTCCAAAGGCTATCTTTATATCATTATAATTTATCTCATTTAACTCTTACTATCCCTCATGTACACTATATCATGCATATTTTTGTTGGGTATTTTACTATCTACCTTTTTATACATCAAAGTTTAGTTATAAGTTATGTTATAATCTTAAGTTGTAACAAAATTCTACAAATCACGTTGCAAGGCCTAAAGTGGAATTTTCAAATGACTTCATTTTCAAATGGTTCCAAATTTGTGATTTTGACGTTTTGAAATATAACTTTGAAAGCATATTTTGAAAGGTAATGAATCCAAACTCTAGCATTTTGTTAAAAAATTGAACATTAAAAAATTTCATATTTCTAAGTATTAATAAAAATAAATAAATATTTGCATTTATATTAAATATTATAATTAAATTATGAAAAATACATTAAAAATTTAAATTTGAAATCATAATATACCTTACATATTACAAAATAACAAAAAAAATTGCGCTATTAAATTACATATTTTATATTAAATAAAATTTAATCATTGATAAAATATAAACTCTTGTGCATGTTGTCGCATAAAACACTAAACTAACCATCATAAATTGATTTTTTAAGATTATGAATTATAAATAAAATTGATATTTTCTTGGTTATTAATATATATTTTATAAATTCAATCAAAAAAACTCATAATTTTTTTTCGATTGAATAAATTTTAATAAAAAATAGAAATATAGTTTTTCAAGATTAATTGAAATAATATGTAAATTTTCTTATTTTTATGGTCATATATATGAGTTGATTATAATTTATTTTATATTAATGAAAAAAATTTAAATAATAATATTGACTCAATTAAATATAAAAATTTAAATATTGAATAGTTTATTATTTTTATTATGCTATATTATTTATAATTTATGAATAATCTCTATCAGTAATATAAAAAAACAAGATAAAGTAACAATATTTCATTGTGTATCATATAACGCTAAGATGAATAAATGAGTTGGAAATTTTAAATGATCAGTATTTTAAAAAGTATAAATGAAATAATTGTTCCATAAAATAATTATAAAAATAAGTATAAAATAATAATCCATAAAAGGATAAAAATAGATTAAAAAATCCTTCAGAACTGAAATAGAAATATTATTTAAAATTTAAAATTTATTTTTTTTAAAATCAAATGGAATCTACTTGTAATTTTTTAAATAACAAAAGAACAAAATTTATGCTAATATTTGATATAAAGTATAATTTATAAATATATACATCTTCAGGTTATTTGAATGTGAAAAAATATGTACGATTTATGATCATTAAATGGAAAATAGAATAAAAAATGGTATCTTAAGATATAAAATATCCATTTTATAAACGAGATATTTTCAGACTTTAATAAGAAATTCAAGTCTCTCCCAAAATTTCCATTAAAGATGTGTAGAGCAAATCAATTTCAATTTGTCTATGTGTATATTGAATTTATTTATGTATTATTTCTATTTAATAATTATTGAAGACTACATATGAAATAATTAAAATTTTAATTATGAATAAAAGAATTTATGTCATTTATATCATAGATTAATAAAATCACTAATATTTCATAGATTTATTATAAAAGTAGTTTTATTTTGTATAAAAAAATACTTATAAAAATATTTATTTCAAAAAATATCATCATATTTTTTATTTATTAATTTTAAAAATATTAAAAATATTTTCTATCTTGTTCATGTTTTATTTTATACTTTATTATTACAAACATAATTTTTTAAATGAAATTTATATATTTAATTTAATATGAATATTTTATTTAAGATATTTTTTATTTAGACTGATTTAATTTGTTTAATTTTTCTTTTAAATTTATTTTTATATAAATTTATATCATTTAAAGAATATATATATAATTAAAAAAATTCAAATTCGATTTTTTTATTGAATCTTTTTTCTCCTTGAGTTTTATATATTTTATTGACTGTTGAAATTTTATTAATATTATTTTATTTTATTTTGAATATTTCATAAATATAAATATAAATATATTATTATTTTTAATTATTTTTCAATTTTATAAAATGTTAAAAAAAAATTGACATTTACATTTTATTTATTTATTGCATTTAAAATTTTTGTTTATTTTACTTTTATTATAATATTTTGATGTTTTTTTACAAATATATGTTATCATATATTTATATTAATTCAAAATATGTTACAATAAAATTATCAAATCATTCACTTTATTTCAAGTTGCTTGATATTTTTGTTTAGAAAATTGTACTCATTTATGTACAGATTAGTCAACAGATTTTGATGATTTCAAAATTTGTTATTGACAAAATCATGAGTATTTTTTATGATACGCAAATAGTTATATGTTATTATTAATTATATTATTTAGTTTTATTGTTCTTGATATAAAATATTATGTTTATAATTTTACATAAATCTATGTGTGTGGAAAAGATCTATTCGTCCTATACAAGTCATTAGTATGAGGATTTTGGTTATGTTATCTCATTCAAATAAAAACTATCAGTTTATAAATTTTAATTTTCTTGCACATAGCTTAGAGTTACAATTTCATTTGCAATTTTCAGATTTTTAATATTGTTTTTCAAACTTGTACAATAATTACATGTATATTTACAATAATTATTTTGTTCAATTTATCGATGAAAGGTGTTTTGACACTGCATAATAAAAAATATGTCAATAAAATAGTGATATACAAAGGAAAAAAATGATTTTTTTGTAACTTAATGTCAAATGTGCTACACTAGCATCATAAATATTACAAGTGTGGAGAAATTAACTAGACTTGACAATGCCACATTCCATCTCAAGGACAACAAATTGTGGAAAATCTATAAATTGGAATTGGAAAATGCAGAATAATGATGCATTGGAAAATGTCGGACAGTTTGCAGTTGCCACAGCAAAATTATTGAGTGAGCTTCAAAATATACTTCACAAAGCGCATGAGCAATGTATGCTGGAAAGTCATTTGTTGAAGATTAAATGATGTTTGCTAAAAGAATAGCACACACTTTGTGTTTTTGAAGATGAAAAGAGGCACCAAGTAATATAGCAAAAAGGATCGGAAGATACCATCAAGTAACTCAGGGAAGAAACCAAAGGGGTAAGATGTGGCCAAAATTATCACAATGGGAAATATGTCTACTGCACCTATGGGAAGTATCTAGGTCAAAAGGTCTACTTAATACAGGAGCAACTTAGTGTTTTTTACATGAGAAAAAAAAAAGAAATACCTTGTGTGTGTCTGCGTCATCAAATGAGACAATTAGATTGATCTTATGTCCATAGCCAACGTTTTGCCCACTCATTTCACGCATAGACTATACTATACTCTTAGTACATTCTAAATGTAACGAGCAGTTTAGCTTATAAATATATATAAAAACATATTCGCTCTCGAACTAGAGTGTTACCTCCTATTCCAAAGTGTGAATTTGTTTTAATATACAGCAAAAGAAAATCAACACCAAGTTAATCAAACTAACAAAGAACAAATACACGGAAGTAGAACAATTACAATACCCGAGGAAGAAAATAAAAAAAAGGAAATCTTGTGGTCCATATATCCACAAGACCACCATTAGCTGGAGCGCCTCGATTCACGTTCAGATGGAGGCCTGTTGGTATTGTCGGGTTTGATTCCGGTAACGGGAATATGCAGTACAGTGCAAAGTCTTGAGTGATCGGAGCGGACCGAAATGTTCGGCGTCTGGAGTTTCCGGAATCCGGGAGTTAACGTAATTCTCATGCATTGGGTCAAGACCCATCACGCAAACAAAGGGCTCTTTGTCCTGGTCGAAAAGAGACGGACGCTTTTGTGTCCAGAATTCTCCGCGGACCGTTCGAAAGAAGCAGCGATTTGTCACATGCATCAAGTATAGAGTAGAGTAGAGGAGAAGGTGAGGACAGTGGGACCCCGGGAGGCCATGTAGTGTACACAGTCCTCCTCCAGTGCATGTCATATCCACAAACTGGCCATGAATTCAAAGATCAGTTGAGATCGGTTGCATTTTGAGGGAACATGGTCATGGTGGGGCTGGCTCGAGCAAGAATGGGGGCGGAGCTTAGCAGAGGGCGACGCAAGAGCTCTTGTCATGTGCTTAAAGCAGATTTGTATGCATCAAGTAGTCGGCAAACGGTCCTATCCGTCCAACAAAATTCAAGATTCGTCCTGGTGGGGACTCTTTCACCGACCTTCACGTACGCACACACAGCCAGCCACTTGACTGAATCCGAACGACGTCGGTCCGATCTTCTTTCCATTCCTCTCGGCGTTCTCATGAGAATCGAAGGCTTGATATGATCGGAAAGAAGGTTTCGCCCTTGAGACCAAATCAGAAGTCTTGGCTTCATGACACGTCTCCACTACAGACATTCCATGTACTGTAATCTGAATGCATGTGTTTAAGTCGTGTCTCTTAATTACCTCTTAGTGCCTTTTCCTCCTTCGCCTTTCATTTTCCATGCTGTCTTTCATGGCCAAACGGCCTCTGTAGCTCTGGTGTTCCCTGTTTTTGAACTCTGCCCTAAACGTAGGACCCAGGGTCCTACATTGGGCAGATTAGGCAGAAGACGCAGGATTGTGTTGGAACTTGGGTTGGGTTGGGTTGAGTTGGGTTGGTTTGAGCTCAGCTGAGCTGACCATGGGACCTGGGCCTGGAGCTGCCTTCTCTATCCATCCACCTCCAATAACTGAACTCTGCGTGGTGCTGGGAGAGTCGAACCGTTGCCGTGTCTCCCTACAGTCACAGCTGGAGTTAACTCTTAGCGTTGGTGCTGTTCATAAAGCTGCAATGTTCTAGCTGTGTCTGGCAACCTCGTGAGAGCTGCTCGTATCGTTGTCCTTTGAATGGGTTTTTTCTCATATAAAATGTCTCGCCAGGCAGACGGTGATTTCCTGCAGGGTCGCCTCGCCTATAGTCGCAGTTCCCTCCCTGCAGGGCATGCAGTGTTTTTACTGTACGAGTCGTTATCGGGTCTGAATGTTAGGATGTACAGCCGTATCGAGACAAACCATAGACAGCCAGCGGTAGCTGAATACCGTCAGTGGTACATTTCTACTCATAAGAAGTCATCCAGAAATTTATCAATAACTAAATCACACGAGCATCTACACCGTCTAGGCTTTTGGCCACTGCGGACGCCCCCAGGCCGCCGCCGTCATCCCGTGTACAACTTTGCGCCAATATATGGAGCCGGGAAAATGTTCGACGCAGCGCTAGATTACCATCAGTGTTCTGCAGTACAATGGCGCTCAAAGCATAGGACTACGTTCCCCAGTTTCCAACTGCCTCCTTCCTTTCTTTTCTTCTATTTGACTTGGCCAAAAGACCGTGCAGAGCACGGCAAGAGACAAAAAGTTCCAAACTGTCCGGCCTCGCGAGAACCAAAACTCGGTGACATTGCATCAGTGTTTGTATTTTCGCAGATACTGTGAAGGCTGACTCGGGTAGGTCTAGATATTTCTTTCTGATAATGTACACCAAACTCTGCAATCCATCGAACTGTGACGGATAATGAAGATTAAGGACCTGAACTGTGCTGTAACCGTACCTTTGAAAATGTTGGGCTACTTAAGATGATGCTGATTAACTATGACGTCGGTTCTGCTGCGGATCAGTCATTTAGAGAGGTAATTTTGGTGGGCATTGCCGTGACGTGCCGTACCGTGCCGTCTTGGTGACTTGGAGGTACGATTAGGCGTTGAGCGGATTTTGTAAGATGGAATGAAGGAATAACATTACAGTTGCGTACAGTTTGGGAGTCTTATATTCTAGTTCGAACGGGGAGCGCCACGGGTCCACACCTGCGATTCTGGGTCAGTGATGAAAATTTCAATTTCAAAGCCCTCAAGGCTCAAGGCTCAACACCAGGAAACCTACAGTAGAGTACTAGCACTCATCAACCTCACAAACTCATTCAAAAAATGTTAATAATTCACCAACAATTGTACTTCCAGTTGCGAATATTCGCTGCTCTCCTTCGGGCACTGAATATTGCTGTAGAAGGTAAAAAGGGTAGACCACGAGACACAGAGCGCAGACAGCAAACCTGACCTGACCTGACCCGATCTGACCTGAGTCCTGACCGCCTGTGGCCTGGCTTGTCTGACGAGTGGCGACGACTGACCTCCTGTGCACCTGGAGGCTGTAGGCTGTAGGCTGGAGCCTGGAGTGTCTGTGATCTGAATATTTGAGTAGCGTGACGGACGACGAGCAGAATGTCGAAGAAAGTGGTTCTTCCGACGCGCTTTGGCCTTCCGGCCGGTCCAGGCATTTGCAAACTTCATCGTCTTATTCGGCCGGTCAACTGAGACTGAACTTTCGTCGTCCAGGCCGGTCTGGGACTCGGGGAAGGAGAGAGACAAGACACGAGATGAGATGAGATGAGATGAGAGGCCATGCGATGGCGCTGGCGATGAGATGCCACGAGATGATCTGACATTTCATGACATGACGTGACAGAAGTATGTATGATGGCGGTGATGACTGCTCTCGACAGGGCGAAGGAGCGATGGTCGACTGCGGATCGGTTGGATGAGGCGAGAATCGGAGCAGAGGTGGTGGGTTAATTCACCAGAAACCACCATGCTCCGAGGGAATTGAAGATCTGATGTGCCGGCGGCCCAGGAGAGAGCAGACGAGGAAAGGTTCACGTTGCCGGTCACGAGGTATCGGAGGACATCAGAAAGCCATAATTTGAGGTTTGCTGTTGGGTCCGAGCGAGCGCTGTGGGGCTGGGCTGGTCTGGTCTGGTCTGTTTTGTGGAGCAGAACGAGGTATTGAATGTCATGCTTTCTCTCAGCCCGTCATGATCCAGCAGCAGCACGGGTAAGGATTCTTTTGACTGTCCATGGAGATGTCCCGCGTTCGCCGGGGCTCCAGACTGAGCGAGCCGCTTTAGCCTTCAACCGCCATGAAGTTGCAGGCTTTCCATGGCAATGATTCCGCTGAAGCTCGATGTTGGAACTTTCTGTGTGCCTGATTGTTTTCGGTAATTATTCTTCTTTCCCCCTGCTTTGCTTTTCTCGCCTTCCATTAGTCAACACTCGAGTTCCCCAGAAGAATGTTACGATCCAACGTTGTTATGATGCTCATGAGCGGAAGACGGGTCATCTGCTGGAAGCCGGGCCGTCGTTCGGTCGGGAATGGGATGCTCTGACGCCTAGCTCCTCACTCTTCACTTACTCTTCTCACTCACGCGCAGCGCAGCAGCGGCGCAGACGAGTGTCGCCGAGGGAGCGCCCTGCTTGACGTCAATACACGCTCATCTTCTGTAGATTGTTAAACACAATGAGAGGCGAACGTGCAGAGGTTCGCGGATTCGTCGAAACATCGGCGCGCAACTTCTCCAATGCGCTCTCGCGGGGCGCTGTTGCTTGTTGAAATTTGGTGTCTACGAAGCGGAAGAGGAGCAGCAGGAGCAGCGGCGGCGGCAGAAGGTCCCCGGTGATAGGAAGGCAGAAGGATGGACATTGTACTGTGTCAGCATGGCGGGGTGGCGGGGCTCGAGAGTTGAGAGGCCCTTGTGAGTCGGGAGCCAGAGAATTTCGTCTGTTGAAGAAGACGCAGTATTTTCGTTCGCCGAGTGATTTTTCTGAGACGCCAAATCGGGACGGAACTGTAAGTTAAGTGTTACGTGAGGTGCCGGAGTGTGCATGCGAAGTTCTATTCTGAGGATATTTGAGTTCATTTCTTTTCTTATCGAGCGCATCCGATTCTTTTTGTCGTAGTTCATTGTGTTCTATTTTCGTGGGTTCGATAATGGCGGACGCTTTGCCATCCCGACTCGTGCACCACGCGCCCAGAGAGACACATTTGTCGAACATCATCGGGAAGGAGAAGGAGAAGAAAGTGAGATTCGACGATAGCAGCGACAGGGCTTCAAATCTCGTGAAGCTGAGCGTAGCATCGTCGGACAAATGCCGTCTCCCGCACGAGGGAGTGATCATCAAGGACAAAAAAACGGGCGAGCTCCTCCCTTTCGGAGAGCACCAAGTGCACAAGGTTCAGGACACGACAGTCGTACAGGAGACCGAGGAAGTACGGCTCAAGGGGAAACTGAGATGGCTCTTCGAACAGGATCGAATGTTTTGGGAATCGAACGAGACCAAGGCTGCTGCAAGTGACTCGAAGAATGTGGATGAAGAGGCACAACGGCCCTCGGAGCAGCAGCCGAAAGCAAATGAAGCATACTCCAAGAGCAAGCCTCGCATGTTCCATGGTGGCTCCAAAGGAGAGGGCCTTCGGAGCTCTTCATTCAAAATGCCGGCAGCCTCCGTCGGGCTGCTGCATGAAGGTGTCAAGGGTCAGAATGAGAAAGGGAGTTTCCGTCCGGATAAGGACAGAAAGTGCAGGCAGAAGAATCACAAGCTCGAAGAGTTGACACATTGTGAAGCCTCATTCAGCAACGGCGAGGAATTTGAGTTCGCTCGAGAGTGTTCCTTTCCAATCGAGAACTGGGAGTTCATCGACGCCAAGGGCTCGTGGGATGAAGGCTCCGGAGCAGCAGCCGAGAGACCCGAGGTGTCGTGTCAAGCTTCGGAGGCCAAGGACACGTCCAAATCCGTTAAACTTCAAAAATCCGCTTCCCTGAATTTGCACTGGGGCTTCAACAAAAGCAAAGCAGCTGCAGAGGAGTCTTTCAAGAGCGAGAAAGCTAGCAAGGGTCCATCGAGGGCCCGGCGAGACTCGCCCGACCAGAAGGCCTTCGGAACCCCAAACCCCCAGCATCAGCAGCAGCAGCAGCAGCATCGTCCGAAAGTCGCTCGGCTTTCCGAGCTTCGACAGACGCGCGTGGA
This sequence comes from Marchantia paleacea, assembly GCA_014180765.2. NCBI lineage: Eukaryota > Viridiplantae > Streptophyta > Marchantiopsida > Marchantiales > Marchantiaceae > Marchantia > Marchantia paleacea. Next base: position 380,553 of record MUAA02000060.1, read on the forward strand.
GAGAGAGGCAGCGCTGGCAGCAGCGGAGGTGAGCGAACTGGACCTCGGGCGAGGCGATGCATACTTCACAGATTACGAGGACGCAGCGGGGAATTCTCGACACTCGAGCTCGGAGGACGAAGACGAGACGGACGATAGGACAAAAGTCGGGGCTGCAGGATATGTGGAAGGCACGAAGGATAGAACGACACTTCTGAAAGCAAAATGCGATTTGCTGGCCAAGGAAAAGGATATTGCCGTCCGAAAGTGGAAACGAAGCTGTGTTGAAATAGACCAGGCAGCGCAGATGGCGCAAGCTTTACGAACCGCAATCGAGACTTTATTGGAGGTAAGCCTGGCATTTGGATCCACTTCCGTGGAGCCTGCCTATTTTTAGCAGGCTCATAATTTGTGCATTCAAGCTCTCGCCTGGGCACCACCATCATATTTCCCCCATGTCTTGGAGCTTGCAAATAACTTCCAGAGCCGCGCGCTAACGGTGGATCCCCTGGAGGATAAGGCCTCGGTATTTGGGGAATATGGGCTCTGATAAGACGGATTGCTCTGAAGATTTTGTTGCAGCGTTTATAACCACGACTAGCGCACACCTCCGGACTGGGGCTGGCTGACTGACACCAGAGAGAGAGAGAGAAAGGCAGAGCTTTCGCACTAGAAAATGGTCCCACTGTTCGCCTGTAATTTCCGCTTGCTTGTCCCGTGCGATGGGTCTGCTCGCCCCTGTCGGTCATAGTCGTCCTGGCTCGTGCGAGCTCGAGGGATTCCTTTTTCTTCCTGTTACCCCCTCTGTGTCTGTGAGTAGAGCCTTGCGCCGACAGAATTGACGCTTCTTCTGTTTGCTGCTCTTTGCCTCCTTCCCCCTCGTTGCTCTGCTCTGCTCTTCGTAGCGCGACATTACGCCAGCGCGTGTTGCGGCCATGAGTTTGTTCACGACTCAAGACGTCGGTGTGTCGGTCGTTGTTTCAGGTCAGTGTTGCGGGAGAAGCGACGTCGGACTTCAAGAGTAAGAGGACCACTCTCGAGGACCACACTCGAGTCCTGAAAGCCCGAATGGAGAAGCTGCGCCGGAAGAGCGCGGAGCTCCATCCCCATCCGGAGCCCGAGGACCTGCTCAATGTGTCGTTGCAAGGAAGGATCGACACTCTGAAGAAGAGCTCGGAGATCCGAGGACTCGCCAGCCCGGAGATTCCTCGAGACACGGAGAATAAAGTCGAAGATTTAAAGGCCCGCTTGGAGAAATTGATGCTGGCTACCAACTCGCGGGTGAATGCCGCAGCGGAACCTCTTGATCCTCTTGCATTCGAATATTCAGTTGGGCAATGCCGCTGACCGGAGCGCATTAGCTCTTTCATTCCATCTCCCCTCCCGAGTCCCGTGTTGGGTCGCCGCCCTGGAGTTGACATTCCTGCGTACTTGCGAGGCTGTCCGTAGTGCTTTCCCCATCGCAGAGCTCAAACTTTTCTCCTCACTGCCTCCGCTGTGTTCATGCCCGTTGGTCCGTTCGGAGCAAGAATCTCTATTGCGTCTAACGGTGTGCCCTCGATTTACTCTCAGGTAACGGACGAGAGAGAGCATGTCGTATCCCGGCCGCGAGAGAAGAGGAAGAAGTCTCCCAAGGACAGCGTTAATCCGGAGGTATTGCCAAAATCTGTCACCGTACCATTCTGACTAAATGTCGTGGTGCTCATAGAGCGGCAGGCAGCGAAATGCTTGCTAGAAATGACTAACTCAGACCTTCGTGTGCCTGCGTTGCACCTCGGTAGCAGAAGGCGGAGTTGAAAATGAAAGGCTGGTATAACTCACTCTCGGCAGAGCTGTCAGCAGAGCTCACAGCGAATCTGATTGAATCTGTGCAGCCAAATAACAGCATCGACAAGTGCGATGTGTCCAGTGAGAATGGACACACCAGAGAGCCAAGTTACAGTGTAACACCGGTCACGTCCAAACAGGTACCTAAACCCTTCGATTCTTCTTATTGCTGGATTATCCGAACCCATGGAGTGTGCTCTCCATTTTTCCGAGAAGTGAAACCCCAGAAGAACGTAACCGACTGCACTTGAATGCCTCAACACCGCCGCCTGTAGTCGTCCGGATCCGTTCGATCCGGCCAAGCAGCCGCACGTCACGCAGTTTGGTCGGGTGTGTAAAATGTTACTTGATGCCTGGCGGTGCTCAACTGGGTACCGTTAGAATTTCGCTGTGAATACTGATTGCCCAGTTTTGACGTCGCCGCAGGTGAGCCCTCTTCATCCGCTCCATCATTTGGAGGATACGGCGAGCACCCATTCTTCCGAAGAGACCAAAATTCGGGTGATTCACAAGATTGCAGAAGAAGTGAGAGCCGAGTCAGAACAGTGGTACCAAGTGCAAGACCTTCTTCAGCGCGTGGGGGAAGACATGAAAAGACTTCAAGAGGCTTGCAGCACCTGGGAGCAGCGTGCCCTCGTCGCCGAAGCGCAGGTGCTTACCATGCAGCACGAGGTGAGGTAGCCGCATTGCAATTTGGCTAATCCGGGGTCCCAATCGCTTCCCAATCTGTGTACTCATCGAGCGAGCCGATCGATTATCCATCTATGGCTCCGCAGCAAAACACGCTCTCGACTGTTTCAGCATGGATTGACTGACTGACGACTGACGTTCGTGCCCCGCAGGATCAGGAGCGCAGGGAGCGCTTACAAACGGGAGATCAGAAAATTGCTCAACTCCAGACGGAAATGGTGAGACTCCGAGACACAGTGGACGAGGTCAGGAAACAACTGAGCAGCGTCGACCCGAGCAGGTGGTTCGAAGCTGCTAACAAGTTCGGATATGCCTTCGTGCCTGTGATGAAACCCAGCCTGTCCGGGAACTATTCTTTCAGACACCACTCGTATCCCGACGATGATGGTCGGGAACCGAGAGACGACAGGGCAAGAGGCGGTGAGATGAGGCAGAAGAGCGCTGCAGTCGATGCCGACATGAGTTCCGACCATTGGCACCCGAGCTCCTCTACTCCTCCTGGCGCTGTGACTGGCGACGGTGCGGGCATTCGCGAGAAGGCTTCGCGCCCCCTGCCGGCCAGGCGGAACACGAAGCTGCCCAGCCTGCAGTGGGCGAACGAAATAGCCAGGGCCGAGGAGGATGAAATTCTGCAGTCCAAAATGCTGGGAATGCCCGCCGAGAGTCATCAGCTGTCAAGACTGGATTTTGTGAAAAGTAGCGTTACAGAGGAGGACATTTCATCTCCAGGGAGACCTGATAATTCTTCAAGAACTGAGAAATCGCCCAAACCGAGGCTTGATGTTAAGTGTGATGATTTTAGTAGAGATGAATCGAAGGAGGCTCTTCCCCTTTCTCCGATCCCCAAAGAGAGCACCACCGACGAGCTTCTGAGGAGTGCAAACTTGACGTCCATCACCCGGTCGCCTCTCAAAGTCGTTCTCGGAAACGTGGCTCCGTCCAAGGAGAATAAGAAGCCGTTCTAATAATTTTAGTTCCCGTAGTGACTTCGGCTTCTCCATTGTGAGCCGAATTCTCCACTCTGCCAGCGCTATAGATAATTTCGTCCTAGCTAACAGCGAAGACGCTTTGTAAAGATTGTACACTACATTTCTGTACATAAAATTGCCGCTTCGGAGGAATTACACGAATTGCCAAGACTCTGGACAACATTTTGGCCGCCGCGTGTCGTCCTTTGTATCGCAATTCCCGATGGCAATCAACGTCTCCCTCTCTTCTGGGATGCAGACTCTATGACGATGACGTATTTTAGTTAAGAAGTGTTTTGCCATGCTGTTGCAATGCAAATCTCCAAGGGCGCTGTAGATCCTGAAGTATTGTTCAGTAGTCGAGAGTTGGCCAAAACTTTGGCCTCATCGATGACTACCAACTTCCCAAGTACATCGCAGACGGTAAGTCATCATTGGCGGAGTTCGTCTAGCCTTTTGAAGGTAGGGAAATGCTTTGGGACTCTTTTAAACTTTGATGAATTCCAATAGAATGAGCATACCCATATATATAGATCTGTGATAGACAAATATACCCCAATCCTTACAAAGGATCTTAATCTTGTACGCTTCAGAGTTAGAATGATTTCAATACATCAGGCCTCCAAGTTTGCGCGATTCGTGGCGTATATGATAAATATTCCCCCATCCTTACAAAGGATCTTAATCTCTTACGTTTCAGAATTAGAATGATTTCAGTTCATCAGGCCTCCAAGTTTGCGCGATTCGTGGCGCATATGCAGTTAAGAAATGATGAGGGTGGCCCCGCAACCCGGAACTCAAATCCACATCCTAAGTAAGATCTGAAAGATCTGATTCGTCATTCACCAGTAAGATCTGAAAGTGGGTACTGACACATATATAATTACACACACTCCCCGTTCTGCGAAGTGCGAATTTCACACTGCGCGAAGAGATAACATAGCAGTGATGAGTTTCCACGTCGCGCATCTAATGATCAAATTAGAGTTGAGGTCCCTATGACGCAATGGTTTGTTGTCGCCAGTGAGACTTACAATTTCGATGACGGCGCCATGGAATCCATAGTAGCCCTTTAATAGTTATGTACTCAATAGCCCGAGAGTTCCACTGTATGGTGAGCGGGAAACTCAGCATATTCAACAACATTGACGATTCATCCGGCATATGCGGATAAAGCAATGTACTATTGGTGCGTATTTGTCACATGCCTGCGCAATCCCTGTCACAGACCTACATGTACCACCTAAGCAAATCCATTACCCGAGTTTGGACCACTAATATTGGATATGTATTGGCATAACCTAGGTCTTGCTAAGTTTTTCTCATGCCACGTATTTAAACTCAGGGCACTGCACATACATATCACATCACACCATACATCGCTGTCACATCAAACATCACTATGCATACATATCACATCACACCATACATCGCTGTCACATCAAACGTCACTATGCATAGATCGTCATACACCAACACAAGTGTTCCACAATTGCCCCATTAACTAGTGATTAAGTCCCTCTAACACCAGATAGCCATCTAGTCCATAACATGATATGCCCTTCGTGGGGCTAAGATCAAGAGGCCGGTGTCGCATGGACAGAGCTTTACTCTGAGAACGCATGAGCATCTGGCTGTAGAAGAACTCTAATCGTCCTCGTGTGAACTGACAATCACCCTCTCTTTCATCTCCTCATCTCTCCATGCCCAACTCGTTGCACCCGGTAAACTCCAGCGGAAGAGGATCGTTGTAACCAACGATTGAACCGTTAACTCTTAGCCAAATTTGCAGGAAAGTATTTTGCAACCATTCATAACTCTCGACAAAGTTTCACATGCTCTCTGCTCCTAGATCTCTCGTTACAAATGTCGAACTATACCCTATATCACAAGGCGATATGCAAACACTTGCGTACTAAAACCACTATAAACTCCAATCCTTTGATCCAATTGCACTCAAATTTCACAAGAAAACGACTTATCATCCAAGCTTCAACTCTGTCAAGTTTTATTGACCAATCTTGTTGATAGCATGAGTTATGATTGTCGAACTAAATCTGTAACGATGCAGTGCAATCACGCAATTCGCATCATGTGTACACAAATTTCAAACTACTGCTTTGCACTCAAAACTCAACCAATCGAGCTGAAATTTCAATCAAATCGCAAATTCGAGTTGTAAACTCTGTTCTATTGAATCCGATCTGTCAAAGCCTTCATAAAACGCTCAGAATTTACTCAAACTCTCCAATCGGTCCAAATTTTACTCTCCCACTTCAAATCACCACACCGGAGTGTCAACTTGCTCAATCGCCTTCATTCTTGAGCCAAAATCCTAGATCTCCTTGTCAACTCTCCAACCATATCCTTCAATCCTGAAAAACTCCCTTCGAAAGGCTCTCGAAACATCTCAAAACCCCGAAGAACTCGTCCAAGTGCTCTCATTGGTCAATGAGAATGAAGAGTGCCATTTTGACCACTAGTGGGCCAAATTAGCCACAACTAACATAGAGCTTTACAACTAGCCAAACACACTACTTAGCCACCATGAAGGTAATATAAGTTGTCACTAATACAAAGTCAAAATAACAACTCGAAACCGGCTAAGTATAAACGGAACAACAAAAAAGACCGGGGAGTTTATAACTTGAGTATAATACTCCTCGCCAAAATTCCTAACAATCAACTCCCTATGACTTGGATTTGGTAGACAGTAGTGATGGACATGGACCCATGTGTTGAAAGGCGCCACTAACGGCAAGTTCAGGTCCATAATGCTAATATCAAATCAAAACGTAGACTGTTAAGTCCCAAGTCGCCAGAGTAGGAAACAATTGGCAGAATGAAAGGATCTGGGGAGTTTATCACAACTTCCATAAAGCTATCTCCAAAGTGATACACTAACCACGCCCTAAAGTGATCACGATGTAGACACCGGATGCTTATCACAAACGGATTGGGCATCGGTATATCTGGAGGATCATACCGCCCTCTATCCATGTCCCACGTTGGCTCCACTTCTATCGGATAAGCTCTTTAGTCAGCAACATTCTAGACCTCCCCCTTTTCTTTCAATTCCAACCATGCTTTATATCCGATAAGGTCCAAGATGATATCCCTTGGATCCTTATCTACATCCTGGCCCTATGATGACAATCCAACTGTGGCCTCTTAATAGCCTTACAATGAGACGCCGACCATCTTGACTTAAAATATCGTCAAAATATCACCGTCATCTCAACAGCTTTGAAGATGACACATGTCATCATCTTCTCATAGTAGCCGTGTCACAACATGACACCGGATGGCTCCAATATGCCCTTCTTCACCTCTGCCTTCTATTTCTCCAGCCTCTCCACCGACTCTGTCAACTCCTTGATGGTCTGCATCTGGTTTTTCCTTCCTTGAGCTGTGCGGTTCATTACCTGAATCAGGTCCATGTTACCGTCTTTCTGGGGATTCCACCCTTGGATGTAATGGGTACCCATCTCATTCAGTTCCATCATAACTGGTACTATCACGTTTTCTAGTTTCTGTCTACAGTCGACTGCAAACTTTCTCCTCCATTGGGTCCAATACTTGAGGTCGAGCCAATGCTTCCGTCATTCTCCTCTCACCCACCTAAAGCATATGTAGCGTTTAGTTGATATCTCTTCCTCTTTAGTGGTGTTAACCACCCCATTCTTGAATACATGTGCACAAAGATCGAGGATATGTATACCACTCCCTTCTCTCCTGCTCTCAGCTTCTGGCCCATCGCTTGCACATTCCAGGCGAAGATCTCTCCCCAATTCATCTTGATCGATCCTCCCACGAATCCCTGTACTATTCTCACCTTGTGCATACTTACATACGTGGTTCTTTGCGGAGAGAATAGTTGATTCAGGGTATACATGATCTGTAAGACCGAGGGTTGTACATATAGGATAAAATGAAAGTATATCTAAATTGTGCCTAAGTTTATCTTAGTCAAGACTATGTTTAGCTAGTTATGGTTAAGTTGGAGGAAAATATAGAGTAACTTTTGGTGTGGTAGATGAGAACTTCTATTTTGTTGTTTAGTATGAGTCAAGGAATAGATTCCATCACATGGGTATCTTGACTTCCCTTGACTTGGACTAGTTTTCATTGGTTGGACTTGGTGAAGACCCTTAAATCTAGGGGCGAGATTGACTTGGTACACTAGAAGTCAATTAGGGAGTAGTTGGGCTTCTAGAAGATCCAAGTGGACCAATTGCATGTTGCCATGTACCCTTTTCATTGGGGTTTGTGATCTCTACCTCGTTTAAACTTGGTAAGAGGAAGTTACATGGTGATTATTTGTAGTTACTAGGGTAAGATTCTAAGTAGTATAAATAGAGAGGTTGAGAAGCACCTCTCAAGTAGTTTTTCAATGGAAGTTAGTTTTGGGAGAAGATAGTGTGGTGATCTTAGTTTTGGGGAGCTTGGTTCTTGGAGATGTCATGTTCGGAGTGGAACCTTGATTCAATGAAGACTTTGATTACCAAAGTATCCCTTTCCTTTTGAGTGATATCTTACTCTTGGTGATAATGTGCATAATAGAGCTTGGACTTTGAGAGTTTGTGTAAGAGTGAGCAATAGGATCATGGGCAAAGGGTGGGACTAAGTCCTTCTAGATTCATGATGAGCTTCCAAAAAGCCATCGGAGGTAAGCCTGAGTGAGAGTCAGCCCGGAGGTCACATTTTGGTTCCGTTTCCGGGACCTCAGTCTAGAAGGAGAAGAGATGTTTCGAATCAAGTTTATTGCCCGTGAGAGCGCATCGATGAGAACTCATATGGAGAGGACTGTGGGGGAAGAGCGAACCGAGATCATGATGCATAGTAATGTACCATTTGTGTATCCGGTAGTGTTATATGATAGCCTGGAAGTTATTTTGTACATTTTGTTTACTTAAGTGTTGTTTGGGATGAGGCGAGAGTACTATAGTACGTATTTGGGAGGAAAACTTTATTTTCCAAAGTTTTTCCGATAATTTTATTGATTTTAGATGAGTAGATGGGATACGTTTTGCACTTGAAATAACAGTCATATCATGTCTAGATCAAAAGTTGTGATGTTTAGAATTTGCTAGGGTCCTGACGGGTTTTGAAAGATAGCTCTCGGGAAAAAGTGTACAGAGCTTATCAATTCGTGCAAGAATTGAATCAGGATTTGAAACTTTGCACGATTGTCTATCAGGAGCTAAGCTACATGTGGGTCCAAATTTCGTTGAGAGATCATTTTTATAGAGAAAGTTATGATACCTGAAGTATACGGGGGTATAAAAGTGAGCAAAACTGCTTTACTTTTTAGATTTGCTTTTTCCTTGTTTATGGTCATTCCGAGAGAGTGAGTGCATGAGTGTTTTGCATAGTGAGGATGACTTGACACTCATTGGAAAATGGGAGATCAACCTCTTTGGAAGATCCGGTTATCTAAGATACCTCAAGGGCTGGACGTGATTGTTTCAGCGGATTCGAACACGAGGGAGTTCAGAGTGGAGTTTGAAGAGAGGACACTAAAAAGTTCCCCGAGAGCGAAACGTGAGAGTTGCTTCTATTGTGGAGAGGAGGGACATAAGCTTGTGAGTTGTCCTTTGAGGACCAAAGATCGGAGGTTGAGAGAGAGACGAAACGTGGGAGAGCTAAACCTTCATCTGGGACCATCATCTCCCCATGAATCCAAGAGTGGAACCTATTGTGAAAATTGTGGAGTGACCGGACTTCCCTTAGGACACGAGTGTAGTGGCGTGAAAGCTCTGTTTTAGTCACTAGTGGAGGGCTTTGAAGATAAATTGAGTGCAGATATCGAAAAGTTGAAATCTCCAGGTGGCTCAAGTTCTAACTAAAGATGGAGATCATTTTCAGAATGATCGAGAAGATGTCGATGAGGGTAAGGCTCATAGTGTGTTTAGGAGAGGAGAGAGCCATGGCAATCTTGGACCAACCAATTCCGTTCATTTTGCCATTGATGAATTACTCTAGAATGGAGCTAGTTTTGTTTGTGTTGTATTAGGGAGTCCCCGTATAAATTTCCAACAACAACGACAAAAGGAGTTGGAAATGGGGAAGCTTCCGGTGTTCTATGGGGAGAGAAAGAAGATGTAGAATCTTTTGTGAGAGACTTCAAGAGGGCATGTATAGGAAACAATGAGAGAAGGAAACCCGAATGGGCTATCCTTTGCCCGACTTCTTGGAGGATTCTGCATTGAAGTGGTACAATGAGTACAAGAAGGAGCATGTGGAGGAAGACACTTGGGAGAGTTTGACGGAGAATCTTGTTGAAAACTTTCTTCCGGATGAAAGTTACGAGAAGCTGATGTGTGAAGTCACCTTTTTGAAGCAAGGAGAGAGTGAGAAGGTGAGATCATACGTAGAGAGAACGGAGAAGCCGGAGTCACGTTTTTGGTGTGGTGTTGAGAAAGAGTGGAGACAAGGTCGAGCCAACCATGGTGGGGATTGTGGCGATGTTGACAAAGAACTTCATTGGAGGTTTGAAGCCTCAGATTCGAAGCAAGGTGAGATATGAAAAGCCCTCTTCTAAGGTTGAGGCTATTCGCATTGCTATTCGAATGGAGGAGAGCCTAGAAGACGATGATTCTAGCTTGGTGGCTAGAGAAGCATCACCACCTGTTGTGGTTAGAATGGCAACTCCTACTGTTGTTGTTCTTTGCCAAGTAGTAAATTCTCCAGTGGTAGACTTGCACCATGAGTTGAAATCTATCACGTAAACACCGCTGATCTCAAGATTAACGTAGTACAACTATGGGAGAGGAGGAATCAGAATGTAGGGGGAGGATCTAGAGGGTATGGGAATTATCATCCAAAAGGAAATCCACCACAAGGGAACTTCACAGTTTCATGCTTTAGTTGTGGAGGCCCTCATTTCCAACGAAATTTTCCTAATCCTCGACAACATGATGGAGTTAGACACAACAATTCTACTCCTGCTCCAAGTCAATCGAAGGATAAGGGAGAAGCGTCTATTGATGTGTTTCCTCATCAGTGCACGTTTGAGAAGGGAGAGAGCTCTATAAGTTCGCACTGATATTCTTGCACACGAGAAGAAGAGAGCAAGATTTGCAGAGGAGTCCATCTCAATGGAAGATCAACCAAGCCGGAGCACTCGATCCAGTGGTGTGAGTCAACCGAGAGCACCGAGGAAGAAGTTGGGAATGGATGATTTCTCCATTTCATCTACCCAGCTCAAATACGACGTGGTGGAGGATGTGGGGAATCAAAAAGCCAATATAAGCTGTTGGTCAATTGATTGCTCTAAATCCTACGATAAGAAAGGAGTTGAGGGAGGCCTAAGTCTAAAAAAGGACCAAGAAGTGACGATCCAAGGGGAAAGCTTCCATGACGAATGTTGGAGTAGGAGTGGTGGATGCCGCTACCGGAGGTATGCACTTTCAAAGCCAAGATTGAAGTACACATTAATGGACGTGATGTTTCGGATGTACTAGTGGATGGTGGATGCGGTGAATGCCATGTCGAACGTTTGTTGAAGAAGTTGGGGATGAAGCTTTCAAGACCTTCCAACATCATTGTTGGGATGGCCAACAAGCAAAAGGTGCGACCCATTGGAGTGGTGGACAAGGTGGTGGTAAAGCGTGATGGGAGTTCAAACCTTGTTGTCCTTTCAAGTGCTTGAGGAGGCTAGCTACGACTTGTTGTTAGGAAGACCTTGGTTGAGGGCTGCGAGGACAACTGATCGGTGGCATAAGGGTTACCTTCGTATAGGGCCGAAAAACCATCAGTGAAGGTCCCTCTCACAAGTGGCGGAGGAGCGGTCTCAGACTCGGATAGACCTACGAGTGATTACTCAGAGTTTGAGAGTGAAGAAAGTGGCAGTTTTTCAGAGGTTGACACCAACATGTCGCCGATGAGGAGACATCATCTGAAGATACCTCGGACGATGATGTTCAAGTTCAAGTTCTTGCTGCAATGGATTTACTTCCTAGGGGGTGGTGAAAGATCCCGACAAGATGAAGATGAGTGAAGATGAGATAACTCGACGGCTCTCCACTCTCAAGTTTGGTCCCCAAGGTTACTATGGAGGAGAAGTCAAGGTTCTTGGATATATTTCGAAAATATATCCATGTCTTTGCCTTTAGCTACAAAGGATTTGAAGGAAGTAACCTTAGAAACTCATCGCATTGAGTTAGAGGAGAAGGTCTCGTCAATGCGTCGAAGCAACGTCGGATAAATCCACCAACGGCCGTGGTGGTCAAGGAGAGATCGACAAGCTAAAGGATGCGGGTTTCATCTATGAGGTAGAGAATTCTGAATGGGTTTCTCCTATTGTGATAGTCAAGAAGAAGAATGGTAAGCTACGTGTATGCGTAGATTACAAGAAGTTGAATGCTGTCACAAAGAAGGATTACTATCCTTTACCTTTCATAGATGAGATTCTAGAGGAGGTGGCAGGTCATGAGTGGTATAGTTTTGGAGATGGTTATAGTGGTTATAACCAAATTCAAATTGCTCCTGAAGATCAGCTCAAAACCACTTTTACCACGCCATGGGGAACTTTTGCCTTTAGGGTAATGCCGTTTGGTTTATGTAATGCTCAAGCAACTTTTCAGAGGTTCATGAACAAGGTGTTTGAACCTTTTATTGGGAAATTTGTGCGAGATTTCATAGATGATTTTTGTGTTTACGGGAAGAAGGAGGATCATTTTGATCATTTGATCAAAATTCTACAACGGTTGGAGAAAGCCAAGGCCTCGCTCAATCCAGAAAAATGCATTTTTGGATGTGAGGAAGGTTTGTTGTTAGGGCACATCATCTCCAAGGATGGGATAGCGGTGGATCCGGGAAAAGGTGAAACGCATCCCTCGACTTACCTTTTTCCGGTGACGTTGACCAAGTTGAGGCGGTTCCTTGGAATGGTGGGATACTATCGACGGTTCATCTTTTTCCTTCTCCAACAAAGCTTATGCCTTGACGGTTTACATGAAGAAGGGGCGGATTATGATTTAATCCTCAAGGATGGAGAGGCAAAATTGTATGTTCGAACTTCTTAAGAAGGCGTTGGTAACGGCTCCTATTTTAGCCAAACCAAATTGGGGTAAACCTTTCATTCTCTACACGGATGCATCAAACATTGCTATAGGATGCACTCTAAGCCAGTTAGATGAAGATAGCCATGATCATCCAATTGCTTATGCTAGTAGACAGATGGTGCAGGCTGAGAGAAACTATTCAGTGACTGAAAGGGAGGCTTTAGCTGTGATCTTCTCACTCAAGAAGTTTCGACACTATCTTTTGGGAGGGAAGTTTACTATCGTTACTGACCACAAGGCTTTGAAGTACATTTTCAACAAGCCTAATGCTGAGGGTAGGATAGCCAGATGGAAGTTGTTACCGCGGAGTTTGATTACATCATTGAGGATCGACCGGTAAGAAACATGCCAATGTTGATTTGATGTCTCGAGCATACGATGAGGAAGGAGATCAACCAGTGGATGATACATTTCCAGATGAAGATTTGCTGATGATGGACACCATAACAAAGGTACCGGCTGAATACAAGGGGATATGGGATTTCATCTCGGAGGGAGAGTTTCCCCAAGGCATGCATTCACGGGAGAGGAATGCATTGGTGAAGCGATGTGAACCTTATACCATCATAGAGGACGTGTTGTTTCATCAAGGAGCAGATGGACTACTCAGAAGGGCTATTGGAAGGGAGGAGTCAATTCAACTTATGAAGGAGTTTCATGAAGGCTCGGTATGTGGAGGACACTTTGCAGGAAAGGTAACTGCATTTAAGATCCTAGATGCAGGCTATCATTGGAAGGGCATTTTCAAAGATTGTGTGGAATTTTGCAAGAGTTGTGATGTGTGTCAAGCTTTTGCTAAAAAGTCCATGAAAACCCCTCCTTTGACATCAGTTCCTATTTTAGGTCCTTTTGAGAAATGGGGAATAGATTTTGTAGGACCCTTGAATCTTACTCCTCGGGGTAACAAGTTCATTGTGTTAGCTACGATTATCTAACCAAGTGGGTAGAAGCTAGACCTCTAAAATCTACAACCGAGGAAGAAGTGGGTAGATTTACGTATGAGAGGATAATAACTAGATTCGGATGCCCTCTAGAAATTGTATCGATAGAGGTGGTGAGTTTGTTGGAAGCATTATACAAGCCATGCTAGGTCATTTCTCCATCAAGGCACGGGTGACTACTTCCTACAAACCAAATGCTAATGGGTAGGCGAGCGAACCAACTATACGCTTTGCATGATGTTGTTAAGGATCTGGAGACATGGACGGGAGCAAGCAAAATTGGGACAAGAGGCTGCATGCTATCTTGTGGGAGTATCGGACGACTTGGAAGACATCAACAGGGTACTCACCTTTCCGTATGGTATATGGTGTCGAGTCAAAGCTTCCAATTCAATTTGATTTGACGACCTTCTTAACTATCCAACGGAAGTTAAAGAGGAAGAATGGAGTAGAAGCTATCAAATCAAGACGTCAACAACAACTGTTGGGGAGGAGGCTCGGTGTGGCCATGGTGTACGTGTGGAGCGGGCTCAACAATTGCAGAAGAAGTATCATGATAATCGATTTGGGGACGAAGAAGATGAAGATTTTCAAAGAAGGTGATTGGGTAATGCTTTACGACTCCATTAGATATAAGAGAGCAAGAAAGAAATTTCTTCCAAAGTACTTTGGTCCTTTCATAGTTCACAAGGTGTGGGGAAACTTTACTTACGATTTGAAGGAGTTGGGAGGGCGACATTTTGACCGGGTGAATCACGACAAGTTGAAGCCGTTTCATCGACGATCAGATTCTTTCACTCAGGAGGACGGAGTGAAATCTTGGTCGGGGTAAATGTAAGACCCGGGGTTGTACATATAGGATAAAATGAAAGTATATCTAAATTGTGCCTAAGTTTATCTTAGTCAAGACTATGTTTAGCTAGTTATGGTTAAGTTGGAGGAAAATATAGAGTAACTTTTGGTGTGGTAGATGAGAACTTCTATTTTGTTGTTTAGTATGAGTCAAGGAATAGATTCCATCACATGGGTATCTTGACTTCCCTTGACTTGGACTAGTTTTCATTGGTTGGACTTGGTGAAGACCCTTAAATCTAGGGGCGAGATTGACTTGGTACACTAGAAGTCAATTAGGGAGTAGTTGGGCTTCTAGAAGATCCAAGTGGACCAATTGCATGTTGCCATGTACCCTTTTCATTGGGGTTTGTGATCTCTACCTCGTTTAAACTTGGTAAGAGGAAGTTACATGGTGATTATTTGTAGTTACTAGGTAAGATTCTAAGTAGTATAAATAGAGAGGTTGAGAAGCACCTCTCAAGTAGTTTTTCAATGGAAGTTAGTTTTGGGAGAAGATAGTGTGGTGATCTTAGTTTTGGGGAGCTTGGTTCTTGGAGATGTCATGTTCGGAGTGGAACCTTGATTCAATGAAGACTTTGATTACCAAAGTATCCCTTTCCTTTTGAGTGATATCTTACTCTTGGTGATAATGTGCATAATAGAGCTTGGACTTTGAGAGTTTGTGTAAGAGTGAGCAATAGGATCATGGGCAAAGGGTGGGACTAAGTCCTTCTAGATTCATGATGAGCTTCCAAAAAGCCATCGGAGGTAAGCCTGAGTGAGAGTTAGCCCGGAGGTCACAGATCTTCCTCCTAAATTCATCACAAATAAGATTGATCTTAAATCCATTTGTGCCTTTCTTTCCTCGAGGATCCAGTCCACAGAAGTGCATCCCACGAATCCAAATGCCCTCTCCATCCTATCGGATTTGCTATTTTCTTCGCTCCAACTTCCTCACACAACTCCGGACATACATCGCCATGCTAGGAAAGCTCCGCCTAAGTTCTTCAATGATTACAACTCTTCAGCTATCCAATCAGGCTTTGGCACCAATGGTCGATACATTCCTATCGACATCTTTCTTATCGGCGGCAGTTGAATAGCCTCTTGAGCTCCCGAACAAATGATCGATCTTTTTTTCATTTTGCATAATCGCTCCGTTGGCTCATTCTTGTTGGCCCGCTGCTCGTCTCACTTATTAATGTTATTACTAACTACCCTAATCCGATCGATACTTCAGACATTCCCTAACAACCTATTCATCTTGGTCATATTTGTACTTATTTCACATATTCGTATTCGGCAGACCAGACTTCATCAGATAATCGTGCACTTTTATTCCACAAACAAAAACAGGTTCAAATTCTCTAACTAGGATCCTACAATCCAACAACATGCGTTGAGATCGATTAACCTTTCATGAAAATCCGACCAAACAGAAGATACCACTCATGTTATCCAACATCACAGCACTTGGTGAAACCCTGGTACACTAGTATGCCGGCCTTGCTGGCAACTCTATCATTCGAGAGGCCATACCTTGCCAAGTTCCACTAGTAACTGTCATGATCCAAGGATCAACACTACATCCATCCTCTTTGCTTTCGCAAAGTGTGGTTGCCAATTATAATACATGGGATGATGACACCTCCAACGCCAATAAATCCTTGGCTGAGAAAATAGAAGAATGAACAAGAGTCTTTGCCGTCCCCGACATTGCGTTGGATGCTACCTCAGACGATGTTGATGGATGGTCCCTTCTTGGTCCATCTCCAAGTTCATCCACATTGGCTTGCACCCTCATCTCTCCAATAGGTCGTCTAGGAGCCATGGATGAGGTGTTTAATGCCTCAGACAATGTGAAAGACTGAGGAAGTCTAACTTGTCGGCTAGCCTTCCCTCTTTGTGGATCCAACTCCACGGACGCTCCTCTAGACTCAGTAGTATGTGTTGCACTATGAGTCACAGCAACTGTTCATGGTTGTGCCGCTACACATATGTACTCCACATCATCTCCATCATATGATGTAGAGGCACGAGCTCCAAAATTTGATCTTTGTTGGACTATAGCCATACTTGCTATGTTATGCTACAATTGCTCCAGTCGAGATGCCATGTTCACCTCATGACTAGCCTCATGGACTAACACTTGAGTAAGGGCTGGTGCTCTACCACCACCCCTATCACCTTGGACTCCTCGTCCTCTTCTAGAAACTGCCATGACAACTCTTGTTGATCATAATTCTGGATGGAGATCAAAACATCTAGCCATCATGTGACCATGTCTGTGACAATGCTCACATGATTTTGATCCAACAGGATCCATCCTTCGACCTTGAAGGCAATCATTCTTGTGATGAGGTCCACCACATGTCCAACATACCATCCCAACAACTGATTGTTGACCTGAAAAGGATGGCAATGGTTTGGATGTTGCACCTTCACCACTCTATCAGGATGGTCGAGATTGTCCTACATGTCTACCATAACCACTCCGAGTTTGTGTTGGTAACGTGAAGAAGTTGGTGAATCCTTGCTGAATGCAACAGTCACCACCCTCTCTTCTTGCATGTTGAGCTCAATACGCTCAACAAGACAAAACACAATGGCCAACGAAGGTGATGTCTCTTGTAGTAAGGTAGCATCTCTCACTCTTCGTCTCAACTCCTTGCCCAATATTCCATACCAATATTGGATAGCTTGTGCCTTTGTTACCCCATGGGTAACACTGATCAATAGACGTATTCGGATATACGCCTCTCAAAGACTCTCCTTAGTCTTTCGTTGAAACTCCTCCAAGCCTTGTAGCTTGTCAATTTTCACCCCTTGGTAGTCTCTCCTCAACCGTGCAAAGAACTCTAGAATAGGGTTAAAGGTTGGGACCTTTGAACTTTTTCCAACTCGACTAACTCCAACCGTATCATTAGTGCCAAGTATAGAGAATGAACTCGCACCATCAAACATTGTACCCGAAGTAATAGAGATGTAGTTTGGAGAGTAGTATTGTCTCCAAAACTCAATCTCCTCAAGGTGTTCACGCCGGAACTCATGATAATCATCCATCGGCGGACCCTCCAAATGTTGAAATAATCCATTTCAAGCCATAAATGGACTAAACAACATAGACTTGTGCATCCCATGTAAATCATACCATGAGTCAAATTCCTATATGAAGTCATCCAACTGAATAGTACCAACTATATCCAAATATCATTTGAGACCCTTGGTGGCCCCATAGATATCGTCCATATCCCACAATAATGGTGTGGATACACACTCCAAGATATCATCAAGCTCAGCTCCGTCATTCTCTAAAATCAAATTAGAGTCTTTTGTGAACCTCAAAGGTCAAGATTGGTACCGCACTCTGCTACATGTGCACCCAATGCTAACTCAAGCAGTCTTTCCTCCGGAATCTCAAGAGAACTTCAATGTGACACCAATGTATCACCTCCGCCACCGTACAAAACCAAGTCCCCAACTGAAACTAGAAACAACAACAGAAGGTACCCAAGGCACCACAAGGTGCTAACACAAGGGCAACCTGAAACCTGCCATCACTACAGGCACTCACCCAGTCTACATGTTCGCAAGTCCTTTCTCATTGGGAAGAAACATTGATAGTTTGACTGGTCCATAAATCCAGCCTCACTATCGGTAGCACACAGGAGCACTAACACTCCAAACAACAAAGCACCAACACAAACAAACATGGTGCACAAACACGAAGCAGAGATGGAGGTATATCAATCACAAGAAACATAAATAACAATACTTCATCTCAAAGACATCCATCAAAGGGGTCAAATCAACCCAACCCGGACTGACATAGCCTTAGAAGGGCATTTGAAAATACAAAAACTCGATTTTGGAGGTCTTCTCTTTTACAAATCGATAATCTGACATTGGTAAACTAGCCGTAATAGACATTGCCCTTGTAGGGGCGTAGTTAGACATGTTGGTAGGATTTTTTTTTGTGTTTTATGAATAAAGTGTTATATTCGGAGGAATGCGGAGTGTATTCTTACGAATATGTTGTATTAAGAGTGTACGAGTAAGATAGCAAGGAAGTCATACGGAGATGCGCGTCCCATAGGCATTAGGGTTGTTAAGGCAGTAGACAGTTTGCCATGGAAGATTGAGAGCTGGTATTTGAGTGTGCCAAGAACCTGCAAACTCAGTGCGAACGAGGAATTGAGGAAGTGTTCGATGTCAAGGCAACAAAGGATGAGAGTACCTGTGATGCGTAAACCAACGATGGGAAGAATTCGGCCTCTCATTCCAATGGCAGATTGGACGCCAGCAGAGCTATTGAGTCTAAGGGAATTGGGAGGTGCTTTCTTGTCATGGCGATGGGATTACGTGTGTCCCGAGTCATGCAAGGACCTTTGACGAGGAAAAGCAATTGCTTCGATGGTGAAACGCGGGCAACCGGAACACTGGGATGCAAGATTGTGGGCCAAGGCACTTGGACGCAATTATGACGAAGAAAAAGGTGGCGTTGATTGGGAAGGGTCAGCGATGCATATTGACTTCACGTTCGATGAGAGGAAGTGGTTTAATCCCAGAGAACGAAAGGGAACGAATGGCTATAAGCTCAATCTCATCAGGACCGGGTTTAGAAAAAAGATTGCGTTCACTCTAAATCAGTTGTTCTCATCCCAGCGAACCACTTATGTAAGCATGCATAAGGTGAGAATTGTGGATGGATTCGTAGGAGGGTCTATTCATGTTAATTAGGGTGAAATCTTTGCAAGGAATGTTCAAGCGATGGCTGTCAAGTTGAAGGAGGATGAGAAGGGTGTAGTGTACATCTCTTCTATTCTGGTGAATTTATATGGCCGATTGGAGTGGTTAACTCCAAAGGAAAGGCGCCTTTATCGTTTGGAGTCCGGACTCTCGGACATTGCGGCGGGAAGCGATGATGACAGTAGTGGGTCTACCCGGAGTATTGGTGGCTTGGCTACGCCTACACCAGAAGGACCGACTCTGTTGGAGGATTCAGACTTGGATGCGGTAGCTTTGGAATTCGTAAGGAGATGTACAAAGCTCTAGGACGAGATTTCAGGGAAGCCATGACTCTTCATGGACAGGAGATTGCGGCAGATATACAAGAGATGCAGTTAGGGATCGACGCATTTACGCGAGAGGCGGAGGTGCGATCACACGGCTTAGAGAGGTAGAGTAGATTTTGGAGAGAGCAATCCGTGTAGGAGACGGTTAGCATAGCTGTTAAGAATTCATGTATAAATAGGAGTAGGAAGACTAGTCGCCGATCTCTTTCTTTTGCAAGTGTTTGATTTGATTGAACTGCAAACGGTAGACATGATAGAACGAACATTTGTGGAGCTGTTGGATGCAACGAGTAATCAACATAGATTGATCCGAATACCTGTGAAGTTACCTTAGTATTTAGCCATGAGCTGTGTCTGTGTAGCACGATCAGACAACTTCAGCAAGTGTTTCACCTCGTCTGAGGCTTGTACGAGAAGAGATCCCCATCTATCAGTAAACGAATTTGCCAATGCATACTTGTGTCTTGTGAATCGGTGGGATTGTAGCACTTGGATTAGATTTTAGAAGAGTCTTATCCTTATACTCTTCGGACTTTGCCGTCCATAGTAGTTAAAGAAGGCTAAATGTGTAATTACTCTTCCTGTTTGGTTAATTGAGTACCTCATTCTCTTGGGAACGAACTTTACACTGCAATTTACTTCAGTAATGCTCGTCTATGTCTTTACAACCCTTGACTAGACTTTTTTAATTTGCTACCTAATGCAAATTTTTTTTCTCAAACGGACACCGTTTATAACTCAAAATCTTCAATTCCAATTTCAGACCCCTAAATATCCAAAATTCACAATTCTGACAATGTCAGCCTTGGGCCTAACGTCTCCATCTCCACAAGACAAACTTCACATCTTCTATCATTCCACCTAATTTTAGATCAAACGGATGCTATATGATAATCTGATAGTATATCGCTCTTATTTTCGACCCAAAAACTTTGAAACATCAAACCTTGGAATTCGAGCACTTCGGTCTGAAATCTTTTTCGGCCTATCTCTATTTAATGCCCCAAGATAATTATAAGCATCAACTCACTTTGTCAATTTTCAGCAGCGCTTTCGCCATTGAAAATTTCCAATTCGGATTTACACTAAAACAGAAAATACAGAAATTCAAAATCGATCATATCAACTTTGAATTGACTCTACTTCTAGAACACCACCACGGGCTACACTCCATCAACACCATGCACACTCAATAGCCAACAGATCAAAGCTACCATAGATCCAAACTCGCCAAAACACCTTCAATGCTCCAAGAACCTACAATTCTCATCACAAAATCCAATTTGAGTTTTTGAATTAATCTTTTCTACTCTCAAAACGTCCACAAAAACACTCTGCTCATAACTCCGCTTTGCTAAGAGAGATCACATTCAAGCCAAACCCACTTTATGCTTCAAAGACTCCAGGTTCATGCACTAGCTACTATTCACCATAGCCACACTCTTGAAGGCTCGACTTCAAAAACTGCCCTCCAAGGAGCCCTAATTTGAACTCTACCCCTTGAGCCCTAGGACTTCTAACAGCATTGTCGGCCCTAACGGCAATTCCAGTTCGAATGACGGTAACTACAAAACCGACTCTAACTGTTGTATCCGCTTGTGCATACGCGTACCTACCTAACTAGAGATGCCATTACATAAATCATGACACACTTTTTAGGATTTTTCGCAGGTTACAAAGATAGAGAGCAAAAGGTACATATAGAGAGCACAATACACACAGAAAGGAGAGAAGAGAGGGGAAAAAGGAAGAAAGGAGAGAATAGCTCACATAATTTTTTTGGCCTAATAGTAAGTCGAATCATAGATTGGAGAAGCCCTTGGAATGTAAGACCCATGGTTGTACATATAGGATGAAATATGAGTAAATCTAAATTATGACTAAGTCTATCTTAGTCATGACTATGTTTAGCTAGTTATGGTAAAGTTGGAGGAAAATATAGAGTAGTTCCTTGTGTGGTAGATGGGAACAACTATTTTGTTGTTTAGTAGGAATCAAGAAACAAATTCTAACATATGTGTATCTTGACTTTTTGTGACTTGGATTAGTTTTCATTGGTCGGACTTGGTGAAGATCTTTAAATCTAGGGGCTATTCTAGGAGATTGACTTGGTACACTAAAGTCAATTGGAGTATAGTTGGGCTTCTAGAAGATCCAAGTGGATCAATTGTATGTTGTCATGTACCTTTTTCATTGGGATTTCTGATCTCTACCTCGATTAAACTTGGTAAGAGAAGGTTTCATGGTGATTACTTATAGTTACTAGGGTAAGATTCTAAGTAGTATAAAAAGAGAGGTTGAGAAGCAACTCTCAAGTTAGTTTTGAGAGAAGTTAATTTTGTGATCTTAGTTTGGAGAGATCTTGTTTTGGGAAGTTTGATTTTGAGAAGTCATGTTAAGGTTGGAGACTTGATTTTGTTAATATCCCAAGCTCATCTAGTTGATATAGGTCGATTAGTGCCTGATGACTACAGGCCGTTGATCTAGGGTTGTTATGTACCGATGGTATAGATCTATTTAGGGTTTATCCAAGATTAGGGCTAACCCGAAATTAGGGTTTCCATGTACTCACCCTATATATATAGGGGAAGGCAAAGCCTTCCTCATCTCAGTCCTGTACACTCTCTCTCTTGTCCCTTTGGTGTGCTCTCCTCTTCTTGGAGTGATTCCTGAAGAGTCGATTTCTCAACATGGTATCAGAGCTTGGTGGGAGCATTAGTTTTCTAGTATAGACTTAGAAGAGTGCTGGAGATCAGTGAGGAGTGTGCCTCAGAATTGGAGGCTGTCCCGCTGAAGCGAGTAGATTGATGGGGAACCGTTTCGTGTTTTCTCAGAATCTTTAATTACGTTTTCGGAGGTCAAGATGATCGTTTTTGACCTATTTCTGATAGCCCAACTCCCTATGGGAGTTGTCTTGCGCAAAATGGTCGAATTTGGTAGCCATGAAGTTTTCGTGTGAGATGGAGTTGTTGTTGGTAGTTATCGCCTTTTCCAAAATCTTTGAGTAGCTGTTTGGAGGCCTAAACGAGGGTTTTTAGAGGATTGAGGGTTTCAACCGAAGCAAAGGCTCTAAATACAAGCTTTGTTTGCCTCTGTCAAAGCTCCTACCACGAAAAATTTCAGCTCAATCCGAGCTTTCTTCGTCATTTTCGCTTAAGTACTGCACAGGCGCAAAATGTCGTGCACATACATATCGCATCACAACATACATCGCTGTCACATCAAACATCACAACACATAGATCGTCATACACCAACACAAGTGTACCATAATAATCTTTTCTACACTCAAAACATCCACAAGGACACTCCGCTCATAACCATAGCATAAAAGAAAGATTACAGTCAAGCCAAACCCACTTTGTGCTTCAAAGACTCCAGGTTCCCGCACTAGCTACTATCCACCATAGCCACAATCTCAAAGGCTCAACTTCGAAAATTGGCCTCCAAGGAGCCCTAATTCGAACTCTGCCCCTTGAGCCCTAAGACCCCTAACGGCGCTGTCGGCCCTAACGGCAATCCCAGTGCGAACTGCGCTAACTGCACAACCGGCTCTAGCTGGCCAGATTCTGCTCCGCATACGCACCTACCTAACTAGAGATGCCACTACATAAGTCGTGACAGTATGGGTGCACATACATATCGCATCACAACATACATCATTTGTCACATCAAACATCACAACACATAGATCGTCATACACCAACACAAGTGTACCACAATCGCCCCCCTAACTGGCGGTTAGGTCCCTCTAACACCAGGTAGCCATCTAGTCCATAACATGATATGCCGTTCGTGGGGCTTAGATCAGGAGGCCGAGTGCTACAATGCCCCATCGTTAGTCGCCTATCTGCAATCCATATCATGTAACGGTCAGACCTGCTTGCTTGCTAAACGCATCGAGGAGCTAAACGCATCCACCGCCCATTGGGCACCGCATTGAGAGGAGGTGTCAAACATGACATATGCCATCCTCTCGAACAAGAATCAAAAATCAACATACGGGCTGCTCCACCAGCTGATCCACATAACATACATCTCAAGCCTGCACGTACAACTGTCAGGCTTGGATCCATAGTACCATCAATGTTTGGAAGGTGACATGGCGCACAATTACGCACATGATCCTTCCAAATCACACCATCACGACCCTCAAATACCAAAACTCCAGAAGGTAAAACCTCACGTACTCGTAGAATCGTGTGACCAGCCGTAACATCCAATGTGGTCGGTGCACTCTGCTGCAAGTAAACGTAATCACCAACATGAAATCTGCGAATTGAAGGTCGATATCCACCTCCTCGGATGGTAGCATAACATAAAAGTATCTCTATGTCGAGAGCAATAGCAAGGTTCTCAAATGCCATGGGCATGACTCTACGGAAGAGTTCTGCCCTTTGAGAACACACCCTAACCCAAACATCAGGGTTATCCAAGTCCAAGACTTCACATGACTCTCTACGGATAGCTACAGGTAAGTCTGGATCTCTACCATATAATAAAAAGTACGGTGAGAATGACGCTAGAGATGCTTGCCGGCTAAATCGATAACCCATGGCCAACCATGGTAGCTGGATGTCCCAGTCTCCCAGATGACCTTTCTCCAAGCCAAACTTTCGCAGTCCTCTCTTCACCGTCTGAACAACTCTCTCTGCTAGACCATCAGCCTCAGGATGATCTCATGAGGTGGTACGATGATCGATCAACGCTCGATCACACAAAGCCTGAAACTCGCCCAAAAACTCAGTACCCTAATCAGTCAACACTTCTGCTGGTGCACCAAATCGGCTAAACTTTGCAGCCTAAGAACGCATAAGCTGTTCCCTCACTTGACTTGTCAGGCAAGGTCACCAACTCAATCCACTTGGAGAAATGTTCCACCATGACCAACACATATCGATGATGTTGTATAGTCAATGGCAAAGGTCCTGCAAAATCCAAGCTCCAACGATAACCAAGTCCCATAATCGGTAGAGGATGTAGTTGTGGTGTAGGGGCATTGAATGATGCTCGAACACGATCACATACCATACATCTCGCCACAAACTATTGCACCTTTGTTTGCATACCTCTCCACCAATAGTGACTTTGAAGTAAGCTATATGTCCGCTTTACTCCAAAATGACCTAACTCCTCATGAGCATGTCTGACCAACTGTGCTCTCTGAGATGGAAGTGAAGGTATCTAAATTGAAGATTATAGAAAATGATATAGAGAGATATCATTGTTTTTGTTTTTTTAGGGTTTTGAGTGAATTTTGAGTGATTTTTTTCAAATTGGATATATGGGTCGAGAATTTTTGTTCCAAGCTCTTTCTTTTTTATTGGGATCTAGTTGGGAAATTATAGAAATTAAAAAAAAAAGTTATGAGTGTTTTTAGATTTTAGGATTTTCAAAGTTAGCATTTTTCCATGTGAGGTGGGGTGTAAGGGGTGTTAGGAGTTAACTCAGGTCTTGAGTATCTAGTTAGTATGACTAGGGCTGTAACTATTATATAAGAGGGCTAGTAGAAGCTCTTTGTGACACAATTAGGGTTATTTAGTAAAATGACTCTGTGTTCCGTGAACGTAGCCTCATTGAGATGAACCACATATTTTCTTGTGTCAACTCTTGATTCCATGTATTTTTTTGTGAATTCCTATTTCGGACCGTCCATTGATGTCAGAGTGATTTTTGATTTCATTCATGATTCAACTTTTCAAGAAGCAATTGAATGTATGTTGGATTTTGATTTGTCCTCCACGGAAAGTCGGATCAAGAACGAAATCAAAAACCGCTCTCATACCAATTGACGACCCGAAACAAGAATTCACAAAGAAACACATGCAATCAAGACTTGACATAAGAAAATATGTGGTTCATCTCAGTGAAGCTACATCCACAAAAGACAAAATCATTTTACTAAATAATCCTAATTGTGTCACAAAGAGCTTCTACCAGCCCTCTTATATAGTAGAACCATCCCTAGTCTAACTAACTATAGTCAGACTAAAAAGTTAACTCCTAACAAGGGATTTGTTTTCTGTAGGTGGGAGAAGATACATGATGGAGTGCTTGGTGTCCTTATTGTTCTTGTTGTGCTAGCTATAGCTTCACTTTTCGTCATGGGGCCGCCAAAGCGGTATGTGATATACCATCTCAGGTGTGTCATCATCTCTTTACCTCGCAAGGGATAAAAATCCACGTGGTAAAGATGCACAAAGATTATGATTGGACCACTTGAGATGCATACATGAGGAGGACGATCACATCAACATCGGCATTTGTCACTTTAGAAAACACATAAACTACATCGATTACCTCGTTGATTATTTCGTATATACCAATTGGGTCGTGGGAATGGTTAGATTCCCATGCAGGTTCTATTCTAGGGCTTTTTGAGACTAGGTTCCCATATCCATGTCTATTCCATAGGCTCCCTCATGCACTCCATGACAAGGGTAGATATGCATTTCACATATCGTTTGATTGGTTGGCACATGATTCCATGGACGAGTTAGTGTGGTTTTTGTTTCTTTTACTTCCACGATGGTGCCTACGTTTTACTAGAGGGGAGCATGCTGGACATAGGGAGGTGGGAACTAGATTTTAGAGATTTCGAGCATAGGATTGAGCTACATTGCAAGAGGAGTTTGTTCGAGTCACACATGTTAGTAGTCGGGTTCAGCCACATGATATTTCTGATTCGGCGTGATTGCGATAGTGTAGGATCTTATGGCAAGCCGGAGAGTATAGCAGGACCGCACAGGCCCTCCATCCTTTGTCTATGGCTAGTCTTACTAAGGAGAAGATTTTCTCTTTATGCCTTTTACATCCACCCATGGGCAAGGAGATACCATTAGAGATCTTGAAGTATCAGCCAGGAACCATAATGTCTTGATAGATCACTATTTGCCCATACTCTATGCACAACCCCACGCTTATCCTCAAGGGGCTTGTCAGTGATAGTATACAAGCATCTTCAAGATTGCTTTCAGGCGGATGATCACTCTTGTGGTTTCACAGAGTTGTTCCAGATGGTTGCATCAGTTACAAGAGGGGAGATTTCGTTTTCAATTTGTTAGATACTAGGTGCTACTCATCTTTTCGTGAAAGCAAAGGTCACTAGGGGCATCAAACCAATTGCTATTGGGGAGATTTTATTATGTGTAGTCAGTCGTATCATTGTCTTGCAACATTGTTTACATTTTTAGCAGCATTTTGTCCACTCATGTTTGGAGTTGCCACACCAGAAGGCTGTGAGGAAATATCGTTGGGCATTAGAGCACTTCTAGATATCCATCCGGATTGGATTGTCTTGCAGGTGAACGAACGTCGAGAGCGTTTTTTAAAATGTCTCACATGCATTCATTGTTAGAGAGCTTAGAGAGGCTAGTGGACCTCTATCGAGCCTCATTCCTTTCGTACGGTCTTTCTACATTTCATATTTTTCTTTCTTTTATTAGCATGGCTTTTTCGAGGAGGGAGTCACCGTTCTATAGTCCGCCGTTGACACTGGAGAGAGAGATTCTTTGGGAGGATCCCTTTTTGCCATGGCTCATTATAGAGCTCTTTTGTCTATTGCTTTGGCCGTGCTAGGTTGTGTATTCCCCTCCTTAGCGGATGATACACACATTGTGGGCCATGTAGACCACATTAGGGAGACCTTTGATTACTTGACTACCAAGCTTCATCTTGTAGGCTTGAGAATCAAGGTGTCAAAGTGTAGGGCTTGGTCTCCTTTGGGCATTCATACTCATCTCCACTTTCCAGAGGGATGTACAACATGGACATACAGCTTATGCATTCTAGGAGTGCCATTAGGGTCCGAGGATTTTGTCTCACATTATCTAGACGTTGCACTTGCCGAGGATGTTTTGCATGTAGATGACCTTCATCTACGAGGGGATCCGCATATGGCTTTTGGTATATTCTCATGTAGTATTGCTCATCGATCCATTTACCTTCTTTGCACGATTTCTCCTTCACCTACAGTCATATAATGTTTGACAGCCTTTGATAGGAGGATCATGGGCATCTTTGATGATATCATTAGATCAGGGACCTTTGAGTGTGTGATAGCAGATTTGGCATGGAGACAGACATCTTTGCCAATTTTGTGTGGAGGGGTAGGCTTATTATGGATGGAGGCGATTGCACCTATAGCATTCTTGGCTAGTTGGGCACTCTCGACATCTTTGTTATCTTCTCGTTTTGTGATTGTAGATAGGTCTATCTTGATATATATGCAAGGGATGTGCATACAAGATCATTTCTCTTACATATATTATTGTGACCTACGAGAGATGCTTTACCCTTGGAGGTACAACATAAGCTCACGTCTTTTGCCTCTTTGATCATCGATTGGACTAGATGTCTACAACCTATCTTGATGGACCGATAGTTTTAGCAGGCTCTGTAATGACATGGATGAGCATTACTGAAGTAAATTGTAGTGTAAAGTTCGTTCCCAAGGGAATGAGGTACTCAATCAACTGAATCAGGAAGTGGAATTATGCATTTAGTCTTCTTTAGTTACTCTTGACTGCAGATTCTGAAGAGTTTAAGGATAAAACTCTTCTAAAATCCAATCCAAAGGCTACAATCGCACCGATTCACAAGACACAAGTATGCATTAGCAAATTCGTTTACTAATAGATGGGGATCTCCTCTCTTACAAGCCTCAAACGAGGTGAAACACTTGTTGAAGCTTTCCTGAACATGCTACGCAGACATAGCTCATGGCCAAATACCAAGGTAACTTCACAAGTATTCGGATCAATCTATGCTAATTCCTTGTTGCATCCAATAGCTCCACAAACGCTCATTCTATTCTGTTTATAGTTTGCAGTTCAATCAAATCGAACACTTGCAAAATAAAGAGATCCATAACTAGTCTACCTACTCCTATTTATACATGAATTCCTAACTGTTAAGCTAACCGTCTCCTACACGGGTCGCTCTCTCCAAAATCTACTATGCCCTTCTAAGCCGCGCGAACGCATCTCCGCCTCTCGCCTAAATATGTCGATCCCCGACTGCATCTCCTGTACATCAGCCGCGATCTCCTATCAATGAAGAGTCATGGCCTCCATGAAATCTCATCCTAGAGCTTGGTACATCTCCTTACGTCGCTCCTTCAAGTCCCCCGGATTTTCCATCACCTTCACCAACTGCTCCAACCGCTGCACCTCCACACTGTCACAATGCACAAACAAATGTTGCACACACCTGTTGGCAAGGGTCTCCAACCAGCTTGATGCTTCCACGTCAACCTGGTTCAACCGTCATTTCAGGTCTTACACCGCCTCATGAAGTTGGGCATTCTCCTTCTCCACGAATTTCACGAATACGGAAGATCTCCGCATACTCCTTCTTGGACTACTATATCTTCTTCTCTAGCTCGTCTTTCTGTTTGGACAGCTTGTCCTCATTCTTAGTCAGTTAACGAATAGTGTCAGTCTGGTCATCCTTCCCCAACGTAAGCCTGTTCATCATCTGAATTAAATCCATATATCCGTCGGCTTGAGGGTCCCAACCTGACATATACATTGGCCCCATCTCGTTTGACTCCAACAACACAGGGACTACCACTGACTCCAGCTTCTGAGATAACTACAACACCGAAGCCATAGGCTCCGCAATCTCCTTTGATGCTTTTTGTCCCGGTTTCACTGCCATCATCTTAGGTCGAGACGTCTTGGGTGGAACTACTTCCTCTACACGCTTCCCCACATTCAACTTCTTCTTTGGGGGACTTGGACGAGAACAACTTTCTTCTACCTGCCGTTTCTTCGTCCTCACAAATTCGAGGGCTACTGTATCAGAGTCTGATTCCTCCAACAGAGTCGGTCCTTCTGGTGCAGGCATAGCCATGCCTCCAATACTTTGCGTAGACCCACTGCTGTCATTGTCACTTCTTGTCACGATGTCCGATAGTCCAGAATCCAAGCTATACAGACGTCTTTCCTTTGGAGTTAACCACTCCAATCGGCCGTATAAATTCACCAGAAAAGAAGAGATGTACATTATACCCTTCTCATCCTTCTTCAACTTGGCAGCCATCGCTTGAACATTCCTCGCAAAGATCTCTTCCCAGTTAACACAAATTGATCCTCCTACGAATCCTTCCACAATTCTCACCTTGTGCATACTTACGTACGTGGTTCATTGGGGTGAGAACAATTGATTCAGGTTGAATGCAACTTTCCTTCTAAATCCATCTTTGATGAGATCGAGCTTGTAGCCATTTGTCCCGTTTCCCTCTCTGGGATTAAACCACTTGCGCTCATCAAAGTTAAACCATGTATGCAACGCAAGCCCTTCCCAATCCACACTATCCTTCTCTTTGTCATAATTGCGCCCAAGTGCCTTGGCCCACAATCTGACATCCCAGTGTTCTGGCGGCACGCGTTTCCCCATCGAAGCAATTGCCTTTCCTATACGAAGCTCCTCACATAACTCAAGACACACATAATCCCATCGCCATGACAGGAAAGTACCTCCCAATGCCCTCAATCTCAGTAACTCTGTCGGCGTCCAATCCGCCATTGGAATGAGAGGGCGAATTCTCCCCATCGCTGGTTTACGCATCATAGGTACTCTCGTTCCTTCGTTGCCTTGACATCGAATCCTCGTTCAATTCCTCATTCTTACTAAGTCTACCGGTTCTTGGCACATCCTTATACAAGCTCTCGATCTTCACGATAAACCGTTCACCGCCTTAACAACCCTAAAGCCTACTATACCGCGCATCTCTTCCGTTGCAACTTCAAATCTTACTCGTACACTCTTAATACATCATATTCGTAAGAATACACTCCGCATTTCTCCAAATATAACACTTTATTCATAAAACACAAAAAAATCCTACCAACACGTCTAAGTACGTCCCTATGTGCTCTACAGTCACTCTTAAGGGATCCGACCATTCCTCATACCACTAGGACTCATCTACGCTCTTGTTTCGGCAAGGATGTAGGCTCGTGGATCTTGGCTCATGGATCTTGGCTCGACCATGTATCAGGGTTTTCCAACTCGCACTAGCTAGTTTCTCTACAACAATGAGGTTCCATCTTGGCTTGGTCCACACTTTATTTTTTTGT
Organism: Marchantia paleacea; assembly: GCA_014180765.2. NCBI lineage: Eukaryota > Viridiplantae > Streptophyta > Marchantiopsida > Marchantiales > Marchantiaceae > Marchantia > Marchantia paleacea. The sequence continues at coordinate 411,018 of MUAA02000060.1, forward strand.
ATTTTCAAATGAAAGAATCACAATTTTTGATAATTTAGTATCTCAAAACCTTGTACTATAAGAAAAAATTAGATGAAAAATTGATAAAAATAAAAAATTCATTATTCAAAGATAACGACCTGAAAATGTCAAAAAACAAATGGAAATATATCATAATATTTATACATTTAGAGATTAGACTTGAAACTGTTTAGTTGTGATCCATATTAAACAATGGTATTTTCAACATATCACAATCTAGTATTTTATGTAATTAACTTGCCCTTAAGCACTAGATAGGAGGAAGCCATAAATAAAGATGGGTTTTTGGAAAGAATGGAAGTAAAGAATGTATGAAAAAGAGAAGTAAGAGGAAGTTGAAGAATTTTATTCTATCACTTTCAAAGAGAATGAATCTAAATCTATATATATCTTGTATTTTATCATGCATTTATTTAACTTCTACATTAATATATGGTTCAACTTTTTTATGTTATTCCAATAAGTTTGATGCATAATCATTATAAAATTTGGCCAAATTTTATAATTTGGCCAAACATTTGGTGTAGTATTATCTATTCCTATCCTTGTTATCTTCACCGGCTTTCTGACTTGCACCAGCTACTTTCTCTACAACAATGAGATTAAGCTTTGGCTTGATCCATCCATCTACATCTTCATTACTCACATGTGAGTGTGGTATCACTCTAGATGTAGCATGTGTTTATATGATCGTTGCCCATTCGGAGTGCATAGAATAGCTACCCATGATGCCATTAGGGGTGAGGTGTTTGATATGCCGTGAGAGGGTGGATACCTCACATGGTGTGAACGTTGGTATGACTTTCAGTCGACTAGGGTTAGGGCAAAACTATACTTGATTCGGGAGGACCAAATTATTGTGGTAGATGTGGTGGTTACCGATCCTACTTGTGATACAGTTTTAGAGGATGTGATCATCCATCCTATAGGATGGGCGGTGAGTGGAGTGGCAACATCCAAGGTCTCCAAGTATAGGGGTATGTAGCAAGGTCACCTCTTTGTTCCTCTAGCTTTGGAGTTATATGGAGCTATGGACACCGACTTTGACATGTTCATGAGGTAGCCCGTGAGAGCCTACCATACAAGGCAACATGGATATCACTCTCTTTAGCTTATTGTATAGCCTATTTTAGACAACGTGTTTCAATTGCTATACAGAGAGCACTAGCTGGTGCAATCCATAGGAGAGCAATCACATGAGGGGATGCTTCTTTGAATGTTCTTGTTGTTTGTAGACTATTTGACCTTGATAGTTTCGATATCTTAGGTGTTGTAGGATATATTTCCCAATGTGATGCTATTGGGACCAAGCCCCATGTAACCGGTTTAGTTCCATCCTTGTACGATTTGATGGGGTCTTCCCATCCCTTTTGTTATTTTACTGTGTCATTTCAATCAATCAACTAAGAGATGGAACAAATCTAGCTATTTGCACATCATTGTCAAAATACCCCATGCACAACATTTACTACTACAAAATACAACCTTGTCTGTCACACCTGCGTAAATCCATTATCCCAATTTGGACCACTCATATTGATATGTATGGGATCTAACCTAGATCGTGGAACATTTTTTCACTTCTAGATATTTAAACCTTTGGCACATATAACACTTTTTAGGAGTTTTCACAAGTTTACACAAATAGAGAGCTAGAGATATGGACAAAGAGCTAAATACATAGAGAAAGGAGAGAAGAGAAGGGAAAATAGAGAAAGGAAGGAAAAACACTAGGAATCTTTTTGACCTGACAGTCGATCGAATCAGAGATTTGGGAAGCCCTTAGACCAGATGAGTACAGGCAATGTGACGGTGGAAGAGTCTGACAACCCAACGGAAGGATTACGTCCTCTAGCAATTGAGGGTATTCTAAGATTTGGAAAGCAGTTTGAGTTGAGATCTGATGTGGGAATTTGTTTGTTGGGGGAGCTTTTGTTTGTAGCGGAGGCGGTTTGTTTGTCTATGTTGTGACAGGTACTTGGAGAGGAGTAGTTGTGTTACATTTGGTATCAGAGCTGGTTTAGGGAACTCTAGAAACGAGTTCTTGGCCAATAGGTCTTTGGAGACACTCTCTTGTTCCAATAGCTAATGTACTAGACTTTCAAGCTAAGGAACGAGTTCTTGGCCAATAGGTCTTTGGAGACACTCTCTTGTTCCAATAGCTAATGTACTAGACTTTCAAGCTAAGGAGCACAAGTGCAAAGCCTCAAATGAGTGCTTCGATGGTCAATTAGCTCGAGACACTAAGTTGATATCCTTGCATGCACAATTGAAGACTATGCTAGAGAAGGTAGAAACGATAGAAACAAAGAAATGATCTTTGAAGTTGGACTGGGTTGAGAGGGTAGGTAGTAGATGTTTGACTAATATCCCGCCTATTAGAGTAACTATTATTGTTGATTCCATTGCATAACCGATTAAGACAAGGCATAGGATTATTTTGGTTCAACCGGAGAAGTTCTATGGGAAGAGAGTCCTAGTTGCCTTTGAGATGTGGATGATTGAAATGAAGAATTATTTCGTTGTTATGGGTATGGAAGAAGAAGCCAATGTCTACTTTGCAGTGAGCAGGCTTTGTGGCGATGCATGGGTATGATACGTCATTATTGAACGAGAAAGGCTGGCTAAGGGTTGGAGCCCGGTGCCAGATTGGGGTGTGTTCAAAGAAAGATTGTAGTGTAGCATAGTATCCAGCAATGATTGAGAGATCAAGTTGGGAGAGTTGGCTTGGTTGTATCAAACAAGATTAGTGAAAGAATATATTATCAATTTCGGATATCTTTTGATGGAAGTGGGAGGCCGTGACCCTGGAGTGGAGCGGTTTTACTTCAAGTAAGTACTTTCACTTTGGCTATGCACGGAAATTAAGAACCTACAGAATCAAGATGACTTGGATTTTATGTATGAGCAAGTTGAGAGCCTTGAGGCTACTTGTCTACGAGTCAACAGAGAGGTGAAAAATCAACTTGGAGAAACAAGGAGCAATTGATTGGAAGTATTACAATCCATTGGAAAGAAGATTGGAAGAATAATCAATGTATTGTTAGACCCATGGTTGTACATATAGGATAAAATGTGAGTATATCTAAATTATGATTAAGTTTATCTCAGTCATGATTATGTTTAGCTAGTTATGGTTAAATTTGAAGAAAATATAGACTAGATCCTGGTATAGTAGATGAGAACAATTATTTTGTTGTTTAGTAGGAATCAAGAAACAGATTCCATCATATGGGTATCTTGACTTTCCTTGACTTGGACTAGTTTTCATTGGTTTGACTTGGTCAAGACCCTTAAATCTAGGATCGAGATTGACTTGGTATACCAAAGCCAAATTGGAGGGTAGTTGGGCTTCTAGAACATTCAAGTGTACCAATTGCATGTTGCCATGTAACCTTTTCATTGGGGTTTATGATCTCTACCTCGATTAAACTTGGTAAGAGAAAGTTACATGATAGGTACTTATAGTTACTAGGATAAAATGCTAAGTAGTATAAATAGAGAGGTTGAGAAGCACCTCTCAAGTTAGTTTTGGAAGAAGTTAGTTTTGTGATCTTAATTTAGGAAAGACCTTGTTTTGGGAAGCTTGGTTGTCGAGAAGTCATGTTGGGGTTGGAGCCTTGATTCAATGAAAACTTTAATCATCAATGAAGGATTTCTTCCTTTTGATTGATATTTGACTCCTTGTGAGAGTTATCATTATGGAATTGGAATTTGAGAGTTTGTGTAAGAGGGTACATTGGGGTCATGGTCATCGGGTTGGAACATGTTCTTCTAGATTCATGATGAGCTTCTAAAAAGCCATCAGAGGTAAGCCTGTGTGAGAATCAGCTCGAAGGTCACAGTATTGAGAGGTTTGCAAGTAAGTGGAATAATCTAGTGATGACTTTTGGAGCGGTGCTAACCATACTGGAGGTAACCACGTTGTGGGGAACTCAAGCTTTTTGGGAGATGGAAGGAACCAATCCATATGTTATATCTTTGATGGAGTAGAGCACCTCAAGCGTAATTGCATAGTCAACAATGAATTCAGTCTATATGGTACCCCAACGCTCTTCTTATGTGCTCAAGTGCTTGCCAATAATTATGGTGCTCGTTCAAGAACTGGAATATAGACTCTTGTTGGACATTGGAGCATTTGTGGATGTCTTAGCCCCTATTGTAGCACATGCGTTAGGATAACCACTCAAGGTTGTAAAGAGTCCCCTTCATGGTAACTTTACACATGGTACCGGTAGAATTGACAAGGAGATAGATCGTGTAAGCTTGACTCTAGGCACGTTCATGTCCAAGACTCCATTTTACATCATGGATATTGGAACCAAGCTTAGTGATATTTTATCTTGGATGCAAAGACATTGAGGTATTTTAGAGCTCAGTATTGGTCATCTTGCCGTCACTGGGGAAGCAACACATTATTTCTGGAGGGATCATGCAGGTTTTATGAAAATACATTCCTTATTGCATGAAAAGTATCTTTACAACAGTTTGATAGTACAACAATATACTGACTAGCAATACTCGTCTTCATTTGAATGCAAGTTCATATCTACGTTTGTCTACTTTGAATTGTCTCATTGCATAACACAATACTATAGTTTGAATAATTCCATATGAAACACATGCCAACAAAATTTGGGTGGGATACTTTTTTTTTTAGTAATAAGGAACACATGTAAACATACTACCCTCTTGCAAAGCTTAGAACGCCGATGAACACACAAAATTCCTTATGAAGAGTGACGAACCATTCCATGTACCAACATCGTATGGACCTTCGCTCTTTACTGAAGATAAAATGAAAGAAGAAATATTGTTGCCTTGGATCTGATGACGACATATATTTTTACTCCTTTAAAAATTATGATAATTTAATTTTTGACTAAATGTTTGGCAAAATAGGCTAAGAGTGTACATATTGGAATTGAATGGTCTAATGCAACTTATCTACATAACAAACAAGCTAACAATTTAATGCTATGACAAGGACCTCTTCAGAAGTGAATGGATAAAGGACAACTATGTTTCAAATCACAAAAGTGTGATCTTGAACATTTCAGTTTACCCGTAAAACTGACATTTTATCCACCATTCAAAACGTTTTGCTAGAAACAATGTTTATCTTCCTATGTTGCTCCTTCAACCTGCGTACAAGCTCAACAATGTCTTGCAAGTTCTCTGCATGCTCCAGATTTTAGAAACAAATTGCTTTTTTCCTTGTCTTTCTAGTAGCTCAAACTTGTTATACCATGATGGAACAAAATTCATATCAGTTCATCTAATGTGAGATATCAGTTAGAATATCTTAGGTGCTGAAGGACATATTTCTCAGTGTAATGCTATTGGGGCTTAGCCCCATGTTACATTTTGGTTCCATCCTTGCACGATTTGATGGGGTCTTCCCATCCCTTTTGTTATTTTCCTGGGTCTCTTTCGTAGTCATGTGAGCGGTTTTAAGCTTTTTGCCTTCAAGTAATCTCAAAAAAGATCAATACTTCATCTCCACCTCAACTCTCTCTGCCTCCACCTCCAGTCCGTTCTATCCATCATTGGAACTATAAAATTTCATTGGCTGACCATACACCTAAGTTATTAGCATGAACTTCTTGATATCTTCTTGTGTTTATTGATCGGTGTTTGGTATATATTGTGACAATTGAAGGCAAACTGAATGCAGGCAAGTCTGAGAAGTTTTCCTCCATCTTCATCTTCCCTGCTTCTTGGTCAGCTCTTCAAATGTGTGTCTCGTTAAGGACATGTCTGTGTGATCCATGTCAATCTTCGTTTGTTTGCATTGTTGTCATAGAGCTAAAGCCCCTTCACGAGAACCCAATCGACCATCTGCATGACCACAAAAACCACATTTTTTGATCAAATGATTCTCTTGCAATTTTGAAACGGTTAAATGCAAGAATCTTAAATACAAGACTGGATTGCGCCTATATTAACATTACAACAGCGGGTTTCAAGACAGAACCGTAAAATAATGGACGGAATTTGTTGGGATAATCCCATCAAAACCACTCCCGTTTCCCATAAGGTTTTTTCGTCTGAATTGAACGGTCCCATGGAGAAGTTTACGGATAATTCTTTATGGGACTTCTTATTATAATCCAAAAACGACAGAGAAAATAATAATTCAAATGTTACGGTAATGATATATATCCATCAAATTTACGGGGGGGCTTTTCAAGATGCAGTAACCTTTTCTTCCATTACACATAAAACATTTTACGTTATTGCTACAGAGGGTTATGGGTAATTTATGAAACCCCCTCTAATGATAGCTCAAGAACGTCATGTGATTATCATTGGTTGAATGAGTAACATCTTCCAGTAAGAGAGGTTATGGAGAGCAGTGGATCAAACTTATTTGTCAGTCGTAGAGATCAATCTGGCCAAGACGTGGCCTCCTTAGGGTTTCATCAAGCTAGTGAGTACCGTATCCCTCTTCTTAATTGTCGTCCTGGCCTTCGTCTTCTTCCACTCTCAATCGTTTTTGCCATCGTTCTTTCTGATCCATGCATCGCCGCATTTTACTCTTTAGCCAGATTCTTGGTCCTTTTCTTTGAAGTGATAGTGTCCTGTAAAACAATCACACATTATATCCATCATTTCTTGATTCGTTATCTCTTCTTCGCTTATTTCGACGTTTTAATTAGACGGTTTTCTTTCTAGTCATAACTTGCCGAATGATTGATCCATTCATCATTCCTCCATTCCTCCAACGGGTGACGTGATTGACGAAGCAGAAAGAAAGAAAAGGAAAGGAAAGGAAGAGGCTTTCTTGAGAAGAGGAGGCAGGAGGAGGAGTAGGTGTGTAGGTTGGGGAGGGACATAGGCATCTTGGAATCTCGAATGCCTTGTTTCGTAGCTCGTAACAGGTGAAGTGTAGCAATGGGGACAAGAGCGCGACGCTGGTCCGAGCGCCAGTGGGGTGGTGTAGCGGGCGGGCATGCGTGGCGTGACGTGAGCATGGCGTGGGCCACTGCTGAAAAATGAAAATCCAATGGTGGTGGCCCTATTCTGCCGTCTTCACTTCGCATTGGACGACGATACAAATTCCTGACTTTCTGTTGCTAGACTCTGTACTTCATGCCGATAGACTTCGCGGATCTGAATCAGTGGCGGCGCTTGTGTTAGACAAACTAAATCATCTATCTTATGTGCCCTCGACTTGTTCTGTCGTAATGACGAAATCCCACACCACCTACTCTGAGCACGAAAAGTGACTTTCGTGGTGATTCATGGATTTGGATCCGGTTTACTTGCTTCGGCGTGAAGGTTTTAGGTTTTAGGCTCAGGGCTCAAACTCCGCGGATGTTCACTTCTATTCGGTACAAAGTACGCTGTCAAACTGTAGGAAACTTCAGAACAAAGTTCATCGATCGACCTTGGGAACATCACATACGACGATTTTGTCCTCCTATATCTTTGTCGAGATCATGGTACTACTTTCTAATTCTAATTCAAACTTTGACCGGGAAGACCAAGATAATATTGGAACATTTGATTTCACAAGGCCCGACCTGTCAGACCGAGAGTGGAGTTGATGAATCACCAAGACCCAGGGTTGTGCGTGGCGAGAAGTGAAGGCATGGTATGTCAAATGTTGAAAATCCCACGCTTGGCCTCCATGGCCGATCACCGGCAAGTTCAGTCCAGATGTTTTCAGAAGGAACTGGACAGGGCTCACTCCCAACCTTGAAGGATCTCCCGGGAGGGCAGTAGGAAGACTGGTGCATATTTCAGCATTTGTCCACGTGGGCAGGGCCATGAACTAAGATTAGTTTGTCACTTGTGTTGAGAATAAATCAAGCAATAAAAGGACCCGGTGTCGTAAGATGAAGTGGTTTTTGGTTTCGAGCCACACGAGTGAATTATACATGATGTAAGGTTCGATACGTTTGTTTTGTTTCGCTCGTATGCGTTTGTTTTGTTCTAAACAGCAGAACAAAACAAGCAGAGAGTTAAAACCTTCTCTCCTCACAGTTATATAAATTGAATAACATTGGCTTGCTTCAACACAACAGTACTTCTCTCTGTATCGATCCTGGAATTAGAGGAGATCTTCTCTTCTCCTCTTCTCTTCCACTCTCTCTTCTATGTACCAAATTGCTCGATAACTTCCTTCAGTTAAGACCTTCCACACTCGCAAGAGCTGGGCAAATATGACGAACTAGTAAGTCACCTCACATACCTCGACTGGAGTGTTGTTTTTTTTAAGTCTCAACAGTCCATCATCATGGGTTTAGAATCAGAAACTCTGCGGCACACCAGAGCAAACCTTCTCCTTTATTCCAGTAATCAGGCGGAGTACTCTAACGTATTGTACACGGTTATTCCTTAAGGCTCAGAGTATTCTGACGATTGAGCTGCCTGCTCTCACAGTGCTAGAAGGCTGCTTGTCAGCTCATTGTATGATAGAGGTCACAGTCGACATCTTTGAAGTCGTTGATGTTAAAGAGAATTTTTCTGTAAACTCGTGCAGCTTCGTTAAGTTGGGGAACATCAGCAAAGCAGCTCGCAGCGTTACGGGAAGAATCCGGAGCGCGAAGGTAGCAGTTCAATTGACATCAGCACTCCAGCTGCTGATGGGCGCGACGGCTTTTTGGTGGCTAGTGTTCTGGTTAGTGTTGCCAATGGAGGCAACACTACAAAAGTGGTTTCTATACATGGACGATAGGTACCAGTCTCATTTTCTGGGCATGAAAGGTCAGTCATAAATTGCCATCATACCCTTCTGTAGTTTCCAGTTCGGCTACGTACAACCATTCATTGTCCACTTCCCATGACGTTCTCGTATTCGTCTCACTCATCTCAACATCTCTTAACGTGCGTTGCCATTTTATGGAATGATTATTCAGGTTCTGTGTTTCTTCTGCAAGTCCTGCCCGCTGTGGCCTTGACACTTTTGAGCTTCGTTGTCATTGAGCTCCGGAGAAGAGTTGGCCATCACGCTTTGAAGAGGTAACCGAGTTCTCATCTTACGTTATCCCCTTGAACGTCCTGAGTGAAGGAATCGGATGTAGAGAAAAATAAAAATTCCAACTTTCTAAAAGTTTCCATTCAGCGTGATGTTTCAAAGTTTTCGGAGTCGTACGAGCAAGCAGTCAGGATCTGATCTGGGTCTTTTCTTTCATGTTTAGGACGGAGTTCACGGAATTCCAGAAGGCACCAAAAGAGAACAAATGGACATCACCGTATATCCTGTCAAGTCCACTTGGAATGCTCACCTTCGTGGACATCATCTTCATAGTTACTGTTCTCATCACAGTTTTGTGGTACATAGTTGCAACATCTCTTCGAAGAGCTTGGGCCATCAACCATGCAATAAAAGATTCTGGAGGAGACGACTCATTTTTCGAGCCTTATTCTTTGTCCAGGTAAGTAAGATGCACTGAAACCCCATCATAATCAGCTTGGTAAAAACTTCGCTGGAGTTTCCAATGCGGAGTGCTTCGTCTTATTTGGGCAAATGTAGATTCTGGCAGATAGCTACATGTGAATGGCTGACGTGCGCTGAATGCACGGCTTTAGAGTTCAGTGTTTCTGTTCAGCCACTTTTTTTATAACAGCTAAGAGTGCGGTATATGAAGTGATCAGTTGATAGAGCCGCAGGTCCTGAGCAGAAAGAATTTAGATATATGGAGGACACAGAAACAGGATCAAAACCATACTTATGACCTCCCAAGATCAGTCTTACCGCCAACTTACCCATTACAGAAGCGACTGTATATGAGATCATGGACAGCGCTTGCTAAGGTCCCGTCCTGTTGTGTGATTTCAGACAAGCACAGATATTTGAAGCTGTGGGTGTGATACTTGGGAAAGCAATCTTGGTTCCTTTCGCTCTTCTCTGGATCCCAGTTTCCAGAGGTTCACCGCTGCTGCGTGCTGCTGGAATTCCATTTGAGCATGCCGTAAAGTACCACACTTGGCTTGGCATGCTCACTCTGTGGTTAGTCATAGCTCACAGCATTGTCTTCATACTCTCCTGGCCTGCTACTAATCACACATCAAAGGTGAGTAAAAGCAGTTCAAAGAGACTAGCGAATCTAGAAGGCAAAGAGAGTAGTGACTAGTTTTCTTTGCTTCTTATTTCCTGCGGTTATGAGGGTACTGAATTTTAATTACAGCTTGGTGCATGCTTTCTGAAAACTAACAATATAGTCGAGCAAGCAAGAGGGTGTATCCAAGCCTTTCTTTTAATCGATAAACCTGGGCCCGTCCGATCTTATCTTCACTTTTGGTGGAATAGCTTACATATAACAAGTTGCTTTCGTATATGCAGCTCTGGAGGTGGCCAACTGGACACAAACGATTCGCTCCATTTCCTGCGGTTGTAGCGTTTGTGGCTGGAGTCATAATGCTGCTAATGTCCCTGAGTAATGTGCGAAGAAAGAATTTTAATCTGTTCTTCATCGTCCACCACCTATACCTGGTGTTTCTCGTATTCTTCGCATTCCACGCTGTCACACAGATGCCCTTTGTGGTGATTCCAGTTCTCCTTTTTTTCCTGGATCGATTCATGCGCATGGTGCAATCTCGGAAGTCAGTCGATGTGTTGTCAATGAGAGTACTACCGTCCAATGTTTTGGAACTGAAGTTTGCTAAGCCCGAATGTGAGTTTCCAACCCTATCTTTACTTCTGAGTGAGTTAGTGTTGACATCTTAATGTAGAGTCTAGGTTCTCGTTACTTTTTGTGTTTTGGTATCGTGTACCGTATTTTATACAGCAGCGTGCCCTGGCTGAGTCCAAAAATCGTTCGCCAAAGAACATCTGGCCTCTGGGTCTTCAAGGTCACAATATTACTGATGCGCGAGAAATTTGTTGTATGGTGAAGCAGATCTGACCTACTATCCACTGAGTCATCTGTTTGTTCTACTACCAAGCGTTTCTCGGTTCGAATGGCACCCATTCAGCACAGCTTCGAGCCCTCTCGACGAAACTAATCAGATCTGCATATATATCAAGCCCCTGGGAGGGTTCACCAAGCAGTTGCATGATGTTCTGATCGACTATAAACAGCACAAGGATGCGGGTAAGCTCAAGTGCCCATTCAGCTTCAAGCTCGCTGTAGAGGGCCCTTACGGAGACGAATCAAACTTTTATCTCAAGTACGTCATCTTCGTCCTTCCAAACATCTTCAGATTCCATCATGCACAGAATACTTACTGGTCTGCTCTATTTTTGTCTTTTTTCGATCCAGGATCAAAATACTTCTCAATCATATCACTTCAGATGACTAATCTGGTCTTCTAATAACTGGCTGCGTCAGGTATAACTCCTTGATCCTGATCGCCGGGGGAATTGGTGTGACTCCACACCTGGCAATACTTCGAGATGTTCTACATCGCTACAGGATGAAACAGCTAGATCTTCCATCGTCCATAAAGCTCATCTTGTGTGTCAGAAATGCGAAGGATCTGTATATCCTAGACACTTTAAACCCTCTGGAAATCTTCGCTGACTATGAGAAGCACTTGGATATTGAAGTACTTGCATACATTACCAGCGCACCAGGTGCCAAGAAAATGCGACGCGGTAGCAAAGGTGCAGCAGTCATGGGCACCTTATCTTACGAGGACTACAGTTACACGTATATGAAGGAATCCCCTGTGCAGTATCAAGGACCGCCACTCGATGTGGTCAAAGGTGTCTCGGTACTGGTGGGTACAGGAAATAACGCCTGGGCCGCAGCCACTGTATTCGCTACGATTGTGGGGTTCCTTCTTCTACATGGTATGGTCAGCTGCTATTTCTTGGTGGACAGGATCTCCAATGTTGGGGAAGTGATCCTTTACTTCGTATGCATGCTACTGTCCGTGCTCATATTTGGAGGAGGAGCCATGTACTTGTGGTCTCAAAATTTCGCCCATAGAAGGCAACCAGATTCGAAGAACAAGATTCAGCAGCAGGCACCTGCTGTTGAAGTTCCTGAAACTGTACCTCCATCACCATTGCCGACCTCAGTTCCTTCGCCTATGGACTTCCCTTCACCCATTATCTCGTTTTTGCGAAGGTTTACTCAAGAAGAAGTGAAGTCTGCACCTCCTCCTCCAGTAATGTTGACACCCGACATTGAAGCCGGAGCTGCACAGCATACCTCATGGCAAGGGACGGTGATGGTGGGCAAGAAACCCAACTGGCAGGGTAGGCATCCACCAAGACATCACTAGGATCACCTTTACTAGCGAATATGCTCTGCTTGCTCTCCCGGGTTATGGGTCCTATACCCACAGCTCCGTTTGCCACCGCCGTCAGATTTTGTGCGGTCTGTCCGCTGGGTGCAATTCCTTGAAATTCACACATGTATGCGTTGATTGTATGTATGACAGACTTATTCGACAAGATGACGAAGCAGTACGGAGGACAGGACGTTGGAGTTTTGGTTTCGGGTCATGAAGGCATGCAGAGACAAGTCGCCACCGAGTGCAAGCATCACAGTCTAACTAATGTTGTCGTCTTCCACTATCATTCTGTGAGCTTCCAAATGTGAAGATAAGACGAGCCCTTACAGAAAGAAGGGTGGTGTGGCTCGAAAGTTCCCCAACGGTTTTTCTGAATCCTTGATCTGGGACTGTAGTACAGAGTGCTGGCGCACTGTAAATCTGTGAAATAGTTTCATGTAGAAATGAATCACGTGCTTATAAACCATACAAATGTATCATATCAAGTATGGAGGACGAGGCTACACACTACGTGTATTTAGGACTAGATCCGGATCCAACATATTGTCAAAAACTGTAAATCTGGAAAGCCGTTCTCATGTTTGTACGCAAGAGGAAAGAAGGCTCTCGTAACGTACGTCTGAAGGAGGGATTGGAACAAATTTAATAAAGTGGTTACAGCTTTGGCTTCTATAAACCACGCTTCCAATTCTTGTCGTGATATCTATCTTCCACCTAGCCCACCTTGGTAAGTCTACCCTTGTTTCTTGCGCTGCGGATTCAAATAGAACTGGGTATAAAGGTTTTATTTCTTCCACCTCCGTGTTAAGATACGTTCTGTACTATGAATTCACAGGCAGGAAATTGAGATTCACTTCAACCGACCACTCAACTCACAAGTTTCACAAGACCCGCTAATTACAAACGACGAGGTGTGAAATCGTAATTGATGTAGAACTGAAGTGCAGAAAACGGGTTTTGCTGCAATTGTCTGAACAAACCCTCGCAGCTCATCTCCGCATATTTTGAAAAGATTCAAGACGCTAAAACTGGAGAGCTAGCCAACACCCCAGGGCTACTCTGCGTACCTGCAAAGCCGGAAAACATTAACAAAAGTACGACTCTTACAAAGTGAGTGAGTGAGTACTTCAGTATTAAAACATGCGGAACTTCATCATGAGGAGTATCCAGTTACCAGTACGACAGCCGACCAACGGCCTCTCTCCACAAGGAGCTCGGTCCTTCACTCGGTAACGAAAATCCTCCCTCCGGTTCGAATATCCATTTCGCATTCAGGACCGCAACAGCATAGAGACTATCGACACCGCCATTCTCTGTTCTCAAGCGGCCTATGCGTCCACCTTAAAGTGATCTATGTGCAGCTCCTTCCACTCAGCTTCAGTGATCTTACAAGTAGATATCGGAATCCAAGATCATCCACTGGTTCACGTTAAGTCATGCCGTCAAACAATACAGCTCTTCTCCGCGATCAGCAAGAAGAAATGGATGCTAAACTCAAACCAAAAATGCTGTACTTTTGCGGGGATCATGCGTTGCGGGAAGAGAGTTTCAATAAACCATCAGTCTGGAGATTTTTGGCACCATCATATTTTATTCCCCAATGGTTGCCCATTTTTTAGGCCCGTTCCACCTACAGACGGACGCTATCAATACACCAGGTGAGAATTCCATCAGTACTCCATTATCCACCAATCTTATCACACAATGCGCCAAATGCTTTCAAATTCATCTGCACAGACATACAAAGCGAGAGGAGATTCGTAAAACATTCCTCAAACAATCAAGAGGAGCCTTGATCCGAGATTTCCGTGTAACTAACTGTGCTGAATAACATCATTTGAATTTTTCGATTTCTTGATTATCCAAGTGCAATATAAAAATATACAAGTGTCTTGTGGTGAAACTGTGGTGTAGAGGGACCTGGCGTTCTGTGGCATGACCAGAGTTAGAAGGATGGCCGTTGCTAAATCTAGCTACATCATCATAAACACCAACATGAAAATTTGAATACGTTCTTCTTGACAAACACAATGGCAGAGGTCGATTCATGCAGCACAGAGAAGTGGCCCTTCAAAGTCACGGGTGAAAAGCTGATCAGAAGAAGGCATTGACGGCAAAGAAAAGCCAGTAGTAAACCAGTCCGCTTATCCATAGTAACTTGCAACGACGCTTGTGATCGTCCTTGCTTCTTGAAAAAATTTACAGCAGGACAAACCCGGGCAGTTAACTAAGACTACAAAAAGTTTCCTGCTCGGGTAAGTGTCAAGGGCCTAACCTCCTCTGGGTAACGCAGGAGTGGTGCGGGAAATGAAGCAAGGCTTTTCAAGAGATGTAGGCCTGTGCTGCTGACTCTAGGCTCCTTCCATTCAGTGCTCAACAACTATTTTCTAGGTTATTTTTTAAGGGTACAAAGAACTTCAGTCCTAGCAGAAGCTTTCAACTATATAATAATGGTCGCATTAAGCTGTGTCCCCAAGATCTGTTGGTGCAAGTAGGTTTTAGTGATACAAAGATAAATGCCGACAAATTTTACACATCTACCATCTCCTTACTGCGGCTCACGTTGACTTTCTCGAAGTAGTCTTGATCTTTAAAAGGTGTCGGTGAATAATTTAACACAGCATTGCTATGTGGGCAGTATCTCTTCCTCCTGATGTCAAAAAAACCGGCGCATAGACATCCCTCTAGCGGAGACTTTTGGAGGCCAGAAATTGCTTCACCGCCACGACTGCATTCGAATATCTCTGGGCTAGTCCCTGCAGAGGAACAAGAGAACATCAGAAGATGAATGATTCCAGTCAGAGTATTTTACAGTGCTACTTCAACTCTTTCCGAGGAAGGATGGAAGGAGAGACTTCCACAAGATTTCAAGGTTACGAGTTGTTTCCAGGAGTAAAGCAAACAAGATTCTAGGAGCTTAAGAAGCAAAACAGATTATGATTCGGAGCTGCAATACGTTCATTGACAGGCTCAACTTTCTCTTCATGCGCTCTTCTAACACCAACCTGAATCTAGAAAACCTACGGAACTGATTACATATGGCGTGTGCAAAATGCAGCGTGAGTAGATGTGAAGTGGACGCTCAGACTTGGGTCGCTGTTTATAGCAACAGCTAACCTGATTCCCAGACGAATCAAGCAGATGAAGGAGAAAACAAGAAAGACATCTGAAAACGCCATCCATACAAAGAATACACCAAGCGACCAAGCATAACGCTCGTCGAGCCCGGCCGCAATCACTTACCAATATTTGATCAACCCGTCCCATCCACAGGTGGCCACCTTGCTTTGTTCCAGAGGATGCCACTCAGCTCCTATGCAAACCCCTTCATGGCACTTCAAAGTGCGGAACACCTTGCACGTTTTCCAGTCCCAAAACCAACACCTTCCTTCACCATCCCCTGACATGATAAATCGCCCATCTGGAGAAAAATTCACCTGACATGCATATCCAGCAACGATATGACCGGCAAACCTCTTCTTCTTGTTCAGTCGGAACCTTTCCCTCGTACTGTATATTAATATCTGATTATCCAGACTTTGTGCAGCGAACCAATTGGTATTCGGATGCACAGTTATAGACGGCATGGAGTGCATGTGGGGTTCGCTGATGTACTTAATTACAACAGGTATTCCAAACTCCCAAACCCTCAAAGATTTGTCATCACTGGATGTCACAAACCTTCGGTTGTTATCCACAAAAGTTATAGTGTTAACGGCACCCAAGTGCTGATCATACTCCTGAGTAATTTCTCCACTATTCATATCCCACTGCACTATCTTCTTATCACTCATGCCTGCAAGCAACACCGTCTGCTTATCTTCGTCGGGATTGAATTTCACTACGTAAGGAATCTTTCCTGTCGAAAACGATGATATTACCTTGCCAGTTTCAGTGTCCCAGTATTTGATTTTCCTGTCGTAACTGGCACTCAAAAATTTGGAACCATCGTTGTTGAAGGCAATGTCCCTGACAGCCTTGGAATGACCCATATACGTTCGCATACACTTCCCACTGCCATGAACATCCCAAATCTTCACCTTCGTATCCATACTTGCGGACAGAAGCAAATGCCCATACTTGGGGAAAAAACGAATAGCCGAAACACCCTTCGTGTGCCCACTCCATGTGTGTACCCAACGCTTCGGAATGTAGCAGTGATCATTAGTAGCCTTGACGTCTTTAGGCGGTGCAATCCACGAACGGCCCTGGTAGTCGTATTCATCCTTACCGTGAAAAGTGCTCTTGTCTTCAATCTCAATCTTCTCACCCTTTTCCCTATCGCCCTTTTTGCCAGCGTGCTCCTCTGCATACTTCTTCTGCTCCTCTGTAAGCTCCGCTTGCAAACCCTCCTTCTTTCCTGCCCAAGGACTCTTCGAGTTCTTGAGCAACCAGTCCTCGGACTCAGGATTCTCCACTGTCTCCTCATCCTGTTCAGCCTTCTTCGCTGCTTTCTTCTCGAGCTTTCGTTTTCTGTGCTCGTGCGAGGGAAGGTTGTAAACAGAGGCACCATCCAGTTTTTTCACAGCTTCCAAGTCACCGACGACATGATTTCCAATGGAGGCAGCGGGGTCCGCAGCATAGCCATACGTGTGGAATGTATTATACTGCTCATCGAACATAAAAGAAGCTATGGAGGCGTCCTCCACAAACCCTAGCTTGTGATTTCTAAGACCCTGCGCAATTCCGTCCTTGGCGAACGGGTGGGCCGGACCGACGATGGGGGTCCAGAGCTGATCATAAGTGGGGTTATAATTCACAGAATGCTGAGACGGATCGATGGGCTTCCTCTTCTCCGGCCCAAGTTTACTCCCAGCCGAGGAGGCCACCAGCAGCATATCACTCACCTCTGGAGCAGCTGACTTATGCGGGACCATCAACCGCACGGGAGATCCTTGGTCGTCGTCCTCCTCATTGTCCTCCTCATCATCATCGTTTCTTCCCTCTCCGCCCTCCGGCGGCGTCATGTCCACTTCCATCGAAGAGCGTCCTGAAGTGGTTGCCCCATCATCATTCTCAGCAGCAGTGACAGAACTCCTTCGCTCCGCCTCGTCCTCCTCCTCGCTCCCATCGTCGTAACCGGCGAGTAAATCCATGTTCCCTCGCTCGCTCGCTCGCTCGATCGCCAAGCACACCTTCTGCGTTTCTGCTCCCTTGGACAATGTTCCTGGTTTTTGTCTTGGAATCCCAAATCCCGTCCCCTTCCTTTCGTTCGGAGAATTGAGTTGTACCACGTACTTCCCCTCGTAAAATCGCTCTACGCTGCTCTCGATGTCTCTCGTGTCGTCGTCGACTGTTTGGAGCCTTACTTCCTTCCTTAAGCTCAAGTCTGTACACAGTTGAGTTCAGTCCCGTCACTGTCGTCAAGTCTTCCTTAGGGTTGGGGAAACGTCAGCTACCCCACGCGAGGTTCCAAGCTTTTATTTATGCTCTGATATGCCCCTTCGTCTGCGTGCGTGTATGTACGTATATAAATAATCGGGAAAAGGCGACGCACATATATACTTACATCAGCCAGCATTGCCATGACTATATTTGATTAAATTTTCTATCAAATAATTCAGATGTGACCCTCATTAATCTACACAAATTAATTCACATACTTTACATTACTATTGGTAAGTGATAATCATGTCATGTTTGGTCACTGACTCAATGAACTATGAATACAAGAAATCTTTTTAGTTCTCAAAAGTGGACATATCAGTTCAATTCAACTGTTGGTAAGTGATATTCATGTCATGGTGGTTATTCAACAATAAAACACGAATTTTAAATTTAAAAAAAAACCTTACAACTTTAAGAGTAAAATAGAATAATCAATCATCATGTTGCATAATAAATTATCTTCATGCAAATTTCAATTTCTGCAGTTAATCTACTCAAATCTAATAACTAACAATATTAGCTAGATCAAAAATTGGTCATATGTATAAATGAGTCAATCAATAATCACAAACATATTTTTCTACAAAGTAAAAAATTGCATAATCTTTCATGAAAGGCAAAAATGCTTGAAATTTTATAGCAAACAAATAATACCAAAGAGTATTTTTGTGCAAATTATAAATTAAAATATATCAGCTCAATACATCAATCATCCGGATTCTTAAAGGAAGAAGCAGCTCAATACAATAAAGCTAATTCATAAATCTTCAGGTTATGCACCTAATTTAATTTAAAAATTGAAAAATAATAGATTTTCTTTGGACATTAATCTACATCACAAATTAGTTTAAACATAAAAAAGTTTGAATGTTCAAGGATTTCACAACTTGATACAGAGTAGTTGTTGTAACATTTGACTCTTCCTTGACTTTGTAGATGTATTAAATAGTTTAGCTAACTCATCTAATATTTCTTCCAAACAATATTTTCATCATTCAATATCATCATCAAAATATAATTGATATTATCATATTTTTTAATCATGTAGTCTTGAATCAATTCATTATCATCATCTTGAGACTATCAAATCAAAAAAATATCTATCTTCATCTTGTTGATTTGATAGTTATCTCTAGTCATAAAAGTCTAAAGTCATTTGTACTTCAAACAAAATTCTATTATCATTTCCTTTTTGAAAAAAATTTCATGCAAAGTTTTATGATCAATAATTATGTATATTGGGTATATTCTTGTTATCAAACTTGTTAAATTGGGCATCAAGAAATTTTTTGATTTCATGAGTTGTAATAATACAGGAAAAAGTTGGTATAATTGCAAGTGTAATCGTTATGTCCACATTTTGAAAAAATGGCTTCTATGTGCTATTGCCACAAGTATCAAAATCCAAGCTTACAACTTTGGTTGTTGTGCTCAAAAACTCTAAAAACTTGTAGAACAAATTATTTAAAAATATTATTTGAAAATACAAAATTGTAATCTTGTCTTTAATATTTCAATAATTCTAGAATAAAATTTTTGAAATTTTTTGCACTCATTTTAATATTTTTGAATTATTTTTCTCCATCTATATTTTTTTGTACAAGACTGCAACAAATTTATCTCATATTTTGTGTTTTAATATTATGTCATAAATAGGAATAATAACACACACAAGAGAAAAAAAACATTATAGCTCATACTAGAATCACTATGATGTAATCTCAAAATTTGAAATATCCATAACATAAAACATATGAACACTAGAAGTATCAAATAATAATAGACATACTAAAAAAGCTAAAGTATCTAACTTGTCTATGTGGAGTATTGCCAAGATAGATGAGACTAATACTAATTAATTATAAATATATACATCATATATATAAATAGATTTTGTTACTATCAGAAAACATTATTTTGTTAACATAAGTTATCTTCTTCAAACACAATCTACTGTTTGTTGATAGTGTAAACTTTTGAATAATCATATTTTCTTGCTAAGCAAATAATTGTTTTAACCTAGAGTTTGATTTAAACTTTTTGTTTTTTCTGCAAACTTCTGAATCCAGCCATGTAATTATGCAATTGATTTGAGTAAAACTTGAAGTAATAAAAAAAAAAAAACTATTTGAAAATCCCAACTTGAAAATTGTGTAGTAACCAAAAGTATAAAATAATGAGTAGGAAATTTCATGCAAAATGATGAAATCTTTAAGGTGTTCACATTAGAAATACATCAAAGATTTGACAATCACAAATCAATTTAAAAATATAAATTATAACTTGCTCAAGATTGTTTCACATAAAACTTTATCAACACAAATACATAAATTTACATTAGGAATCCAAGGGATGTTAGAAGTGATTTCATATAGTATCATTAACTTCATGGTGATTGATTAAATGGTACCACATATGCATTCCAAACAATGTGTATCAAATGAGTGCCAAAGTCACATGTTTTATGGAGAGTGATACATGAACACTTTGTTATTACATGTAATCAAACCTTTATAGTTGCATTTCTTTGTACCTCCACTCAATTTATATTGGAGTAAGGATTTCTTATGTTAATGTTATGTTTTTAGATATATGTTGATCACTTTTAGTATGACCATTTTTTCACCTAACTTTGATCATTTTAGTGCAATGAAACCCCTAATGAAATGTAAGCAACCATATGTTCTTTTAATAATATTCTAATAGAGATTTATTCAAAGTGTTAACTTAAATATTTCATACTTAGTCTTTTAAATAGAAAATTATAGTGTATTTTTTATTAATAAATATTTTAAAGAAAAATTTAATAAAAATATTGATTTTGTATATGTAAATATTTTTTTAATTTGAAATTTGTACATTGATATGAACTCATAAGCAAAGAGTGAGAATAATGAATTATTTGAATAAATATTATCACGAAATGATCAAACATATATATATCAAATGCAAGAATTTGAGGGACGTGTTATGTGCTAAATTAAAACATTTTTTTATAGAATTTATCATTTAAATGATTTATAATAAAAATATTTCCACAATTCTGATTGATAAATGTCAGATTAGGTTGATTTGGATAAAATTTGCAAGCTCTGTAATCTTACATATTTGAAACTATTCATGTGTGATTTTCACTTTTGTGAAGTATAATTTTGTTGTTGTGTTTGTAACATGCAGATTATTCACTTGAGACTATTGTTTGAAGTGTAAGACTTATTCTTGAAATGTGAGAATTGCGTTTCACACTCGTAAACTGGACATGAATAGCTTCGGCCTTCACTTCAAGAAATGTTGATTTCTCGTTCCGCCTCGACCCATTACCGATTCTTCCAATCAAGTTGAGATTTCGACCTAGATGTAACATTCAAAGAAAAAAAACTTTAAAAATCACTAGATTGGTGGTTGTACATAGTTTCAATGATACTCTAAAGATTATCTCCCAACGTCATAATGCGACGGGACGGTTGTATCATTTGTGTACTAGTACTTCGAACTCTTGAAAAGAGAGCATTCCCACTTTAATATGTTCACAAGGGTCGCACTTCCGGGCTTCAATCAACATTAAAATCTATCAAAATACTAATACTAACACTATAATGTAGTCAGGAGGCATGTCAAAGACTAGCATTTATGTCCAAGTCGCGGAAGAGTGGTAAAGATGAAACATCTTAGTCAGGACCATCAACAGAGGGAAAGATATGCACACTACATGGGCCTTCCAAACTTCATTCCGTACTGAGGAAACACCCGGGTTATAGCACTTCACTTGTACACCCAGAGGCAACCCTTGCACTGAAAAGGGTGCAATACCTAGGAGGAATCTACCTAATCTACGTAATTCTACTTTCTAAGTTTGTAAATTCTGCCAGCCTTGAGTATAGTCTTCCCACAGTTGGCTTGAGGGAAGAGCGTCCAGAGACGTCAATTGGTGCTTCTACAATTTTGACCACTTTGACGGTTGGATGATACGTTGTGATGGACCTCAGTAAATAACGGCTTCTCAGAACTGGCTGTTGCCCACAAACATAAATCTAAAGCTGTGATGGGCTAGCCTGATGATCGTGAGATCGGGGCATCTTTGGATACGCTGTCCTGAGATTCGATGGTTCGCTCGGGTAAAAGATGCACAAAAGCTGTAGGAGAGTACTCTACATGCTGTATGCAGAAGCATTGTTCTGCTTCAAACGCTCCAGCTTTTTGATGACAGGAATCGTTTCGGAATATCTGCTGGTATTCATGAGCAACATGCTCAACACATCTAGAGTTTCTTCGAGTTCTGGGTTATCCGGACCGTACTCCCTCTCTTGAATGTCCACGACTCTGTACATCATATCAACAGCCTCCTCGTCTTTGTCATGCTCGTGTAATATAGAAGCCAGAAAGCTGCAAGCTTCAGCTGCATCAGAAAAGCAGAACAGGTGTGTCATGATAGCTGCAACAATAAATGATCCCACCTACTGATCTCGGCAAAACGAAAAAGCAACTCAGGAAGTATAGAGAAAAAAAACTCTCCTAAGACTTACCAACACTAATATGGTGTTTTCCGTAGGCTTTCTCCCTTATTCGAAGAGATTCACGGGCAAGAGGTTCTGCTTCTAACTGCCTGTCAGGCTGCGCGTGCAGAAGGGTAGCTAAAAGTTGCAAAACGACTGACACTTGTGGCGCATCCGGGCCGAGATTTGCCGTTAATATTTTCAAGCTCTTCCTTAACGCACTTTCTGACTTTTTCCACTCTCCGTTTTCAGCATAGTGTTCTGCAAGCTTCTCCAGATGCTCAACCTGTTGAGATGAGTAATACTCTAGTAACCTTTTGTCCTTCAGGCCTGTTTTCTCCAGTATCTCATTCATCTCTTCAGTTCTGGAAGTCACAAGATTGTTCTAGTCAGCGCATGAACAACAGTGTTCAACCATAGGACGAAATTTCCAATCAAAATGCACAGCAAGCAGACACAATTATCACCAACAACGTGATGCTATAAACCCTGCACACACCTTCCTAGCACATTGAGAAGAGCTGCTAGGTCCACTCGAACGGTATCAAGGTTTTCGTCCTCTGCAAAATCTGGACATCTCTCTATGGTTTGCAAACCCTTTTTGAACAAGTTCACAGCTGCATCGAATTCACCTGCAATATCCCAAGATAGTACTGAGAAAACATGGAGGTCGATCTCTTATGAAGTATGAAGATGTGTGGTTACATAAAAACAGCAATACAAAGGACGAAAAAAGTAAACCGTTTCAAATGAAAATGCACAGTTGTGTGCAAATAGGGTAACATCCAAGACTGTCGAGAGAGTCAATGGAGTGTTAAAGGAATGATATACAGCAATCTGAACGAGGAGCGATGCATGGTCTTTAAAGTGTACGGCGCTGGTGCAACGTTCTAATCTAATAGAATGTAGCCTAAATCCAAGCTCCATCTATGAGCTTCCTCATGCATAAACCTCCCGAAGATGTTCAAACTTCCATTCCACACATAAAGTCCTATACCATAATAAGTACGGATCGAAGCAGGAACATCTCGACGACACTCAGATATATGTCACTACGAACTTCCACGAAATCTCCTATAAGCGTGTAAAAGAATGGACAAAGAGCGTGCGCAACATGCTTCTAAACAAAAAACTCAAGTTTTCCTTCCAAGCTCCACAAGACTTCAAATGGTATTACCACACGTGTATCAAAAAGAAACCACAATGATCAATTCCATGCCAGTTTCTACTGGTAGCAGTTACGACAACATTTGGGGAATGGCAGCGATAAAAAGCATTGAGAAATTGTCATATGACGACTTTCCAACTCAAACAAGTAAAGAGCATCCTACGACAATAGCTAGTTCGCTGGTAGTAATATGACGCTTAGAGAATAAGAGGTGTATCATACCTTTAGCACTTTTTACTTGGGCTAGGACGCATGCTGCCACACCAGCCTTCCCGTCAGCAGCACCGAAGGACTTTTCGGTCAAGTTTAGAGCCCTAAACATGAGTACGCACATACCACCGGAGTGGCCGTTTAATTGCAATGCCACGATCAGAAACTGCACGACGCTCTTCAGAAACTGCATAAGAAAGAAAATAAAAAAAACACTAGATATATAAATAAATATATATATATTGGGGCTTTCGAGGCTTGAGCACCGTTGTATTGTCAATTCTGCTTCGTCAAGCTTTCCATCTTCAAGTAACGAGCTTCCAAGGTGCATAAGAGGAGCAGCCAAATCTTCATCGTCGGCCCCCAATGCATCCTCAGCATGGGCTAAAATTTGTTGGTACATATCAATACTCTGACTCGTCATGTTGAGCTCACTGTATGTATTTGCAAGACCCAGCATGGTTCTCACCATCGACGGAACGTCATCTCCTGGATCAGGATGATGTGGAAGATAAGAACGTTGCTGAAGGCTTCAGTCCCTTCAGTAATGAGAAAAGAATGACAACAAATGCCGTAGCTTTGATCTAACTGGTAACAGGCTACAGAGTACTACCTTGAAGTTCCTTCTTGACGGCCAGACTTTTCTGAAAGAGAGGAAGGGCCTCTCTGGGTTTTCCTAGTTTCAAATACATGGACCCTAGATGCTCCAGTATGTTGCCAGCCACAGCTTCACCATCAGGAATGTTGTCTAAAAGCTCCTTCGTCTGTAAGAGTCACAAAGTTAGTTGACACCAACAATTTTACTGACAGTACGTCCTCCGTTCACCACAACAAGATGCAGACCTATCTGTATCGGACGCTAGTCTCCAAACCAATAGCCTTCATCCTCAAATGCTAAATGAAATATATATTTGATGCCGTGGTCGTCTCCGCAAACTGTGGGAAAATTTGCGTATGAGTTGAGAACAGATAGTAACCTGCTGAAGAAGTTGTTCAGCTGCCTCAGTTTCTCCTAAACGTATGTAAAGATGAGATAAGATATCCAGCATTGCAACCTGCTCCACTCCCATAACTCCATCCTCCAACTGCTCCAGCAAAGCCTCATAATTGCCCTCAACAAGATCCCGGGCTGAATTCGCATCTCCAGAGTCTATCATCTTCTCCACCTCTTTGAATAGTTGCCTGAATTCCTCGATGTCCCCGAACATATCCATCAGCAAATCCTCTATATCACCAACGCCCTCCTCCAGTTGCCGGACAATTTTGTCGGAAGCTGGGTTCCTGCAATTGCCAACCAAATCAGTCATAAATTTCGAGACACTCTCTACTTTGGTCACAATGTGTACTATGCACCAGTTTTGAAGCCAGTCGCGTACGGTGTGGTCAATTTTCGAGCACGTACCTCATTTTGTCAAACAACTTTCCAACCACGTCATTGTCTTCAAGTCCAACAGCAGCGGCAAAACGCTTCAGAAGTTCCTCTTCGGACTCCCCATCTTCAGAATCACCTTCCGACCCTTCTTCCAATTCATTTCCTTCAATCACTTTGTAATTACTCCCGCCCGCAGGTTTGTTGTACTCCCCGCTTATACCCCTGTACTCTCCTGTTTTGGGGTCAAGTACCTCCACCTCGTGCGTGTATCGATCTGAATCTGCATCCCTGCATCTTGGTAGAATGAGCACTAATGGAAGTAAGCATGAGCCCTGAAAACCTCACGAGTCCATGAGTACGATGTATCTTTCACAAAACTACTCACTTACACATTCTGCACACGTGACCAGATTTGCCAAGCAAAAACGGAGTTAAATTCTCACAGCAGCAGGAACACTGGTCATTACTCATGCAAACAATCAACGTCCTTACGTGGCTTTGACGAGACTTCTTTTCCCTTCGCTGCGACGGTGTGTCGCGCACACACCGATGGAATTCTTCACAGACAGTGCACAATTCAAATTCAAAATCACATTTCGGCTCCAGGCCACAGACGAAGCAGGAGGCCTCGAAGGACAGATGCTAGAGGAGGCACATGACGCACTGCCAGATAATGCTCCTGCACTTACTGTTGCAGCAACTTGCTGCAACAACGAAGCCATGTCTAAACACGACTGCAAATTCCCTCCAAACACCTTCAGTACTCAAGTTATCTAGATTCACGGATACGTGGCCTATACCACCGGCAATATGCTCTGGACAATGATGGACTCCAAACTCTGAGAAATTGTTCTGGAGTCAGACTGCCCAAGCAATCTCGTTTCATGCGCCTCTAGTCCGACGGGACGACACGCGATGAACGATGAGTATTTCGTTCCCTTCCCTGCCAACCGTTTCCATAGCCAAGGCCACAACTTCAATTTCTGCGTGGTCTGCCCATCGCTCCGGTGGATAAACCCTAAACCCCAGGGCCCAGGCTCCAAGAGTGAGACATAGGACACCACATCATTTATTCCATGTCCAGACCGATGACGTGTTGTATGTATTCTTGCAACCGTGTTGTCCGATGACCTCTATAAATACAAACGCAAATACAATATATCATGTCATACATTCATTCATAATATGGTAACTCTAGTTCACCATATTATATTATTCTCTTTAGGTTATTGTATAGTATTGTTTTCATTTTACTACCAACACTCGCTAGTACAAAAGTAATGATTATTGGGATGCTTTAATGTTTGTAGACTGTTTTACCGAGATGACTCAAAAATCTTGTGTGCATGAGGATATACTTCTCATTGCCATGCTATTGGGGTATAGCCCCTTGTTACATTTTTGGTTTCATCCATGTATGATTTGATGATTTGTACTTTTTGTTATTTTACTTGGCCATTAGGCTGCTACAGAATATATTTCAGCTGCTTTCCCCATTTGAAAAAACCTAGTGTAGTGCAGAACGAAGTACAACAACCGTTTAACAAAGTGAGGTGGTCCCATTGATGTGGGTCTAAGTGACATGAGGGGAAGAGGATTCTAATCAGTTTTAGAATGTCATTATAACGGATCTGTACTGCATAAACATAATTAAGGGTATTGCTTGTCCATCCCAACTAATCAACCAAGTCTGAATCCGAGTCAGGTTTCTTCTTCATGACCATCCTGAATTCTCCAGTTCTTCTTGGCTTGGACGGTGCACTGATCTCGATACTCCTCGTGGACCCACTACTAGCATCGTCAATATCTATTTCGAGGTCTGAGAGTCTAGACTCCAATCGGTATAGCTGTCGTTATCTGGGAGTCAACCACTCCATCTTCGCGTACAGGTGCACAAAGAAAGAAGAGAGATACACCACACTCTTGTAATCCTATCTCAACTTGGTGGCCATTGCTTGTACATTCTTCACGAAGATCTCTCTCCAGTGAACCCAAATGTCTCCTCCCACGAAACCTTCCACTATCCACACCTTATGCATGCTAACGTAAGTCGTGCACTATGGTGAGAACAACTGGTTCAACGTGAAAGCGACCTTCCATCTGAATACATCTTTGATAAAATTGAAATTGAAATTTCAAAATTTACAAAATTAATCTTGTAATTAAAAATTCTAGTGTATTTTTTAACTCATAACATAAGAAGATCTATTAAACATTTTCACAATTGTGATGTACTCGAAGTATCTAATCTTTATAAGTATATCATGTCAACAGTCAATAATCAATGAAAATTTTTTATACATCTTCATCAATCTTAAATAAATAAATAAATATTAATTCATGTTCATACTCAGACATGTGTTGTTGAAGGGACCGTGAGGACCCTTGTCAAAAAAAGAAGAGAATCTCAAAAAGGATGGGAAGACCACATCAACTGGTAAAGGGATGAAACCAAAGGGGTAGGATGGGGTTAGGCTCCTTTAGAGTATCATAATGGAAAATATGTACTAATGCACCTATAATATCCTAATTATCTAGTTCAAATAGTCGAGCATCCAAAGAAGCATCACCTATTGCGATTACTATTCTATAGATTGCACTAGTGAGTGTTCTCTGTAGGGCAATGGATACACATTGTCTAAACTAGGTTACACAATATGCTAAAGAAAGTGATACCCATGTCGTCTAGTATGGTAGGCTCTCACCACTCTGTCACAAAAGTGTCGAAGTCAACATCCATAGCTCTATATAATTCCAAGACTAGAGGAATAAAGAGATGATTTCTTTGAATACCACTATACTTGTAGACCTTGGCGGTTGTCACTCCACTCATGAAGTGTCAAACTCGGCATCCATATCTCTATATAACTCCAAGGCTAGAGGAACAAAGAGATGACCTTTCTGCATACCACTATATTTGGAGATCTTTGGTCACTCCACTTGTCGCCCATCTAGGAGGATGGATAATCACCGCCACAAAATTATGTCATGTGTAGGATTTATAACCACAACATCTGCAATAGAAATCTGGTTCTTACAAACCAAGTATAAACATATCAACGCTCCCTTCATGTGAAATTCCACCCTCTCATGCCATAACAAACACCACATCCTTAATGGCATCATGGGTAGCTATCCTTTGCACTTCGAATTGGCAACAAATCATATAGACTTTTACTGCATTTAAGTTAGTATCATACTCATATGTGTAATGAAGATGTAGATCGATGGATCGATGTAGAAAAGGTAGTTAATGTGAGTCCAATAGCTCTTATGCATGGTTGAGCCAAGATCCACAAGCTTGCACTCTTGCCGGAGCAAGAGCATATACGAGCCCTAGTAGTACAAGGAATGGCTGGATCCACTAAGATAGAATGTAGAGCTTGTTGAAATTGTCAATCCATCAAGGTAGACTGTAGACCTTTAGTTCAATCGGTGGGCAAAGAGAAAAAAGACGGGAGTTCATATCGTACCTTAGGGGACAAAGCATCCCTTGTTTGGCATAATAGTACTTGTAAGAGAAATGATCCTTCATCCACATCCCTTGCATACATTTCAAGGATGGGTGTATCTGAAATCATAAACATGGAGAATATCAAAGGTACATATAGTGCATAACTAGCCAAAAATGCTATAGATGTCTTCTCCTCCATTGATAATAAGCCTACCTCTCCACACAAAATTGGCAAAGATGTATGTCTTTATGTCAAATCTCTTGTCACACACTCAAAGCTCCCTAGTCTAATGGTGTCACTAAAGATGAACATAATAGAAATACACATGAAGGAGAAACAAGTAGGTAGATTGGTCGATGTGTAATACTACAGGAGAGTAAATCAATGGCAACATGCGGATCCCCTATTAGAGGAAGGTCATCTCCATGTAGTACATACCTGACAAGTGATGTGTCTAGATAGCGTGAGACAAAATCCTCTTTCTTTCACGTAGTACCGATTGCAATCTACGAACGCAGCTTGATACGTTGGTTGTACATTGGAGACATTGACATTCCAAGAATATGTAATCCGAATGTTGATGTTATACATCATGTCATGTCTTGAGAAGGAATTTTCAAAGGAGACCATGCCCTATACTTTGACACTTTGACTCTCAAGCCTACAAGATGGATCACGATAGTCAAGTTGTGAAAGGTCTGACTAATATGGTTTACAAGGCCCACAATGTGTGTATCCTCCGCAAAGGAGATGAACACACAACCTTGCACAGCCAAAGCCATAGACAAAAGAGCTTTATTATGAGTCATTGCAAATAGGGATCATCCCAAAGGATCTTTGAGTATCAATGACAGACTCGAATAATGACTCCCTCATATGAAAAGCCATGTTTATAGAAGTGAAAAGAAGGTGAACCTAGAAGTACAATACGAAAGGAATCAGACTTGACAAAGGTACACCAACCTCTCTAAGTTCTTTAAACATGGATACGCATGAGACGTTATTAAACGCATTATCAACGTCCATCTACAAAACAACCCAATCTAGATGGATATCTATGGATGCTTTAATGCCCAACGATATCGCCTCATAATCTCATGGGTGCCGACTCCAAATTGGTGTGGAAAAAGGTGCTGATGGGTGAGAATGATGTTGAAGAATCATGTCACGATAAATAATGCGCAATAAGACCTCCCCAATATCGATTGGTCTCATGACCCATTGTACTTCTTCATCACGAGAAGCAGACTAGCACCTAGCACTTGACTAATTGACAATGAAATCTCCCTTCTCATACTTGACAATATCATATGGAACAACTCTGTGAAACCAGTAGAGTGATCATCTAACTTAAAAATAATTTCTAAGATGCTGATAAATCATCTCTAACAAGCCTCTTTAGGATAGGTGTGGATTGTGTATAGAGAATTGACAAAAAGTGATATATCAAGACATAATGATTCATATGGCTAATATTTCAAGACCTCTAATGATACTCCCTCATCCATGGATGGATGTAATAGGAGTAAAGAGGAAATAGTATGACTAGCCATATATAAAGTATGAAGTTGTCGCATGGCTCTACTATACTTCCTAGCCTCTCCCAAGATCTTACATTGTTGCAATTGAGCTGAATCATGTGGCTAAACTTGAGTACTAACCTACGTGGCATGTTGTCGTGTTGTGACGCGGCTACTATGAGAAGATGATGACATGTGTCATCTTCATAGCTGTTGTCATGACGGCGATACTTTAGGTTAGGATAACCGAGGACATTGTAAGGCTGTTAAGAGCCGGAGAGATCTAGACACATCACCTTGTTGACTAAGGAGCTTATCTGATTGAAGTGGAGTCGATGTAGGACATGGATAGAGGACAACATGATCCTCCAGATGTACCGATGCCGAGTCCATTTGTGATCAACATCCGGTGTCTTGTAACACTGAAGGCAATGACTCCGGAATGACTTCCAAGATGAGAGATGTCTTCTCAAGACCTCTCCTTGCTTTATATATTGTAGGACTAAATGTAGGAGCATAGTTCTTAGGATAAGTAGGAATTTTTTTGGTTTTTGTGAATAAAACGTTATATTCGGGTTCTCTTGAAGATATTTGTCCGAATATATGGTGGTTAGCTAGGAATACCATTGGGGAGTTCACACGAGTGAATTGCGAGGGAATTTAAGCGCGCGCTTGGGCGACGGATTGGGGAATTGTCGAGAGAAAGTCGATGCCAAGAACTTGCCAAGCGGCCGGAGAGAAGGGAAGCTAGTCAAGAATGTCAAGCGTCGAACCGGAGGAGTTCCAGCAGGAAGAAGTGCGACGATGGGGAGAATTTGACCGCTCATTCTGATGGCGGATTGGACTCCAGCGGAGTTGCTGAGGTTGAAGAACCTCGGTGGAGCGTTTCTGTCATGGCGTTGGGACTATGTGTGCACGGAGCTGTGCGATGAAGTCCGAAGAGGGAAGCCCGACAAAGAATTGGGAGCAGAAGCACATCCGGAGAAGTGGGATGCGAAGTTATGGGCGAAAGCTTTGGGCCGCAACCACGAAGAGGACAAAGGCGGAGTCGATTGGGAGGGATCGGCAATACATACGGCGTTCACTTTTGACGAGCGGAAGTGGTTCAACCCTAGGGAGAGGAAGGGGACGAATGGCTACAAGCTCGACTTAATCAAAGACGTTTTCAGGAGAAAGGTGGCACTCATCTTGAATCAACTCTTCTCACCACAGAGAACAACGTACGTGAGTATGCATAAAGTGAGGATCGTGGAAGGGTTCATCGGAGGAACTATTCGGGTGAACTGGGGAGAGATCTTTGCGAGAAATGTGCAGGCCATGGCAACCAAGCTAAAGGAAGATGATAAGAGTGTAGTCTATCTCTCGTCTTTCTTAGTACACCTGTATGCAAAGTTGGAATGGCTGACGCCTAAGGAGAGGCAACTGTATCGGTTGGAGAGTGGGTTGTCGGACTTGGATGCGGACATCGACAGCGCTAGCAGTGGGTCGATAAGGAGTCTGGGCACGAGTGCACCTCCTGAGCCGAAGAGAACGGGAGAAGTGAGACCGGCGGTGGAGAGCAAGCCTGATTCGGACTCAGACCTGGAGGTGATTAGGACCTCGAGGAAGAGGAAGAGGAAGAGAGTAGTGGAAGACAGTCCCCCTGCCACTCTAGCGGTTCGAAAAGATGTAGGCAAGAAGAAGATGGAAGACGTAGGACCGGCAAAGTCCTCTCGACCGAAGATTATGGCGGTGAAGCCGGGGCCGAAAGCCTCGAAGGAGATTGCCGAACCCCGGCATCGTGCTGCATTTGTCGCCGCAGGTTAGAGGCTGTGGATGGTCCCAGATTCTTTGGAGTTGAACGAGATGGGACCGATGTATATGCCAGGATGGGACCCTCAAGCAGACGCGTATATGGAATTGATTCAAATGATGAACCGTCTGGCGTTGGGAAAGGAGGATCAGTCCATCACGGTGAAGAAGTTGACAGAGAATGTGGACAATGTGTCCAGGGAGAAAACCGAGATGGAGAAGAAGGTTGAAGAGGCGAAGAAGGCCTACGAAGAGATCTGTCGTATTCGTGGTGCGCAGATCCATTTTGTGGAGAAGGAGAATGCTCATCTTCGGGAGACCGTGCAGGACCTAAAACGAAGATTGATTCAGGTGGATGTGGAGGCACCTGCAAAGCTGGAGAACCTCGCCAACAGATGTGCGCAACATCTGTTCACACGGTGTGATCGTGTTGAGACGCAGCGGTTAGAGCAGTTGGTGGCAGCGATGGAAAATCCTGGAGACACGAAAGACCGGAGGAAGGAGATGTACAAAGCGTTGGGTCGGGATTTCCGGGAAGCCATGGCTCTTCATCGACAGGAGATTGATGCAGATGTACAGGAGATGCAGTTAGGAATCGAAGCATTCACGCAAGCGTGCCAGGCGCGATCGGCGGCTTAGATCAGAGTAGAAGACTTAGGAGAGAGCGATCCGTGTAGGAGACAGTTAGCTTAGCAGTTAGGAGTAGCAGTTAGAACATTCATTATAAATAGTCGTAGGAAATAAAGTGATGGATCTTTATCTTTGCAAGTGTCCAAATTGTTGGATTACAAATTGTAGTCAGGGTAGAACGAGCACTCGAGGAGCTAGTGTCTGCAGGCTGACATTGTGACGACTGAAGCGTATATTCGTGAAGTTATCCGGGTATTCGTCCACGAGCTGAGCCTGTCTGTAGCATCAGAAGTACTCTAGACGGTGTTTCGCCGAGACACAAACTTGTAAAGAGAGAGATCCCCATCCCGAAGTAAAGCAAATTACTGCACTGTATTTGTTGTGTCTGTGGAATTGGTGATGTGATGGGTTTTGTGAAGGAATTGAGTTTATACCGATTACCTTCTCTGTGAATGCTCTTTGGACTCTGCAATCCAGAGTCAGAAAGAAGTCTAAACGCTTACTTCCCTTCTTCGCTAGTGTAGTTTGATCCTTCATTCCCTTGGGAACGAATCAATCTATACGAATTCGGACTGAATAGTGCTCACCATGCTATTACACTAAAGAAGTCCGAAATCCAAACTATGCCACATGGCTAACATGCGTAGGTTGCATATTTTGTTATCTTATCCTAACCAATTCCTAACAGACGTCTAGCACACAATCTGATCCACCAATGCATGGTAGCCACCTCGTCATTTACCTTTTGCTTTTTGAATAGTGCACACCACTATCTTGTCTTTTTGTGATCTAGTGACTACTCTATGCTTTGGTTAAACTAACTATGGCTAACCAAGATTGGTTACAAATCTCCTCCCATTTAAGTCGCAACGTCCTCATTGCAAGAAGACTCAAAAGTTTCTACAAGTATCTTGACATTTATAAGATTTGCCAATGGTTCCCAAGTAGCTTCATAAAGTGGATAACCTTTCCATTGGACTAGATATTCCACTTTTGGGTTCCGTTGACCTCTTGTCCGTTTCTTGAGGATTCTCTCAACCTCATATTTCTCTACACCATCAATCATGGTTGATAAAGGAGGAGGTCGATGTGGGTTGCCAAAGGAAGGAGATTGTGGTGTATACTTCCTCAAGAGACACATGAAAAATGGGATGTATTTTCATGTGTGTTGGTAACTCTAACTTGTAGGCAACTTCTCCAATCCGTAGGACAATCAAGAAAGGTCCAATAAACCGTGAACTTAACTTTCAAACCTCTATTAATGACAAATTGGTAGTTGACAACCACACCTGATCACCTTTTTGAAACTCCACATGTCGTCGATGAGCATCAGCATATTGTTTGTGACGATTTTGGGCAATGACTAATTTTTGCTTTGCTTGATGCACTCCTCGTTGGACTCGTGCCACAAACTCGTTCACCGCTTCAACTTGGGTTGATGGTTCCTGCATGTGACCAACACTCACCAAGCTAGATGGTGTGATGGGGTGTTCTCCATACATCAAGAAGAAAGGGCTGACTTTTGTGGATTCATTGATTGAGTTATTATAAGCAAACTCAATCAAGGGTAAAAGTGCATCCCAAGCTTCTTGCTCCTCCAAAGTGAAAGCTCTAAGCATATCCTCAATAGTTATATTTGCTCTTTCAGTTTGCCCATCTATTTGAGGATGATAAGCTGTGGACATGGCTAGTTTTGTTTTTAATAGCCCAAATAGGGTATTCCAAAACATGCTAGTAAATTGAGTGCCCCTATCAGTGATGAGAACTGTAGCTAAACCATGTTGAGCAAAAACTGCATCCATATAAATTCGAGCAAGTTCGGTGCGCAAAGAATCGCCTTTTGTTTTGGGCCTAATGTAGATCATCTTGCTCAATTTATCCACAAAAATGACTATCGAATCATAACTTGTAGACGTCATTGGTAACTCACATACAATGTCCATACTGATGTGCTCCCATCATCTAGTCGGTGTTGGTAGAGGTTGTAGTAGACTTGCTGGTTTCTGATTGCTAGCCTTCTTTTGTTGACAAGCCACACAACTTTGAACATTGCTGGTGATGTCCTCTCTTAGTTTTGGCCAAAAGTATACCCGTTGGACGCCTTCAATGGTCTTCTCCACTCCTACATGGCCAGCAATAGCTAAATCATGTGCCTCCTCTAACACTGTTGTACGGAGAGCAACATTTGAGGGTATCCAAATCTTTCTCTTATAGAACGCCAATCCCCGTTCTAAATGTGCTCGACCCTGCTGAAGGGCTTGTGCAATCTCTTCATCCTCCTTGGTAGCTCGATTCAAGTTCTCCCACCATTCAGAATGAATCTTCACCTCCGTGATGTGATTAATGCACGGCATTCGTGTCAATGCATCGGCCAGCTGCTTCTTCCCCTCCACATATACGATCTTCGTGTTGAAACGCTGTCGCCATTCAGCCCAACAAATCTGCCGCTTTGAGAAGTCCTTTTGAGTTTCTAAATAATCCAAAGGCTTGTGGTTTGTCTCAACCACAAACTCCTTTTCTCCGAGATAGTGCTTCCAATGTTTAGTAGCCAACACAATGGCTAACTCCTCCCTCTCTGTGGTATGATAGTTTTGCTCCGCCGGCAAAAGTTTTTGTGAAAAGAAAGCAATTGGGTGCCATCCATCTTTCCATTCTTGTTGTAACACTCCTCCACCTGCCACACCTGATGCATCTGTAGCAAGTTTTGTTGGTCTACCGGGTTCATACCATTTAAGGATTGGTGCATGTAAGAGCGCATCCCTCAAAGCCTGAAATGCAATCTCTTGGTATGCACACCCCATTGCCATTTCTGCCCTTGACCTAAGAGATTTGTTAAAGCTTGAGCAATACGAGCAAAAGCTTCCACAAATCTTCTAAAGAAGCCGGTTAAACCCAAGAAACTACGTAGTTGAGTCTGATTCTCTGGAGCACTCCAATTGTGAATGGCTTCCACTTTGTCACTCATGACTTGGATGCCATCCACACTAACTCTATGGCCTAAGTAATCTACTTCTCTTTTGCCAAACTCACATTTTGACATCTTAGCATACATCTTATTTTCTCTCAACACTTGGAGTACTTCTCGCAGATGTTTATGATGATCTTGTAAGGATTTGCTATATATCAAGATATCATCTAAAAACACAATCATTGATTTATCTAGATATTTACGAAAAATATCATTTATTAGTCGTATGAATGTGGCAGGGGCATTGGTTAAACCAAATGGCATAACTAGATACTCAAAATGTCCATATCTAGTTCTAAAAGCTGTCTTTTGTATCTCTTCATCCGCCACTCTGATTTGATTGTATCCGCTTCTAAGATCAAGTTTGGTGAAATTCTTAGCTCCATGAAGTTGATCAAACAAGTCATCCATTCGCGGTAATGGATACTTGTTTTTCACCGTTTGTTGATTTAGAGCACGATAGTCCATGCACATCCGCATGATGCCGTCCTTCTTCTTCACAACACTGGAACAACACTGGAGCTCCATATGGTGACACACTAGGTTGGATAAACCCCTTCTCCAACAACTCTTCCAATTGTGCCTTGCATTCCTCCAGCTCGTTTGGTGCAAGTCGATAGGGATTTTTACAAGGAGGAGAACTTACTGGTAAGATCTCTATCTTGTGATCCACTCTCCTTCTTGGTGGTAAACGTGGAGGCAAATCATCTGGAAAAACATCTTGAAACTCATTCAAGATACAAGTTAATTCCTCATGTATAAAAGATTGCTCTTTTGGAGCAGTTACATCTCTTATTAGGCCCAAAAAACATACATCTTTGTGACTGATAGTAGTTCTTCCTATCACATATAGAGGTAAGTTTTTTTGTTCTGATCTAAGTCTATCTCCAAAGATCCTCCAACTTATAGTTTTTACTATCTTCCTTTGCCAATCTACCTCAGGATTATATTTTTCCATCCAAGGCATACCCAAAATAGCATCATAGCGAGCTAATTGAATTACTCTCCACTCCAACGATTCCTTGTATTGCCCAATCTTCAACTCCACTTTCCTAGAAATGCTTTCAATGCTCTATGTTTGCCTATTTGACAACTCTACCTTTTCACTCTCATCTTTCTCTAAAGCTAATCCCAACTTTATAGCAATAGATCGAGATAGGAAATTTTCAATAGCTCCTGGATCAATCAATACTCTCACTTTTACTCCTTCTATCTCGCCATCCGTCACAATCAAACATGTTTCCTTCTTTCTCAAACCATTTACCTCATGTTTGTGTTTCCTTCTCTCGCCTTTCCTCCTTTTCATCGAACTAGTAAGGTCGCGAGGCAAGGTTACTGGTGCTCGTCGTTTCCCGGATTTCCATCGGTCACTTCGTCTCCACCTTCAAGATTGTTGAGAGCTCGTCGATAGGGAGGTCTAGCTCCCCTTGCTAGAACTCGGGTACGGCACTTCATGGCAATGTGACCAAATCTTCCACAATTATAGCATTGTCTCATTTCTCGTCTTCCCTCCACTCAGTCTCCTCCTCTTGAATTTATTTCTCGATGAGCATTCGAGTTACGATGATCTCCTCCTTGTGCGTTCACTCCCCTTGGAATGAAATCTTCTCTCCTCCTTATGTTGCCCAACTCCATAGGCATTGGTCCATAGTATTGATTCGTGGGAATTAATACCTCTCCACCGTTGTGGTAGACGTTGAACATTCATTGTGCACAAGCAATAGCCTCGTTCAAGTTGCTTGGATTGTCCCGAATCATCTCCTGTTGAATCTTTTTCTTCAACCCTCTCTTGAATAAATCAAAGGCTTCAGCTCCACTCATATCTCGGATCTGAATTCGAAGATCTCGAAATTCCTCAATGTACTCCTCCACACTTCCCTTCTGTTTAAGTTTCCACAACCTCATCCGTGTTGTGATGATGGAATCCATTGCTTGAAAATTCTGAAGAAGACCTCGTTTCATTGCACTCCAAGTAACTTGTTGGCCTGACTCATTGAGCTCCATCATCCAACCCTGAAACCAAGTAGACGCTTTCTACAATAACAAAGTACGAACAAAAAGACCTGCAATGTGATCGTTGATATTGAACAAAGCAAGATGGTACTCCATTCTCTCAATCCAACTGTAACACTAGGGAAGTGAGGAGAGACCACCCGAATAGCTCAAGGAATTCTGAAGTTGAGAGATCCCTCAATGGTCTCTCTTTCTCCATATATAGTCCTCAAAAAGGTACAAACTAGATAAGGTTACACAACCATCATCCACTCAAATCCTTGTGGATCGATGATGTGCCGGATATCCCTATGAGCACACGGATTGCTGACGTGTACTCCAACTAACACACAAGAAACCCAACCTAAAGAGCACACAGATTGCTGACGTGGCACCTTTAGATACTCCACTAATAGTCAACTGAAGACCATCTATCTCCTCCTTGCGTAACCTCTACTTTAGTTCTCATTAACTAAAGATGGTTACAAATCTCCCTCCTTTTAAGATGCAATGTCCTCGTTGCTCACATGTTCAAACTCTTGAACAATCAAAGGTGCATTGGCTAAGTTCTTTGCCGGTTCCCAAGTTGATTCATATGATGGATATGCCTTCCATTGAACCAAATACTCCGTTTTTGGGTATCTGTGACCCCGAATCCGTTTTTTGAGAATCTTGTCCACCTCAAATTCTGCCTGATCTGCTACCATAGTAGGTAAAGGAGGAGGGGTTGATGGATTTGTGAACTGCTTGGGACGTGGTACATGTTTTCGCAACCGTGAAACATGAAATACGGGATGTATTTTCATATGCAACGGGAGTTCTAACTTGTAAGACACCTCGCCAACAAGTTTCAACACCACAAAAGGACCGATGAATCGAGGGTTAAACTTTGGTGTTTCTACAAGTGACAAATTGGTCGTGGATAGCCAAACTTGATCTTCTTCCTGAAAATTCACCTCCCTGCGATGAGCATCTGCATATTGCTTTTGTCGATTTTGAGCAATTACCAACTTCTCCTTTGCTTGATGCAGTCCTTTGTGTATGTGCTCCACAAAATCATTGACTGCCGCAACTTTGGTTGAAAACTCCTGCTCCTTAGGAATTCTCAACAAACTGGAAGGTGTCAAAGGATGAGCACCATACATCAGATAAAATGGAGACACTTTTGTGGGTACATTAACAAAATTGTTATATGCAAATTCCACTAGAGGCATAAGAGTATTCCACTCTTGTTGTTCCTCCCAAGTGAATGCTCGCAACATATCCTCTATTGTTCTATTGGCCCTCTGTGTTTCACCATCCGTTTGAGGATGATAGGCTGTAGACATTGCTAGCTTTGTTTTGAATAAACCAAACAAGGTTTTCCAAAACAAACTAGTAAAATGAGTTCCTCTGTATGTAATTAAGACTTTGCTTAATCCGTGATTCACAAAAACTGCATCTAGGTACAGATGAGCAAGTTGTGGTGCTGTCATTGTCTTTGTGGTAGGTCACATGTGTATCATCTTACTCAATTTATCCACAAAGATCACAACTGAATCATGTCCTAAAGAGATTTTTGGTAACTCACATACTAGATCCATAGTAACATGTTCCCATCGTTGTTCAGGAATGGGAAGAGGTTGTAATAAACCTGCAGGTTTTTGATTCCATGCCTTATTTTGTTGACATGCGACACAACTTCGAACATATGCCTTCACATCTTTCCGCATCCTTGGCCAATAGTACACTTGTTGTATGCTCTCCAAAGTCTTTTCAGCTCCCACGTGCCCCGCAATGGCTGTATCGTGGCCTTCTGACAATATCATTGTGCGTAAATTTGGATCTTGTGGGATCCATATACGCTGTTCCTGAAATGCTAGACCTCGAACCTTCCTTGCCATATGTGCTTGAAGTGCTTTCATGATCTCCTCATCCTCCTTTGTTGCAGCCATCATTTGATACCATCAATCAACTTGGAT
Source organism: Marchantia paleacea (assembly GCA_014180765.2). Lineage (NCBI taxonomy): Eukaryota > Viridiplantae > Streptophyta > Marchantiopsida > Marchantiales > Marchantiaceae > Marchantia > Marchantia paleacea. The sequence goes on from MUAA02000060.1 coordinate 450,182, forward strand.
TTTCACCTCTACGATGTTGTTGAGACACGGCATCCGCGTGAGAGCATCTGCAAGTTGTTTCTTTCCCTCGATGTAGACAATCTTCATGTTGAACCGTTGTCTCCATTTTGCCCATCGAATTTGTCGTTTGGAGATGTCTTTTGAGTCTCCAAATACACCAATGGCTTGTGATCCGTTTCCACCACGAACTCCTTATCTCCCAAGTAATGTTTCCAATGCTTTGTGGCTAGAACAATGGCTAACTCATCTTGTTCAGTTGTGTGATAGTTTTTCTCAACTGCCACCCACGTTCAGGAGAAAAAGGCAACCGGATGTCAACCATCCTCCCACTCCTGTTGAAGAATTCCACCCATTGTTGTGCCTGATGCATCGGTCGCCAACTTGATTGGTCGATTAGGATCATACCACTTGAGAATAGGTGCATTCAAAAGTGCATCCTTCAACGATTGAAAAGCTATCTCTTGTGTGTTCCCCATCTCCATTTTTGACCCTTTCCTAGCATAGATGTTAAGGCTTGGGCAAGGCGTGCAAAAGCTTTAACAAATCTACGATAAAATCCTGTAAGACCTAAATACTCTTAAGTTGAGTTTGATCCTCTGGTGCTGTCCATTTCTGTATGGCTTCTATCTTCTCACTCATCACTTGGATTCCCTCCGATGTGACTCGATGGCCTAAATAATCTACTTCCGATTTGCCAAAGTCACACTTGGAAGCTTTAGCATATAACTCATTTCTCTCGCAAAACCTGGAGTACCTCTCGTAAATGTCGCCTATGATCTTCTAAGGTTGTACTATATACCAAAATATCTGTAGGAGCATAGTTCTTAGGATAAGTAGGATTTTTTTGGTTTTTGTGAATAACAAGTTATATTCGGGTTCTCTTGGAGGTATTCGTCCGAATATATGGTTGTTAGCTAGGAATACCATTGTGGAGTTCACACGAGTGAGTTGCAAGGGAATTTAAGCGCGCGTTTGGGCGGCGGGTTGGAGAATTGTCGAGCGAAGGTCGATGCCAAGAACTTGCCGAGCGGCCGGAGAGAGAGGAAGCGAGCTGCAATGTCGAAGCGTCGAGCTGGAGGAGTTCCAAGAGGGAAGAAATGCGACAATGGGAAGAATTCGACCGCTTATTCTCATGGCGGATTGGATTCAAATGAGTTGTTGAGGCTGAAGAACCTCGGTGGAGCATTTCTGTCATGGCGATGGGATTATGTGTGCCCGGAGCTGTGCGATGAAGTCCGGAGAGGGAAGCCGCTTACAGCAATTGGGAGCAGAGCACATCCGGAGAAGTGGGATGCGAGGCTATGGGCGAAGGCCTTAGGACGCAATCACGAAGAGGACAAAGGCGGAGTCGATTTGGAGGGATCGGCAGTGCATACGGCGTTTACCTTCGACGAGCGGAAGTAGTTCAACCCTAGGGAGAGGAAGGGAACGAATGGCTACAAGCTCGACTTGATCAAGGATGTATTCAGAAGGAAGGTGGCACTCACCTTGAATCAGCCTATTCTCGCCTTGAGAGAACAACGATGTGAGTATGCATAAGGTAAGGATCGTGGAAGGGTTCATCGGAGGTACTATCCGAAAGTGAGGCGGGAGAGATCTTTGCGAAGAATGTGCAAGCCATGGCAACGAAGCTAAGAGAAGACGATAAGAGTGTAGTCTATCTCTCGTCTTTCTTAGTACACCTGTATGCGAAGTTGGAGTGGCTGACGCCTAAGGAGAGGCAACTGTATCGGTTGGAGAGTGGGTTGTCGGACTTGGATGCGGACATCGACAGCGCTAGCAGTGGGTCGACAAGGAGTCTAGGCACGAGTGCACCTCCTGAGCCGAGGAGAACAGGAGAAGTGAGACCGGCGGTACAAAGCAAGCTTGATTCGGACTCAGACCTTGAAGTGATTGGGATATCGAGGAAGAGGAAGAGAGTAGTAGAAGACAGTCCCCCTGCCACTCTAGCGGTACGAAGGGACGTGGGCAAGAAGAAGATAGAAGAAGTAGGACCGGCCAAGTCCTCTCGCCCGAAGATGATGGCAGTGAAGCCGGGGCCAAAAGCCTCGAAGGAGATTGCGAGAACCCATGGCATCGGGTACTACAATTTGTCACGTAAGTTGAAGTCGTGGTGGTCCCAATATTGCTAGAGTTGAACGAGATGGGACCGATGTATATGCCAGGGTGGGACCCTCAAGCAGACGGGTATATGGAGTTGATTCAGATGATGAACCGTCTGGCGTTGGGAAAGGAGGACCAGTCCATCGCGGTGAAAGAGTTAACAGAGAATGTGGACAAGCTGGCCAAGGAGAAAACCGAGATGGAGAAGAAGGTTGAAGAGGCGAAGAAGGCCTACGAAGAGATCTGTCGTATTCGGGGTGCGGAGATCCATTTTGTGGAGAAGGAGAATGCTCATCTTCGGGAGACAGTGCAGGACTTAAAACGAAGATTGATTCAGGTGGATGTGGAGGCACCTGCGAAGCTGGAGAACCTTGCTAACAGATGTGCGCAACATCTGTTCACACGATGTGACCGAGTTGAAGTGCAGCGGTTAGAACAGTTGGTGGCAGCGATGGAGAATCCTGGAGACTCGAAGGATAGACGGAAGGAAATGTACAAGGCATTGGGTCGGGATTTCAGGGAAGCTATGGCTCTTCATCGACAGGAAATCGCAACAGATGTACTGAGTGAAATGCAAGTTAGAATCGACGCATTTACGCAGGCAGCAGAGGTGCGATCGAGCGGCTTAGATCAGAGTAGAAGACTTAGGAGAGAGCGATCCGTGTAGAAGACGGTTAGCTTGACAGTTAGGAGTAGCAGTTAGAACATTCATTATAAATAGTCGTAGGAAATAAAGTGATGGATCTTTATCTTTGCAAGTGTCCAAATTGTGGGACCGCAAATTGTAGTCAGGGTAGAACGAGCAACGAAGAAGAGGTGGTGTCGCAGGCCGACGCTGCGGACGATCGAAGCGTGTATCCGTGAAGTTACCCGGATATTCGGCCCACGAGCCGAGCCATGCTGTAGCATCGTAAGAAGTACTCTAGGAGGTGTTTCGCCGAGACGCAAACTTGTAATGAGAAAAGATCCCCATTCAAGTAAAGCAAATTGCTGAACTACATTTGCTGTGTCGTGAAATTGGTGCTGTGATGGGCTTGTGAAGGAATTGAGATTGAATCAATTGCCTTCTTGGTGAATGCTCTTCGGACTCCATGATCGAGTTAGAAAGATGTCTAAATGCTTATTTCCCTTCCTCGCTAGTGTGGTTTGATCCTTCATTCCCTTGGGAACGAATCAATCTATACGAATTCGGGCTGAATAGTACTTACTGTGCTATTACAATATCATCCAAAAAGACAATAACAGATTTGTCTAAATAAGGACGAAAAATATCATTCATTAATCCCATGAATGAGGCACGTGCGTTAGTGAGACCAAAAGGCATCACTAGATACTCAAAGTGACCATACCTAGTACGAAAAGCTGTCTTATGAACATCTTCATCAGCAATTTGAATCTGATTGTATCCGCTCCAGAGATCCAATTTGGTGAAGTACTTCGCTCCTTGAAGTTGGTCAAACAAATCATCCATTCGAGGCAATGGATACTTGTTTTCCACCGTTTGTTGATTCAACCCACGATAGTCAATGCACAATCTCATACTCCCATCCTTCTTCTTCACAAACAGCACAGAGGCTCCATAAGGTGAAATGCTTGGTTGTATGAACCCCTTTCTCAACATCTCCTCCACTTGAGCTTTACATTCCTCCAACTCATTTGGAGCCAAACGGTATGGAGCTTTGCACGTTGGAGTGCTTCCGGGTATCACCTCAATCTTATGATCTACACGCCTCTTAGGTGGCAACCCTGCAGGTAGATCATCTGGGAAGACATCATGATACTCTGTAATAATATCGCTCAATGATTCCGGAATGTATAGATTGTCCTTAGAACCATCAATATCTCTTATAAGTCCCAAGAAACATACATCACCTCTAGAAATGTCAATCTTACCAATCACAAAGAGAGGTAAGCTTCTATTCTGAGATCTGCTTCTATCTCCGTAAATCTTCCATCCACTATTTTTTACTACTTTCTTTCTCCAATCTATCTCCGGATTGTATTGCTCCATCCACGACATTCCTAGGATGACATCATATCGAGCTAATCGGATTACTCTCCATTCAATCTCTTCCTGGTACCCACCTATGGCTAGTTGTACACTCTGTGCTAATGTCTCAATTGGTTCAGTTTGGCCATTTGGCAACTCCACTTCCTCACTCACATCCTTCATCAAACTCAATCCTAATTTCATTGCAACAGACCGTGATAGAAAATTTTCTGTTGCTCCAGGATCAATTAGGACTCTCACCTTGTGTCCTTCCATCATCCCATATGTGACAATCAATCGTGCTTGTTTCTTGCTCCCTCCATGAGCTTCCAATCGTTGTCTTCTTTCAACCCCGCCTTTTCTTTGTTTAGTGGAACCAGTAAGGCCGCGAGGCAAGTTTACTGGTGATCTTCGTTTTCGTGCAAGATCTCATCTTCATTGTCGTACTCCCTTCCTTCCATATTGTTGAAAGGCCTTCGCAACATAGGTCTTCCTCCGGGTGGTCCTGATCGAGTTCTATAGAACTTGGCAATGTGACCTATCCTCCCACATGTATAGCATTGACGATTGTCGCGAACCCCCATTCCTCCTCGATTAACCGTTCCATTATTTGCAGGAAGATCCGACAAATTTGGAATAAATGGTCGACGATTATCACCTCCATACCTAGACGGTGGTCCACGTGGTGGTGCATATCCTTCCATACATCGAAGGTTTCCCAACTCCATGGGTGTTGGGCCAAGTGGTTCTCAAACATTGCTTGATGGTTCACCGTGTGTGATCCCATAAGCACCTGAAATCCGTTGAGCAAATGCGATTGCTTCATTCACCGTGGATGGATTACTCACCATCACCTCCTTTCGCACTCTCTCCTTCAGACCTTGTTGAAGACATCTAAGGCTTCTGCTCCACTCATATCCATAATGGATACTTGAAGATCACGAAATTCTTCAATGTATTCATGTATGCCTCCTTTCTGCTTCAAATCCCACAACTTCATTCTTGCGGTTTGAAGGGAATCCACCGCTTGAAAGTTCTAAAGAAGTCCCTCTTGCATCCCACTCCATGAAATAGAAGCACCTCGTTCTGAAAGCATTCATTCCCATGTAGTGTACCATGTAAGAGCCTTATCCATGAGGTAAGACCGCATGAATATTCCTGTAGTAAAATCAGAAACATGAAAATGTGATAGATGTATATTCATCCTCATGATCCATCCCTCCAAAACTCCCATGGCCCTACTGCTCTAGTAGGCTTCCACCTTACATGACTTTCCCATCCGAAGTAAGAGATTGGCTTGATCTTCCATCTCTTGAAGTCGTCTCATATTTGCCTCTTCGTTGGCAATAGCAGTCGCTTGCGGTTGGGATTGAGTCTCTTGTATCGGAGTTTCCACTTTCATCTCACCAACTTTCACTCTCTAATGTCGAGATCTTGTCCTCCATGGCTTGTTGCTTTGTATGTCCATCTACAATAGCTTTTCTTAACTCTTTCATTTCTATCATGATTGAGTTCAGAACTTCACTCATAGAAACTGACGCTTCCATGCTTCTCCACCACTCAAACTAATACAATGTAAGTATAATAACAATCCAATCTCTCAAAATAGGAATCACAAAAGGCTGAGGTGATCCTATTACAGCTCTATAGTACTCTTCACCATAATTCCTAACAATAAAATCCCTCCATACTCTCTTCTGTCAGTAAATTGTTCTAATTTCTACATTCGTGTTGAACGGAACCGGTGCGGGTGGTTCACGATTCAAATCCATCCAACATTCAGTATAGAATGTAAATGGTACAATCCCACGTTTCTCCATAACTGACAATCGGAAGTATCTTTGGTATTGGTGATGCAATCACTCGAGCCATAAAATCTGCACCCCAATTCGCCACAAGGTACACTTTGAAAACATCATTCTTCATGAATCGAATATGGATGTTGAATAGATTGGGAAATGAAAAGTTCGGTACAGGATTTCCCTGAGGCACATCCATACCTGCAGCCCACAGTTTTCCCTTTCCCCCTTACCCTACATGCAGATCAATGACCTCTGCCAGTCTCTATAAAAACTCTCAAGAACTTAAAGTTATCATCATGATCTTGCTATTCCAAGAGGGGTAATCCATACTCAAGGAAAGAGCAAGTTCGCTCTGATACCATTGTAACACTAGGGAAGTGAGGAGAGACCACTCGAATAGCTCAAGGAATTCTGAAGTTGAGAGATCCCTCAATGGTCTCTCTTTCTCCATATATAGTCCTCAAAAAGGTACAAACTAGATAAGGTTACACAACCACCATCCACTCAAATCCTTGTGGATCAATGATGTGGCGGATATTCCTATGAGCACACGGATTGCTGACGTGTACTCCAACTAACACACAAGAAACCCAACCTAAAAGAGCACAGTGATTGCTGACGTGGCACCTTTAGATACTCTACTAATAGTCAACTGAAGACCATCTATCTCCTCCTTGCGTAACCTCTACTTTAGTTCTCATTAACTAAAGATGGTTACACCAACCCTCCAAAACTCCCATGGTTCGATTTCCTTGGTAAGGTTCTATCTTACAAGCTTTTGTCATCTTCAGAATCATGGATGTGTGAAGATCTAGCTCTCTCGCTCGTTGAGCCGCTTGGGCTTCAAGAGCACGGGCTCTCATTGTTTCTTCACTCTCCACCATTGATGGTGACGTCTCTATCTCCATTTGAGTTTCTCTCATTCTCTCATTTTCCATTCCTCTCGTTTCGACTGCAATCAATTCTTGAGCTAACTCTTGTAATTGAGTCTGGCTTTGCTCAAATGCGTTTCTCAAATCTCTCAACTCCTGAATCATTTCTCTCAAAGTGTCCTCCATGATTCGTCTCGGTCCACTCTCTCTCAGTATAGGGTTAAGATGAACACTGTCCAATTTTTCAAGATTGGTAACACAAAAGGAATAGGTGATGCTATCACCTTGTGGTAATACTCCTGTCCAAAGTTTCTAATAACTAAGCTCCGAAACATAGCTTTAGGATGATACACACAATAGATTTCACACCGTGTGTTGAATCTCACCGGTGGTGGTCTATTGAGATCCATCTCTAAACTAAAATGTATATTGGGAGATCCCAAGTAACATCGTAGGTGACTATAGGTAAGGTAATCGGATCTCGAGATCTTATCACTTGGTCCATAAAGTTGGCACCAAAATGATAAACCAAATACTGAGTCAACCTTGCTCTCTCAATGTATAACAATTTGACATGAAATGGATTAAGAAATGGGAATCTTGATACTATTCTATCTCCCCCATCCATAACATGCACCCACAATAACCCCCTTCCACTACTTTGGCTCAATGGCCACCGCCACCTCTAACAAACACTCTCTCCTCAAATAATTGTACCAACCCAGACTATTCTTCCAAGAGGGGTGATCCACACTCATAGGAACAATAAGCCTGCTCTAATACCATTGTAACACTGAAGGCAATGACTCCGGAATGACTTCCAAGATGAGAGATGTCTTCTCAAGACCTCTCCTTGCTTTATATACTATAGGACTAGAGAAGTCCGAAATCCAAACTTTGCCACATGGCTAACATACGTAGGGTGCATGTTTTGTTATCTTATCCTAACCAATTCCTATAAGACGTCTAGCACACAATCTGATCCACCAATGCATGGTAGCCACCTCATCATTTATCTTTTACTTTTTGGATAGTGCACACCACTATCTTGTCTTTTTGTGATCTAGTGACTACTCTAAGCTTTGGTTAAACTAACTATGGCTAACCAAGATTGGTTACATGTCTTCATCGTGATCACTTTCGGGTATACTTAGCCGGTTTCGAGTTATCATTTTAATTTTTATTAGTGATAACTCATATTGTATATAGGATGTCTAAGTAGTGTGTTTAGGATAGTTGTAAAGCTCTAAGTTACAATGGAGCTAATTTGGCCATACTAGAGATCAAAATAACATTCTCCATTCCCATTGGTCTATGAGTTTTGGCCAATGAGGGCACTAGAGCAACTTTTTCGAGGTTTTTAGGGATTCTGGAGACCTTCTAGGGGGACATTTGAAGATTTAAAGATAGTGTTGGAGAGCTGACGGGACGAGCTACGACGTGGGCCTAAGAATGGATGGATTTGAAGGGTTTGTCACTCTGAAATGATGATTCAAAGATAGAGAGAGAAATTTAGAATTTTGAGTGTATTTGGGGTGTTTTTGAGAATCTTACTAGAGTTTTGAGAGATATGAGTCAACTAAGATATAGTTTACAACTTGGGCTTGTTTTGGATTGAAATTTTGACTCAATTGGACAAGTTTTGAGTACGGAGTGATAGGTTGAAGTATGTGTATACAGTCAAAGTTGTAGGATTGCACTTACTATCATGAATTAGTACATCATTCATATCTTTTGATATCAAAAGTTTTTGTCAATAAAACTTTTCACAATTGAAGTTGGAATGATAAGTGAGCTTCTTATGAAATTTGAGGCAATTGGAGTCAAGGATTGGGATGTGTGATGGTTTTAGTGCACAGGGGTCTGCATATCACCTTGTGATATAGTGTGTAAATCGACAATTGTTATGAGAGATCTAGAGGAGAAAAACATATGAAACTTTTCCGAGAAATTGAAAAGATTGTGGAGCAATTTTCTGTGAAGTTTAAGTGAGAGTTATTGGTCCAATCATTGAATATCATAATCTTCTTCCGCTAAAGTTTTACCGGTTGTAATGAACTCGAATGTGGAATGCTGAGGAGAAGAAGAAGAGATTGTCAACTCACACGAGGTTCAAGAGGGTTCTTTCTGACCAAAGCGTATTTCAGGCGTTCTCAGAGCAAAGAAATGTCCATGCGATATCGTATGGATTCATCCTACAATGTAACCCAATCCCCTATTCTAAATCTAAAAAATCTAGTTGTCATCTTTCTATGTTTAACATGCTCTCTAGTATATCATAGACATCATCGTGGAAGTAAAAGAAACAAAAATTATGCTAACTCATCCATGGGATCATGTGCGAACCAATTAAGTGGTAAGCGAAAAGCTTGTCTAATCTCATCATGGTGTGTATGAGGGAGCCTATAGAATAACCATGCAAATGGAAATCTTGTCTCAAGAAGCCCCAAAATAAAACATGACTGGGATGTTAACCACTCTCATGATACGATCGGTATACCCAAAATAATCAATGAAGGGATCGACTTTGTCTATTTGATCCTCGAAGTGACAGTTTTCAATGTGATCATCCGCCTCACATGCACATCCCAAGTGAAGCAATCATAATCTATGTGCATCTTTATCATGTAGGTCATTACCTCTTGTGAGGTAAAGAATTGATGACACATCTTACATGGTGTATCACACACCTCATGAGTGGAAGTGAAGCTATATATAGTACAAAGATAACAATAGTGATAGAAGTTACTTCATCATATATATCATCCCACCTGCAAAACCACAACCCCATAATACTCCACATCATATGGGTAAATACTAACTATCAAAATCCTAAAATCTAGAAACTCATACTTTTTATTTTGATCTCCATAATTTTGCAACTAGGTTCCAATAGAACCAAGGCAAGGAAAATAAGAGGTTGGAATAAAAAAATTCCCGACCCATATGTCGGATTTTAGAAAAAATACTCGGAATGCTGAAAATAATGAATTCAATAATATCTTTCTATACAATTCTCCATAGTATTCAATTTATGTATCAATGAAATTGAAAAATGAAGAAAATTGTCTATGCACTCTCGCCTTTAGGCAAAATATAAACTAAATTTGGCTAAAAACTACTAAAGTCCTCCTAAGTTACTCTAAGCTTCCCCAATCACTCCCCCATAACCATAATCCCCTAGTTCTTCCCAAAATAAAGAACCCTCACCGTATAAACCCTTGTCACAATGTGACTGAACCGAGGGATGAGAGATGTGTTTTTCATTTGCCAATGTGGAAGAGTATGCAACTTGCATGAATTAAAATGACCTTTTTACATTATAATATAAAATAAAATTATATATATTTTATATGAATTTAATATTTATGATAATTTTAGATATATATAAATTTATTTATGTATCACATTAAAATAATTAATAGTATATTTCTTGGGTGAGAAGGTATGATATATATTTAACCTTTTTTTATTAATCATATATTTTTTTTAAAATTTTGATTACTTTCATGATCACTCTAACGTGGTTATTATACTTCTCGAAATCAATCATTTTTTTCTTATAGCTGTAAATATAAAAAATTCATTGGGTTTATGAAAAATCCGTTTTAAAGTAGGTGAATTATCTGGAGCATATGCCATGAAGGATGAAATTTATAAAAAAATTGTATATGTTATATTCTAATTGATGTTTAGGAATTAAAAAAATTTTTAATTTCTTAACCAGTGTATCTTATTATGTAGTTAGTGTGCTCTACACTAACTACATAATGCATTCAATCATAGAACATACTCTGGCACAGAGTATGTAAATATCGTGGAGGTCAAAGTGTGAACGGTACGTAATTAATGGACTGTGCACGAGCCACAGTGCAATACAGCAATGGATTTGATTGGTCAGCGGTGCAAGGGTAGAGTGGAAATCGAAGCACCCTCCGGAACTCGAGAAGTGACGGGAAGGGAAATTTGAAAGTGGGTCTGTGGTAACTGGGGAGACAAAGTGGAGACGCTTGAGGACGAATCCGAGCGAAAAGTACGAGTTTGGCGCACTTTTGGCGCCAAACTTGTTCAAGGATGAATGTGCTCAAATGTTGGCGCTGCAACTCAGAGCAATTTATCGATCACCGACTCGGAGTCGATGTGGGAGGGAGAAGGGAGAAGACAAGACAAATTTCGTTGCGTATGGTATAGTTGTGTACCGAATTTGCTTTCATTTGGGGACGGGGCGAGATGAATTGAGTGATGGAGGCAGAGGCGCAAGTTCACAGGAGTTTGTCGAAATATTGCCGTTTCCGTTCTACGGCTTTGAATCTCAGAGGAAAGTAGTGCAGGGATGGATACAAGTGTTCTTACAATGTTGCGAGGTAGCCAGTGCGAGTCTGTTCCGTGTGAGCACGACTTGCAGGGTTTGCATCTGAGCAAATCTCTGGTGCAGACGTGCACCACATTTCTGGCTTTCATGGTGGACACTCAAGATTATATGAGTCAAATGAAGAGTACGTATGTGAAGGAATTGTGGCCCAAAATTTGTGCCGAACTGACGGATTCCAGAACCAGAGTGATCGAGCTTGAGAGGCAGCGTGCGGATCAAAACAAGGAGAAAGAAGACAGTCAGCGATATTTTATGCAAGAGCTCGAGAGGTTTCGTATGGCCAGAGAGGACGAAAGGAGTCGATTTGTCGCAGAAATTGATCGCTTGCGACGTGTCGATGAGGAAATGTGTGAAATCAGGACAAAATCTGAGAGAGATTTCGAAGGGAAATCGCCGAATCTCTCTACAAAATTCGAGTTCTTGTGCAATGAACTTGAGAAGCAAAACCTGGTGCTGCAACAAAGAATAGAGGCGTCTGACAAATCCAACATCGAGCTCAACAGTTGCAACGAAGACCTAAAGAAGCAACTCCAGAACCTGGCTGACGAAGTTGATCAGCTGAAAAAGTTTGCAGAACTCGCATCTCTGAAGAAGCAACTCCGACAAAAACAACGGTTGCTGGATGAGGACTCTGAGGATCGCTACCGAAGGGAAAGGCGCTTATCTTTGAGAAAGCAACGGCCCTCTCAGACGAAATGCGGCAGTCTCTTCGGACCCTGGAAAGGAGAACAGGGGGTGGCGGATGGCAGCACCTCTGATCTGCAGACTAACTGCAGCGAACATATGATTCAATCTCTCCCCAACACGCAAGACCCTACAAATCGTAAGATTGTCTCTTTCATACATAACTTCCACTTCAATTGCTATTTGACGTCGTTGAATATCGTGGAGTCTCATTCTCGCTTCGTCTCTTGTTAGCTGCAATTTGCGCATCCTTATTCGGGCAACCTTTGTAGTCAGAATCCTTATTGGCTATTGGGAATATGTTCACAGCACAAGTTTTCCGTCAGAATGCACATGTCTTATCTGGTGATGATACAACCCGAAAGCTCGTAATGAAAGTATCTCTCCCTGCCCTCTGAAGTCGTTATGTTCACTTCCCCAGAAACAATATACAAACAACTGTTGTTTGGAACATGTAATCCCTGGGGGAAACAAAGGAGCTGAACCGTTGTTTTTATAATAAAACAACGGTTCAGTTCGGTCTTTGGCTGTTGTTGTTGCTCTCGCATAAATGGACTGAGAGCAGTCTGACTGGGCTCTGCTAAATGCTATCGAGTTACCGAAAAACAACCAACTGACGCTTTTATACTAACACAACTTGCTGCATGGCTTGCAGAGGATACAGTTCCTTCAGTCGAGAAGTCTCCTGCCTTGGGTCCGACTGATGCAAGAGATTCGGGACCGGGAAATAATCTGGTCAATCTTGAAGCCGACGGAGCAGCTCAAGGGCAGGTGCGACAAGTCTCCATCGATTCGGGTAACGAATCTGAAGAGATTCCTCACCGGCTGAAAAGCGAAAAGAATGTGGAGAGGGAAGCAGGTAGCCGCCAGCCTTCAACTGTTGTGGTTTCTGTCACTTCCAGAGCAGTTGAGTGTAATACAATTGATAGAAGACAGGGCAGCCTTGAGTCTGACAAGACTAGCAAGGGAGGCTGCCTGAGACTTGCTGATGGAAAGCAGCCGAGTATCAATGCTCTTTCATTTGTAGCAGTTAAAGCTGACGTCTCTGCAACACCCAGTGAACGCCGGGAGCCGATTTCAAGTCCGGTAACAGATGCGAAACAGTCACACGCTTCAGTTACGGGAGAACATGAAACTTTAGGGCAAGCAAGCGTGTGCAGGGCCAGTGGACAACCGGCATCTTCGGCAAGTTCCAAACAATGCATATCAGAAGGCGGGGGACTGAAGCAGCGACTGAACATGTCGGTGTGTGACATTAGTACAAACTCATTTGAACAGCAGTCTGCTACCGGTACTCATAATGCAACAGGGAAAAAATGCAAGGAGCGCAAGTGGAGGCAAACGAGGTCTCGAGCTGAGGCAGGAGATGTCGAACTTCACGATAGTTTCTTAAATACACCGAGGGAACTTGCTATAGCCAACCTCCAAGCTCGCGGGCAACCTAGCCCGATTTTGCATGAGGACACGCGGAGATCAACATCAACTAAAGCGCACCGTAAAAATAGGGGACCAACTTCTACCACATCAAGCACAATTAAAGGATGTGAAGAAGCAGAGCTGGCAACTCCATATGACTGGACTGATGGCACAGATTTTCAAGACAAACGTTTCGTTTGCTCCAAAACTACCGCAGCAAAGTCTACTGGTGCAACTGAAGGAGCTGAAAATATGGAAAAGATGTCTCGACAATCGTCAGGCGCACGCCCAGGCTCCTTAGACAGGGAAAAGCAAGTGCCAAATTTTAAGGTTCCCAAGTACAAATTCAATGAGCCAGTACGCAAGAAACGAGACAGGGAACAATTAGAAGCGACTGATTGCAAGCAGTGCAGAAAATTCTATGATGCCGTGTTAGCTGAAGACGCGGAGGGTGTGTCCATGGATCGCTGCGAACATCACGATGCTGTCTCGCGGCATCGGTTCAAGTATCTTCCACCTGGGACCCCAGCTGGGTTCTGGAATATAGGTTTTGACTCTGAGCTGTAAGATATCACAACACACAGCTACAAGCTGCAAATGTACACGTCTTGACATACGTCTCAAGCATCTCTTGCTGCCCAGAATACACATTCTCACACATTTTCCTGACTCTCCGTCAAACGCGTCCTTATGACGAGAATATTCACTCTGCCAACTTTGCATATTTGAACCAGAGCTGAAACTCATCGTTCTCGCGAAAAGACAGGGTCTCAACTTTACTATCAGTAGAGCTTTCTTGTTACAACATGTGAGCATTCTTCAATTCCACTATGGGTCATGTGAACATTGAGCCGACTAAAGACTCCGCAACGATGTGTCGCATGACCAAATAATTGTGAGTAAAAACACCGAAGGACAAGTTACCGTCATGGCCTGATGGAGATGGTCTCCTGAATCCTTGACTTTTCTTAGATGATTCTACCACTTGAGATACTACAGTGCTTTTCAACCCTTCCGCACATGTCACAGTCTGGATACAAATCTCGCAAGTCGCGGCCGTGGATAGGGTGTTGGTTAGTTACAAGTAATTTCGCCTACAGGCAGGTAAGAGATGATATGCCACGGGGCAGAAAGTGCAATCAAAGTCTAAAAAACCAGCAAAATTGCTGAGAACAAAAATGTTTTTACTAAACGTTGTGGCACCGAGGAGAGCAGAGGAGTCAAGGAGCTGGCTGCAGACACCGCCGCTCGTACAGCCCGGTCACTTGATCGGCTACTGCCCACATGATGGCCTGGCCGGGAGGAATCCTCATCAACCTTGGCAGAAGGCCTTTCCACAAAGCTCTCGGGCCCTCTTCCACGGCAATTCGCTGAAGTGCGTTCACCATTCCCGTGTAGCGAGTGCGTTCGTCGACTCCCGCCACAGCATACCGAGCTTGCGCCATCAACCTGGTTTTGACTACGTCGAAAGGTCCTGTGGCCATGGGCCCAGCTGCTCCTGCGAGGAATCCAGAGATCATCGACTGCCACGGAAGAAGTGTCTGGCCATCTCCTTCTTTTTTCTTCCACAAAACTTTGTCACAGAAGTTTTTCGCCGTGAACATGACGGCTTGATTCGTCCCGTTGCGCATCACCGTCGGTGCAGCCCCTGCCCAAAGGCCCAGAACACCCTCTTCGTGAACGATGGACGTGGCGCAGTGCACGGGACCCTTGTACTTGAGAAGATCAGCCGACAGGCCTCTTTGCTGTTGCAGTCGGATTTTCACAACCTGAAGTACAGTAAACATTCATTCGTCACGGCAACATTCGCACACGAGTTCGAAAGCTTCTTGTCACGAGTTATTTCAAAGATTCCGAATTTCAACGCATTGATACGAAACAAACCCATCCACCGGCACGTCACAAGCGAGGAATCCGAGCTCTAAAGCTCATGCCTGATAAATGTGAGATTGTCTGCCGTGAGTACCTCAAAGGGAGTGACAATGACTAAAGCTTCCAAAACGCCTGCTCCGAATCCGGCAACCATACGACCTCCGTTGCTCAGATGTCCTGTCTTTGGATCAGTGAGGGCTGTTTGCAAAACAGCGTTGGTTCCCATTCGCAGAGTGTATTTCAAAGTCAAATGCGTTGCGAACGGAGTCAGTCCTTTCCAGAGAGCTCTCACTCCCTCCGACTGAATCGTGGTCGATCCGCAGTGCCAAATTCCCTTATACTGTTTGGCGTGATCCAGCTGAAGCCGCGTTTTAATCACGTCTATGGGTTGAAGGCAACATGCTTCGACAACGCCGCCCAGCGAGCCAGAGAGCGCTTTGAAATACGGGGGAATCGCAGTATCGCTGCGTTTGACCGGTCTCACAGACTGTTGTTGCTGCGATGTGGCCGACGGTGGAGAATCCTGCACAGACGCAGCGGTGAGAGAAGCCATGCGGAAACGCTCGGGCCTCTCCTCACGACCTCCTCCTGGCCTTCCTGGTCCTCGTCAAAAGTGAAAAGAATTCACTCCTCACCTCAACGCTCGCTCGAGTGCGCAATTTTCCTCGGACTACGGTAGCAAGGCGAGTAACCCTAGAATTCTGCTCCCTCCACGCTCCAGGTGCGCGGCAAGAAAGAATTCCGGATGTCACACAGATGCAGCAGGAGGAGAAGAAAAATGGGGCAATTCGTGTCAACTGCGTCGTTCGTTACACATGGGTTGGATTCCCAAGTCCCCGACGATAAGAATTTGACGGAGTGACCACTGCAATGCTGCACGAAGGTCACCCCGTCACGTGTCTCCGAGAAGCAACCGCACGGTGGCGCATCAAAGCGAAGATATACTTCGCCTCCTCTGTGATCTTCCTCAACTGCTCTCTCTGCTCATAGATCCCCTCCCCTAAAAAGGAGCTGCTTCTATTAAAATAGTGTAGGGGCCCAAAATATAAAGTATGTAACCTTCTGGAGCAGGAGCTCACCAGCTTTGCAAACTCGATAAGAAGTTGAAGTTGAAGAAGAAGGAGATGGAGATGAAGATGAAGCATCAATTCTCGCTCTGCTGGCCAACCGGATGGCTTCGGACACAGAATTGTTGATCAATAATCTCAAAATTAAAGGCAACTGCAATTCAAATGAATCTGAGGTTATTGATGTCCTCTTCCCCAGGATATACAGAAGTCGGCGGCCCACTCATGTCCTTCGTAAAGATTAGGCTCCTAAAATAGCTGACTGTCAACCACAACCACATGCACCGTAACCTCCTGCGCGCCCTCGGAAAGAAACTGTAAACATATCATTCTCCATCGCTCCTGTTGCTGCAGAAGATTTGGACAGTTCTATCGCTCGCCTTCCCTCCGTTTTGTCTCTCTGTGCTTGCCCAGGAGTCAGGACGTGAAGTAGTTGGCTATTGTAGATAACCTGGGTGACAATTGACGCTTCTTTGATTCGATACTTCTTCCGCATTCTCAGGAGCTCTTCTGCAAGCGCAGAAAATGGTACTCTAAGCGCGGTAGCATGTGAGATTTATCATCTCGCTCTAGCAGTTGGCCACAAGTCAAGCCCACGGTCGATACTCAATTCCAATCATTCTTCCGCTCGTGACTACCGATCCGATTTCCCATCCATCTGCTAGCTTCATCGCCTACTCAAGTGATCAACTGCCCATGAGTCCATGACTCCTCGTCCTCCGAGAAAGTGTGTTGCATTACGGAATCTGGGCTCTGATTGACATGTCATTGTCTAGTCCTCTCATAGGCGCGACTAGCTTCGGCCTTTACACGTGCACCACAGCAGCCGAGCAGAGCCCAGACACCAGACAGAGCTTTTACTGTCATCTTGGGCCACTGACAGGTGGCTCACTGTCGCCTCGAGTCCTCTTGCTGTGCGTGAGACTTAGACAGATGTCCGTAAGCTCGCAAGAATGGGCGAAGGTTGTGCAAGCCTTCTGCAGCGACGGATATTACGACCTCAACAATGGCCCGGCTCCTCCAGGATCTGGTCATTCTGGTGCCATGACGTGAACTGAAGTGCTGTACGTTGCGTATCGACGCGGCTGTGACTTGAGCCTCGAGTCCTCGAGGAGCTGAGTTTCAGGATGAGGTGACATGCAGTGCTTCGCATTTCTGATACCAAGCCTACGACGGCGACGACGAGGAGATGGAGGAGAGCCTATCGTTGAGCATCGATACCGATGCAGTTGCGAGCTCAACCGTCAAAGCTCGAGGCCCGCATCGGGCTTACACAGAGCACACCGAATTCGACGAAACCCTGTACTGTAGTGGCACTGCCCAGGGCCCCAGTCTGCTGTCGCTGAAGAAGAGACAGCGCAGACAGCGAGTTTATTCGAGGACATGCATGTGGCGATAATGGCGAAACGGATGTCTGATGTGTCGTTATTATTGACCACCAAGAGCCCAAATCCGCGTTTCTTCGTCGTCATGATGTAGTCACTTCAGGCGAATCGTGATTTCTTTCGCGGCAGTCTGTCGGTCAGTCCCCTTGAGTTTTGTACGATTTGCTTCCATGGGGAAGCAGTGAGTTGGTCCAGGCTCTACCGAGTCCGTTGCCTGCTCTAACGAGAAATGATTGAACAATTTAATGTATGATAAGGGTTTCCAGTCCAAGGACATCAGGGGACAGAAAGTGGAAGATAAGAAAGAGAAGTGGGAAACACGTACCGAGCGCTGGAGTGGTGGGTGTAGTTTAGCGAGCTGCGGTCGTCTCTCTGAAAGAAGGAAGACCTGGGCATTGAGCTGGACGAATGACCCCTGGCCAATGGAGGATTCAGCATATGAAAAACGGAAGTCTGTGGCCTTGAGACTTCTCTTCGTATTTTACTACAGCTAAAATCCAAGAGTTGGCGATGAAGAAAACCATGACAGAGTGTCCACTGTAAGGGAAACAAGAGCGAATGAAGGAGGTGTGACGGCCATTTGGCAAGCGCATGGAACCCGATCCGGTAGCTTTTATTCAGCACTCAGCATCATCACTGGGAGTTTGGGTGGAACACATTTAGACGTGGGGAAAGTCGCGCATGTAGTCAAGAGCCAAGGTCGGAATCATGCACACGTAAAATTTTGAGCGAGCGGGCGGGCGGTCAGTCGATGGGACGAACAAATTGCACACCTGAATCCTGATGGTGGACGTGAATATGGACAATCTCGATTGATATGTTCCGTCAAATCTACATCCTCTATCTGTATTTTCATCTTAAAGTTTCCTGAAGTGCCAGCTCGGGTGGTCTGCGTCGTAGAATATGCACATCTATGGGCAGGGTGAACATCTCGTATCCCCTAATTAGAGGTATGGTAAACAAAGCGCGTACACACTAAATCCAAGTTTCATTTCGAGATATATTGGAACAAATATGTATACGTTTGATGACGAGTATAGTTATATGTACGAAGATGGATCATGGTTTTTCGAGCAAGCAAATCCGTTCGAGGCTTGATAGACTAAACTACTAGGAAACTCCGTGAATACTAAATCGAGACTGTGCTAAATCTCGCCAACTACTCAGGTTGCCGCCAGTATCGCCATTTCCATCCTCCTGTCCGTTCAGAGATGACTACCTATCTCTATAAGCTCATCGTAGTCGATCCTACAAAAGTCGATGCGCGCCGGGTGCACCATCGATGGGTTCCAGGTTCCAACTTGCATCTGCAGCAGCTGCTTCCTCCCCGCAGGAACGACGAGCGTCACCGCGGGAACAAACCGAATGCAGCTCGCTGACTCCATCATCATCCGGGAGCCCACAAGGCCTTGGAGGTGGCCGAGGGCGAGTGCCCTTACTCATTACTCGGAGCGACGATGCCGTGGATGAACAACAGACTCAGAGGCTCAGAGCTGGCAAACTTGACTCTAAACCGACCGGGTACAAAAAGAATACATCACTGTCGCGGCGTCGAATGCTGTCCGGCATCCGGCGGGATCACTAGTAGGAGAGCGGGATGTACTTGAGGGTATGGAAGGCGTGGCCGGGAGCACGATTGCCTCTCCACACATCGGCGCACCCTTTGCCCTCCCCGAACGGCGAGCCGTCGTTGCACTGGCCCACGATGACCAGGGACTTGCCGAACGGGCCTCCGAATTCGAGGTTGGTGGCGGCGACGATGCTGGTGAGGTTGATTCTGAGCAGGAGTTTGCCTTGCGGGGAGAATTTGAGCACTTGCCCATTGCCGTTCCTGGTGATGAAGAGGTTGCCGTGCACGTCGGTGCGCATGCCGTCGGCGTCCACAGCGCCGCTGCCATCGAGCTGCTGGAAGTCCACGAACAGTTTCTTGTTCGACACCAGGCCGCTCTTGGGGTCGATGGTGAACTGCCAGATCTTGTTGGAGACGACGGCCCAGTCCTTGTTGAATGCTTCCGACAGATACAGCGTCTTTTCATCGGGCGAAACCTCGATTCCGTTGGTGCGGCCGAACACGCCCAGCCTCACGGCCTTCACGGGCTTGGTGATTCGCGATCCCTGCGCGTTGAAGAAGGAGGCGGGAGCCGGGCACATCCACAGGTTTCCATCGCCCACCAGCGTGGTGGCGGTGTAGTTCTGCCCGGAGATGTAAATTCTCCCGGCCTTGTAGGCCACGGTCAGGTCGTTGGGCTCGACCATGCTGGGGTCCGTGCAGAAGACTCGGCTGGTGGGCTGGGCGCTGGCCGTGCTCTGCTCGATTTGCAGCACGCGATTGTTGGTGGTGTCCGCGGCCAGGGCCCTGCGGCTGGCTCTCGCGGAGGGCAGAAATCGGAGTCCGTTGAAGGTGGCGATGGCATCCTCGAAGAATTCCTTCTGCGCGATCTTGGAGCTCGCGTTCGCAATCTGGCCCAGCGCCGAGCGCGAGCTCTGACCGCCCCCGACAAAGTCGGTGGCGAAGATGTTGCCGAACTTGTCCACGGAGGCGGCTTCGATCCGAGGTCCGAATTGCGTCGTATTCAGGGTGAGAAAAGGCTTCGCAGTGGCAACCTCGACGGACGGTGTCACAAATCCACCGGCAGCAATCGTGGGCTCCGCGACTGCCAGGCAAATCTGAACAGATAATACAAATAGCACTACATTCCTGAGAGTGACCATTCCCTTCAGCACGGCTGCGAGCAGGAGCAGATTCGGAAGACAAACGATTTTCTTCAGCACGGTTGCAGCTGCCGGTAGCGGCCAGGGCATGTTCAGATTAGATGTAAAAGCCATCGACATGATTTCTACTTATTGCTCTTCAAAATCCTGAAGCTCTATAAGCTCTATAAATCTCTGTCACCGTGATAAGCTAAGATCGCTGATCTAGATACCTTCTTCTAAACTGCTTCTGAATGCATTGTCTAGTGTGATTAAGAAATCCGAGATGCACTGTCTTATTGCTGCAAAAACCGCGATTACGGGGTGGGATGGGGGTCCAATTGATGCTACTGCTATCTGTATAGCAATGTCTGTGGACGCTGTGCGCTCAAATACCCTCCCCGAACGACTCGGGTGCAATCCGCGCTACACGGACCAGCGGAGGCCATAGGAGGCAGGGCCCACTGCAATTCCATCTCCTGCACCAGCAGAAACAGGTCCTACCCCACACACCAGTGCTGCTCGCGCTCGTTCATCATCGGTCGTGCCCCGGCTCCGCGTGCTTTCGTTTGGCACTCTCGGCTTGTTGCTTATGCGTGCATAGATGAGTGCGTTTGTCCTCCGCGGGTGCAGGTACTGAAGCCAAGTATGGCGATCGTGCTCAACGATGCGGTGAATCCATTTGTATTATTTTGACTTTCCTCCCAGCCAGTTTTCGTCTGGACATGGGATGGGGAGGGGCCGAACTGACTCCTGAGCCGTAGCCGACAGCTGCAGACGTTCGGCGACGGACGTGAAACTGCAATCACAGACTCACAGTAATGTCACGGAGTACCTGTGGATTTATCGACCGCGCACAAGCTCCTCCTCACCGACGAAATCCATCGCCTTGCTCAATCCTCCCTCTCGTCTGGTGGCGATGGCAAGTCAGCCTGCCTGCCAGCAACTGCAAGTTTGTGGATGAAGTTTGACTTTGTGCCAAGACTCGACTCGAGTTTGTGAAGTCCATCACTCCATCCACAACTCCGTCAAAGTAGTTAACCGCTGCTTATCACTCATCCCTCGCTCCCCTCGCACTTTGTGAGTTGTGGTCCGTGACCTGTTCAATGAAGGAAAGATCCGGCACTGACGGTTGCCTGAATCTGCTCGCTTCTTCATGGTTACAAAATGGTAAGAGTAAAATAAATTCTCCTGGACGTCGACGATATTCTGCCATACAAGCTAACGTAGAGAGGCGCATGAGCCTTGAGGTCGGCGCACTTGCGGAGTGTGGACCAAACAGTCGCAGGACAGCTAGAGAGACTGTTTCAACGCACATCGAAACCTGCCTTTCGATTTCAATGGAGTCCTAAAGCTTTCATGTCAGCTGGCGGTCAAAACCAAAAGCACGCCTAGCCTGTGGCGCCAGTAGCTGGTTATCCTCGTGCCCAAAGCTCCAAGGCTCCAAGCATCTAGTCCGTAGGCATTTAGACGACTAGAGTCTTAAACGCGCCGGGACCCGTGGCACGCAGGAGAATCAGGCATTTCTCTATAGAAACTCAAGAGAAGATCGGGCGGGCCTTGTGTTGTCAATATATGTTATATACAGGATGGTAGAATAAACTTTGTACGGATCTGGATCTCCTGCTCTCTCATGCGTCTTACTTGAAAAAAATCAAATGTTTTCATCGTAGAGTTGGGCTAAAAGTAAAAGGGTGGTAAATGCACGAAGAGAACCAAGTTGAAAGACTGCCAGGACATGGAGATGGAGGAACCGTCTGTCTCGTCCGGATAGAAGAACACTTTACAACATGATTCCTCACGCATATTCAGGGACTTGTGGCAAGTCGACGTTTTGGCTTCTCCACTGTGTTCTGATTCTTGGTTCCCGGGCTTGTCATCTCGAGTTGTCGTTCAACTTGGTCAATTTCTGAGGAAAAACCGGACACAAATCTCATGGGGAGCCTGTGTCGGTAGCGAGTCAGGCCCACAGCACACTGCTCACACGAGCAAAGCAAGGGAAGGCTGCCAGTCTTCAGGGAGCTGTCATCGACTGTCAACAGCGAAAGTCGTTGCCTTTCTTAAGCTTTTCTAGCGTATGACATAAATATCAGATAGATGTAAACACCTGCTCTATTATAAAGAATTTCTTTATCTTCGCTCACAAGTGGGAGAAGACACTTGAGGTAATGGGGCGCAGATCCTCATCTGCAGACTCTTGCCCATGATACTGATCCTGATGCATTGGACCGAATGCTCTTAGTCTACAATCTATCTGATTCGAATTTCGCAAGGTGCACCACAGGCGAAACGTTCTTTTTCCTTTCGAAACTCCAGAGACAAGGCCAGTGGAGGAGGGGTGTCGAAAAAGCTCAAAGTCGCCAGTTTAACGTGCAATCAGGTAACCTGATGGCCGCTTTACTGCACAAAAAGATGAAGATTGTGACGACCATCCTCAAATAACGTCAACCCGTCTAAACCTGCATTCCCTGCAAGGACAAGGCGAAGATATTCACCCGTCGCTGGAGTTGCCTCTCCTCCTCTGCTTCCCCTCGTCTCTTATGAATCGTTCCGATCAAATTAATTAATTAATTAATTAAATTATTTATTTAATCATTTTATCTGCCGATTGCCACTTGTCGGCAAGGAAGAGGCTAAAAACTCCGGCAGGGTAGACTTCCAGATTGATACCACGCTACGAACGCGTACAAATAACCTGGATCCTTTGGTTTGTTCCTGTGTCCTAACCCCCTTGATGGCACTCCTTTCTAAGTCAAGGATTTAAATTTTAAAAGCCATCTAACGATCTACTGAGTCTTCAGTATGAAGATCTGGGTTTGCAACCCACGATCCGAGAAGACATTCATAATCGTTTACATAAGAAGATTAATTCTAGCCCGAGGCGGATGTCTCCCTCGATGAATCGCAGTGGCTTCAAATTAGACTGTTAATAACCTAGTCACAGTCTGTTCGCTGATCTACAAACTTCGTGTGCTACTATCATTTCCAAAATGCTCCCGAGATTTGTAATCTGGATCGAATCGAACCACAGTTGTCCAGGTCCAATCTCTTTGCCGTATATTATGGTCAACTGTAATGGATTGAAATGACTGAAAGCGGAGAGATACAAAGGCAACTGCAACTGAATTCGAGGGTTACGGGAGTGACAGGGGACACGGAGAGTAGGTCACGAGTGCAGGATTAGTTTTTAAAACATGGTGAATTATACTTTGCAAAAGGTTGAGAGTGAATAGAATATTCCCTTCACTTTTTAATTTAGGCTTTATTGGTCACTAATTTCAACACAAGAATTGTATAGAGAGATATTAATTAATAGTGAATTTTCTCAAATATGATATATGGGTAAAGTTGTTTTTATTCCAATCTATTCATTTTCTTAAATTCATTATATTGAAAACTAGTTGAAAAATGATGAAAATTAGAATAGAAAGTTATGGAAATTTTCAATTTTAGAGTTTTGATAATTAGAATTTCCTCATGTGATGGGTGTCAAGGGGTTGTGGTTTTGCATGTAAGAGCATATACATGATGGAGTACATGTGTCCTTATTGTTCTTTTTGTGCTAGCTATAGTTTCGCTTTATCTTGTGGTACCGCTAGAGTGGTGCATGATACACCATGTCTTGTATGTTTTCGTTTCTTTACCTCACAAGGGGTAAAGAATCACGTGAGAAAGATGCAAAAAGATTATAATTGTACCACTTGAAATGCACACATGAAACGGACTATCACATCGACATCTCTCAATTCGGGGATCACACAAATTACGGTTCTATTCTAGGACTTTTCGAGACTAGGTTCCCATGTCCATATTTATTCCATAGGTTTTCTCGTGTGTTCCATGATGAGACTAGACTGACTTTTTGCTTATCGCTCGATCGGTTGGCATGTGATCCCATGGATGAGTTAGCATGATTTATGTTTCTCTTACTTTCACAATGATGTCTATGTTATATTAGGGAGATGTACTTGACATAGGGAAATGACCCCTAGATTTTGGAGATTTTGAATATGGGATTGGATTACATTGCAAGAAGAGTTCGTACGGACCACACAGATTAGGAGTAAGGTTTAGCCACATGATATTTCAAATTCAGCTTGATTGCAATAGTGTATGATCTTGGAGCAGGCTTGGATGTATAGCAAAGCCACACAAGTCCTTCATCCTTTGTTTATGGCTAGTTCTACTAAGGAGATTATTTACTCTTTATGTCTTTTACATCCATCCATGGACGAGTGAATATCATTATATGTCTTGGAGTATTAGCGAGAGGAGCCATTATGTCTTGATAGTTCACTTTTTGTCCATTTTTTATGCATATCCCCACACCTATTCTTAAGGGATTTTTTGTGGATGAAATATGTGCATCTTAGAGATTGCTTTCAGTCAAATGATCCCTCTAATGGTTTCAGTGAGTTATTCCATGTGGTTGCATCAGTTTCAAGAGGGGAGATTTTGTTGTCAGTTAGCCATGTGCTAGATGCTAGTCAGCTTCTCGAGATGGAGAAGTATACTATGGATATTGAACCGATTGCTATTGGGGAGATCTTATTACACTTTGTTAGTTGTTCTGTGGTCATACAACATTGTCTCACTTCCAGAAGCACATTTGTCTATACCAGTTTGGAGTTGTCACACCATGAGATTGTGAGGTGATTTTGTTGAGCATTAGAGCACTCCTAGATATCCATCCGGATTGGGTTGTCTTGTAGATGGATGTTGAGAATGATTTTAATAGTGTTTCACATGTATCTATCTTTAGAGAGCTTAGAGAGATTGGTCGACCTTTATTGAGCCTCATTCCTTTCGTACTGTTCTTCTACGGTTCACATTCTTCTCTATTCTATCAACATGGCTTTTCATATGATGGAGTCATTATTCTAATGAGTTAAAAAATACACTTATATTTTTGTATTATGTCTTTTGTACTTGATTTTTCTCTTTTTGTAATTAATTTTTTAAAATTAAGGTACATAATATCTTTATATCCAACTGGATGCACCATGTATATTATTTTTGATAAATCATCATTTAAAAACACAATCTGAAGTCACATCCAACTTATACATATTCCATTTTTATTGTGTAACAATTACAACAATAATAGATATTATAAACATATTGAAAATATGACTGAATGTCTCCTCAATAACATAATCTTATATTTTTGAAAATAGCCTTTTGCTATTTGATCTTGTACATTCACAACCAATAGCACGTTTAATTTTTGGAAGTCAATCAATTCTCATGTATGTTGTTGATCCAATGATAGCTTGTGAATCATAAAATATTTATGTGGATTTTTTGGATGTATTATTTGTTTAAAACATTATTATTATTTCTTTATAAAAAAATTGGATATTTTTATTTTTGATAAAAATTTTTAAAGAATAAAAAATTTCATGATGAATTTATATCTTTGCAAATTACTACAGTGGTCATCTTCTTATGAATTTATATTTGATTATCTCTACTTACTTTAAAATAAGTCCTTATATGAATAGTTAAAACTAAGGAGTGATAGGATATTAAAAAAAAATATTTTTACTATCATTGCCTTGGATAATAGTAATGTTAATCCCCTTAATCAGACAAATAAATATTATTACTTCATATATTTTTGTAAATGCTTAACAATCTCAAAAATACAAATTTGGATACCATCAAGTGATATTGTGTATTACATTAAAGTTTCAGATTCAGATCATAATGATTTTTGTGTTTCTTGTATTTTTAAAGTTCATCCATTTCTTCCTTATTGAGAACACATATATTATTAAAACTTGATCAACAAGATGAGATAAGTTCAAAGTGTGGTCAAGTCATGAAAGAAATACATCCGTGGTTAGAGGTCATGACTTTAGATAAAAAGAAGCTAGTATCCTTGGTAAGATTCATAGTCATGTAAGAGTTGGAAGTTTAAATTCAAGTTTAGACCTGTAGTTAAATTTTGTTCAAACTTAAGAGTTCTAGTTTAAACTAGAAACATTAGAGTTGGACTTCAAACTAGAATATCTGAGAGTTGAGATGCAAGTTCAAACTACAAGAACTTCTGGATTGGAATTCAAATTTCAAACTAAAAGGTCTGGGAAGTGAGAATTGAAAGTTTAACCAAGAAATTTGACAAGGATTTAAAGTTCAAACACAAGCATATGAAGAAATAGCTTAAATTCAAACAAAATAAAACGTGTAGATTTAAAATTTTTAATAGGATTGAAGGATTTCATAAGTGATCGATAAATCCAATAGCTGATGACTTTTAGGTATCTAACACATGTCATGATGTAAATGTAGCATTATGAAAGAGCTGAATTTTTAACTTGAAGCTCGAAAGTGTAGTCAAAACACCTATAATAAAGAAAGTAAGCTATTTTGTATCATGAATTCATTTCTTTGAGGCAAAAGTCAAAGTTGTATAAAGAGTTACGAATGAAGGCGGTGAAAAGAGTGCACATTTCAAGAAAGTTGGGGAAAGTATGATATAAATTGATGGTGAACATGATCAAAATCAAGTATGGTAAGAATAGTGTTGCATCATGAGATATGGGCAATTCTTACACATTTGATTATGAATGAGGGAGAGTGAGGCACCAAAGGAGGGTAAAAGAATGTCAAGCTTGGAATCAAGGACAAGATGATGTGGAGATGATCAAACCGGAAGTAGTAGTGTAGATTTTGATCAAAGTAAGGCATGATTTATAGTGAAGAAGAGTTGATGAGGAGATGAAGAAGTAGGGAGTTGAGATTAAGAATGTGATGCCGGGAAAAAGTGTGGCTCAAATCTGATGCATTGTAGCCAAAAAAATGAGGGTGGAGAGGGAGGATAGATTCAGTGCTACCAAGGGAAAAATGGATATGATTGTATGGACTCAAAGTGATAAAAAATACATGAAGCTAAAGTGCAGGGTGAAACAATTGCATCAATTTACTTTGGAAGGAACGAGAAGGAAATTTGGAACCCGAAACCAAATTACAACCAAAGGGAAAGCGAGGAAGGATGGAACCGAGATATACCAACAATTGAAGTAGGAGATAGAGAAGATGGATATGGGGATTTACAGTCCAAAGATCGAAGGTGGACTTAGGCTCACTACCATAAAAGGAAGGAGAATATTGTTGGAGTATCAATTGGTTATTACAAAGGGAAGGAGATGGACTTCAAAATTGTTTAAACTTTTAATCTTAAGGAGAAAAAAGTGAAGCTGAAGACGGAACATGAAAGAATTGCTTGATGGATGGAGATAATATGATGGATTATTGAGTTGTAATGACGAAGTGGGAGTCAAAATACAAGGAAAAAAGTGAGTCAATCGGCAGTCGGACATTTCCCATAACTTCTATGAAAATAATGTACTGAAACCCCCTATTAATATGGAGGTATATTCTATTGAAAACAACTATCCTCAGAGTACAAAATTTAGCTGTAAAATAGTTCCGAGAATGGAATACTCTTGTAACGCAATCGGCCACTCCCATAACTTTTATGGAAATCATACATTGAGAACCCATATTAATATGCAAGTACATTCTAGTGAAAACAACTATCTTGAGAGACATCCTCGATATGATATACCTTGTCAGTATCACTATTGACTTAGTTTCAACGATAGAGAGGAAGGCTAATATTGTATGTGATGGTTGTCTGGCCGAGACCACTCAAATCCAATATTGCGTGCAAGTAGTAAAGATTGAAGTATAAATCACAGAAGATGGTAAGATTGCTATTGTATGTGAAATATGTTAGGTTCAATACCAATAATCACATTCTGATCGCGTGCTCTTCGTATCTAATGACTCATCAGATCTGCTTATGATGGATCATTCAATACATTGCCCTCTAGTTTATACCAAGTCTGCTTCAGACCCCTGACGACAGGCCTAACAGCCACCAATATACTTCCACGTAACTGTGAGAATATGGATCATCTTTAGCGGTTCATCTCACATGGCCAAAAGTCAGCTCTGAAGGAGGCGCTACAGTACTTAACCACAGAATGCCCCATGCAGTTCCACCGCTCATGCTCAAGTTTCTCTCACAGGTTTCCAACAAAGAACTCGAGTTTGTAAGTTGTGTCATGTCTCTCTCTTCCTTTCAGAATAAAACGTCTTCGACGACGCCGGTCCAGAAGTTAGACTCCTGTATCATCCGATTACGTTGAATTTCTAAGACTCGGATCATCTGCCATTGATCTACTATAACATATATAGAGGTGGGGGTTTTAGACGCAGGATTGAATGGTATTAAGGGCAAGTTTTATGTGATTACGCAATTACAGACTGCAGATCAAAGTGGTAGAGAACCATACCACTAATAGTGGCATTATTTTCAGACTTTCTCATTCAGAGATCGGATAGTCCAGAAATTTAACACAAAAGCGTAAACTCGTATCGGAAGTGGCAACGGCCATGCCAGTGCGCAATATACTACAGAAATATAAACCGCGACCTTAACTAATGGGGTGGCACACTTTGTTCACTAGAGCAACTGTCGAGAGGCGGTCATAGGTTCTCATATTTGGGTCAGCATCACGAAGTAATCCAAGATGAGGCTTTTCTCATCCTCTTTCTATACATCCGTTCGGCAGTGATAGTCATGCTTCACCGTAGTGTCAATGACTGTAATGGATGTTGCAGCGAACGCACAGCATGTGGAAACATGCTCCGACAAGTTACAGGCACACGTGGTGGGTCCACGTTGTTCCAGATTAACTCGAGTAGCTATCGTACTATGTACATACATGAAAAAACTGCAAGCATTCTATAGTTCCTTCCTACAACTTGCTGGTCGGTGGCCTCAAAGAGCCTAGCTTCTTCGCGTGCTCTCTGAGGACGTTTTTCTGCACTTTACCTGTGACAGTCTTCGGCAATTCTTGAAACACAACAGTTTTGGGAATCATATATTTGGGTAGATTTTTCCTACAGAACTCGATGATATCCTTTTCGGACACCCTGTCTACAAAAGAAGGATCCTTGAGAGTCACATATACGCATGGGGTCTCGCCCCAAAACTCGTCTGGACGGGCCACCACAGCTGCCTCAAGAACTTGTGGGTGGCGAAAGAGAACGGACTCCACCTCAATACTGCTTATATTTTCCCCACCAGATATGATGATGTCCTTTGAGCGATCCTTCAAAGCAATGTAGTTGTCAGGATGCATCACCCCCAAATCCCCTGCAGGATGACGACGAAAATCAGAATAGAACGCTGGATGTTCGGTATAGAGATACTCCAAAGACA
Source organism: Marchantia paleacea (assembly GCA_014180765.2). Classification (NCBI taxonomy): domain Eukaryota; kingdom Viridiplantae; phylum Streptophyta; class Marchantiopsida; order Marchantiales; family Marchantiaceae; genus Marchantia; species Marchantia paleacea. Next base: position 479,674 of record MUAA02000060.1, read on the forward strand.
ACAATAAATATTCATTGAACAGGACTGGTGCCTGCATTATGGCATTTCTTACATTACAAATATATGCGACAAGTGATATCTCCTGGCGGCGTTACAACGACGAATTTTGAAATACAAAAACAAAAATAAGCCATGTTGGGGATAATACACTAATCTGTACGCATGACTTATCCTGCAGCGACAAGAATGCAGAGGGCAGACACAGCGAGTCACTTCCACAGACAGTAACAATCCAGAACCTAATGGTTTTATGTGGAAGTAGGCAATTGGGGCAGTGTAGCACCACAAACACAAATAACTTAGACAGGTGTGAGTTTCTCGCAAATACGTATATTGACGTTATTGTCAGTAGCATGCGCAGAACTAACCCTGAATACGGTGCATAAGTGGACAGAGGAAAGCACTCCGAACCGCGAGAAGGGGTATAGCATTTATCACATACGTGGGAGGCAGGTGCTTGAGACAGACACGTGAGAGAGAGCAAGTGAATAATACCGGTGTGGAACCAGCCTCCTTGAAAAGCTTCCATTGTTAGCTGTGGCTCTTTCAAATAACCTTTCATGAGACAATTTCCTTTAATCATCACTTCTCCCATAGTTTGTCCGTCACGGGGCACGGGAGTCATTGTTTGTGGATCGAGAACATCCACATCAACAAGCCCCACGTGACCCACTCCCTGCCGCGCTTTCAAGCTTGCTCGTTCGTCCGAAGGTAGAGAATCCCACTCAGGCTTCCAGACACAGTTGGTTGCAGGGCCGTAGCTCTCGGTCAGGCCATAACCATGACTCACAGAGAAGCCTAAGGACTCCATCCTGGTAAGAACAGATGCTGGAGGAGGAGCTCCACCGGTCAGTACGTGCACCGGATGCGGTAAGGGCTTCTTCTCGAGCTCCTGAGCAGAGTAAATCATGTTCAGGACCACTGGAGCTCCACAAAGATGAGTCACACGGTGCTGCGCTATCGCATCGAACACACCTTTTGGAGTCACAGCTCTCATGCATATGTTGGTGCCTGATTGTGCAGCTATAGTCCAGGGAAACAACCAGCCATTACAGTGGAACATAGGCAAAGTCCATAGGAACACTGGACCCTGAGGCATCTGCCAATCTAGAGCGCTAACCAGTGCATTTATGTATGCTCCTCGGTGGTGATAAACTACACCTTTGGGATGTGCTGTCGTGCCAGACGTGTAATTTATCGATATAGCCTCCCACTCGTCAGCTGGCAAGCATATGGGAGACTTTGAATCTCCACGTCTCAGAAGGTCTTCATACTCTGGATGACGATGCCGTCCATCTGGTGCTGATGCTGATGCTCGTGAGTTGTAAGCTTTGTCTTCAATATGTACAATCAGGGGCTTCTTTGACAACTGTTGCACGGCCTGTTCTGCAACTTCCAAAAACTCCGTATCCACGAAAAAGACCTTGGCCTCCGAGTGACCCAAGATTCGGGCCAACATCCGCACATCGAGTCGAGTATTCAAGGTATTTAAGACAGCATTGGCCATCGGCACGCCAAAGTGAAGTTCATACATGGCAGGAACGTTGGGAGCTATCACAGCCACCTGGATAAATCCAACTTCATCATATCAAGCAGACATCCTGTTTTAGTGACCGAGGTGCCTCGCACCCGGAGTCAGCCAAATCTCTACATACGATAACTCGAACAACCTATCGAAGCTGTTGAAGCACAAAGCTGATTGCAGCCTGTTTCCTCTGGCTTTTGACAAGCAGGCAGAGGACTATGCACTCGTCGATCAAAACCAGTCAGGACCATAATCAGAGTCAACCTCGTACCCTACATAAAGTGCTGCAGTAACTAGGTGCATGAGCTTTTTCTCTTAACCTTTCTTTCTGTTTCAGGCACACAGAAAGGAAGTTCATCGATTTCACGAAGTAAAATTGCATGTGGTTGTTAGAATGATGAGAAAGTCGATAAGAAAATCGGGCCTGGAATTTTGCAACAAATTGGACGGACCTGGAAATGTATCCGTCATAGCAAGCGGTCGCACAAAATCGAAGGATGTTCAGCTTAGTGGTCCAGCAATCAGTTTGTTCTTTTAATCCATGAAAAATCCATGAGTGCATTAATTCAATCACGTGGACACGCACCGTATCCCCTGGGAATATATAAGGCCGCAGTGCTGAAGCAAGTTGACGACATCTGTCGAATGTCTGAGACCAAGTGAAGACTCTGTCCCCATAGATTACAGATTCCCTGTCAGGATACACGGACGCCGTTCTTTTCAGAAAACTTATGGGAGTGAGTGCTGAGTAATTTGCTCCACATTTCGGCAAGTCGTCAGACACCACCATCCTCGACCTCCGAAACTCCTCTCGCAGGCTCGCGGCCTTGCTTTGCCTTCAGGCCAGTGCAGCAAAATCCGTCCAGCAAATTTAAAGTTCCCAATTGCCGTCTGTCTGTAACGATTTCTCCCCGCCGGTGTTCCACTAGACTTAAGAGCAAGGCATATGCTCGGAAGAGCGAAATGGGATGCCGACACCGTTTCCACACAATTCCCCACAGCTCCGAAGATCTATACACTGATCCCCATCACCCAAAAGGACCATCGATATCGTGCCCAACCCCGACTCGACTTTCCAACAAGCGCAATCACGAACTGAAACGAAGGTCTTTCATCTCTCTGTTTCCTACATCATCAGCTGGATGGTCCTCCTGACTCGGAGTCCTGAGTCCTGACCGCAACAAAAGAAAGAGCATATTTTTTGTGATGGAACTTGGTCGTCCACTTGTCGTGCAGGAACGGGAGCTCAAACTGTTTTGAAACCCACTAATAAAGGGTTAATATTTTCTAACTCCTTACCTGGGCGAATGAACTTGTCACCAAGAAACGTTGACTTACATCTAAAGCACGGTGGACCCTAGGTATGTTGGCCGGCAGATTTTGACAATTACCGGGAATACACGAAACTTGCTGGGTTTAAACCGGCTGATTTGTAGCCCTCTTTCAAGTATTCATGCATCTTGAATAAATGAGAATGTACGTCAATTTTTCAAATAGATTTGTAATCAAAAGTTTATCAAATATATTAATCTAACAATGTTTTTAAATTATATTTTTATAAATAATAATTATTATACTCATATTTATAATATAAAGAATTATTTTAAAAAAAATAAAAACTAACATATGATTTTATGAAATTATAAGATTGTTTAATTCTACATAAACATGTGATGATGGTGAAATTATTATACATGTATGATATGATAAATCTTTATTCTTTAAGTAAAGATTTATAATGATGTATTAATTTGAATACATATGATAACAAAATGACCATGCATGTACTCAAACATGCATGATGATACCAAATGCAATAGTTTATGATTTACAAAAAAGCAAGATATCAATGGGGACTTAATATACGTTAAATTAAATTTATTAAATTTAAATATAAATTTATTTCTAATATAGCAATAAAAAATATGTTATATGTATAATATTTTTTAATTTATAAAATTTTATATTTTTATAATAATTTATATACATTAATTTTATAAACTTGATGTTTTATTGATATGCATATATTTTTTCAAACATAAATGAACATTTAATTATTTTTATTTAAAATTTCACATTATATTATTCACAAATCTGATTCATAAATGTGCAAAAACACTTATGGACATGAGACTACAAACTCTATAAACTATTGGCATGTATGAAAAGAAGTAAATTTCATGCATTTGAGTTATTTTCTACACATGTACATGGAACTTGAATAACCATTGTAATGTACACATGTGTAAATCAATATAGACGGATCTTATAAACCAAATTTTTAACTTTTGAAATACGAAAATTTTATAAAATTATGTGAAATTAATGAAATTCTTAGATACTCAACGTCACATGAAATTTATTGTGTAATTATAATGACTTGTCAAATCTATGATTTTGTAAGAATGTTAAATGAAGATGAATTCTTCAAACTATTGAGATTTTGAACATGCATGAAATCATCCATATCATATCATATTTTTTATTATATAAAACTATGATTGTCATGTGTAATGGATGATATGTCACTTGTTTTTGAAGTGATGAGATTATTTTTCACATATGTATAGATAATTTTCATGGAGTCTACATCGATTTCACACAATATTGATAACTAATAAGGGCACATAACGAACATCATAACTCTTAGATCTTCCTCATATGTTTGACCATATTGGAATTTTGAGATAGCAATATTATATATCACTGAATTCTTTATTTAAAATGAAATATGACAATCAACAAGTCAACTAAACATATACTTTGCACTTTGTTCCAAGTTGTCATTGTAATTTGATTTGATTTTATCTCAAGTAATTGTTGAGATCATAATTTTTATATTATAATAACTTTTATATATTGTGATACAATAATAACAGTTTCAGTTAATTTAATGAATTAATATCATATATGCTACAATTTATCAAATATAATCAATATACTAAGTCTCTTTGACTAACATAATGAAATAAAATTTGCATGTTATATATATCAACAGAAGCATTATCTTTAAGGATTATGATATGTAATTTAATTCAAGTAATAACATTGTTAAAAAGCGTAATTATATGAAAAAAATTTACATATGGTGATTAGTTCACAAAATGGATGAAAGTTAATTTTTTACAATAAGTTGTATCCCACTAGTATAAAAAGATTAAATATTCTCCAACCTATTTTCTAAATGAATATCAACACTAGATATGTATAATAAAATCATGATTTTTGACCAAAAATTTGTAACAAGACAAAAAATAAAAAAAACAAGTATGTATCAAGCTATCATGCACATACATATCGTATCACAACATACATCGTTGTCACATCAAACATCATAAAACATAGATTGTAATACACTAACACAAGTGTACCACAATAATATTTTCTATTTTCAAAATGTCCACAAGGGCACTCTGTTCATAACCATAGCATAAAAGAGAGATTACAGTTGAGCCAAATCCACTTTGTGCTTCAAAAACTTCAGGTTTCTGCACTAGCTACTATCCATCATAGCCATATTTTCAAAGGTTCAACTTCAAAAACTGTCCTCCAAGGAGCCTTAATTCGAACTCTACCCCTTGAGCCCTATGACCCATAGGACTCATAACGACGTTGTCAGCCCTAACGACAATTCCATTACAAACTGTGCTAACTGCACAATCGGTTCTAACTAATGTATCTACTCCTGCATACACGCACTTACCTAACTAGAGATGCCATTACATTAGTCATAACACCTGTCATGCACATACATATTGCATCACAATACATACATCGTCATACATCAACACAAATGTACCACAATCGTCCCCCTAACTGGCGGTTAGGTCCTTTTAACACCAGGAAGCCATCTAATCCATAACATGATATGCCCTTCTTGGGGCTAAAATCAGGAGGCCGAGTGCTACAATGCCCCATCGTTAGTCATGTATTTGCAATCCATATCATGTAACGGTCAAACGTGCTTTCCCGCTAATCGCATCGAGGATATCTCCACTGCCCTCTAGGCACCGCATTGAGAGGAGCTGTCAAACCTGACATATGCCATCCTCTTGAACAAGAATCACAAATCAACATACTGATTGTTCCACTAGCTGATCCACATAACATATATCTCAAGCCTGTCCGCACAACTGTCAGGCTTGGATCCATAGTACCATCAATGTTTGGAAGGTGATATGACGCACATGATCCTTCCAAATCATACCATCATGGCCCTCTTATACCAAAACTCTAGAAGGTTAAATCTCACGTACTCGTAGAATTGTGCAACAAGCTGTAACATCCAATATGTTTAGTATACTCTATTGCAAGTAAACGTAATCACCAACATGAAATCTACAAATTAAAAATCGATATCTATCTCCTCGGATGGTAGCATAACTCAAAGTATCTTTATACTTAGCAATAGCTAGGTTCTCAAATGCCATTTGCATTACCCTAAGGAAGATGTTTACCCTTTGAGAACACACCCTAAGCCAAACATCCAGGTTATCCAAGACCAAAACTTTAGTTGACTCTCGACGAATAGCTGAATGTAAGTCTGGATCTCTATCATATAATAAAAAGTATAGTGAAAATGATGTTAGAGATGCTTTCCGGCTAAATCGATAACATATGTCCAACCATGGTAGTTGGATGTCCCAATCTCCCGTATGAACTTTCTCCAAGCCAAACTTTCTTAGTCCTTTCTTCAACTCTCTCTACTAGATTATCAGCCTCGTGATGATCTCTTGAGATGGTACGATGATTGATCAACACTCAATCACACAAAGCCTGAAACTTGCTCAAAAACTCAGTACTCTGATCAGTCAATACTTCCATTGGTGCACCAAAATTGGCCAAGCACCGCAGCTAAAAATGCATAAGCTATATCCTCACTTGACTTGTCAAGAAATGCCACCAACTCAATCCACTTGGAGAAATGCTCCATCATGACCAACACATATTGATGATGTCGTAAAGTCAATGACAGAGGTCTTGCAAAATCCAAGCTCCAACTATAACCAAGTCCCATAATCGGTAGAGAATGTAATTGTGGTGTAGGGGAATTGAATGATGCTCGAACACAATCACATATCATACATCTGGCCATAAATTGTTGCATCTCAGTTTGCATACCTCTCCACCAATAGTGACTTTGAAGTAAGCTATATGTCCACTTTACTACAAAATGACCTAACTCCTTATGAGCATGTCTGACCAACTGTGCTCTCTGAGATGGAAGTGGCACAACACAAACACTGTCATCTCCCCATACTCAAAGGTGTCTACCTTCCCATCTCAACCATCGAGCTCTCTATAAAACTTGATCCCGCTCCTTTGCACTCAAAGTGCCCACCAAAGCACATGTACGAAGATACTCCAACACCATCATGTCGTCATGGATGTCTCAGTTTATTATCAAACGTCCTCAGTCTCAACGTCCAAGTAAAATATATTCACTCGCTGACCCAAGAGAGATATCATATAGCGCTTAAGCGCCAACATACTCAAAAAGGCAGATGCATGTCAAGCCGGTACCATCTTCTCATCAGTATCACCGTGCCATCGAGCCTCGATTTCGTCAATTTGACTTGTATATGGGTTTTGGTTTAACCCGTCCGTATCACAGTTCATCACTCTAGGTCTATGAACAACCATGAAATCATACTCATGTAGGATAAGAGCCCATCATGGAAGCTTTCTTGTAAGCTTGTCTGATTCCATCTACCATTTCAATGGTTGATGATTAGTGATGAGAGTGAAGGAGTTTCCAAACAAATAACATCTGAAATGTGCCACCGCCCAAACAACTACCAAACTGTAATCAACCTTGGTTAGCTATAGTTAGTTCAGCCAAAACTTAGATTGGTCACTAGATCATAAAAGTACAAGATAGTGTTGTGCATGATCCAAAAAGCAAAAGGTAAACTTTGGCTTGTATGGATAAATGACGAGGTGGCTACCATGCATTGGTGGATCGGATTGTGTGCTAGATATCTTTTAGGAATTGGTAAGGATAAGATAACAAAACATGCAACCTATGCATGTTAGCCATATGACATAGTTTGGATTTTACACAAACATTCTCCTTCATAAGAACTATACTTTGACTCCGCTATATTGTTGGAGCAAGTTGCATAAGCTACTGCAAACTCCTTCCCCTCATCATCATGTTGGCTAAGCATTGCTCCCAAACCCAACATACTCCCCTTTCAAGTACATACTTGAAAGGGACGACCCCTCACATGTCTCCCCAAAATAGGGGCAAATGTCAATCTTCCCTTGAGCTCAACAAAAGCTCTCATGCAAGCCTTCCTTGAACTTCAAGGAAGTCTCACACCCTACTCATATATGAGGGTTGTGGAATACGTAAAATTTCCTCCACCTTGGTTTTTTGAATTCCCAATCCTTATGGTATGACCCAAGTACTCTACATGCTATGGAAAGAACTTGCACTTTCCAGGATGCAACTTGAGGCCATGAGCAATCATTAGCTCAAATATCTCATGCAAATGTATCTCATGTTCCATCACTGTAGTACTATACACTAGAATATCATCGATGTAGGCTCGTGCACAATGAAGTCTGGCTAGGATCCTATCCATCAATCTTTGAAACTCAGCAGGTGCATTCTTCAACCCAAATGGTAAGAACTTCCACTGATACAACACATCCTTGTCATGTGAATTAATTACCAAAAAAATTTAATTAATTTAATTTTTAAATTTTATCATAAATTTTAATCATAAATATAACCTCTATATTTTATTAATATTTATGAACATTTAAAAAAATTATATTTCTGTTATTGAATAAAAAAAATTTAATTCTTTTTTTAATAAAAGCAAATCTAATTTTTTGAAATATATTTTGATATCATACTCTATTACACGTACATATTTATTATTTTAAGTTTTAATTATTTAAATCTAAAAACATGTTTATGTTTGAAAATTTATTGCAACTAGTTGTTTCAGTAAATTTTATAATGTACATCAATCAAAACAATTCATGAATTTTTTTTTATTTTTCTTTAAAATATATAATCATTTCATCCATGCAAAATTTCATAAATTTATAATTTACATAATTATTTGCTATCATCATACCTTAATTCTCCTCTTATATATATATATATATATATTCAATATATAATTTTTTAATATAAATTAAATTTATTATTATTATTGAATTTGAATATTATTTATAAATAATTTTTATAAAAATAAAAATAAAAATTACATCTCCAAAATTATATTTTACTTTTTATTTTTTTTATGTAGGTTTAATTAAAATAATATTACTTAAAAATTTCTTTAAGAATTTAATATTTATTTTATGTCATTAAATTTCATTTATTAGTCCTTGCTTTCATAATCACTTTCAATAGAATCAAGAATTGATTTTTTTTATTTAAAAAATATAAATTATGTATATCAAAATATTAAAAAGTCATTATAAACTATAGTTATTTTCAATCATTGAAATTACATTTTTTTTTATTAAATATTTATTTCAAAAAATAATCATTCAAATTTGTAACTCTTTGCATTTAACAACATTGGATAAAAATACTTCATATGAGTGAAAATTATTTTTAAATCTAAAAGGTTTGATTATAGAATGAATAAAATAATAGCTACAAATAAAAAACATTTTAAAAAAATTACTTTTTATATGAGAAACATACAATCAAATAAAAAAAACTGTGACAATTGTGTTGAAATTTTTGTTTGAAATATATATGTGCAAGCAACATAAGCAATCAAACCAACTATCAAACAAATGATTGATGGATGTGTGCTTTACACATTCAATAGAAAGCTCTTTTGTGATCTCTATCAATGACCTTGATCTCGAAGATCATAGCTCACAACCAAGTAGATTACAATTCATTTGCGGAATGCATGGAGCGGCAGAACATCGAATCGAATCCCAAACATGTTTGGAGTTAACAAGAAGGCAGAAAATTCTTCATCAAAGACTTGTGATAAGGAACCATGTCTTGTAGGCTGTAACATTTACTCCAGAAAGCGTGATATGTCCCCAAGAATGATCATAGTGGATCCAATTATCACCACTTATTCGTGGCTCACTGTCCAAGTTTCTACAATTTCCTTGGTTGCTTTCGGTCCGATTTCACTGCCATCATCTTAGGTCGAGATGTCTTAGGCAGAACTACTTCTTCTACGCACTTCCCCACATTCAACTTCTTCTTTGGGGGACTTGGGTGAGAACAACCTTCTTCTGCCGGCCTCTTCTTCTTCCTCACGAATTCCAGAGCTACCGCATCCGAGTCTGAATCCTCCAACAGAGTCGGTTCTTCTGGTGCAGGCGTAGCCAAGCCGCCAATACTCTGGGTAGACCCACTACTGTCATCATCGCTTCCCTACGCAATGTCCAAGAGTCCGGACTCCATACAAACACCTTTCCTTTGGAGTTAACCACTCCAATCGGCCGTATAAATTCACCAGAAAAGAATAGATGTACACTACACCCTTTTCATCCTCCTTCAACTTGGCAGCCATCACTTGCACGTTCCTTGCAAAGATTTCACCCCAGTTATCACGAATGGACCCTCCTACTAATCCTTCCACAATTCTCACCTTATGCATGCTTACATACGTGGTTTGCTGGGGCGAAAACAATTGATTTAAAGTAAATGTAACCTTCCTTCTGAACCCGTCTCTAATGAGATCGAGCTTGTAGCCATTCGTCCCCTTTTGTTCTCTAGGATTAAACCACTTCCGCTCATCGAACGTGAAGGCAGTGCGCATCGCTGATCCTTCCCAATCAACGCCATCTTTCTCTTCGTCATAATTGTGCCCGAGTGCCTTGACCCACAATCTTGCATCCCAATGTTCCGGTTGCGCGTGTTTCCCCATCGAAGCAATTGATTTCCCTCGTTGAAGTTCCTCGCACAACTCGGAACTCATGTAATCCCATTGCCAGGACAGGAAAGCACCTCCCAATTCTCTTAGTCTCAATAACTCTGTCGGCGTCCAATCCGCCATCGGAATGAGAGGATGAATTCTCCCCATCGCTGGTTTACGCATCACAGGTACTCTCATTCTTCGTTGCCTTGAAATCGAACACTTGCTCGATTCCTCATTCGCACTGAGTCTGCAGGTTCTTGGCACACCCATATACAAGCTCTCAATCTTCACGATAAACTGTTCACCGCCTTAACAAACCTTACGCCTACTGTAAAAGCGCATCTCTCCTGATGTGACTTCAAATCCTACTCGTACACGCTTAATACACCATATTCGTAAGAATACACTCTGCATTCCTCCGAATATAACGCTTTATTCATAAAACACAAAAAAAATTCCTACCAACACGTCTAAGTATGCCCCTATAGGAGACAAAGCCAGTGACGGGGGTGAGCGGTGGTCAGCATTCCAAGAGGGACCAAGGTTCCTTGCAACAATGACCCAGACGAGTTGAGGGCTCTCAAGATCAACCTTGAGCCCCAATTTCGAGTAGAAGTTGATAAGCTGCATGACAGGATGGCGGGTCTCATCATAAAGCAACAGTATTCCAAGTTTAAGGGTACTACGGATGAGGACGATGTGGACTCATATATTTGGATCTTCGAGACGATATCCAACGGCAACAAGGAACAAGTCCCCCTTTGACCGCAGACGAATCTTCCCCGGACTCCTACGCAAAGTGGCTCGGGTATGGATGAATAATTAGGAGGAGAACCATGTGGGCGAGATCAAGGCTTGCTTCCCGGCTTGATTCCGGGAAATGGGCTATGACAGAGTTCTCCTGAGAAGAGTGGGGGCCTAAGAAGGGGGAAACATCATAAGCTCAAGGAGTAAACTGAGCAATTCCTCAGCTTGTTGAACCGGATTCCAACCACGGCCGCCAACACCAAACCTTACTTGGCCGCAATGTCATATCGAGTGATATGTCTCAGGCTTGGGGAAACACGACCCTGACCAGAGACGTTCTACCAAAGATTAGATCAAAACATGATGGAGGCCGTGATTTAGGCGGCGGAGGCATATGAGCTCTCAAACATTCATCGGCATGGGAGCCATAGCTCGAAGGGATCGGCCCACCAAATAAAATCCCGAGGTAAGGGAAGACAAAGGAGGAGCCCGTTGACGAATAGTTTGTCTTCGTCAGAAGAGGAGACCAGTTCTTCGGACGAAGACTGGAAGTACAACCCAAAGAAGAAAGAGTCCCATCAGATGAAGGGGACGGAAGAAGGACGCAATGGAATAGCGTCTAGGGTGGACGAGCTGACTAAGTCCCTAGAGGAGTTGAAGGTACACCTAGTTAGTAATAAGGATAGGATAAAATCACCCATGTAGAGTAATTATTATGTAATTGTTATTTTTTATACATACTTATGATTTTTATTCATGTACAATAAAACAAAAAAATCAATTGTAATAGTTTTCCTTAAATAAAAAGTGATCAAAAGAGTCATATTTTCTTCACTATTTATTGAAATTTCAAAAATGTCACATGTGCCTTTTGTGAATACTTTGTTTATTTATATTCATGAAGACGTAAATTTGAATATAAAAAAACTAAATCATAACTACTTTCATTTATTGCAAAAAAAAAAAACAGTACATTATATGATACCATGTGGTTGCAAAAAAATTACAACAATTATATCAAACAAGGTTGTACATGTCATTTAGTGTAATAAAAAATGCTTGTATATCCATACATATGTCAAATATATCGAAATGATGGTATAAAAACCTATTTTTTTAATGAAAAATTAATATATATTTTTATTATATTTTGTTTTTTTATTAATGATATTATATGTTTAATCATTAGAACCATTGTGAAAAAAGTTACTTTGAAACTTGTCAAAAAATACAATAAATTCTATACAATAAATAAATAAATAAATATATATATATGAAGTAAAAAGAACAACTGAAATATCAATTGAGGAAAAAAAAATATTTTTTGCAACTATTTTGAAGTTACAAGTACATCCAATTTAATTTTCATTGGATGAAACTTGAAGAAATAACAATAATTTATTGGACCAAAACAAAAAATGAACAAATTTGAGTTTTGCTAATGAACTTTTACTTGATTAGGGCATAATTCGTCCATATGGAAATTTTGGACAACTATGTTTGAAGTTTATATTGATTTGTTGTCCACGATTGTCCAAACTGGTCAATAGTCATGTGTTTATAGAAGTAATTCGAAGATGACGAGTTTAAAATACATATAACCTAACACTCACGTATTTTTTTTATCGTTTTGTCGGCAATAATGAGCATATGTCATAATTTTACACAACTTAATGGATTATATATTTTTGACTCACATCGGAAGATATGTTCGGAGAGACTCAATTCTGAACTAACAAGTGGTGAATTCTACATAAATAACACAACCGTGGTTGTTTAGTGCCATTGTTTTGCTAGTCACATGTTAGGGGTCAAAGATATAAATTATTATCTCTCCCACGTTCAGTTTACGCATAGACGAGTTATAGAATTAGCGATAAATCAAACACTCATTTTCACAAAAAGTGCTTCTCTTACATGGCTCTTGTGAAAACAAACATTTCTTTTAGCGACGTCATATTCTCCTACAAATTGACACAATACCGTAACAACTCGCAAAAATGAACATACATTTCTGACTGTCTTTAGATACTCAGCTCCTGGAACGAAGCAACGATTCCTTGACCTTCATATACAAGGAACTGATTGTAGGTTCAAATAATTGCTACCTATAACTCACACAGTACGTCGTTACATGTTTCAGTTAAGGCAAAGTGCCCTTCCTTGAATATTAGATCGTCGATCTTCATGTCGAAATTTTCTACAAGCGATTATATAGGGTAGCGAGAAGTTGTGCCTACTGAACCTCTTCCACATTTACAAGACTTGGCTTGTCAAGCTTTTGATGTGAATATGGTGCATTTTGAGAATCAAGATTTTACTGCAAGCTGGTGACAGAAAACCAGCATGTGGGATAGCCTTGCTATGCTAAAACCCTAGACCTACACAAATGTGCCTTGACTTACTGGTAGATGATGTAAGTTTATGATGTGAGTACATCTTGGACATACATTACCGACAGAGCTGTCTACAGAAGCGCAAGTATCAGGTGCTGCACCTGTGGACCTGCGGCTCAAAAGAAACCTGAGATCCAACGGATAAAAGAAGGTCTTGACTCTCTGTATACTTACTGCGCCTGAACTGAGATGTTGGGTCCACCCTCCTACCACCCGTAAACGGTGACCACTGGTTTCTTGCTACACCCATACAACACATGGGCTTTCCAATTTACAAGGACGAAACACACTGAATAGACCTGGACTGCCTTTGGGTCAAAAGCTCAATGGGTTTTGAAATACGGGGGTATCACATAAAGCTTTGACTCCAAAAAACCCCCTGCAAAACTTGAGCTTTCTTTCTTCTCTATAGAATAACTACAACTAACAAGTACTACAACTACTTGAGTGTATAACCTCCGCTGATTGCTATCTGAGTGAGCCTTCGATCTGTTCATATTTAGTTGCCCAATGACCACCCACAACTGTAGCAGTTGTATGATAAATTCCTGTTGCACATACATACGAGAGAACCTTAGCTATAGTGTAACATTCGAGCAAATGACAAATAGAGACAGAATATGGGTAACAAATAGAAACAGGATATGAGTGCACAAGATGCAGAATAGGAATTGAACGACGCCGAACATTTTGTAAAACAATGCTACAGAAATACGAAAAATTCCAGGGCCTTCGAAATACAGAAACTTCGATTAGTTTCCTTGAACGGAAACAGGGGTTACTGATGATTCATTGTCGGCTCTACATACATCATGATTAGTGGGCAAAAACGCAATGATCGTCTCATGCTCACAGCAATTGAAGGTCTGCTCTATTGTGTAGAGGAGAGAAAAGGCAAAGGCTGCATTTTAATCTGTAAGTTCTGGAATGAATCGGACATAAATACAATAGAATACAAGTCCATCTTGCCTTGGAGCATATCACTCTTGCATAACGAAGGGTCAGCGAAGGCAACTTTCAGTTCAGGTTCTCAGCTGTCAAAATTACACTCTTCTACTCCCTACTGTAGAGTATTTTACAGAGATGGGTTAGAATGTTATGGTTACAAGGTAGAAATTGACAGCAGAAAATAGATCACTCTTTGACATACGCACGACCGACTATGAGCAAACTATGTTCCACTGGCACAAGTTGTAGGTAAGTCCGTCGAGTCTTGTTCCTCACCCTTATTCCACAATATGCCAAACTCTTCCCTCCACCAGCCCAAAGAGATTACAGTGCCTGCACACATGGCCAAAGGTTGGTAAAACAGGAAGTTATGAACCTTAAAGTGTCATGACAACAGTCTGTCTCAAGTTATGCAGCTACTATCTAATGCGGAAACCTTACACACTGATCAATACAGTAAAGGAAAGAAACGCAAGCCTTACCGAGTGTACATGGAACAATGTACAGAAGAGCAGGTTGGCCATTGCCGTTCATCAAATTTAGCGCGACATACGTTAAAAAAAGCCCTGTCAAAGCAAAGACAACAAACTCACGTTGTCAAGGCTAAGGAACTGTAAGATTCAGATAGTAACTCTTGTTGTAATTTCTCTCCATAGGTCAAACCCAGGAAGTCTACAATACCAACTGAGAAAGGGCAGCCTGCAGGAAAGACATAGTCACCTAAGCCATAGCCCACGGTTGACCAAAGAAAGTAACCTCCGTAGAGGGTCTTCTTAGCTGCCCAGTCATATCTGTTGAACCATAACAGCACGTGAGTAAATTAACATAGAGGCGACACCATCAGAAAAATGAAAAGCCCCTAACGAAGGCGTCTATGTGGTGAAAAAGCTCAACACAACCATCACATACATCAGCCTCAACAAACTGACCAAGAAAGATGAACTACCTGAGGCAGAACGCAACAAGGAGACCTGGCAACAAAATATCACCAAACCCAATGATGCTGTAACCGCCCCATGGATCAAATAATCGTGGGACCTTTAAGAGCATGGGTATCCCTTCACCTCCGCTTTTGTCCCCTCGTGCAACCTTCACACGAAGTACAAATCATCCCATCGAATGTTAATCACAATTCTTTTGAGCATGCGAACTTACTGATCACAATTTACTCTTCCAAAAGCTTACTTTCCCGGTTCGACTATACTAGACGGTGATACAACTTACTCATACAACGGTGACGGAAAGAGACTTATTCATAGTTGATTCAGGGACCCGAGGTTGCATTACCAACAACAATTCCCGGCTGGTTTGAACACGCTGGACACCATGATAAGTTTGCAAGAAACATTCCAATACAGGAATATCAAGTGGAACCGGTGAGCCAGCAAAACATTTGAAAGCTGGGTACAGTAGGGACCTCAGTACATACCACAATCATCACACTTTCATGAAAGAAAACCGGTGAGATGAAAACCCAGAAGATATCGTACAAGAAAGCACAGCTCAACAACACTGTGGAGACCTGTGGAGGCAACATTAAGAACCGTAAGATAACAAATGTCATATTGAAAACTAGAAGTACACACTGACAAAAGTGAAAGTGAAACAACTCCAAAGTAGAACTCACCTTGATATTTGGTAGCCGCACAATTTGGAGAACGGTGAGTATGAGCGAAATGCCCTGGAGAAATAGAACAAAATTTATTTCAATTTATCCCATTGCCCAGAATGCTGAAGGCAGTGCGGCAACAGTGTCGAGGAATTTAGTGATAGATCTGCAGCATAAATTACCTAGCTGACTACAATAAAAGCTACAAGAATAACGCTAACTGCAATACAACCTTTTCCCTCTAGAAGATCTTTTAGACTTCATTATTACTTTGCAGAGTTATATCATACTTACAAGAATATCTTGGGCGATCCAAGCGAATGACAGATGCCGGAAACAAGCCCATAACACGGCAAAGGTGATGCAGAAGGGAGAAACGACTAGGGTCAGTGCAGAGACGGTTCCAAAGTATGGCAAATTAACATAAGAGGATGCAGCATGCGGAAACCACCTGCAGCATTGTTTAGAAACGGGTTCCAATAATCAGAGAATAGATCGCTAAAGATTCGACCCATTGCATCAAACATGAGCCGATCTAAACACGGTCATCATAACAGGAAGGCGAGAAAGAATTGAACGGACAAGATCACAAACCTGCAAAAATATTCCGGAAATAGCTAATATCAACCTAGCGGAAAAAACCCCGAAAAAGGAAAGGTCTCGCCAAAACAAATGGATATATATTATTCATCATTGGTAGGTACGAGCAAACCAGAGTTCTCATGTGAAGTATAATCAAGAGGAAACATGAAGAAAGAATGAAGTTACCGTGAGAGAAAGGCCGTGAGGCAGGTCTGAAGACCCTGCAGTACAAAAGGAATTACACAAGTAAGGATGGCAAACAAATTAAAGCTGAAAAAGGGTGTCAGCACTTAGACTGGTGTCTCGTGTACTGACACCTTCGTTTTCTAATACTACAGTACAAAGTTCTCAAATGCAGCTACAATGAGGCATGAAGTAAAACACACTACGATACAAACCATCTCTATCCTGCCAACAATGTCTCGGAACCCACCTCCACGCCACCGATACAGAACAGTATGACAAGAAGTAACAGGAACCAGTCGGACATGAATTTGTATAACAGGAGCAAGAAACCCGAGGCCATGACCAGAAAAAGGACGGCCGATGCCACACTAATATCCACAACATCCTTGTCATCTTGCTCTTGATCAACCAGATAACCGTCCGGCATCTCCTGAAAGACATAAACCAAAAGAATGAATAGATTACGTCCCCATGATGTTCAAACTAAACTTCCTATTGAGCAGGAAGAAAAACCAAGACCAGAGCCAACCTTTCACTGTGTTTAAATTGTTCAGAATGTTTCCTGACTGAGAAGGTACATACATTTCGTTCCCTTCGTCGCCCACACCTCCATAATACACCCCTACAACTAAGTCGCAACTGCACTGGCGTCCTATGTATTGCTGAATTAAATGCAATCACAATGTCCAGAACGTTCTCTGACTGATTACTGTCTGCACTCTTTCAATTGCCATGAGAGTGAAAATCAATCAAGGTTTGCGCTTTGACTCTGAAAGAGTAGAACCAAATTCATCTCGTGAAGAAGCCTTAATCTACCTTAGATCTCATCCACGACGTACGCTAATGATCGTAATAATACTCTCGAGGTTCATCTATGTATCGATCATTAGTGTACGTCGTGGATGAGATCCATATATAGTCAGAGGTTCATATATGTATGTGCTTTAATCATATACGTGCAGCCTAGGAGCGTCCCCGAGATCTATCCAAGGTCTCTGAGGAGTCAATATATATTTCTCTAGGATTTCAAGAGAGAAGGGGAGTGTGCCTGTACAATAGTGGCTGAGTGCAAGATCACCAACAGACCCAGAACAGTCCAAAAGATTGCTGCAAAAAGAACTAAATGTTTCCTTCAGGTGATTTGTTTACCGACATTACTGCCCCAGACAACAGAGAATACCCGATTGTCATTGCTACCACCAGAGGGTAAAACTCAAGCAAACGATCTACGAATTCCCACAAGGGTCTGCGTAGCCGTAGTCTCTTGAACAAGTCCTCAGTCAACAATTCGACATAGTTGCAAATCCATGGAAATCAAGCTACGTCAGAGGTATAGGAAGTATACAGTAAACAAGTTCCGTAGTCCGAAAACCCTGATTAACATATTCAAAGGTGCAAGGAACTACACGCCAACACCATTGGGAATGCATGTAATGGCATGACTGCTCGCGATAGTCAAGTCCTACGATGTGAGAACTCACTTTAAGGCGCCGATAGTGCTCATTAGCGGCCTCTTTGGCACTCCAGGCAGACCAGTAAGAAGCCCCAAGGATCGTGCCTACCGCCATCAACCATAAAAAGACCTCCGCGACGTCTACAAGTGGCCTCTTCGGGGAGTAAAATAGAACCCTCACTACAAGAACGAACAGAATGTTATTGCAGCCTCCATTCAGAACATCATTTACTGGCTCGACCTAACTGGGTCGAGAGAAAACACTTACTCAGTATCTACTCAGCACCGGTTCTCAAAAAGTTGGACAATAAGGTAACAAACAGAAGCTTTCATTTCACAATGTCTCGAGTCCACAGCAGACGAGCACAACAGATACCTTCAAACCAACTACCGCCACTCTACCTTCGCTTCCAGAATGCAGAGCATTCTGCAGAGTCTCTCCTGCTGACTTAGGTAGCATCACAGCTGGTATGGTGATGTCCGTAAAAGTATCATTCTCCGTGCATACCATCTTGTACAGCTCTGCAGTGGAACACCCACGGTAACACATTCAAAGTCCGGGCAAGGTGAATTGGGACAATAGTTACATATACTAGATTGAATATAGAGGAACAACAGTCACACCTTCCAGGGAAAACAAGCTACACGGGATAAGTCCTAGACATAACAAGCAAATAATTTCGCTTCCTAGACTTCGCACCTATAATTTCCTTCACAACAATCTCTTCCTGTTCTGTTGTACCACAATCGCCGTGCTTAAAAATTTTAATGGCGGCTTCCATACTCAAAAAAAATGAACAACTATCCATATCAGCACACCAAGACAGACCTTCCATGTCATTGACAACAAGAAGTGCCACTGCCCCCGCGACCTGGGCAATTCGGGCCTTGGTGGTGAATGTACAGTTTCCTCGCTGGGCCAGAGCCGCAAAACCATTCAGCTGTATGAAAAGACAAAAAAGGTCATGTACTTGCTCTCACAATCCAACGCAGAATGTAAACAGGTTGGCAAAGATAAAACTGCTGCCAAGTTCGCGACCAGCCGTCTAGAATCCACAACTTTTACAAGTACCTCGCCCTCCGAGGTGTAGTTCTGGCAAAGAGTGGGTGGTTTGACCAGTGCTAAAGGGGCACCAGGAGCGTCCTTTTTGTGTTGTTTGATAGGTGCTCCGAAACGAGCACTTACTCCGACAAACTCTCCACTCTCACGGCCATCTATCCAATTTCGAATTTTCACCTATAGGAATGCCAAAAGCCACCGATCATGAGAACTGAAGTTATATTTTCTCGAGATACTACAAAAACCTTATGACGAACCAAGTAGAGTCTTAGGGAACAAAATCCAAGACTGTCCACAGTCTCCACAGAGTGGGAGAGCGTTCTGCGTCGTATTCCCCGTGTTTCGAGAAAGTTCTCATTCTAAAAACTCATTCTTGTGGTAATGAACCTTTGTTTCGAAAAATTACCAGAGAAAGAATGTTATGAGCCAAAAAAATAGGATAGGTGATTCTTCATATTCTATGTAAGAGCCGATTTATCTTGTGTGGATACTCAGGCTGAGCTTCAAGAACGGTGTGTTAAGAGTATATACAGATCTTAAGCACCAAAAACATTTGCCGTGCCTCTCTGAACACAGAAAGAAAACCCATTAACGACACTGATCCAGTCCCAGGTCTTAAATGTGCATGTGTATATCTACGACCACATACGCATGGACAAGTCTCACGAAATTGAGAGCAGTTGCAAAGACAACCGTACAGTAATTCTGCTGATTACACTCAAAATCACTATTCAAGGAGGCAACCCTAACGAACGAATGCACTACACCTTACCAGCACAAAATCGTTATCACATCCGGGCATTTTGGGCGCTTTCTCGTCATCCGGCTGAACAATATCATCGTCTCCCCTAACGCCATGAGCATATGCTAATAGCAACAAGGCGGGCAGAAGCAGCCGCAGCATCACTCCCCATGCTGACCCTCCTCCTGCCATATTCTCTAGACTTCTTGACCCGTTGGTGCTCTCACTCCCACTGGTCTTCCACTCGCGTCCCTTCCACGATAAGTAAATTAAAATGTCCACACCAATCGGCACACTGCAATTTCAATAAGGCAGATTTCTATCTCTACTCCGAATCGTTCAACAACGCACAAACACAACTAATTTCCTCCCATCAGCCTGCCAGCCAGCCCATCGGCCAGCCTCACTGCTTCAAACCCCTCCCCTCTCCTCTCGTCTCCTACGCCAATCCACACCCGGCACGGAACACAAAAAAGACAACTTAAGAAAGTGACAAAAATTTATAACTCGTCGATGTTCTTACACAACAACTACTGGCATCTGTCTACCCGCAACCATAACATCAACCCCATAAACGAACTTCAACGACGACTTCCTCCCCTCCCTCTCTCTCTCTCTCTATTCTACTCTGCTCTTCTCTTCTCTCGTCTCGTAGCCGCTCTTAAAGACAGAATCAAATCTGGAAGTGCAACTGTTGCTATTAATTGCGGTGGCGCTGTCCTGTTCCGTTGCTCTCTCCCTTGCCGTCTCTCCTGCTCTCCTCCTCCTTCACTCGGCTCTTGTGGACACAGACATCGCCCGGAATGGCCTTCCCTCGTGCTCACGACACCTGACCGCCCTGCTGCCGGTCCGTCCAGCCGTGCCTCGCCCGGACCTTAACGACGACCGCGCAACCCGG
This sequence comes from Marchantia paleacea, assembly GCA_014180765.2. Lineage (NCBI taxonomy): Eukaryota > Viridiplantae > Streptophyta > Marchantiopsida > Marchantiales > Marchantiaceae > Marchantia > Marchantia paleacea. The sequence continues at coordinate 500,681 of MUAA02000060.1, forward strand.
CCCTTGGATCCACTTGTCTGATCAGTCCAGTCAACGATCGTCGCGGAAGCATCTTCTTTCAACGGTATAGATCCTCTTACGTACATCCGGGAATCTTAGAATCTCCGTTCTGGACCGTCAGATCCTTCCAAGAACTGAAGAATACTTAATTTTCAGAGTCCGGAGTCCGGACCTCCCCTGGTCGATCCCAGAAGACGGACTTCCTAGTGAATCTCCACTTAAAGCGTCGTAAATTTTTGTGCAGTGAAATGGCCGCCCCTCTGCTTCTATTGGAGGCGCGTACTGAGATCGACGATGTTAGATAAGTATTTCTGTAGATAATCCTTGGCTAGCAAATCTCAATCGTCTTGCATCTATCCCTGCCCAACGTATTAATATATCCAAGAGAGTGCGAGAGACGATAACTTTTTTTGTTCCTATACATATTAGTCACCAAAGTAACAAGGAATTTACTTAACCCGGAAGACGTTACACCCTTCTGGATTGCTGTAAGAGAAATGCAAAAAATTGTAACATTATACATCTGAGCGCTAAGTGAAACAAATGTGGATATCTTTTAAATTAACAAGCATAATGTAAAGTATGAAGTTCAAGAGCGTAATAAATTTTATTTCTTATATTAACTCCCAAACTATCATCAAAGACATCCAAACAACAAAGCAACCATCGCGTTTATTCAGATGTAGTGTACATGTATATTGTATCACAATATACATCATGGTCACACCTCACATAAATTGTCATACACCAACCCATATGTATCACAATAATCCTTTTTGTTCTAAAAAATTCAATGGGTTCCAAACTCCTTGTCAAGCCACCCCTTCTCCATCCATATTTGGCTCTTTCAATATGTCTTATATATCTGGTTGATACTTCTTACTCTCCTTTGGTGTTAACCATCCCATCATAGAGTACATGTGCACTAGCAATGAGGATAAGTAAACTACCCCTTTCTCTCATGCTCGGAGCTTCTTCCCCATTGTATGCATATTTCTTGTAAAAATTTCTCCCCAATTCACTTTGATCGATCCTCCCACAAAGCCTTCCGCTATTCTCACCTTATATATACTCACGGTGGTCCAATGTGGTGAGAATAACCGGTTCAACGTGTACATTATCTTTCTCCTGAAATTGTCCTTTATCAAATTGATCTTGAACCCATTGGTTCCTTTCTTCCCTTGAGGATCAAACCACTTTGTTTCATCAAAGTCAAACCCTATATGCAAGTTTAACCCCTCCCAGTCTATACCATCTTTCTCCTTTGCATAATCCCATCATATTCCCATCACCATGCTAAAAATGCTTCTCCTAACTCATGCAATCTCTTCACTTCGTTCGACGTCCAGTCTAGCTTCGGTACTAATGACCTATATATTCCTATTGGTAATTTTTGATTGGACGGCAATCGAATAGCCTCTCGAGCTCCCAATCAAAAAATTAATCGCTTCTTCATCGTGGCAGCCTGAGACATTGCGTGAGTGGAGAAAGCGATCGTATCAAGCCATCCACTACATTGCGCTCACAATTTCAGGCTCGATGATCGGTCATATTCAAGTCTGTGACACACCCAAGGAAGCTTGGGATGCGTTGTCACAGATGTTCCATTCGGGAACAGAAGCTCGGAAGCTGCAGTTGCTGCAACAATTCAATACGGTCAAGAAAAGTTCGATGTGTGCCAGTGACAACGTCAATCACATCAAGCAACTGGCAGATCAGTCCGTAGTCGCGGAGGTGTTCTTTTTTGTTCGTTTTGTGTCTGTGCAGGTACTTGCCGTGTTGGAGTCCTGATTTCCGCTTGTGACCACAACCATGGCAGAATCAGTGAGCATGATCACTGGAGAGAAACTCGACAAGAACAATTTCCAAACATGGAAATTTCGAATGAAGACCTTCCTTCAAGGCCAGGGGCTATGGGAGCTTGTGACCGGGGAGGAGAAAGCACCAATCGTGGTTGTTGGTGATCTTCGCAGTGAGCAGACATTGCGTGAGTGGAGAAAGCGGTCGTATCAAGCCATCCATTACATTGCGCTCACGATCTCAGGCTCGATGATCGGTCACATTTAAGACTGTGACACACCCAAGGAAGCTTGGGACGCATTGTCACAGATGTTCCATTCGGGAACGGCTCTCGAAGCCGATTCTTTGCGGCAATTCAATACGGTCAAGAAAGGCTCGATGTGTGATAGTGACTATGTCAATCACATCAAGCAACTGGCATATCAGTTAGCATCTGTCAATGTTCAACTTGATCCGACAATGATTATTGGTGCGACATTGCAAGGGCGCTTCTTTGAGTACAAGCGATTCATTACGTCAATTTCGACCAGAGAACCTCTTCCGAAGTTCGACGAATTGGTCCCAATGATGTTGGGAGAAGAAGTGCGAATTCTAGGCAGTACTAGTGCTTCGTCCAGCCCGCAAGAATGTGTGTTTTTTGCAGGTTATGGAGGTCAAGGTAGAGGTCGTGGCAGAGGAGCCGCATATGGTGGTGGTAGAGGTCGTGTGCAGAACAAGGCACCCAACCGGCCAGGTGCGCCACCGTCGCCGGAAGGCGAGGTTAACACACGCAACTACTTGTCACAAGAATGGCCACTATGCCAAAAATTGTTACAAACGTCGAACGATCTGCGGCGCTTTTGGGCCAACAGGGGGCCATGTAGTTCTTTGAAGAACAACAACTCATTGTGACACACGAGTTATGATGCTTTCGCTTTTTGATCTGATTGGGTGATCGATTCGAGCTACCCGACCACATGACGCCGCATCAAGAATGGTTTGCGTCGCCGACTTTGTGGAGACTCCTCGGTTCATGGTGACTGGAGATTATACCAAGCACGAGATCAAGCATAAGGGTAAAATTCTTGACATTCCGGGATCCAATCTTTCCGGAATCGGAAATGTTTTACATGTTCCTACTCGACATTGAAATCGTTATCGGTAGGACGGATGGTAGAACAAAATTTCAAGTGCGTTTCAACAAAGATGGATGCTTTGTTGAAGACTCCACGCGTCTTGTTGTAGCTCGAGGTAGCAGGGGAGTGGTAGACTGTTCAAGCTAGATGCTACGAGTTAATGTCGATGCTTGACCAAGTCCTGTCATTACAGAAAGTGGCTTTGTAGTATCTGACAAAGATATTTGGCACAAGCGAATTGGGCACATGAACTTTCAGAAACTGAAGATTCTTCCGAGTTCAGATCTAGTCACAAGTTTGCCCAACTTCACTTATGCTCAGCCCACTGCAGTATGTCCCGCTTGTCAGTTCGGCAAGCAAGCTAGACAACCCTTTAAGGGATCAGGTAGGAGAGCGACCAAGCTTCTAGAGCTGGTGCACACAGATGTATGGACTTCTTCTCAACCAAGTTTATATGGTTTTGAGTACTTCGTGTCCTTCATTGTTGATTTCTCTCGCTACACCTGGGTTTACTTCCTTAAGAGCAAGAGCTCTTCAGATGTGTTGTCAGCTTTCCAGACTTTCCACACCTTGGTGGAGAAACAGTCTGGACAATCTATCCTTTGTCTACGTTCCGATGGTGGAGGCAAGTTTCTGTCTGGAGAATTCACTACTTACCTACGTAAGCATGGCATACAGCGTCATAAGACTTGCAGTTATACTCCACAACAGAATGGCGTTGCGGAGAGAAAGAATCGTCACATAGCAGAAGCTGCTCGCACTATGTTCAACGAGAAGAACCTGTCTAGACCGTTCTGGGCAGAAGTTGTTTCCGTTGCGGTGTACTTGATGAATCTAACTTCAACTGCAGCAGTTCACAACAAGACCCCGATGGAGGTATTCACATGACACAAGCCTGATTACTCATTTCTGAAAGTTTTCGATTGTATCTGTTATACACATTCCGGATGAGAAGCGCAAGAAGTGTATTTTCCTTGGATATGTCTTAGATACGAAAGGATATAGATGCTATAATCCTTCCTCTATGCAATTCTATATCAGTAGAGATGTTGTATTTGAAGAGTTGCAATCTTGGTATGCACCTGCGATTGTTCCGGTCATATCCACTCTTTCTGCTGAAACTGCACCAAGGAGTCCATCCACTGTACCTTTACAGAGTGGAGTTTCTGGAGTCACACAGTCTAGAGCTGAGTCTACTGTACTGTGACCTCCGGGCTGACTCTCACTCAGGTTTACCTCCGATGGCTTTTTGGAAGCTCATCATGAATCTAGAAGGACTTAGTCCCACCCTTTGCCCATGATCCTATTGCTCACTCTTACACAAACTCTCAAAGTCCAAGCTCTATTATGCACATTATTACCAAGAGTAAGATATCACTCAAAAGGAAAGGGATACTTTGGTATTCAAAGTCTTCATTGAATCAAGGTTCCACTCCGAACATGACATCTCCAAGAACCAAGCTCCTAAAACTAAGATCACCACACTATCTCCTCCCAAAACTAACTTCCATTGAAAAACTACTTGAGAGGTGCTTCTCAACCTCTCTATTTATACTACTTAGAATCTTACCCTAGTAACTACAAGTAATCACCATGTAACTTCCTCTTACCAAGTTTAAACGAGGTAGAGATCACAAACCCCAATGAAAAGGGTACATGGCAACATGCAATTGGTCCACTTGGATCTTCTAGAAGCCCAACTACTCCCTAATTGACTTCTAGTGTACCAAGTCAATCTCGCCCCTAGATTTAAGGGTCTTCACCAAGTCCAACCAATGAAAACTAGTCCAAGTCAAGGGAAGTCAAGATACCCATGTGATGGAATCTATTCCTTGACTCATACTAAACAACAAAATAGTAGTTCTCATCTACCACACCAAAAGTTACTCTATATTTTCCTCCAACTTAACCATAACTAGCTAAACATAGTCATGACTAAGATAAACTTAGGCACAATTTAGATATACTTTCATTTTATCCTATATGTACAACCACGGGTCTTACATTTACCCCGGACCAAGATTTCCTCCGTCCTCGGAGTGAAAGAATCTGATCGTCGATGAAACGGCTTCAACTTGTCGTGATTCACCCGGTCAAAATGTCGTCCTCCCAACTCCTTCAAATCGTAAGTAAAGTTTCCCCACACCTTGTGAACTATGAAAGGACCAAAGTACTTTGGAAGAAATTTCTTTCTTGCTCTCTTATATCTAATGGAATCGTAAAGCATTACCCAATCACCTTCTTTGAAAATCTTCATCTTCTTCGTCCCAAATCGATTATCATGATACTTCTTCTGCAATTGTTGAGCCCGCTCCACACGTACCATGGTCACAGCTCGAGCCTCCTCCGGCTCCAACGGTTGTTGACATCTTGATTTGATAGCTTCTACTCCATTCTTCCTCTTTAACTTCCGTTGGATAGTTAAGAAGGTCGTCAAATCAAATTGAATTGGAAGCTTTGACTCGACACCATATACCATACGGAAAGGTGAGTACCGTTGATGTCTTCCAAGTCGTCCGATACTCCCACAAGATAGCATGCAGCCTTTTGTCCCAATTTTGCTTGCTCCCGTCCATGTCTCCGCATCCTTGGCCAACATCATGCAAAAGCGTATAGTTGGTTCGCTTCCGCCAACCCATTAGCATTTGGTTTGTAGGAAGTAGTCACCCGTGCCTTGATGGAGAAATGACCTAGCATGGCTTGTATAATGCTTCCAACAAACTCACCACCTCTATCGGATACAATTTCTAGAGGGCATCCGAATCTAGTTATTATCCTCTCATATAGAAATCTACCCACTTCTTCCTCACTAGTAGATTTTAGAGGTCTAGCTTCTACCCACTTGGTTAGATAATCTGTAGCTACCACAATGAACTTGTTACCCCGAGGAGTAAGATTCAAGGGTCCTACAAAATCTATTCCCCACTTTTCAAAAGGACCTAAAATAGGAACCGATGTCAAAGGAGGGGTTTTCATGGACTTTTAGCAAAAGCTTGACACACATCACAACTCTTGCAAAATTCCACACAATCTTTGAAAATGCCCTTCCAATGATAGCCTTGCATCTAGGATCTTAAATGCGATTACCTTTCCCGCAAAGTGTCCTCCACATACCGAGCCTTCATGAAACTCCTTCATAAGTTGAATTGACTCCTCCCTTCCAACAACCCTTCCGAGTAGTCCATACGCTCCTTGATGAAACAACACGCCCTCTACGATGGTATAAGGTTCACATCGCTTCACCAATGCATTCCTCTCCCGTGAATGCATGCCTTGGGGAAACTCTCCCTCCGAGATGAAATCCCATATCCCCTTGTATTCGGCCGGTACCTTTGTTATGGTGTCCATCATCGGCAAATCCTCATCGGAAATGTATCATCCTTTGGTTGATCTCCTTCCTCATCGTATGCTCGAGACATCAAATCGGCATTGGCATGTTTCTTTACCGGTCGATCCTCAATGATGTAATCAAACTCCGCCAAGAACAACTTCCATCCGGCTATCCTACCCTCAAACATTAGGCTTGTTGAAAATGTACTTCAAAGCCTTGTGGTCGAGAACGATAGTAAACTTCCCTCCCAATAGATAGTGTCGAAACTTCTTGAGTGAGAAGATCACAACTAAAAGCCTCCCTTTCGATCCTTGAATAATTTCTCTCGGCACCATCCTGCGTCTACTAGCATAAGCAATTGGATGATCATGGCTATCTTCATCTAATCCTGGCTTAGAGTGCATCCTATAGCAATGTTTGATGCATCCGTGTAGAGAATGAAAGGTTTACCCCAATTTGGTTTGGCTAAAATAGGAGCCGTTACCAACGCCTTCTTAAGAAGTTCGAACGCCATTTGCCTCTCCATCCTTGAGGATTAAATCGTAATCCGTCCCTTCTTCATGTGTAAACCGTCAAGGCATAAGCTTTGTTGGAGAAGGAAAAGATGAACCGTCGATAGTATCCCACCATTCCAAGGAACCGCCTCAACTTGGTCAACGTCACCGGAAAAGGTAAGTCGAGGATGCGTTTCACCTTTTTTACGGATCCACCGCTATACCATCTTTGGAGATGATGTGCCCTAACAACAAACCTTCCTCACATCCAAAAATGCATTTTTCTGGATTGAGCGAGGCCTTGGCTTTCTCCAACCGTTGTAGAATTTTGATCAAATGATCAAAATGATCCTCCTTCTTCCGTATACACAAAAATCATCTATGAAATCTCGCACAAATTTCCCAATAAAAGGTTCAAACACCTTGTTCATGAACCTCTGAAAAGTTCTTTGGAGCATTACATAGACCAAAGGGCATTACCCTAAAGGCAAAAGTTCCCCATGGCGTGGTAAAAGTGGTTTTGAGCTGATCGGGGAGCAATTTGAATTTGGTTATAACCACTATAACCATCTCCAAAACTATACCACTCATGACCTGCCACCTCCTCTAGAATCTCATCTATGAAAGGTAAAGGATAGTAATCCTTCTTTGTGACAAACATTCAACTTCTTGTAATCTACGCATACACGTAGCTTACCATTCTTCTTCTTGACTATCACAATAGGAGAAACCCATTCAGAATTCTCTACCTCATAGATGAAACCCGCATCCTTTAGCTTGTCGATCTCCTCCTTGACCACCACGGCCGTTGGTGGATTTATCCGACGTTGCTTCGACGTCTTTGGGACGAGCCTTCTCCTCTAACTCAATGCGATGAGTTTCTAAGGTTACTTCCTTCAAATCCTTGTAGCTAAAGGCAAAGACATGGATATATTTTTGAAATATATCCAAGAACCTTTGACTTCTCCTCCATAGTAACCTTGGGACCAAACTTGAGAGTGGAGAGCCGTCGAGTTATCTCATCTTCACTCATCTTCATCTTGTCGGGATCTTTCACCACCCCCGGCCTAGGAAGTAAATCCATTGCAAAGAAGAACTTGAACTTGAATATCATCGTCCGAGGTATCTTCAGATGATGTCTCCTCATCGGTCGACATGTTGGTGTCAACCTCGAAAAACTACCACTTTCTTTCTCTCGGACTACGAGTAATCACTCGTAGGTCTATCCGAGTGCGAGATCGCTCCTCCGCCACTTGTGAGAGGGACCTTCACTCGATGGTTTTTCGGCCCTATACGAAGGTAACCCTTATGCCACCGATCAGTTGTCCTCACAGCCCTCAACCAAGGTCTTCCTAACAACAAGTCGTAGCTAGCCTCCTCAAGCACTTGAAAGGACAACAAGGTTTGAACTCCCATCACACTTACCACCACCTTGTCCACCACTCCAATGGGTCGCCTTTTTTGCTTGTTGGCCATCCCAACAATGATGTTGGAAGGTCTTGAAAGCTTCATCCCCAACTTCTTCAACAAACGTTCTGACATGGCATTCACCGCAGATCCACCATCCACTAGTACATCCGAAACATCACGTCCATTAATGCGTACTTCAATCTTGGCTTTGAGTGCATACCTCCGGCGGCATCCACCACTCCTACTCCAACATTCGCCATGGACTTTCCCCTTGGATCGCCGCTTTGGTCCTTTTGAGCTTAGGCCTCCCCTCAACTCCTTTCTTATCGTAGGATTTAGAGCAATCAATTGGCCAACATTATATTGGCTTTTTGATTCCCCACATCCTCCACCACGTCGTATTTGATTTGGGTAGATGAAATGGAGAAATCATCCATTCCCAACTTCTTTCTCGGTGCTCTCGGTTGACTCACACCTTTGGATCGAGTGCTCCGGCTTGGTTGATCTTCCATTGAGATGGACTCCTCGCAAATCTTGCTCTCTTCTTCTCGTGTGCAAGAATATCAACTCTTGAACTTATAGAGCTCTCTCCTTCTCAAACGTGCACCGATGAGGAAACACATCAATAGACGCTACTCCCTTATCCTTCGATTGACTTGGAGCGGGGAGTAGAATTGTTGTGTCTAACTCCATCATGTTGTCGAGGATTAGGACAATTTCGTTGGAAATGAGGGCCTCCACAACTAAAGCATGAAACTGTGAAGTTCCCTTGTGGTGGATTTCCTTTTGGAGGATAATTTCCATACCCTCTAGATCCTCCCCTACATTCCCGATTCCTCCTCTCCCATAGTTGTACTACGTTAATCTTGAGATCGGCGAGTGTTTACGTGATAGATTTCAACTCATGGTGCAAGTCTACCCTTTGGAGAATTTACTACTAGCTAAAGAACAACAAAGTAGGAGTTGCCATTCTAACCACAACGGTGGTGATGCTTCTCTAGCCACCAAGCTAGAATCATCGTCTTCTAGGCTCTCCTCCATTCGAATAGCAATGCGAATAGCCTCAACCTTAGAAGAGGGCTTTTCATATCTCACCTTGCTTCGAATCTGAGGCTTCAAACCTCAATGAAGTTCTTTGTCAACATCGCCACAATCCCCACCATGGTTGGCTCGACCTCGTCTCCACTCTTTCTCAACACCACACGAAAAGCGTGACTCCGGCTTCTCCGTTCTCTCTACGTATGATCTCACCTTCTCACTCTCTCCTTGCTTCAAAAAAGGTGACTTCACACATCAGCTTCTCGTAACTTTCATCCGGAAGAAAGTTTTCAACAAGATTCTCCGTCAAACTCTCCCAAGTGTCTTCCTCCACATGCTCCTTCTTGTACTCATTGTACCACTTCAATGCAGAATCCTCCAAGAAGTCGGGCAAAAGGATAGCCCATTCGGGTTTCCTTCTCTCATTGTTTCCTATGCATGCCCTCTTGAAGTCTCTCACAAAAGATTCTACATCTTCTTTTCTCTCCCATAGAACAGGAAGCTTCCCCATTTCCAACTCCTTTTGTCGTTGTTGTTGGAAATTTATACGGGACTCCCTAATACAACACAAACAAAACTAGCTCCATTCTAGAGTAATTCATCAATGGCAAAATGAACGGAATTGGTTGGTCCAAGATTGCCATGGCTCTCTCCTCTCCTAAACACACTATGAGCCTTACCCTCATCGACATCTTCTCGATCATTCTGAAAATGATCTCCATCTTGATTAGAACTTGAGCCACATGGAGATTTCAACTTTTAGGTATCTGCACTCAATTTATCTTCAAAGCCCTCCACTAGTGATTCCAACAGAGCTTTCACGCCACTACACTCGTGTCCTAAGGGAAGTCCGGTCACTCCACAATTTTCACAATAGTTTCCACTCTTGGATTCATGGGGAGATGATGGTCCTGAGATGAAGGTTTAGCTCTCCCACATTTCGTCTCTCTCTCAACCTCCGATCTTTGGTCCTCAAAGGACAACTCACAAGCTTATGTCCCTCCTCTCCACAATAGAAGCAACTCTCACGTTTCGCTCTCGGGAACTTTTTAGTGTCCTCTCTTCAAACTCCACTCTGAACTCCCTCGTGTTCGAATCATTTGAAACAATCACGTCCGCCCCTTGAGGTATCTTAGATAACCGGATCTTCCAAAGAGGTTGATCTCCCATTTTCCAATGAGTGTCAAGTCATCCTCACTATGCAAAACACTCATGCACTCACTCTCTCGGAATGACCATAAACAAGGAAAAAAGTAAATCTGAAAAGTAAAGCAGTTTTGCTCACTTTTATACCCCCTATACTTCAGGTATCATAACTTTCTCTATAAAAATGATCTCTCAACGAAATTTGGACCCACATGTAGCTTAGCTCTTGATATACAATCGTGCAAAGTTTCAAATCCTGATTCAATTCTTGCACGAATTGACAAGCTCTGTACACTTTTTTCCCGAGAGCTATCTTTCAAAACCCGTCAAGACCCTAGCAAATTCTAAACATCATAACTTTTGATCTAGACATGATATGACTGTTATTTCAAGTGCAAAACGTATCCCATCTACTAATCTAAAATCAATAAAATTATCGGAAAAACTTTGGAAAATAAAGTTTTCCTCCCAAATACATACTATAGCACTCTCGCCTCATCCCAAACAACACTTAAGTAAACAAAATGTACAAAATAACTTCCAGGCTATCATATAACACTACGGATACACAAATGGTACATTACTATGCATCATGATCTCGGTTCGCTCTTCCCCCACAGTCCTCTCCATATGAGTTCTCATCGTTGCGCTCTCACGGGCAATAAACTGGATTCGAACATCTCTTCTCCTTCTAGACCGAGGACCCGGCAACGGAACCAAAAATGTGACCTCGGGCTGACTCTCACTCAGGTTTACCTCCGATGGCTTTTGGAAGCTCATCATGAATCTAGAAGGACTTAGTCCCACCCTTTGCCCATGATCCTATTGCTCACTCTTACACAAACTCTCAAAGTCCAAGCTCTATTATGCACATTATTACCAAGAGTAAGATATCACTCAAAAGGAAAGGGATACTTTGGTATTCAAAGTCTTCATTGAATCAAGGTTCCACTCGAACATGACATCTCCAAGAACCAAGCTCCCTAAAACTAAGATCACCACACTATCTCCTCCCAAAACTAACTTCCATTGAAAAACTACTTGAGAGGTGCTTCTCAACCTCTCTATTTATACTACTTAGAATCTTACCCTAGTAACTACAAGTAATCACCATGTAACTTCCTCTTACCAAGTTTAAACGAGGTAGAGATCACAAACCCCAATGAAAAGGGTACATGGCAACATGCAATTGGTCCACTTGGATCTTCTAGAAGCCCAACTACTCCCTAATTGACTTCTAGTGTACCAAGTCAATCTCGCCCCTAGATTTAAGGGTCTTCACCAAGTCCAACCAATGAAAACTAGTCCAAGTCAAGGGAAGTCAAGATACCCATGTGATGGAATCTATTCCTTGACTCATACTAAACAACAAAATAGTAGTTCTCATCTACCACACCAAAAGTTACTCTATATTTTCCTCCAACTTAACCATAACTAGCTAAACATAGTCATGACTAAGATAAACTTAGGCACAATTTAGATATACTTTCATTTTATCCTATATGTACAACCACGGTCTTACGATGTACCTAGAGTCGCTCACGGATGAAGTTCACCGAGCACCATCCAATCCGACTCCTAGACTTGAGGATCATCTTATTTTGCAACATATGATGTCCTCACCACGGATTACGGTATTCATCCGTTGGATGAAGCATCCCAAAAAACGCTTCTTTGGTACCTCGGATCCGAAGCAAGGCGACAAAGCGGTACATCCGATACTACCCTTTTTAAAAATCTGAGAGAGTTTGGCATCTGTTCAGCGATTTATGCATGAAAGTTTCCTTGTCGATCATCATGCATACATGACTCACGTTCTTTGCCGAGCCAAAACCGAGTACGCTTTGAGGAGGCGTGCACAAAAATGAGTGGATTGAAGCCATGGAGACAGAACTCTTTGCACGCCGTCACCAACAAACATGGGAATTGGTGGACTTACCTCAAGGTAAGAAAGCGATTGGTTGCGAGATGGGTCTTCAAGGTCAAGCGTAACTTTCGGATGGCACTATATCTCGATACAAAGCCAGATTGGTAGCCAAGGGCTACGCACAACAACATGGAGTGGACTACGAAGAGACGTTTAGTCCAGTTGCCAAGATGGCAACCATTCGTATGGTGGTTGCTATTCTTTGTCAACAAGGGATGGCGGCGCATCAAATGGACTTCAAGAACGCCTTTCTCAATGGAGATCTCGGCGAGGAAGTCTACATGCAACAACCACTGTAACGAAGATCGAAGTTTCTTTCCCGCGTTTGTAAGTTAAGGAAATCTTTCTATGGTTTGAAACAGGCTCCGAGAGCATGGTATGAGAAGATCAATTCCTTTCTCATGTCTCTTGGATTTGTAGTCTGTCATTCCGACTCATCCCTATACTTCATGAGATCAGGAGTTCATGTAGTGATGATTTCCATCTACATAGATGATCTTATTATCACTGGGAACCATGAGGAGATGATTTCCTGCATCAAGAGTATCTTATGTTCCGAATTTGAGATACAAGACTTAGGGTATCTTAAATTCTTTCTTGGTGTGGAATTTATCACAGAGGGAAAGGATATGTGGCTAATACAACGCCAATATGCTTTAGATAAGCTTAAGGAGTTCAAGATGTCTGATTGTAAACCAATAGACACTCCTCTACAACAAGGTCTAAAGCTAGAGTTAGACGATGGAGAGTTACTTGCAGATCCCCATCTGTACAGACAAATGGTTGGGAGTTTGATTTATCTGACTATCACTAGACCGGATTTGAGCTATCTTTGTTGGTCTAGTCGGTCGGTTCTTGCATGCTCCCACAGTACCGTATATGATGGCGGTTAAGCGGATTCTCCGCTATGTGAAGTCCACACTTCATTTTGGACTTCGATACAGATTTGGAGGTGAGTGAACTGCGTGGCTACACCGATCTTTGATTAGGCGGGGAGACATTTCGGCGGGGAGATCCACGCCCGGATATGCGTTTGGACTTGGGAGTACGGTTTGTGAGCTAGGCTTCTAAGAAGCAACCGACCGTGGCCTTGTCTTCCAGAGGCGAGTATCGTGGTGCTATGAATGCCACGTGTGAAGCAGTTTGGCTTCGTTCCTTGCTTTCTGATATTGGAGTAGATTATCCTAGTCCTATAGTTATCCTAGCTGATAACATTAGCAGCATGATGTTAGCCAACAATCTTGTTTTTCATGCTATGACAAAGCACATTGAGGTGCACTATCACTTTGTTAGGGAGAAGGTCCTTTCAGGTGTAGTAGATATTAGATATATACATACAGGAGATCAGGTTGCATATATCTTCACCAAAGCTTTGCCTAGAGAGTCGTTTGCTACTTTTCGACATTGTCTAGAAGTTCAGGATGTACTGTAAGACCCAGGGTTGTACATATAGGATAAAATGAAAGTATATCTAAATTGTGCCTAAGTTTATCTTAGTCATGACTATGTTTAGCTAGTTATGGTTAAGTTGGAGGAAAATATAGAGTAACTTTTGGTGTGGTAGATGAGAACTACTATTTTGTTGTTTAGTATGAGTCAAGGAATAGATTCCATCACATGGGTATCTTGACTTCCCTTGACTTGGACTAGTTTTCATTGGTTGGACTTGGTGATGACCCTTAAATCTAGGGGCTTAGATTGACTTGGTACACTAGAAGTCAATTAGGGAGTAGTTGGGCTTCTAGAAGATCCAAGTGGACCAATTGCATGTTGCCATGTACCCTTTTCATTGGGGTTTGTGATCTCTACCTCGTTTAAACTTGGTAAGAGGAAGTTACATGGTGATTACTTGTAGTTACTAGGGTAAGATTCTAAGTAGTATAAATAGAGAGGTTGAGAAGCACCTCTCAAGTAGTTTTTCAATGGAAGTTAGTTTTGGGAGAAGATAGTGTGGTGATCTTAGTTTTGGGGAGCTTGGTTCTTGGAGACGTCATGTTTGGAGTGGAGCCTTGATTCAATGAAGACTTTGATTACCAAAGTATCCCTTTCCTTTTGAGTGATATCTTACTCTTGGTGATAATGTGCATAATGAAGCTTGGACATTGAGAGTTTGTGTAAGAATGAGCAATAGGGTCATGGTCATAGGGTGGGACTAAGTCCTTCTAGATTCATGATGAGCTTCCAAAAAGCCATCGGAGGTAAACCTGAGTGAGAGTCAGCCCGGAGGTCACAGTACAGTTGAGCTTGAAGGGGAGTGTTAATATCCCAAGCTCATTGAGTTGATCTAGGGTTGTTACGTACCTATGGTACAGATCTGTTTAGGGCTAACCCGAAATTAGTGTTTCCTTGTACTCACCCTATATATATACAAGGGAAGGCAAATTCTTCCTCATCTCATTCCTGTACACTCTTTCTTGTCCCTTTGGTGTGCTCTCCTCTTCTTGGAGTGATTCCTGAAGAGTCGATTTCTCAACAATAGTCATCTTCCTGGCCGGTGGCACTGCAATGCCTTTCCTTCCTATCATGGCGGTTGCCGTCCTCTTGATATCTCGATGTCGAACTTCCTATCGGTTGCTTACGGATAGTCGTGTCCTTATTCTTGAAATCCAACTAGTTAAAATGTTGTGGCTTCCTCCTTTTCTTCCCGCGCGCTGGTGACTGAAGCCCTTATTCGTACTTGATCCTAATTTGCCTTATTCGTAGGAAAACACTTCGTATTGCGCCGAATATGACTCTTTTCGTTTGAAACCCCAACAAATTCCTACTGTCCTGGTATACTATGCCCCTACATACGTCCGCCTTTAGTTGTGAGCGTCCCGCGAACATCACTCCTCATAATATTTCTTTATTCGCCATCCGTTGACGCGGATAGCAAAGAGGCCCCCATCGAAATGTAATAACTGTACCGAGCCGTTGGCAAAGACTTCCTTAACTTCGTACGGTCCCATCTAGCGAAGATGCAGCTTCCTTGGAAACTTCATGTAGCGACTGTCATATAGGAATACTTTGTCATCTGCTACCACATTGGTAACCCGTAACCCCGCGTTGTACTTCTCATTGCGTTTAGCCTGAATTTGCCTGGTTAATTCTTCCGCCGTCTCATGTGATTCCTCCAAGTGTCAAAGTGTGAGTAAACGGTGCAGTTGGCTTTCCTCTACTGCCAATCTGTCGTCCACCATGACTCTGTACGAGGGAACTTCAAATTCCACCGGAGTAATTGGATGCATCCCATACGTCATGTAAAATGGAGTTTGCTTCGTAGTGATCTTTTCAGCCATACAAGACGTCCACAGATCGCAGGCACCTTCTTATCCCAGTCATAAATGTGGTTCACGGTAACCTTATTCAGAATTTTGCATAGCAGTCCGTAAGATTTCTCTGTGAGACCATTCGTCTTTGGATTGTAGGGAGTGGTTTTCCGGTGTTTAATCTGAAAGTAGGTGGTGAGTTCCTCAATCAAGGTGTTCAAGAAGTGTGTTCCCCGATCACTGATGAGTTCCAGAGGACACCCATATCTGCAGATAACTTGGCTGGAAAAGAATTCTGCTATGGTCTTTGCATCGTCTCGTCGGGTGGCCACTACTTCCACCATCTTCGTAGCATAATCCGTAGCCACCAAAATGTATCATTTCCTTGTGCCCTGACTCGCGGGTGAAATGGATCCGACAAAGTCAATTCCTTATTTCTCAAAAGATGCCAAAGGCAGGATTGGCGTTAAAGGTCATCGTGTGGCCTTTAATGCGTTTATTCAAAAGTTTGACGTCTGCCAGTCTTGGCAGACGTCACACTTTTGAATAAACGCGTGCGAATTCTTGTACATGGTTGGCCACCAATATCCTTCGGATAGTATCTTTTTCACCGTATTGCGCAAGGCATAGTGTCCTCCCGTAGCTTCCGTATGCATGGCGCTAATGACCCAATGAATCTCATAGGGCTCCAAGCATCTTCGTAGTTCCTCGTCCGTCCCCATTCGGAACAATATACCTCGTTCAAGCTCGTATGGGGCCGTCTTGTGGACGAATACCGTCCGTTGTTCGGGTGTAAGCTCATGCGGCATTTCCATGGTGCTCAAGTACCGGTACAGATCGTAATACTATGTTCCCGTGTACTCCGTGAGCTAAAACAATTCTTCATATGGGAAGTCATCTGTCACCTTACTTGGCAGGAGCCAAGTTTCTAAACGGGACAAGAAGTCGGCGTTGGTGTGATGGATTCCTTTCTTGGTTTGGACGGTGAAGACGAATTCTTGTAACATCAGCATCCATCGAGCCAAGAGACGTGATAAATTGGCCTTCTGAACCAGATATTTCACGGGGTAATGGTCCACGTGAAAGACAAACTCGTACCCAAGCAAGTAGTGTCAAAACTTTCATACTTGTAGGAGCGTAGTCCTTGTGATAAGTAGGATTTTTTTTGGTTTTTGTGAATAAAGAGTTATATTCGGGGTCTTATGAAGGTATTCGTCCGAATATATGTTCGTAAGACATGAATATCATTAGGGGGTTCACACGAGTGAATTGCGAGGGAATTTAAGTGCGCATTTGGACGGCGGATTGAAGAATTGTCGAGAGAAAGTCGATGCCAAGAACTTGCAGTGGCCGGAGTAGGAGAAGCTAGCTGCAATGTCGAAGCGTCGAACCAGAGGAGTTCCAGCGGGAAGAAGTGCGACGATGGGGAGAATTCTACCACTTATTCTGATGGCGGATTGGACTCCCGCGGAGTAGATGAGGTTGAAGAACATTGGTGGAGCGTTTCTGTCATGGCGATGGGACTACGTGTGCCTAGAGTTGTGCGATGAAGTCCTGAGAGGGAAAGTGCTGACGGAAATTGGAAGCCGAGCTCAGCTTGAGAAGTGGGATGCGAAGTTATGGGCGAAGGCTCTGGGGCGCAACCACAAAGAGGACAAAAGCGGCGTCTATTGGGAGGTATCGGCGATGCACACGGCATTAACCTTCGACGAGCGGAAGTGGTTCTATGACCTCCGGGCTGACTCTCACTCAGATTTACCTCCGATGGCTTTTTGGAAGCTCATCATGAATCTAGAAGGACTTAGTCCCACCCTATGACCATGACCCTATTGCTCACTCTTACACAAACTCTCAAAGTCCAAGCTCTATTATGCACATTATCACCAAGAGTAAGATATCACTCAAAAGGAAAGGGATACTTTGGTAATCAAAGTCTTCATTGAATCAAGGCTCCACTCCGAACATGACATCTCCAAGAACCAAGCTCCCCAAAACTAAGATCACCACACTATCTTCTCCCAAAACTAACTTCCATTGAAAAACTACTTGAGAGGTGCTTCTCAACCTCTCTATTTATATTACTTAGAATCTTACCCTACTAACTACAAGTAATCACCATGTAACTTCCTCTTACCAAGTTTAAACGAGATAGAGATCACAAACCCCAATGAAAAGGGTACATGGAAACATGCAATTGGTCCACTTGGATCTTCTAGAAGCCCAACTACTCCCTAATTGACTTCTAGTGTACCAAGTCAATCTCGCCCCTAGATTTAAGGGTCTTCACCAAGTCCAACCAATGAAAACTAGTCCAAGTCAAGGGAAGTCAAGATACCCATGTGATGGAATCTATTCCTTGATTCTTACTAAACAACAAAATAGTAGTTCTCATCTACCACACCAAAAGTTACTCTATATTTTCCTCCAACTTAACCATAACTAGCTAAACATAGTCATGACTAAGATAAACTTAGGCACAATTTAGATATACTTACATTTTATCCTATATGTACAACCCTAGGTCTTACAGTTCAACCCTAGGGAGAGGAAGGGGACGAATGGCGACAAACTCGATTTGATTAAAGATATCTTCAGGAGGAAGATGGCTCTCACATTGAATCAGCTTTTCTCACCGCAGAGAACAACTTATGTAAGCATGCATAAGGTGAGGATTGTAGAAGGGTTCATCGGTGGGACTATCTGGGTGAACTGGGGAGAAATCTTTGCAAAGAATGTACAAGAAATGGCGACTAAGCTAAGAAAAGATGATAAGAGTGTAGTCTATCTCTCGTCTTTCTTAGTACATATGTACGGGAAGCTGGAGTGGCTGACGCCTAAGGAGAGACAGTTGTATCGGTTGGAGAGTGGACTGTCGGATTTGGATGCAGATCTCGACAGTGCTAGTAGTGGATCGACGAGGAGTCTAGGGACGAGTGCTCCTCCTAAGCCGAAGAGAACGGGAGAAGTCAGGCTAGCGGTGCAGAGCAAGCCTGATTCGGACTCAAACCTTGAACTACTCGGAGCTTCGAGGAAGAGAAAGGGAGTAGTGGAGGAAAGTCCGCCACCCACTCTAGCAGTTCAACGAGATGTGGGAAAGAAGAAGGTAGAAGAAGTATGAGTGGTCGACGTTGCACCAACAGACATTTGAAAATATGAAGCAAGAATTGGTGCAGGCGCCAACATTAGTTCCACCGGCTTGGGAGAAGCCTTTCCATGTAGATGTAGATACGACCTCCATAGCTATAGGAGTAATTTTAGGACAACGTGATGCGCAGGGGAAGGATCACCCCATTTATTTTGCAAGCCGCATGCTCATAGCAGCTAAGCGTAATTATTCCAGCACCGAGAGGGAAGCTCTTGGGATGGTGTATGCTGTTAGGAAGTTCATGCACTATCTTCTAGGATACAAATTCGTATTCCATGTGGACCATTACGCTCTTAAGTATTTAGTCCAGAAAGCGGTGTCGTGTTGTGACGCGGCTACTATGAGAAGATGATGACATGTGCCATCTTCAGAGCTGTTCTCATGACGGCGATAGTTTAGGTTAGGATAACCGACGGCGCACTGTAAGGCTGTTAAGAGCCCACCGTTGGATCTACTTTGTAGGGTCATGATGTTGAAAAGGCTCCAAGAGATATTATCTTGGACCTTATCAGATATAAAGCGCAGTCAGGATGGAAAGGGTATGGGAGAGTACTAGACACATCACTTTGCTGACTAAGGAGCATATCTGATCGAAGTGGAGCTGACGAGAACATGGATAGAGGACAACATGATCCTCCAGATGTACCGATGCCTAATCCATTTATGATCAACATCCGGTGTCTTCATCGTGATCATTTTCGGGCGTGGTTAGTGTATCATTTTGGAGATAACTTTCTGCAACAAGTGATAAACTCTCCAGACCTGATTATTCTTCCAGTTGTTTCCTACGGCGCGATTTGGGACGTAACAGTGTTCGTTTTGATTTAGTTTGGGCGCTATGGATTTGAACTTACCAGTAGTAGTGGCTTTCAACACATGGGTTCCAATCCATCACTATTGCTTACCGAAAACAAGCCATAGGGAGTTGATTGTTAGGAACTTTGGCGAGGAGTATTATTCTCAAGTTATAAACTCCCCGGTTCCGTTTGTAGTTTCGTTCATACTTAGCCGGTTTCGAGTTGTCATTTTGACTCTTTATTAGTGGCAACTCGTATTGTGTATAGGATGGCTAAGTAGTGTGTTTAGGATATTTGTAAAGCTCTAAGTTAAAATGGAGCTAATTTGGCCACACTAGAGGTCAAAATAACACTCTTCATTCTCATTGGTCTTGGAGTTTGGGCCAATGAGGGCTCTTGGGCAACTTCTTCGAGGTTTTAAGGAGTTTTGGAGACCTTCCAGGCGGACATTTGGAGATCTGAGGATTGGGTTGGAGAGCTGACAGGACGAGCTACGACGTGGGCTCAAGAATGGATGGATTTGAAGGATTTGTCACTCTGAAGTGATGATTCAAAGTTAGAGTGAGAAATTTAGACCTTTGAGTGTATTTGGAGAGTTTCTGAGAACCTTACAAGGGTTTTGGGAGATCTGAGTCAACAGAGATATAGTTTTTGACTCAGGCTTGTGTTTTGATTGAAGTTTTGACTCGATTGGATGAGTTTTGAGTACGGAGTGATAGCTTGAATTTTGTGTATTCAGTCAGAATTGCAGGACTGCACTGATTGTCACGAAGTTAGTACAGAGATCATATCTTTTGATATCAGAAAATTCTGTCAATAAAACTTTGCACAGTTCAAGTTCTGATGATGAGTGACCTTCTCATAAAATCTGGGAGCAATTGAAGTCAAGGATTGGGATGTGTGACGGGTTTTGTACACATGGGTCTCTTATTGCCTTGTGTTACAGTGGGTAAATCACCAATTGTTTTGAGAGATCCAGAAACGAAAAACATGTGAAACTTTCCTGAGTGATTGTAAGGGCCGTGGAGCAATTTTCTGTAAAGTTTGAGCGAAAGTTATTGGTCGAATCATTAGATATCATAGTCTTCTTCCGCTGAAGTTTTACCGGCTATAATGTGGAGTGCTGAGGAGAAGAAGAAGAGATTGTCAACTCACACGAGGTTCTAGAAGGTTCTTCTACAGCCATGCGCTCGGGCGTTCTCAGAGCAAAGAAATGTCCATGCGACAGCGGATTTGTCAGGACCAATTGCACGATGGATGTTATTATTGCAGCAATTCGTATTCACTATAAAGACGAAGAAGGGTATTCAGCATACGAATGCGGATTTCATGTCTAGGTTGGAGACACATATTCCAAGCAACACTGTAGCTGACGATTTTCCCGATGAACAATTGTTCCAACTCGCAGAGTACAAGGATACACAATATTACGAGTTGTATCATTACTTGCGTTGCTTAGAAATGCCGGAGGGCCTGACACCTGAGCAAAGGACAATCTTTGTCCATAAGGCTGCTTCGTATCAGCTGGAGAAAGGGGTATTGTTCAGATTGGGGGAGGACGAGGTACTTCAGAGATGTTTGGAGCCGTACGAAGTCCAAAGAGTGATAAGAGCCATGCACGAAGAAGCGGCTGGAGGCCATTATGCTCTACGGAATACGGTGAAGAAGATTCTCGCATCGGGGTACTGGTGGCCGACCATGTACAAATGCGTGCACCAAGTTATTCAGAAGTGCGATGAAGTACCAACGAACATGGAGACCGACACCAACCACTCGATGACCGTTGTCACATGGACATTTCTTTGCTCTGAGAACGCCCGAGCGCCTAGCTGTAGAAGAACCCTCTAGAACCTCCTGTGAGTTGACAATTTCTTCTTCTTCACCTCAGCACTCCACATTCGAGTTCGTTGTAAACCAGTAGAACTTCAGCGGAAGAAGATTATGATAGCCAATGATTTGACCAATAACTCTCGCTTAAACTTAACAGAAAATTTCTCCACAACCCTTTTAATATCTCAAAAAAGTTTCAGATGTTTTCCTCCTCTAGATCTCTCAAAACAATTGTTGATTTGCACACTGTATTACAAGGCAATATGCAGACCCCTGTGTACAAAACCCATCACACATCCCAATGCTTAACTTCAATTGCTTCCAAATTTCATCATAAGGTCACTCATTATTAGAACTTGAACTATGCAAAGTTTTATTGACAGAACTTTCTAATGTCAAAAGATATGATCTCCGTACTAACTTCGTGACAGTCAGTGCAGTCCTGTGTCAAAAGATATGATCTCCGTACTAACTTCGTGACAGTCAGTGCAGTCCTGCAACTCTAACTGTATACACAAACTTCAAGCTATCACTCTGTACTCAAAACTCATCCAATTGAGTCGAAATTTCAATTTAAACGCAAGTCCAAGTCGTAAGATTTTCAAAATCACCCCAAATACACTCAAAGGCCTAATTTCTCACTCTATTTTTGAATCACCATTTCAGAGTGACAAATCTTTCAAATCCATCCATTCTTGAGCCCACATCGTAGCTCGTCCCGTCAGCTCTCCAACCCAATCCTCTGATCTTTAAATGTCCCCCTTGAAGGTCTTCAAAACGCCTCAAAACCTCAAAGAAGTTGCCCAAGTGCCCTCATTGGCCCAAACTCCAAGACCAATGAGAATGACAGTGTTATTTTGACCTCTAGTTTGGCAAAATTAGCTCCGTTTTAACTTAGAGCTTTACAACTATCCTAAACACACTACTTAGCCATCCTATACACAATACGAGTTGCCACTAATAAAGAGTCAAAATGACAACTCAAAACCGGCTAAGTATGAACGGAACTACAAACGGAACCGGGGAGTTTATAACTTGAGAATAATATTCCTCGCCAAAGTTCCTAACAATCAACTCCCTATGGCTTGTTTTTGGTAAGTAGTAGTGATAGATTGGAATCCATGTGTTGAAAGCCACCACTACTGGTAAGTTCACATCCATAGCACCCAAACTAAATCAAAACGTACACTATTACGTCCCAAATCGCGCCGTAGGAAACAACTGGAAGAATAATTGGGTCTGGAGAGTCTATCACTTGTTGCATAAAGTTATCTCCAAAATGATACACTAACCACGCCCGAAAGTGATCACGATGAAGACACCGGATGTTGATCACAAATAGATTGGGCATCAGTATATCTGGAGGATCATGTTGTCCTCTATTCATGTCCTGCGTTGGCTCCACTTGATCTCCTCTATGTATATATCTAAGATCTACTACACCTGAAAGGACCTTCTCCCTAACAAAGTGATAGTGCACCTCAATGTGCTTTGTCCTAGCATGAAAAACAGGATTGTTGGCTAACATCATGCTGCTAATGTTATCAGCTAGGATAATTGTAGGACTAGGATAATCTACTCCAATATCAGAAAGCAAGGAACGAAGCCAAACTGCTTCACAAGTGGCATTCATAGCACCACGATACTCTGCCTCTGTGGAAGACAGTGCCACGGTCGGTTGCTTCTTAGAAGCCCAACTCACGGCATTCCCAAGTCCAAACGCATATCCGGACGTGGATCTCCCGCGAGAAATGTCTCTGCCCAATCAAAGAGCATTGGTGTAGCCATGCAGGTTCAGAAGACCCAGGGTTGTACATATAGGATAAAATGAAAGTATATCTAAATTGTGCCTAAGTTTATCTTAGTCATGACTATGTTTAGCTAGTTATGGTTAAGTTGGAGGAAAATATAGAGTAACTTTTGGTGTGGTAGATGAGAACTACTATTTTGTTGTTTAGTATGAGTCAAGGAATAGATTCCATCACATGGGTATCTTGACTTCCCTTGACTTGGACTAGTTTTCATTGGTTGGACTTGGTGAAGACCCTTAAATCTAGGGGCTTAGATTGACTTGGTACACTAGAAGTCAATTAGGGAGTAGTTGGGCTTCTAGAAGATCCAAGTGGACCAATTGCATGTTGCCATGTACCCTTTTCATTGGGGTTTGTGATCTCTACCTCGTTTAAACTTGGTAAGAGGAAGTTACATGGTGATTACTTGTAGTTACTAGGGTAAGATTCTAAAGTAGTATAAATAGAGAGGTTGAGAAGCACCTCTCAAGTAGTTTTTCAATGGAAGTTAGTTTTGGGAGGAGATAGTGTGGTGATCTTAGTTTTGGGGAGTTTGGTTCTTGGAGATGTCATGTTCGGAGTGGAACCTTGATTCAATGAAGACTTTGATTACCAAAGTATCCCTTTCCTTTTGAGTGATATCTTACTCTTGGTGATAATGTGCATAATAGAGCTTGGACTTTGAGAGTTTGTGTAAGAGTGAGCAATAGGATCATGGGCAAAGGGTGGGACTAAGTCCTTCTAGATTCATGATGAGCTTCCAAAAAGCCATCGGAGGTAAACCTGAGTGAGAGTCAGCACCGGGGGTCACAGAACCGAGATCATGATGCATAGTAATGTACCATTTGTGTATCCGGTAGTGTTATATGATAGCCTGGAAGTTATTTTGTACATTTTGTTTACTTAAGTGTTGTTTGGGATGAGGCGAGAGTGCTATAGTACGTATTTGGGAGGAAAACTTAATTTTCCAAAGTTTTTCCGATAATTTTATTGGTTTTAGATTAGTAGATGGGATACGTTTTGCACTTGAAATAACAGTCATATCATGTCTAGATCAAAAGTTATGATGTTTAGAATTTGCTAGGGTCTTGACGGGTTTTGAAAGATAGCTCTCGGGAAAAAGTGTACAGAACTTATCAATTCGTGCAAGAATTGAATCAGGATTTGAAACTTTGCACGATTGTATATCAGGAGCTAAGCAACATGTGGGTTCAAATTTCGTTGAGAGATCATTTTTATAGAGAAAGTTATGATACCTGAAGTATAGGGGGTATAAAAGTGAGCAAAACTGCTTTACTTTTCAGATTTACTTTTTTTTCCTTGTTTATGGTCATTCCGAGAGAGTGAGTGCATGAGTGTTTTGCATAGTGAGGATGACTTGACACTCATTGGAAAATGGGAGATCAACCTCTTTGGAAGATCCGGCTATCTAAGATACCTCAAGGGCTGGACGTGATTGTTTCAGCGGATTCGAACACGAGGGAGTTCAGAGTGGAGTTTGAAGAGAGGACACTAAAAAGTTCCCCGAGAGCGAAACGTGAGAGTTGCTTCTATTGTGAGAGGGAGGGACATAAGCTTGTGAGTTGTCCTTTGAGGACCAAAGATCGGAGGTTGAGAGAGAGACGAAATGTGGGAGAGCTAAACCTTCATATGGGACCATCATCTCCCCATGAATCCAAGAGTGGAAACTATTGTGAAAATTGTGGAGTGACCGGACTTCCCTTAGGACACGAGTGTAGTGGCGTGAAAGCTCTGTTGGAGTCACTAGTGGAGGGCTTTGAAGATAAATTGAGTGCAGATACCGAAAAGTTGAAATCTCCATGTGGCTCAAGTTCTAACTGAAGATGGAGATCATTTTCAGAATGATCGAGAAGATGTCGATGAGGGTAAGGCTCATAGTGTGTTTAGAGAGGAGAGAGCCATGGCAATCTTGGACCAACCAATTCCGTTCATTTTGCCATTGATGAATTACTCTAGAATGGAGCTAGTTTTGTTTGTGTTGTATTAGGGAGTTCCGTATAAATTTCCAACAACAACGACAAAAGGAGTTGGAAATGGGGAAGCTTCCGGTGTTCTATGGGAGAGAGAAAGAAGATGTAGAATCTTTTGTGAGAGACTTCAAGAGGGCATGCATAGGAAACAATGAGAGAAGGAAAACCGAATGGGCTATCCTTTTGCCCGACTTCTTGGAGGATTCTGCATTGAAGTGGTACAATGAGTACAAGAAGGAGCATGTGGAGGAAGACACTTGGGAGAGTTTGACGGAGAATCTTGTTGAAAACTTTCTTCCGGATGAAAGTTACGAGAAGCTGATGTGTGAAGTCACCTTTTTTGAAGTAAGGAGAGAGTGAGAAGGTGAGATCATACGTAGAGAGAACGGAGAAGCCGGAGTCACGCTTTGTGTGGTGTTGAGAAAGAGTGGAGACGAGGTCGAGCCAACCATGGTGGGGATTGTGGCGATGTTGACAAAGAACTTCATTGGAGGTTTGAAGCCTCAGATTGAAGCAAGGTGAGATATGAAAAGCCCTCTTCTAAGGTTGAGGCTATTCGCATTGCTATTCGAATGGAGGAGAGCCTAGAAGACGATGATTCTAGCTTGGTGGCTAGAGAAGCATCACCACTGTTGTGGTTAGAATGGCAACTCCTACTGTTGTTGCTGCGCTAGTAGTAAATTCTCCAGTGGTAGACTTGCACCATGAGTTGAAATCTATCACAGAAACACTCGCTGATCTCAAGATTAACGTAGTACAACTATGGGAGAGGAGGAATCAGAATGTAGGGGAGGATCTAGAGGGTATGGGAATTATCCTCCAAAAAGGAAATCCACCACAAGGGAACTTCACAGTTTCATGCTTTAGTTGTGGAGGCCCTCATTTCCAACGAAATTGTCCTAATCCTCGACAACATGATGGAGTTAGACACAACAATTCTACTCCTGCTCCAAGTCAATCGAAGGATAAGGGAGTAGCGTCTATTGATGTGTTTCCTCATCAGTGCACGTTTGAGAAGGGAGAGAGCTCTATAAGTTCAAGAGTTGATATTCTTGCACACGAGAAGAAGAGAGCAAGATTTGCAGAGGAGTCCATCTCAATGGAAGATCAACCAAGCCGGAGCACTCGATCCAGTGGTGTGAGTCAACCGAGAGCACCGAGAAAGAAGTTGGGAATGGATGATTTCTCCATTTCATCTACCCAGCTCAAATACGACGTGGTGGAGGATGTGGGGAATCAAAAAGCCAATATAATTGTTGGCCAATTGATTGCTCTAAATCCTACGATAAGAAAGGAGTTGAGGGGAGGCCTAAGCTCCAAAAGGACCAAGAAGCGACGATCCAAGGGGAAAGCTTCCATGGCGAATGTTGGAGTAGGAGTGGTGGATGCCGCTGCCTCGGAGGTATGCACTCGGGCCAAGATTGAAGTACGCATTAATGGGCGTGATGTTTCGGATGTACTAGTGGATGGTGGATGCGGTGAATGCCATGTCGAACGTTTGTTGAAGAAGTTGGGGATGAAGCTTTCAAGACCTTCCAACATCATTGTTGGGATGGCCAACAAGCAAAAGGTGCGACCCATTGGAGTGGTGGACAAGGTGGTGGTAAGTGTGATGGGAGTTCAAACCTTGTTGTCCTTTCAAGTGCTTGAGGAGGCTAGCTACGACTTGTTGTTAGGAAGACCTTGGTTGAGGGTCTGTGAGGACAACTGATCGGTGGCATAAGGGTTACCTTCGTATAGGGCCGAAAAACCATCGAGTGAAGGTCCCTCTCACAAGTGGCGGAGGAGCGATCTCGGACTTCGGATAGACCTACGACAGTGATTACTCGAGTCCGAGAGTGAAGAAAGTGGTAGTTTTTCAGGAGGTTGACACCAACATGTCGGCCGATGAGGAGACATCATCTGAAGATACCTCGGACGATGATGTTCAAGTTCAAGTTCTTCTTTGCAATGGATTTACTTCCTAGGCCGGGGTGGTGAAAGATCCCGACAAGATGAAGATGAGTGAAGATGAGATAACTCGACGGCTCTCCACTCTCAAGTTTGGTCCCAAGGTTACTATGGAGGAGAAGTCAAGGTTCTTGGATATATTTCGAAAATATATCCATGTCTTTGCCTTTAGCTACAAGGATTTGAAGGAAGTAACCTTAGAAACTCATCGCATTGAGTTAGAGGAGAAGGCTCGCCCAAAGACGTCGGAAGCAACGTCGGATAAATCCACCAACGGGCCGTGGTGGTCAAGGAGGAGATCGACAAGCTAAAGGATGCGGGTTTCATCTATGAGGTAGAGAATTCTGAATGGGTTTCTCCTATTGTGATAGTCAAGAAGAAGAATGGTAAGCTACGTGTATGCGTAGATTACAAGAAGTTGAATCTTTGTCACAAAGAAGGATTACTATCCTTTACCTTTCATAGATGAGATTCTAGAGGAGGTGGCAGGTCATGAGTGGTATAGTTTTGGAGATGGTTATAGTGGTTATAACCAAATTCAAATTGCTCCTGAAGATCAGCTCAAAACCACTTTTACCACGCCATGGGGAACTTTTGCCTTTAGGGTAATGCCCTTTGGTCTATGTAATGCTCCAAAGAACTTTTCAGAGGTTCATGAACAAGGTGTTTGAACCTTTTATTGGGAAATTTTGTGCGAGATTTCATAGATGATTTTTGTGTATACGGGAAGAAGGAGGATCATTTTGATCATTTGATCAAAATTCTACAACGGTTGGAGAAAGCCAAGGCCTCGCTCAATCCAGAAAAAATGCATTTTTGGATGTGAGGAAGGTTTGTTGTTAGGGCACATCATCTCCAAAGATGGTATAGCGGTGGATCCGAAAAGGTGAAACGCATCCTCGACTTTACCTTTTCCGGTGACGTTGACCAAGTTGAGGCGGTTCCTTGGAATGGTGGGATACTATCGACGGTTCATCTTTTCCTTCTCCAACAAAGCTTATGCCTTGACGGTTTACATGAAGAAGGGGACGGATTACGATTTAATCCTCAAGGATGGAGAGGCAATTTGTGGCGTTCGAACTTCTTAAGAAGGCGTTGGTAACGGCTCCTATTTTAGCCAAACCAAATTGGGGTAAACCTTTCATTCTCTACACGGATGCATCAAACATTGCTATAGGATGCACTCTAAGCCAGTTAGATGAAGATAGCCATGATCATCCAATTGCTTATGCTAGTAGACAGATGGTGCAGGCTGAGAGAAATTATTCAGTGATTGAAAGGGAGGCTTTAGCTGTGATCTTCTCACTCAAGAAGTTTCGACACTATCTATTGGGAGGGAAGTTTACTATCGTTATTGACCACAAGGCTTTGAAGTACATTTTCAACAAGCCTAATGCTGAGGGTAGGATAGCCAGATGGAAGTTGTTACTGGCGGAGTTTGATTACATCATTGAGGATCGACCCGGTAAGAAACATGCCAATCTTTGATTTGATGTCTCGAGCATACGATGAGGAAGGAGATCAACCATTGGATGATACATTTCGGATGAGGATTTGCCGATGATGGACACCATAACAAAGGTACCGAATTTGAATACAAGGGGATATGGGATTTCATCTCGGAGGGAGAGTTTCCCCAAGGCATGCATTCACGGGAGAGGAATGCATTGGTGAAACGATGTGAACCTTATACCATCATAGAGGGCGTGTTGTTTCATCAAGGAGCGGATGGACTACTCGGAAGGGTTGTTGGAAGGGAGGAGTCAATTCAACTTATGAAGGAGTTTCATGAAGGCTCGGTATGTGGAGGACACTTTTGCGGGGAAAGGTAATCGCATTTAAGATGCAGCTATCATTGGAAGGGCATTTTCAAAGATTGTGTGGAATTTTGCAAGAGTTGTGATGTGTGTCAAGCTTTTGCTAAAAAGTCCATGAAAACCCCTCCTTTGACATCGGTTCCTATTTTAGGTCCTTTTGAAAAGTGGGGAATAGATTTTGTAGGACCCTTGAATCTTACTCCTCGGGGTAACAAGTTCATTGTGGTAGCTACAGATTATCTAACCAAGTGGGTAGAAGCTAGACCTCTAAAATCTACTAGTGAGGAAGAAGTGGGTAGATTTCTATATGAGAGGATAATAACTAGATTCGGATGCCCTCTAGAAATTGTATCTGATAGAGGTGGTGAGTTTGTTGGAAGCATTATACAAGCCATGCTAGGTCATTTCTCCATCAAGGCACGGTGACTACTTCCTACAAACCAAATGCTAATGGGTTGGCGGAAGCGAACCAACTATACGCTTTGCATGATGTTGGCCAAGGATGCGGACATGGGACGGGAGCAAGCAAAATTGGGACAAAAGGCTGCATGCTATCTTGTGGGAGTATCGGACGACTTGGAAGACATCAACAAGGTACTCACCTTTCCGTATGGTATATGGTGTCGAGTCAAAGCTTCCAATTCAATTTGATTTGGCGACCTTCTTAACTATCCAACGGAAGTTAAAGAGGAAGAATGGAGTAGAAGCTATCAAATCAAGATGTCAACAACCTGGTGGAGCCTGGAGGAGGCTCGAAATTTTGTGGCCATGGTACGTGTGGGGCGGGCTCAACAATTGCGAAGAAGTATCATGATAATCGATTTGGGACGAAGAAGATGAAGATTTTCAAAGAAGGTGATTGGGTAATGCTTTACGATTCCATTAGATATAAGAGAGCAAGAAAGAAATTTCTTCCAAAGTACTTTGGTCCTTTCATAGTTCACAAGGTGTGGGGAAACTTTACTTTACGATTTGAAGGAGTTGGGAGGACGACATTTTGACCGGGTGAATCACGACAAGTTGAAGCCGTTTCATCGATTTATCAGATTCTTTCACTCTCGAGGGACGGAGTGAAATCTTGGTCCGGGGGTAAATGTAAGACCAGGGGTTGTACATATAGGATAAAATGAAAGTATATCTAAATTGTGCCTAAGTTTATCTTAGTCATGACTATGTTTAGCTAGTTATGGTTAAGTTGGAGGAAAATATAGAGTAACTTTTGGTGTGGTAGATGAGAACTACTATTTTGTTGTTTAGTATGAGTCAAGGAATAGATTCCATCACATGGGTATCTTGACTTCCCTTGACTTGGACTAGTTTTCATTGGTTGGACTTGGTGAATACCCTTAAATCTAGGGGCGAGATTGACTTGGTACACTAGAAGTCAATTAGGGAGTAGTTGGGCTTCTAGAAGATCCAAGTGGACCAATTGCATGTTGCCATGTACCCTTTTCATTGGGGTTTGTGATCTCTACCTCGTTTAAACTTGGTAAGAGGAAGTTACATGGTGATTACTTGTAGTTACTAGGTAAGATTCTAAGTAGTATAAATAGAGAGGTTGAGAAGCACCTCTCAAGTAGTTTTTCAATGGAAGTTAGTTTTGGGAGGAGATAGTGTGGTGATCTTAGTTTTAGGAAGCTTGGTTCTTGGAGATGTCATGTTCGGAGTGGAACCTTGATTCAATGAAGACTTTGATTACCAAAGTATCCCTTTCCTTTTGAGTGATATCTTACTCTTGGTGATAATGTGCATAATAGAGCTTGGACTTTGAGAGTTTGTGTAAGAGTGAGCAATAGGATCATGGGCAAAGGGTGGGACTAAGTCCTTCTAGATTCATGATGAGCTTCCAAAAGCCATCGGAGGTAAACCCGAGTGAGAGTCGGCTGGAGGTCACGCAAATAAGCACCTCCAAATTTGTATCGAAGTCCAAAATGAAGTGTGGACTTCACATAGCGGAGAATCCGCTTGACCGCCATCATATGCGGTACCCGTGGAGCATGCAGGAACTAACTGACTAGACCAACAACATAGCTCAAATCCGGTCTAGTGATAGTCAGATAAATCAAACTCCCAACCATCTGTACAGGCGGGGATCTGCAAGTAACTCTCCATCGTCTAACTCTAGCTTTAGACCTTGTTGTAGAGGAGTGTTTATTGGTTTACAATCAGACATCTTGAACTCCTTAAGCTTATCTAAAGCATATTGGCGTTGTATTAGCCACATATCCTTTCCCTCTATGATAAACTCCACACCAAGAAAGAATTTAAAATATCCTAAGTCTTGTATCTCAAATTCGGAACACAAGATACTCTTGATGCGGGAAATCATCTCCTCATGGTTCCCAGTGATAATAAGATCATCTACGTAAATGGAAATCATCACCACATGAACTCCTGATCTCATGCAGTATAGGGATGAGTCGGAATGACATACTACAAATCCAAGAGACATGAGAAAGGAATTGATCTTCTCATACCATGCTCTCGGAGCCTGTTTCAAACCATAGAGGGATTTCCTTAACTTACAAACGTGGGAAAGAAACTTCGGATCTTCGTAACAAGGTGGTTGTTGCATGTAGACTTCCTCGCCGAGATCTCCATTGAGAAAGGCGTTCTTGAAGTCCATTTGATGCAGTCGCCATCCCTTGTTGACAGCAATAGCAACCACCGTACGAATGGTTGCCATCTTGGCAACTGGACTAAACGATTCTTCGTAGTCCACTCCATGCTGTTGTGCGTAGCCCTTGGCTACTAATCAGGCCTTGTATCGAGATACAGTGCCATCCGAGTTGCGCTTGACCTTGAAGACCCATACGCAACCAATCGCTTTCTTACCTTGAGGTAAGTCCACCAATTCCCATGTTTGTTGGTGACGGTGCAGCAAGTTCGTCTCCATGGCTTCAATCCACTCATTTTTGTGCACGCCTCCTCAAGCGTATTTCGGCCTCGCTCAAGAAGAACGTGAGTCATGTATGCATGATGATCAGCAAGGAAACTTTCATGCATAAATCGCTGAACAGGATGCCGAACTCTCTCATATTTTCGTAGGGCAGTATCAGATGTACTGTTTGTCGCCCCTTGCTTCGGATCTGAGGTACCAGCAGCGTCGTTTTGGGATGCTTCATCCAACGGATGAATACCTGTGATCCGTGGTGAGGACATCATATGTTGCAAAATAAGATGATCCTCAAGTCTAGGAGTCGGATTGGATGGTGCTCGGTGAACTTCATCCGTAGCAGCTCTAGGTACAGTAGACTCAGCTCTAGACTGTGTGACTCCAGAAACTCCACTCTGTAAAGGTACAGTGGATGGACACCTTGGTGCAGTTTCAGCAGAAAGAGTGGGTATGACCGGAACAATCGCAGGTGCATACCAAGATTGCAACTCTTCAAATACACCATCTCTACTGATATAGAATTGACTAGAGGAAGGATTATAGCATCTATATCCTTTCGTATCTAAGGCATATCCAAGGAAAATACACTTCTCAACTTTCGGATCCAGCTTCTTACGCTTCTCATCAGGAATGTGTACATAGCAGATACATCCGAAAACTTTTAAGAAGGAGTAGTCAGGCTTGTGGCCTGTAAGTACCTCCATCGGGGTCTTGTTGTGAAGCTAGCTTTGGAGTTGGAGTTCGATTCATCAAGTACACCGCAACGGAAATGCCCCGCCTGAGCGGTCTAGGCAAAGGTTCTTCTCGTTCAACATAGCGCGAGCAGCTTCTGCTATGTGACGATTCTTCCTCTCCGCAACGCCATTCTATTGTGGAGTATAACTGCAAGTCTTCTGGCGCTGTATGCCATGCTTACATAGGTAAGTAGTGAATTCTCCAGACATATACTCGCCTCCTCCATCGGAACGTAGACAAAGGATAGATTGTCCAAACTGTTTCTCCACCAAGGTGTGGAAAGTCTGGAAAGTTGACAACACATCTGAAGAGCTCTTGCCCTTAAGGAAGTAAACACAGGTGTAGTGAGAGAAATCATCAATGAAGGACACGAAGTACTCAACACCATATAAACTTGGTTGAGAAGAAGTCCATACATTTGTGTGCACCAGCTCTAGAAGCTTGGTCGCTCTCCTACCTGATCCCTTAAAGGGTTGTCTAGCTTGCTTGCCAAACTGACAAGCAGGACATACTGCAGTGGGTTGAGCAGAAGTGAAGTTGGGCAAACCTATGACTAGATCTGAACTGGGAAGAGTCTTCAGTTTCTGAAAGTTCATGTGCCCAATTCGCTTGTGCCAAATATCTATGTCAGATACTACAAAGCCACTTTTCAGAATGGGGAGTTGGCAATTTTTATCGACATTGTAGCATCTAGCTTGAACTGTGACCTCCGGGCTGACTCTCACTCAGGTTTACCTCCGATGGCTTTTTGGAAGCTCATCATGAATCTAGAAGGACTTAGTCCCACCCTTTGCCCATGATCCTATCGCTCACTCTTACACAAACTCTCAAAGTCCAAGCTCTATTATGCACATTATCACCAAGAGTAAGATATCACTCAAAAGGAAAGGGATACTTTGGTAATCAAAGTCTTCATTGAATCAAGGTTCCACTCCGAACATGACATCTCCAAGAACCAAGCTCCCTAAAACTAAGATCACCACACTATCTCCTCCCAAAACTAACTTCCATTGAAAAACTACTTGAGAGGTGCTTCTCAACCTCTATATTTATACTACTTAGAATCTTACCCTAGTAACTACAAGTAATCACCATGTAACTTCCTCTTACCAAGTTTAAACGAGGTAGAGATCACAAACCCCAATGAAAAGGGTACATGGCAACATGCAATTGGTCCACTTGGATCTTCTAGAAGCCCAACTACTCCCTAATTGACTTCTAGTGTACCAAGTCAATCTCGCCCCTAGATTTAAGGGTCTTCACCAAGTCCAACCAATGAAAACTAGTCCAAGTCAAGGGAAGTCAAGATACCCATGTGATGTAATCTATTCCTTGACTCATACTAAACAACAAAATAGTAGTTCTCATCTACCACACCAAAAGTTACTCTATATTTTCCTCCAACTTAACCATAACTAGCTAAACATAGTCATGACTAAGATAAACTTAGGCACAATTTAGATATACTTTCATTTTATCCTATATGTACAACCCTCGGGTCTTACATTTACCCGTGATCGACCAAGATTTCAAATCTCCGTCCTCGTGAGTGAAAGAATCTCTTTGGAAGATTCTTTTTCGTCGATGAAACGGCTTCAACTTGTCGTGATTCACCCGGTCAAAATGTCCCTCCCAACTCCTTCAAATCGTAAGTAAAGTTTCCCCACACCTTGTGAACTATGAAAGGACCAAAGTACTTTGGAAGAAATTTCTTTCTTGCTCTCTTATATCTAATGGAATCGAAACCTGCCCATGTCCGCATCCTTGGCCAACATCATGCAAAAGCGTATAGTTGGTTCGCTTCGCCAACCCATTAGCATTTGGTTTGTAGGAAGTAGTCACCCGTGCCTTGATGGAGAAATGACCTAGCATGGCTTGTATAATGCTTCCAACAAACTCACCACCTCTATCAGATACAATTTCTAGAGGGCATCCGAATCTAGTTATTATCCTCTCATATAGAAATCTACCCACTTCTTCCTCACTAGTAGATTTTAGAGGTCTAGCTTCTACCCACTTGGTTAGATAATCTGTAGCTACCACAATGAACTTGTTACCCCGAGGAGTAAGATTCAAGGGTCCTACAAAATCTATTCCCCACTTTTCAAAAGGACCTAAAATAGGAACTGATGTCAAAGGAGGGGTTTTCATGGACTTTTTAGCAAAAGCTTGACACACATCACAACTCTTGCAAAATTCCACACAATCTTTGAAAATGCCCTTCCAATGATAGCCTGCATCTAGGATCTTAAATGCAGTTACCTTTCCTCCAAAGTGTCCTCCACATACCGAGCCTTCATGAAACTCCTTCATAAGTTGAATTGACTCCTCCCTTCCAACAACCCTTCTGAGTAGTCCATCCGCTCCTTGATGAAACAACACGTCCTCTATGATGGTATAAGGTTCACATCGCTTCACCAATGCATTCCTCTCCCGTGAATGCATGCCTTGGGGAAACTCTCCCTCCGAGATGAAATCCCATATCCCCTTGTATTCAGCCGGTACCTTTGTTATGGTGTCCATCATCAAGAAATCCTCATCTGGAAATGTATCATCCACTGGTTGATCTCCTTCCTCATCGTATGCTCGAGACATCAAATCAAAGATTGGCATGTTTCTTACCGGTCGATCCTCAATGATGTAATCAAACTCCGCCAAGAATAACTTCCATCCGGCTATCCTACCCTCAAAGATTAGGCTTGTTGAAAATGTACTTCAAAGCCTTGTGGTCAAGAACGATAGTAAACTTCCCTCCCAATAGATAGTGTCGAAACTTCTTGAGTGAGAAGATCACGCCTAAAGCCTCCCTTTCGATCACCGAATAATTTCTCTCACCGCACCATCTGCCTACTAGCATAAGCAATTGGATGATCATGGCTATCTTCATCTAACTCGGCTTAGAGTGCATCCTATAGCAATGTTTGATGCATCCGTAGAGAATGAAAGGTTTACCCCAATTTGGTTTGGCTAAAATAGGAGCCGTTACCAACGCCTTCTTAAGAAGTTCGAACGCCACAACGCCTCTCCATCCTTGAGGATTAAATCGTAATCCGCCCCCTTCTTCATGTAAACCGTCAAGGCATAAGCTTTGTTGGAGAAGGAAAAGATGAACCGCCGATAGTATCCCACCATTCCAAGGAACCGCCTCAACTTGGTCAACGCCACCGAAAAGGTAAGTCGAGGATGCGTTTTCACCTTTTCTCGATCCACCGCTATACCATCTTTGGAGATGATGTGCCCTAACAACAAACCTTCCTCACATCCAAAAATGCATTTTTCTGGATTGAGCGAGGCCTTGGCTTTCTCCAATCGTTGTAGAATTTTGATCAAATGATCAAAATGATCCTCCTTCTTCCCCATATAACAAAAAATCATCTATGAAATCTCGCATTAAATTTTCCCAATAAAAGGTTCAAACACCTTGTTCATGAACCTCTGAAAAGTTGTGGAGCATTACATAGACCAAAGGGCATTACCCTAAAGGCAAAAGTTCCCCATGGCGTGGTAAAAGTGGTTTTGAGCTGATCTTCGTGAGCAATTTGAATTTGGTTATAACCACTATAACCATCTCCAAAACTATACCACTCATGACCTGCCACCTCCTCTAGAATCTCATCTATGAAAGGTAAAGGATAGTAATCCTTCTTTGTGACAAAGATTCAACTTCTTGTAATCTACGCATACACGTAGCTTACCATTCTTCTTCTTGACTATCACAATAGGAGAAACCCATTCAGAATTCTCTACCTCATAGATGAAACCCGCATCCTTTAGCTTGTCGATCTCCTCCTTGACCACCACAGCCGTTGGTGGATTTATCCGACGTTGCTTCCGACGCATCGACGAGCCTTCTCCTCTAACTCAATGCGATGAGTTTCTAAGGTTACTTCCTTCAAATCCTTGTAGCTAAAAGGCAAAGACATGGATATATTTTCGAAATATATCCAAGAACCTTGACTTCTCCTCCATAGTAACCTTGGGACCAAACTTGAGAGTGGAGAGCCGTCGAGTTATCTCATCTTTACTCATCTTCATCTTGTCGGGATCTTTCACCACCCCCGCCTAGGAAGTAAATCCATTGCAGCAAGAACTTGAACTTGAACATCATCGTCCGAGGTATCTTCAGATGATGTCTCCTCATCGGCCGACATGTTGGTGTCAACCTCTCGAAAACTACCACTTTCTTCACTCTCGACTCGAGTAATCACTGTAGGTCTATCCGAGTCCGAGACCGCTCCTCCGCCACTCTGTGAGAGGGACCTTCACTGATGGTTTTTCGGCCCTATATAAGGTAACCCTTATGCCACCGATCAGTTGTCCTCACGGCCCTCAACCAAGGTCTTCCTAACAACAAGTCGTAGCTAGCCTCCTCAAGCACTTGAAAGGACAACAAGGTTTGAACTCCCATCACACTTACCACCACCTTGTCCACCACTCCAATGGGTCGCACCTTTGCTTGTTGGCCATCCCAACAATGATTTGGAAGGTCTTGAAAGCTTCATCCCCAACTTCTTCAACAAACGCTCGACATGGCATTCACCGCAGATCCACCATCCACTAGTACATCCGAAACATCACGCCCATTAATGCGCATTTCAATCTTCGAAGCCCGAGTGCATACCTCCGAGGCAGCGGCATCCACCACTCCTACTCCAACATTCGCCATGGAAGCTTTCCCTTGATCGCCGCTTGGTCCTTTTTGGAGCTTAGGCCTCCCCTCAACTCCTTTCTTATCGTAGGATTTAGAGCAATCAATTGGCCAACAGTTATATTGGCTTTTTGATTCCCACATCCTCCACCACGTCGTATTTGAGCTGGGTAGATGAAATGGAGAAATCATCCATTCCCAACTTCTTTCTCGGTGCTCTCGGTTGACTCACACCACGGATCGAGTGCTCCGCTTGGTTGATCTTCCATTGAGATGGACTCCTCCGCAAATCTTGCTCTCTTCTTTTCTCGTGTGCAAGAATATCAACTCTTGAACTTATAGAGCTCTCTCCCTTCTCAAACGTGCACCGATGAGGAAACACATCAATAGACGCTTACCCCCTTATCCTTCGATTGACTTGGAGCAGAGTAGAATTGTTGTGTCTAACTCCATCATGTTGTCGAGGATTAGGACAATTTCGTTTGGAAATGAGGGCCTCCACAACTAAAGCATGAAACCTGTGAAGTTCCCTTGTGGTGGATTTCCTTTTGGAGGATAATTCCCATACCCTCTAGATCCTCCCCCTACATTCTGATTCCTCCTCTCCCATAGTTGTACTACGTTAATCTTGAGATCAGCGAGTGTTTCGTGATAGATTTCAACTCATGGTGCAAGTCTACCACTGGAGAATTTACTACATCGGGCGCAAAGAACAACAAAAGAGGAGTTGCCATTCTAACCACAACAGTGGTGATGCTTCTCTAGCCACCAAGCTAGAATCATCGCCTTCTAGGCTCTCCTCCATTCGAATAGCAATGCGAATAGCCTCAACCTTAGAAGAGGGCTTTTCATATCTCACCTTGCTTCGAATCCGAGGCTTCAAACCTCCAATGAAGTTCTTTGTCAACATCGCCACAATCCCCACCATGGTTGGCTCGACCTGCCTCCACTCTTTTCTCAACACCACACGAAAAGCGTGACTCCAGCCTTCTCCGTTCTCTCTACGTATGATCTCACCTTCTCACTCTCTCCTTGCTTCAAAAAGGTGACTTCACACATCAGCTTCTTCGTAACTTTCATCCGAAGAAAGTTTTCAACAAGATTCTCCACAAACTCTCCCAAGTGTCTTCCTCCACATGCTCCTTCTTGTACTCATTGTACCACTTCAATGCAGAATCCTCCAAGAAGTCGGGCAAAAGGATAGCCCATTCGGTTTCCTTCTCTCATTGTTTCCTATGCATGCCCTCTTGAAGTCTCTCACAAAAGATTCTACATCTTCTTTCTCTCTCCCATAGAACACCGGAAGCTTCCCCATTTCCAACTCCTTTTGTCGTTGTTGTTGGAAATTTATACGGACTCCCTAATACAACACAAACAAAACTAGCTCCATTCTAGAGTAATTCATCAATGGCAAAATGAACGGAATTGGTTGGTCCAAGATTGCCATGGCTCTCTCCTCTCCTAAACACACTATGAGCCTTACCCTCATCGACATCTTCTCGATCATTCTGAAAATGATCTCCATCTTCAGTTAGAACTTGAGCCACATGGAGATTTCAACTTTTCGGTATCTGCACTCAATTTATCTTCAAAGCCCTCCACTAGTGACTCCAACAGAGCTTTCACGCCACTACACTCGTGTCCTAAGGGAAGTCCGGTCACTCCACAATTTTCACAATAGTTTCCACTCTTGGATTCATGGGGAGATGATGGTCCCAGATGAAGGTTTAGCTCTCCCACATTTCGCCTCTCTCTCAACCTCCGATCTTTGGTCCTCAAAGGACAACTCACAAGCTTATGTCCCTCCTCTCCACAATAGAAGCAACTCTCACGTTTCGCCTCGGGAACTTTTTAGTGTCCTCTCTTCAAACTCCACTGAACTCCCTCGTGTTCGAATCCGCTGAAACAATCACGCCCAGCCCTTGAGGTATCTTAGATAACCGGATCTTCCAAAGAGGTTGATCTCCCATTTTCCAATGAGTGTCAAGTCATCCTCACTATGCAAAACACTCATGCACTCACTCTCTCGGAATGACCATAAACAAGGAAAAAGTAAATCTGAAAAGTAAAGCAGTTTTGCTCACTTTTATACCCCCCTATACTTCAGGTATCATAACTTTCTCTATAAAAATGATCTCTCAACGAAATTTGGACCCACATGTAGCTTAGCTCCTGATTAACAATTGTGCAAAGTTTCAAATCCTGATTCAATTCTTCCACGAATTGATAAGCTCTGTACACTTTTTCCCGAGAGCTATCTTTCAAAACCCGTCAAGACCCTAGCAAATTCTAAACATCATAACTTTTGATCTAGACATGATATGACTGTTATTTCAAATGCAAAACGTATCCCATCTACTAATCTAAAATCAATAAAATTATCGGAAAAACTTTGGAAAATGAAGTTTTCCTCCCAAATACGTACTATAGCATTCTCGCCTCATCCCAAACAACACTTAAGTAAACAAAATGTACAAAATAACTTCCAGGCTATCATATAACACTACCGGATACACAAATGGTACATTACTATGCATCATGATCTCGGTTCGCTCTTCCCCACAGTCCTTCCATATGAGTTCTCATCGTTGCGCCTCACGGGCAATAAACTGGATTCGAACATCTCTTCTCCTTCTAGACCGAGGTCCCGCAACGGAACCAAAAATGTGACCTCTGGGCTGACTCTCACTCAGGTTTACCTCCGATGGCTTTTGGAAGCTCATCATGAATCTAGAAGGACTTAGTCCCACCCTTTGCCCATGATCCTATTGCTCACTCTTACACAAACTCTCAAAGTCCAAGCTCTATTATGCACATTATCACCAAGAGTAAGATATCACTCAAAAGGAAAGGGATACTTTGGTAATCAAAGTCTTCATTGAATCAAGGTTCCACTCGAACATGACATCTCCAAGAACCAAGCTCCCTAAAACTAAGATCACCACACTATCTCCTCCCAAAACTAACTTCCATTGAAAACTACTTGAGAGGTGCTTCTCAACCTCTCTATTTATACTACTTAGAATCTTACCCTAGTAACTACAAGTAATCACCATGTAACTTCCTCTTACCAAGTTTAAACGAGGTAGAGATCACAAACCCCAATGAAAAGGGTACATGGCAACATGCAATTGGTCCACTTGGATCTTCTAGAAGCCCAACTACTCCCTAATTGACTTCTAGTGTACCAAGTCAATCTCGCCCCTAGATTTAAGGGTCTTCACCAAGTCCAACCAATGAAAACTAGTCCAAGTCAAGGGAAGTCAAGATACCCATGTGATGTAATCTATTCCTTGACTCATACTAAACAACAAAATAGTAGTTCTCATCTACCACACCAAAAGTTACTCTATATTTTCCTCCAACTTAACCATAACTAGCTAAACATAGTCATGACTAAGATAAACTTAGGCACAATTTAGATATACTTTCATTTTATCCTATATGTACAACCCCGGGTCTTAAACTTGGTTGAAAGAGCCTACCACTCCTGCTACCTCGAGCTACAACAGTACCTGTGGAGTCTTCAACAAAGCATCCATCTTTGTTGAAACGCACTTGGAAATTTTGTTCTACCATCCGAGCCCCAATCGATAACAGAAGCATCTATTTAGAGTCGAGTAGGAACATGTAAAACATTTCCGATTCCAGAAAGATTGGATCCTGGAATGTCAAGCGGAATTTTACCCTTATGCTTGATCTCGTGCTTCAGATCATCTCCAGTCACCATGAACCGAGGAGTTCCACAAAGGTCGAGCGACGCAAACCATTCTTGATGCGGCGTCATGTGGCTGGTAGCTCCGGAATCGATCACCCAATCTGTATCAGGTGCGAAAGCAAAGATAACTCTGGTGTGTCACAATGAGTAGTCGTTTCTTCGCCAGCCTACATGGCCCTATTGTCCCGAAGCGCCAGATCGTTCGACGCTTGTAACAATTTTTGGCATAGTGGCCATTCTTAGACAAGTAGTTGCAGGTGTTAACCTGCTTTTCCGGCCGGTGGCGCACCTGGCTGGTTGGGTGCCTTGTTATGCACACGACCTCTACCACCACCATATCCGGCTCCTCTGCCACGACCTCTACCTCGACCTCCAGAACCTGCAAAAAACACACATTCTTGCGGGCTGGACGAAGCACTAGTACTGCCTAGAATTCACACTTCTTCTCCCAACATCATTGGGACCAATTCGTCGAACTTCGGAAGAGATTCTCTGGTCGAAATTGACGTAATGAACTGTTTGTACTCAGCAGGCAGTCCTTGCAATGTCGCACCAATAATCACTGTCGGATCAAGTTGAACATTGACAGATGCTAATTGATCTGCCAAT
Source organism: Marchantia paleacea (assembly GCA_014180765.2). Taxonomy (NCBI): domain Eukaryota; kingdom Viridiplantae; phylum Streptophyta; class Marchantiopsida; order Marchantiales; family Marchantiaceae; genus Marchantia; species Marchantia paleacea. Next base: position 542,116 of record MUAA02000060.1, read on the forward strand.
TGCTTGATGTGATTGACATAGTCACTAGCACACATCGAGCCTTTCTTGACGGTATTGAATTGCCGCAAAGAATCGGCAGCTTCCGAGCTCTGTTCCCAAATGGAACATGCGTGACAATGCGTCCCAAGCTTCCTTGGGTGTGTCACAGTCTTGAATGTGACCGATCATCGAGCCTAAGATCGTGAGCGCAATGTAGTGGATGGCTTGATACGATCGCTTTCTCCACTCACGCAATGTCTTCTTCGCGAAGATCACCAAAGAACCACGATTGGTGCTTTTCTCCTCCCCAGTCACGAGCTCCCATAACCCTTGACCTTGAAGTAAGGTCTTTATTCAAAATTTCCAGACTTGGAAATTGTTCTTGTCGAAGTTTCTCTCCAAAGGATCATGCTCACTGATTCTGCCATGGTTGTGGTCACGAGCGGAAATTAGGACTCCAACACGGCAAGTACCTCCACAGACACAAAACGAACAAAAAGAACACCTCCGCGACTACGACGGAAAAATAGCTCCTCTGCACATCGATCAAGAAACATGTAAAACTCCAGAAATTGGCGAAATGTGCCTGTCTTGACCCGCAGACAAAGAATGAAATATGTTCAAGGATTCTCGCCTCGCTAGCATTTCTAAGCGAGAATGACGAAGAAAGCTCGGATTGAGCTGAAATTTTTTGTGGTAGGAGCTCTGATAGAGGCGAGCGTTGTTCATTTTCTACGAGCATAGTGAGGAATCCATATGTGATAGAATACAACACACCTAAAAACCGCCTCACTTCTGTCAAGGAGTTGCAGCTCTCGCGCATCCTTTGAATAGTACCTGCGCTAAGGCTGAGCCTTTGCTCTGGTAGAATCCCTCAAACCTCTAAAAAACCTCGTTCAGGCCTCCAAACAGTTCCTCAAAGATTTTGGAAAAGGCGATAACTACCACCAACAACTCCAAATCGCACAAAAACTTCATGGCTACCAAAATCGACCATTTTGTGCAAGACAAAAATAGGTCGAAAACGATCATCTTGACCTCCGAAAACGTAATTGAAGATTCTGAGAAAACACGAAACGATTCCCCAACAATCTAATCGTTTCAGCAGGACAACCTCCAACTTTGAGACTCACTCCTCACTGATCTCTAGCACCCCTCTATGTCTAATCTGCATAACTAATGCTCCCATCATGCTCTGATACCATGTTGAGAAATCGACTCTTCAGGAATCACTCCAAGAAGAGGAGAGCACACCAAAGGGACAAGAGAGAGTGTACAAGAATGAGAAGGAAGGCTTTGCCTTCCCTTGTATATAGGGTGAGTACAAGAAAACCCTAATTTCGGGTTAGCCCTAAATAGACCTGTACCATAGGTATGTAACAACCCTAGATCAACTCAATGAGCTTGGGATATTAACAGGTTACCGTTCTCTTGGATATCTTGATGTTGGACTCCCCCTCGGTCGCTCGCTGGTGGTCGCATTCCCATTTCTTGAAATTGATCTGGTTAAGACGTTGTGGCTTCTTGTGGCGCGCGTGTGATCAACTCCCCTATCTTCATTTGGTTTTAATTTGCCTTATTCGTAGGAGGAAACTTCGTCCGCCAAATAGGACTTTTTTATTTCAAAAACCATCAAAAATTCCTACAATCTTTGTATACTATGCCCCTACACACCTCCGTCTCTCGCATAAATGTGTCGATTCCTAAGTGCATTTCTTATACACCTGTTGCAATCTCTTGTCGATCCAGATTCATGGCTTCCTTGAAATCTCGTCCCATAGCTCTATACATCTCCTTCATGTGCTCCTTGGAATCTCATGGATTCTCCATCGCTGCCACCAACTGCTTCAACCGCTGCATCTCTACAATGTCACACCGAGCAAACAAGTGGTGAGCACACCTGTTGGCAAGAGTCACTAGTCTCGTTGGTGCCTCTACATCCACCTAGTTCAACCACCGTTAGGTCTTGCACCGTTTCATGTAGTTGCAGATTCTCCTTCTCGACGAATTTCACTTCTGCATCCCGAATACGATAAATCTCCACATACTCCTACTTTGATAGCTGCACCTTCTTCTCCAACTCAGCTTTCTGTTTGCACAGCTTGTCCACATTCTCCGTTAACTGTCGAATAGTATCGGTTTGGTCTTCCTTCCCTAGGGCTAGTCAATTCATCATCTGGATCAAGTCCATGTATCCGTCAGCTTGGGGATCCCACCCATGCATATACATTGACCCCATCTCGTTTAACTCCATCAGAACTGGAATCATCAATGCCTCTAGCTTCTAAAACAACTTCAGGACTTAAGCTAATGGTTTTGCAATCTCTTTTGATGCTTTCGGTCTCGGATTCACTGCCATCATCTTCGGTCGAGGCGTCTTAGGCAACACAACTTCTTCTACACTCTTCCCCGTACTTGACTTCTTCCTCGAGGGACTGGGATGAGAACTTCTGTAGGGACATGTTTAGAGGTTTCAGACTGGTTTTTTTTTTTTTGGAGCATAAATAAACGATATTCAAAGGAAGTAGATATCGCCGAATACGAATAGGAGAGATAAGCGCGAAGATGGCCAAGACGAATAAGTTGTTAAGGAGGTCTGAAGCGTCGAACGGATTAGGACAGTTAGTAACAACATCGACGGACGTAACGAGCTGCGGAGGAGCACGAACGAGTGTCAAGTCAAGTAGCCGAAATGAAGAGGAAATCGGTCACTCGATCGGGAGCTCGTGAGGCGATTCAATTGCCTGTGAAGAAGATGCCGACGGGAGTATATCGACCCTTGGTGCCGAAGCCAGAATGGTCAAACAAAGAATTAGCACGATTGAAGACTGTAGGAGGAGAGTTCTTAGCGTGGCGATCAGACTATGCATGTCCAGAGTCTTCAAAAGAAGCATAAACATCCATATTCGTCGCTGACAGAAAGATAACACATCATTCCTTTGGGAACGAACTATAATTCTGTGCAAATGACAAAACCTTTGTGTAACCTGTCTGTTACATAAAGAAGGAAGTTAAGTCCAACTTTTTCGTGGCGCCGCTGCCGGGGAATGAAGTTGTTATTCATCTGCCAGCGGGGAGTTGTACAACATACCTAGGATTTCGCTAGAAACGTGTTGACACCAGTGGTGACCAAGAATGAGTAGTAGCATCAATATGGTAAAGGGTGTCTCTCAAATCTTCCAGAGCTTCGAAGGTTGACAGTCTCATCCTTAGGAACTGCGGTGCCAAATGAATGACAGACAAAGATCAGGCGCCAGGCCCATCTTCTAGTCATACTGCTGAACCTTCGGCACAAGCACGACGAGCCGCAGCCCGAGAAGAGACCAGGCGGAAAGAAAGAGAGTGTGGGTGGATTCGGCCTCTAGGCCGAAGAAGGAAGAAAGCTCCGGCTGAACCCGACCTGCTTCGGCGGGTTGTGGGTCACGAGCATTCCATCTCACCATCAGCAAGAAGTCCCCGTAGCGACCAACCTAAGCGTTCGAGTAGCCCAGGAAGATTGGAGACCCAAGCTCAGCCAGAGGCCAGTACCTCATCAGACTCCTCGGAAGAAAACGGTAGTTCAAATACCGACACCTCTACGAAGGCAGTGACACCTTCGGGTGACGAAGCCAGTGACGAAGAAGAGAGGTGGTCGGCGTTTCAAGAAGGACCAAGATCGTCCCTTGCTCGACAAAGTAAGGTTCTGGAAATCCTGAAAATCAACCTTGAACCTACGTCCCGAGGTCTGACTACGGAGAACCAAGATAACATGGCGGCACCAATCACCAAACAGCAGTACCCCAAGTTTAAGGGAACTTCAGATGAAGATGATGCTGACTCGTATATTCGTACCTTTGAAGCCATCTCTACGGCCAACAAGGTAAATGACCCCATGGATCGGAGAAGGATCTTCCCGGGGCTGCTACGGAAAGGAGCCCGGGTGTGGATGAACAACCAAGAAGAGGGCCATGCGGCTGAAATCTCTTCTTGGGATGGGCTCAAAGCCCGATTCCTGGCGAGATTTCGGGAGATGGGCTACGATAAGGTATTGCTAAGAAGATTGGGTGCCATTCGGAGGGAGAAACATCAGAAGCTCCGAGAATACACAGAGCAATTTCTCAGTTTGCTAGATAGGATGCCGGCCACCACTGCTAACACAAAACCATATTCGGCGGCCATGGCCATCGAATGGTATGTATCTGGTTTGGGGAAGTTCGACCCTGACCAGGAAACCTTCTGTAGGAGGGCAGACCCAGCTACGGTGGATGCCGTCATACAGGCAGTTGAAGCTTACGAGCTATCTAACATCCATTGGAGTCGCCTTAAGGAGAATCGGTCATCGCATAAGGGACGACGGGCTAAGCACCCGAAGACGCCGAAGCCCCTCCAGTAGTGAAACGTCCACTTCATCGGACGAAAACGTATCCAGCTCCTCAGACGAGGACTGGAAACACACCCTGAAGAAGAAGGAGGGGCGCCGGATGAAGCAGGTGGAAACTGGCCGGAAAGGCATCGAAACTAAAGTAGAGGAGCTCACCAAGAGTTTGGAAGAGCTCAAGGTACATCTAGTAAACAACAAAGATAGGAGGAAATCTCCCATGCAGGGGAGAGCTAATGGATGGTGTACCATTCGGCAGGGAAGCCGGGTTACTCTAACTCGAGCATCAGCCCGCAGAAGGGTATTCGGCCCAGCAGGTGGAGTGGGTACCCGTATGGGACTACGGTCCATACGAAGGACTCCCAGATGACCCAGTTTACAGCATCCAGGAGGGGGGACCTTCATCTACTATACCCCCGGTGCATATCCCTCGCTACGCTCCGGTAGAAATGGCGACCACGATAACAAGCAAAGGAAAATGGGAGGGTTGGCTCCAATCCCTCCCCCTCTTAGGCCGAATGCATGCTACAATTGCGGAGCAATGGGCCACTGGTCACCTCAGTGCCCTCAGCCTCGGCGACGCATGACATACCAGCCAATGTGTAGCAACTGCAGACGGCCAGGGCACACGAATGTGGAGTGTGAACAGCCGCCCCAACCCCAAGAGGAGAGCGAACGTTATCCGGCGCAAGGAGTGCGGTTCGTCACCCCACCCAAACTGGATGTAGGAGTACATCAAATCAGTGTGGAAAAGCAGGAGCCAATAAGCCTCCCGGAGAAGTCGAATTGGCCCGAAGAAGCCCTGGACGTGCTACGGGTCTCGACCCGAAGTACGAAGACCACAAAGATAGCGCCAGTGAGCGTCAAGGAGAAAGCCAAGCAGCGGGAAAAGAAGAAAGAAGATGTTCCTACGCCAAAGGAGCCCTCACCCAAAGAGACAGAGGAGCCAAGAGGATCAGCATTTCCGGCTGATATTCGTCAGAAGGTGCAAGGGTACCTCAAAGAACTAACTCCCCCACCTACGAAGGTGTTGCTTCGGGGCAACCCACGGAAACAAGAACCTGAGGTATTGACGGTTGCGCCACCCACCTACTATGATCCTGTGGCAGACCTGGCCGAAGTCAAGGCGAATATTTCGATGAAGCAATTGTTGAATGATAACAAGGTGTACAAAAAGATTCTCATCCAAGCACTGAAGTCCTGTAAGACCCAAGGTTGTACATATAGGATAAAATGAAAGTATATCTAAATTGTGCCTAAGTTTATCTTAGTCATGACTATGTTTAGCTAGTTATGGTTAAGTTGGAGGAAAATATAGAGTAACTTTTGGTGTGGTAGATGAGAACTACTATTTTGTTGTTTAGTATGAGTCAAGGAATAGATTACATCACATGGGTATCTTGACTTCCCTTGACTTGGACTAGTTTTCATTGGTTGGACTTGGTGAAGACCCTTAAATCTAGGTAAAAAAATAGATTGACTTGGTACACTAGAGGTCAATTAGGGAGTAGTTGGGCTTCTAGAAGATCCAAGTGGACCAATTGCATGTTGCCATGTACCCTTTTCATTGGGGTTTGTGATCTCTACCTCGTTTAAACTTGGTAAGAGGAAGTTACATGGTGATTACTTGTAGTTACTAGGTAAGATTCTAAGTAGTATAAATAGAGAGGTTGAGAAGCACCTCTCAAGTAGTTTTTCAATGGAAGTTAGTTTTGGGAGGAGATAGTGTGGTGATCTTAGTTTTAGGGAGCTTGGTTCTTGGAGATGTCATGTTCGAGTGGAACCTTGATTCAATGAAGACTTTGATTACCAAAGTATCCCTTTCCTTTTTGAGTGATATCTTACTCTTGGTGATAATGTGCATAATAGAGCTTGGACTTTGAGAGTTTGTGTAAGAGTGAGCAATAGGATCATGGGCAAAGGGTGGGACTAAGTCCTTCTAGATTCATGATGAGCTTCCAAAAAGCCATCGGAGGTAAACCTGAGTGAGAGTCAGCCCGAGGTCACATTTTTGGTTCCATTGCCGGGACCTCGCCTAGAAGGAGAAGAGATGTTCCGAATCCAGTTTATTGCCCGTGAGAGCGCAATGATGAGAACTCATATGGAGAGGACTGTGGGGGAAGAGCGAACCGAGATCATGATGCATAGTAATGTACCATTTGTGTATCCGGTAGTGTTATATGATAGCCTTGGAAGTTATTTTGTACATTTTGTTTACTTAAGTGTTGTTTGGGATGAGGCGAGAGTGCTATAGTATGTATTTGGGAGGAAAACTTTATTTTCCAAAGTTTTTCCGATAATTTTATTGATTTTAGATTAGTAGATGGGATACGTTTTGCATTTGAAATAACAGTCATATCATGTCTAGATCAAAAGTTATGATGTTTAGAATTTGCTAGGTCTTGACGGGTTTTGAAAGATAGCTCGGGAAAAAGTGTACAGAGTTTATCAATTCGTGCAAGAATTGAATCAGGATTTGAAACTTTGCACGATTGTTAATCAAGAGCTAAGCTACATGTGGGTTTAAATTTCGTTGAGAGATCATTTTATAGAGAAAGTTATGATACCTGAAGTATAGGGGGGTATAAAAGTGAGCAAAACCGCTTTTACTTTTCAGATTTACTTTTTCCTTGTTTATGGTCATTCCGAGAGAGTGAGTGCATGAGTGTTTTGCATAGTGAGGATGACTTGACACTCATTGGAAAATGGGAGATCAACCTCTTTGGAAGATCCGTTATCTAAGATACCTCAAGGGCCGGACGTGATTGTTTCAAATGGATTCGAACACGAGGGAGTTCAGAGTGGAGTTTGAAGAGAGGACACTAAAAAGTTCCCGAGAGCGAAACGTGAGAGTTGCTTCTATTGTGGAGAGGAGGGACATAAGCTTGTGAGTTGTCCTTTGAGGACCAAAGATCGGAGGTTGAGAGAGAGACGAAACGTGGGAGAGCTAAACCTTCATCCGGGACCATCATCTCCCATGAATCCAAGAGTGGAAACTATTGTGAAAAATTGTGGAGTGACCGACTTCCCTTAGGACACGAGTGTAGTGGCGTGAAAGCCTGTTGGAGTCACTAGTGGAGGGCTTTGAAGATAAATTGAGTGCAGATACCGAAAAGTTGAAATCTCCATGTGGCTCAAGTTCTAATCAAGATGGAGATCATTTTCAGAATGATCGAGAAGATGTCGATGAGGGTAAGGCTCATAGTGTGTTTAGGAGAGGAGAGAGCCATGGCAATCTTGGACCAACCAATTCCGCTCATTTTGCCATTGATGAATTACTCTAGAATGGAGCTAGTTTTGTTTGTGTTGTATTAGGGAGTCCCGTATAAATTTCCAACAACAACGACGAAAAAGGAGTTGGAAATGGGGAAGCTTCCGTGTTCTATGGGAGAGAGAAAGAAGATGTAGAATCTTTTGTGAGAGACTTCAAGAGGGCATGCATAGGAAACAATGAGAGAAGGAAACCCGAATGGGCTATCCTTTGCCCGACTTCTTGAGGATTCTCGCATTGAAGTGGTACAATGAGTACAAGAAGGAGCATGTGGAGGAAGACACTTGGGAGAGTTTGACGGAGAATCTTGTTGAAAACTTTCTTCCGGATGAAAGTTACGAGAAGTCGATGTGTGAAGTCACCTTTTGAAGCAAGGAGAGAGTGAGAAGGTGAGATCATACGTAGAGAGAACGGAGAAGCCGGAGTCACGCTTTTCGTGTGGTGTTGAGAAAGAGTGGAGACGAGGTCGAGCCAACCATGGTGGGGATTGTGGCGATGTTGACAAAGAACTTCATTGGAGGTTTGAAGCCTCAGATTCAAGCAAGGTGAGATATGAAAAGCCCTCTTCTAAGGTTGAGGCTATTCGCATTGCTATTCGAATGGAGGAGAGCCTAGAAGACGATGATTCTAGCTTGGTGGCTAGAGAAGCATCACCACCGTTGTGGTTAGAATGGCAACTCCTACCGTTGTTGCCGCGCCAAAGTAGTAAATTCTCCAAGGGTAGACTTGCACCATGAGTTGAAATCTATCACGTAAAACACTCGCCGATCTCAAGATTAACGTAGTACAACTATGGGAGAGGAGGAATCGAATGTAGGGGAGGATCTAGAGGGTATGGGAATTATCCTCCAAAAGGAAATCCACCACAAGGGAACTTCACGTTTCATGCTTTAGTTGTGGAGGCCCTCATTTCCAACTTAAATTGTCCTAATCCTCGACAACATGATGGAGTAAGACACAACAATTCTACTCCCCGCTCCAAGTCAATCGAAGGATAAGGGAGTAAGCGTCTATTGATGTGTTTCCTCATCGCTGCACGTTTGAGAAGGGAGAGAGCTCTATAAGTTCCAGAGTTGATATTCTTGCACACGAGAAGAAGAGAGCAAGATTTGCAGAGGAGTCCATCTCAATGGAAGATCAACAAGCCGAGCACTCGATCCAAAGGGTGTGAGTCAACCGAGAGCACCGAGAAAGAAGTTGGGAATGGATGATTTCTCCATTTCATCTACCCAACTCAAATACGACGTGGTGGAGGATGGGGAATCAAAAAGCCAATATAATCAAGTGGCCAATTGATTGCTCTAAATCCTACGATAAGAAAGGAGTTGAGGGGAGGCCTAAGCTCCAAAAGGACCAAGAAGCGACGATCCAAGGGGAAAGCTTCCATGGCGAATGTTGGAGTAGGAGTGGTGGATGCCGCTGCCTCGGAGGTATGCACTCAGGCTTCGAAGATTGAAGTACGCATTAATGGACGTGATGTTTCGGATGTACTAGTGGATGGTGGATCTGCGGTGAATGCCATGTCAGAACGTTTGTTGAAGAAGTTGGGGATGAAGCTTTCAAGACCTTCCAACATCATTGTTGGGATGGCCAACAAGCAAAAAGGTGCGACCCATTGGAGTGGTGGACAAGGTGGTGGTAAGTGTGATGGGAGTTCAAACCTTGTTGTCCTTTCAAGTGCTTGAGGAGGCTAGCTACGACTTGTTGTTAGGAAGACCTTGGTTGAGGGCCGTGGAGGACAACCGATCGGTGGCATAAGGGTTACCTTCGATAGGGCCGAAAAACCATCGAGTGAAGGTCCCCTCTCACAAGTGGCGGAGGAGCGATCTCGCACTCGGATAGACCTACGAGTGATTACCGTAGTCCGAGAGTGAAGAAAGTGGTAGTTTTTCAGAGGTTGACACCAACATGTCGATCGATGAGGAGACATCATCTCAAGATACCTCGGACGATGATGTTCAAGTTCAAGTTCTTGCCGCAATGGATTTACTTCCTAGGCCGGGGGTGGTGAAAGATCCCGACAAGATGAAGATGAGTGAAGATGAGATAACTCGACGGCTCTCCACTCTCAAGTTTGGTCCCAAGGTTACTATGGAGGAGAAGTCAAGGTTCTTGGATATATTTCAAAATATATCCATGTCTTTGCCTTTAGCTACAAGGATTTGAAGGAAGTAACCTTAGAAACTCATCGCATTGAGTTAGAGGAGAAGGCCTGGCCCAAGACGTCGAAGTAACGTCGGATAAATCCACCAACGGCTGTGGTGGTCAAGGAGGAGATCGACAAGCTAAAGGATGCGGGTTTCATCTATGAGGTAGAGAATTTTGAATGGGTTTCTCCTATTGTGATAGTCAAGAAGAAGAATGGTAAGCTACGTGGTATGCGTAGATTACAAGAAGTTGAATGTTGTCACAAAGAAGGATTACTATCCTTTACCTTTCATAGATGAGATTCTAGAGGAGGTGGCGTGTCATGAGTGGTATAGTTTTGGAGATGGTTATAGTGGTTATAACCAAATTCAAATTGCTCCCGAAGATCAGCTCAAAACCACTTTTACCACGCCATGGGGAACTTTTGCCTTTAGGTAATGCCCCTTTGGTCTATGTAATGCTCCAAAGAACTTTTCAGAGGTTCATGAACAAGGTGTTTGAACCTTTTATTGGGAAATTTGTGCGAGATTTCATAGATGATTTTTGTGTATACGGAAGAAGGAGGATCATTTTGATCATTTGATCAAAATTCTACAACGGTTGGAGAAAGCCAAGGCCTCGCTCAATCCAAAAAATGCATTTTTGGATGTGAGGAAGGTTTGTTGTTAGGGCACATCATCTCCAAAGATGGTATAGCGGTGGATCCGTAAAAGGTGAAACGCATCCTCGACTTACCTTTTCGGTGACGTTGACCAAGTTGAGGCAGCCCTGGAATGGTGGGATACTATCGACGGTTCATCTTTTCCTTCTCCAACAAAGCTTATGCCTTGACGGTTTACATGAAGAAGGGACGGATTACGATTTAATCCTCAAGGATGGAGAGGCACTGCATGCTCGAACTTCTTAAGAAGGCGTTGGTAACGGCTCCTATTTTAGCCAAACCAAATTGGGGTAAACCTTTCATTCTCTACACGGATGCATCAAACATTGCTATAGGATGCACTCTAAGCCGCTTAGATGAAGATAGCCATGATCATCCAATTGCTTATGCTAGTAGACGATGGTGCAAAGCCGAGAGAAATTATTCAAAGGATCGAAAGGGAGGCTTTTAGTCGTGATCTTCTCACTCAAGAAGTTTCGACACTATCTATTGGGAGGGAAGTTTACTATCGTTATCGACCACAAGGCTTTGAAGTACCTTTTCAACAAGCCTAATGCCGAGGGTAGGATAGCCGATGGAAGTTGTTATTCATGGAGTTTGATTACATCATTGAGGATCGACCCGGTAAAAAACATGCCAATGCCGATTTGATGTCTCGAGCATACGATGAGGAAGGAGATCAACCAGTGGATGATACATTTCCGATGAGGATTTGCCGATGATGGACACCATAACAAAGGTACCTGCTGAATACAAGGGGATATGGGATTTCATCTCGGAGGGAGAGTTTCCTCAAGGCATGTATTCACGGGAGAGGAATGCATTGGTGAAGCGATGTGAACCTTATACCATCATAGAGGACGTGTTGTTTCATCAAGGAGCGATGGACTACTCGTAAGGGTTGTTGGAAGGGAGGAGTCAATTCAACTTATGGAGGAGTTTCATGATGGATCTGTATGTGGAGGACACTTTTGCAGAAAGGTAGAATCGCATTTAAGATCCTAGATGCAAAGCTATCATTGGAAGGGCATTTTCAAAGATTGTGTGAAATTTTGCAAGAGTTGTGATGTGTGTCAAGCTTTTGCTAAAAAGTCCATGAAAACCCCTCCTTTGACATCGAGTTCCTATTTTAGGTCCTTTTTGAAAAGTGGAGAATAGACTTTGTAGGACCCTTGAATCTTACTCCTCGGGGGTAACAAGTTCATTGTGGTAGCTACAGATTATCTAACCAAGTGGGTAGAAGCTAGACCTCTAAAATCTACTAGTGAGGAAGAAGTGGGTAGATTTCTATATGAGAGGATAATAACTAGATTCGGATGCCCTCTAGAAATTGTATCTGATAGAGGTGGTGAGTTTGTTGGAAGCATTATACAAGCCATGCTAGGTCATTTCTCCATCAAGGCACGGGTGACTACTTCCTACAAACCAAATGCTAATGGGTTACAGAGTTTAACCAACTATACGCTTTGCATGATGTTGGCCAAGGATGCAGACATGGACGGGAGCAAGCAAAATTGGGACAAAAGGCTGCATGCTATCTTGTGGGAGTATCGGACGACTTGGAAGACATCAACAGGTACTCACCTTTCCGTATGGTATATGGTGTCGAGTCAAAGCTTCCAATTCAATTTGATTTGACGACCTTCTTAACTATCCAACGGAAGTTAAAGAGGAAGAATGGAGTAGAAGCTATCAAATCAAGATGTCAACAACTGTTGGAGCTGGAGGAGGCTCGAGCTGTGGCCATGGTACGTGTGGAGCGGGCTCAACAATTGCAGAAGAAGTATCATGATAATCGATTTGGGACGAAGAAGATGAAGATTTTCAAAGAAGGTGATTGGGTAATGCTTTTTACGATTCCATTAGATATAAGAGAGCAAGAAAGAAATTTCTTCCAAAGTACTTTTGGTCCTTTCATAGTTCACAAGGTGTGGGGAAACTTTACTTACGATTTGAAGGAGTTGGGAGGACGACATTTTGACCGGGTGAATCACGACAAGTTGAAGCCGTTTCATCGATTTATCAGATTCTTTCACTCCGAGGACGGAGTGAAATCTTGGTCCGGGGTAAATGTAAGACCTGTGGTTGTACATATAGGATAAAATGAAAGTATATCTAAATTGTGCCTAAGTTTATCTTAGTCATGACTATGTTTAGCTAGTTATGGTTAAGTTGGAGGAAAATATAGAGTAACTTTTGGTGTGGTAGATGAGAACTACTATTTTGTTGTTTAGTATGAGTCAAGGAATAGATTACATCACATGGGTATCTTGACTTCCCTTGACTTGGACTAGTTTTCATTGGTTGACTTGGTGAAGACCCTTAAATCTAGGGCTTAGATTGACTTGGTACACTAGAAGTCAATTAGGGAGTAGTTGGGCTTCTAGAAGATCCAAGTGGACCAATTGCATGTTGCCATGTACCCTTTTCATTGGGGTTTGTGATCTCTACCTCGTTTAAACTTGGTAAGAGGAAGTTACATGGTGATTACTTGTAGTTACTAGGGTAAGATTCTAAGTAGTATAAATAGAGAGGTTGAGAAGCACCTCTCAAGTAGTTTTTCAATGGAAGTTAGTTTTGGGAGGAGATAGTGTGGTGATCTTAGTTTTAGGGAGCTTGGTTCTTGGAGATGTCATGTTCGGAGTGGAACCTTGATTCAATGAAGACTTTGATTACCAAAGTATCCCTTTCCTTTTGAGTGATATCTTACTCTTGGTGATAATGTGCATAATAGAGCTTGGACTTTGAGAGTTTGTGTAAGAGTGAGCAATAGGATCATGGGCAAAGGGTGGGACTAAGTCCTTCTAGATTCATGATGAGCTTCCAAAAAGCCATCGGAGGTAAACCCGAGTGAGAGTCAGCCCGAGGTCACAAATTCCAAAGAAGCCCGGAGTCCTAAGAAGAAACAAGTTGCCTACAGTGTATTCTGTGGAGCAGGAAGACTTAGGTGCCCCGGAAATAGAAATCGAAATCGCGGGCTGTATGTTGAAGTCCGTACCCATCGACTCAGGATCAGGAGTGAACATCATGACAGAGGATACGGCGGTGGCCTTGAGGTACAAACATTATGAAGATACCCCCCGAATACTAAGGCTGGCAGACCAATCCCGTAAGAAATCGGTGGGGCTACTTCGTGTGGGTTTGCAATCCGAATAGGGGGTGTACCCTTCTCGCTCACCTACATAATCCTCAAACCCCAGGAGTACAATGGGTACAAAGTGTTGATCAGGAGGCCGTGGTTGTATAGTGCCAAGGTGCTGACGAATTGGCAACGGAAGACGTTGTCCTTCTTGAAACGCCGACCACCTCTCTTCGCCAAGCCGCTTCGCCACCCAAGGTGTCACGGCCGCCGTGAGAGGTGTCGGTATTTGAACTACCGTTTTCTTCCGAGGAGTCCGATGAGGCATCGGCCTGGCCGAGCTTGGGTCTCCAATCTTCTGGGCTACTCGAACGCTTAGGTCGGTCGCCACGGGACTTCTTGCCGATGGTGAGATGGAATGCTCAGGACCCACAACCCGCCGAAGGTGTCGGGTTCAGCCGGAGCTTTTTCCTTCTTCGGCCTAGAGGCCGAATCCACCCACGCTCTCTTTCTTTCCGCCTGGTCTCTTCTCGGGCTGCGGCTCGTCGTGCTCGTGCCGAAGGTTCAGCAGTATGACCAGAAGATGGGCCTGACGCCTGATCTTTGTCTGTCATTCATTTGGCACCGCAGTTCCTAAGGATGAGACTGTCAACCTTCGAAGCTCTGGAAGATTTGAGATACACCCTTCACCATACTGATGCTACTACTCATTCTTGGTCACCACTGGTGTCAACACATTTCTAGCGAAATCCTAGCTATGTTGTACAACTCCCCGCTGGCAGATGAATAGCAACTTCATTCCCTGGTATGTTGAAGTCCGTACCCATCGACTCGGGGTCAGGAGTGAACATCATGACAGAGGATATGGCGGTGGCCTTGGGGTACAAACAATATGAAGATACCCCCCGAATACTAAGACTGGCAGACCAATCCCGTAAGAAACCGATGGGGCTACTTCGTGGGGTTCAGACCCGAATAGGGGGTGTACCCTTCTCGCTCACCTACATAATCCTCAAACCCCAGGAGGACAGTGGGTACAAAGTGTTGATCGGGAGGCCGTGGTTGTATAGCACCAAGGTGCTGACGAATTGGCAACGGAAGACGTTGTCCTTCTTCAATCCAAAAGCCACCGAAGCACGGCGAGTGGTAATTACATGGAAACACTCCAAGTACCACGGGGAGACCTCATCGGACTCAGGCGTGACCGACCCTAGCGACGAGGAGACCGAGTCCGATATTCGCCTCAAGACCGAAGTTAATTACCGGAATGCTATGAGGTAGAGGAAGAACTCCTCCCCGACGACAAATAGCAATTACAGATCAGTGTGGGAAGGAGTGAAGCCAGCCACACTGACGGCGTAGTTGGAGCGGATGCTTGGGAAGAAGTGATGGTAACACCCAGCCACGGCTCAAAGTTAAACGAGGCTTGCGGCCGCCGAGATCCGCAAAGATCCGTTGAGTCTCCTTAGTAGATGCGAAGATGTTTTCGCATGGAGGATAGAAGATATGAAGGGCATACCCCTTAAAATGGGGAGAACATTGGATAGACCTCATAGAAGGAGCAGTCCCCCGCGGCGCAGAGGCAAGACCGTTTAAATCCCAAATACTCTTTGTTGGTTAAAGATGAAATTGATAAGTACCGCAAGGTGTATTATTTATCCCGTGTTGAGTAGTGAATGGGTTGCACCAATTGTAATTGTTCCCAAGAAAATACGGGCAAGATCGAGTCCGTCAAGACTTTAGGAAGCTCAATGCGCCACTAAGAAAGACCATCACCCCCTCGCTTTCATGGATGCAATATTGGATCATGTGGCGGGGCACGAGTGTTATAGTTTCCTAGATGGGTTTTCTGGGTACAATCAGGTGTCCATTCGAGAGGAAGATAAGGACAAGACTACCTTTACCACTGATTGGGGGACATATGCTTACCACAAGATGCCGTTCGGATTGTGTAATGCCCCAGCCACATTTCAACGGATGATGACACACATTTTTCAAGACTACTTAAGGAAGTTTCTGGAAATTTTCATAGATGATTTTTGCGTATTCGGGTCGAGGGCCGACCATCTGAATCATCTTCAGCAGACGTTCCAGAAGTGTCGAAGTAGTCAACTAAATTGCACCCGGAGAAATGTTACTTCATGATGACAGAAGGAATTCTGTTGGGACATCGAGTGTCGGCTCGAGGATTAGACGTAGATGTAGATAAGGTTAAGGTCATTTACTTGTTGGAACCCCCTAAGAACATCCGGGAACTCAGAGCCTTCCTAGGTCACACAAGTTACTACCGTAGGTACGTGAAAGCGTATGCTGCCATTGCAGCGCCTCTAACCGGCCTACTCAAGAAGGGGGTAGATTTCGTATGGACAGCAGAACACGAGGCTACCTTCCAACGGATGAAACGGGAATTGGTCATGGCGCCAACTCTGGTTCCACCTAATTGGGACAAGCCATTCCATGTGGATGTTGACACTTCGTCTATAGCTATGGGGTGTGGTGTTGGGACATAAAGATGAGAAAGGGCAGGATCACCCAATTTATTTCGCCAGCCAAATGCTGATAACAGCAGAACGGAATTACTCGACTATAGAACGCGAAGCCCTGGGAATGGTCTATGCGGTGAGGAAGTTCCGGCATTATCTCATGGGTTATGAATTCGTATTCCATGTGGACCATTTTCCTCTGAAGTACCTGGTGCAGAAGGCCGATCTTTCGGGACGGTTGGCATGATGGATGTTATTGTTGCAAGAGTTCTCTTTATGCTGCGTACCAAGAAAGGGGTGCAAAGATACGAATGCCGATTTCCGTCGTGGATCGAAATGAAGATACCAAACCGTAGCGGTAGACGATGAATTTCAGACGAACGAAACAAGCTTGTTCCAAATTACGGAATATAAGGATACGCAAAGATTATGATTTGTACCGTTATCTATTTAACGCCGGAATTAATGGAGGGATTGTCAATTGAGCAACGCACGGTGTTTATACACAAAGCTGCACCCTATCAACTGGAAAGAGGAATACTTTTCAAACTAGGGGCGGACGACGTCCTAAGAAGATGTCTGGAGTCGCATGAAGTCACCAGGGTGATCAGAGCGATGCACGAGGAAGCGGCGGGCGGACATTATGCCTTGCGAAATACGGTAAAGAAGATTTTGGCGGCCACCACGGTGGCCAACCATGTTTAAAGATGTGCATAAATTCATTCAGCGATGTGACACCGCCAAATAATTGGGAAACCTAATAGACAACGCGATGGCCGTTGAAGCCCATTTTGCCATTGGCACCTTTTGAGAAATGGGGCATTGACTTTGTAGGGCCCATTTCACCAGCCAGCAGAGGAACGAGGAAGAGATATATTCTGGTGGCTACGGATTACGCGACTAAAATGGTGGAGGCAGTGGCAACCCGACGCGACGATGCTAAAACGGTAGCTAAATTTTTCTTTAATCAAGTTATTTGTTGCTACGGATGTCCATTGGAGTTGGTTAGTGACAGAGGTACCCATTTCCTAAACCACCTGATTGAAGAACTCATCACCTACTTCCAGATCAAACATCGGAAGACGACACCGTACAATCCCAAAGCTAACGGGTTGACAGAGAAATCTAATGGTCTACTATGTAAAATTCTTACCAAAGTCACGGTGAACCATATTTACGATTGGGATACGAAAGTGCCAGCTGCACTTTGGGCTTTCCGCACTGCGGAGAAGGTCACGACTAAGCAAACTCCATTTTATCTTACTTACGGGATGCACCCGATTACGCCAGTGGAGCTAGAAATCCCAACGTATCAAATTTTGGTGGAGGAACGCTTATCAGTCAAGGATAACCAACTTCATCGGCTGTTGGAATTGTCAAGATTAGAGGAAGCTCGGGATGAGGCCGAAGAATTGACTAAGCTCATTCAGCTTCGCCGGAAGGAGAAGTATGATAGTCGGTTGAGACCGCATCAGGTGGTGGCGGGAGACAAAGTGCTCCTATATGACAGCCGCTATATGAAATTTCCCGGGAAGCTCCATCTTCGTTGGATGGGACCTTACGAAGTCAGGGAAGTCTTTGATAATGGGTCATTCTGGTTGGTGGATTTGGGACGGTCTGCTTGCCACACGCGTAAATGGGTGGCGAATCAAGAAGTACTACGAATAGGATGTTCATGGGGCGCCACAACTAGGGACGGACGTATGTAGGGACATGTTTAGAGGTTTCAGACTGGTTTTTTTGTTTTTGGAGCATAAATAAACGATATTCGGAGGAAGTAGATATCGCCGAATACGAATAGGAGATATAAGCGCGAAGATGGCCAAGACGAATAAGTTGTTAAGGAGGTCTCAAGCGTCGAACGGATTAGGGCAGTTAGTAACAACATCGACGGGCGTAACAAGCTGCGGAGGAGCACGAACGAGTGAACATGACACACAATTACACACATGATCCTTCCAAATCACACCATCACTACCCTCTAATACCAAAACTCTAGAAGGTAAAACCTCACGTACTCGTAGAATTATGCAACCAACAGTAATATCCAATGTAGTCAGTGCACTCTACTGCAAGTAAACGTAATCATCAACATGAAATCTATGAATTAAATGTCGATATCCACCTCCTCGGATGGTAGCATAACGCAAAATATCTCTATGCTGAGCAATAGCCATGTTTTCAAATGCCATATGCATTACCCTACGGAAGAGTTCTTCCCTTTGAGAACACACTCTAATCCAAACATCAAGGTTTTCCAAATCCAAGACTTCAGCCAAGTCTTGACGAATTGCTACAAGTAAGTCTGGATCTCTACCATATAATAAAAAGTTCAGTGAAAATGACTTTAGAGATGTTTGCCGGCTAAATCGATAACCCATGGCCAACCATGGTAGCTAGATGTCCAAGTCTCCCAGATGACCTTTCTCCAAGCCAAACTTTCTTAGTCCTCTCTTCACCGTATGAACAACTCTCTCTCTGCTAGACCATCAGCCTCGGGATGATCTCTTGAGGTGGTACGATGATCGATCAATGCTTGATCACACAAATCTTGAAAATCGTCTAAAAACTCAGTACCGTGATCAATCAACACTTCCATTGGTGCACCAAATCGGCTAAGCATCGCAACTAAGAATGAATAAGTTGTTCCCTCACTTGACTTGTTAGGCAATGCCACCAACTCAATCCACTTGGAGAAATGTTCCACCATGACCAACACATATAGATGATGTTGTATATTCAATGACAAAGGTCTTGCAAAATCCAAGCTCCAATGATAACCAAGTCCTATACTCGGTAGAGGATGTAATTATGGTGTAGGTACATTGAATGATACTCGAACACAATCGCATACCATACATCTGGCATGTGGACCGCATGTGTCTTTGCTCAACCACTTGTAGAGGCGTAGTTAGAAGGATTGGTAGGATTTTTTTTGTATTTATGTTATAAAGTGTTATATTTGGGGAAAAGAGAAGCATATTCTTACAAATATAACGAATTAAAAAGTGTATGGATAATGTAGGAAGTCACACTAGCAAAATAGTGAATTAGGGTTGGCACAACGTTGGGCGGTTGCAGTAGAGAGTCATGGCGACTCATGTAGTTGTATGCCAAGAACTTGCAAAACTAGTGAGTATAAAAAAATAGCAAGTATAAAGAATGATGAGAGTATCTACAGTGCGCAAGGCGCAGATGGAGAGAATTCGTCCATTCATCTTGATGGCGGATTGGACGTCAGCATAATTGCTAAGACTTAGACAATTGAGAGATGACTTCTTGTCATGGCTTTGGGATTACGTCTGTCCAGACTTGTGCAAGGAGTTGAGAAGAGGGAGAGCGATTTCCTAAGTAGGAAGACGAGCACAACCGGAATAGTGGGAATCAACGTTATGGGTCAAAGCAATAGGCCGAAACTATGACGAAGATAAAGACGGTGTCCATTGGGAAGGATCAACATTGCACACTGGATTCAACTTTGATGAAAGAAAATGGTTTAATCCCAGAGAGCAGAAGGGGACAAATGGTTTTAATATCGATCTCATCAAGGACGTATTCAGAAGAAAGGTCACCTTCACGTTGTATTAGTTGTTATCACTGTAGCGAACTACTTATGTAAGTATGCATAATGTGAGGATTGTAGAAGGGTTTTTGGAAGGATCCATTCTTGTCTACTGGGAAAAGATCTCTATGAAGAATGTTCAAGTGATGGCTGCCAAGTTGAAGGAGGATGAGAAGAGTGTGGTGTACATTTCTTCTTTTCTTGTGAATTTATATGGACGATTGGAGTGGTTAACTCCAAAAGAACGACTTCTATATCGTTTGAAGTCTGGACTTTCAGACATTGAGATGGAGAATGATGATGCTAGCAGTGGGTCCACGAGGAGTATCGGAGGAGTGAATAAGTCAGCAATAGAAGGTCCGACATTAATTGAAGAGTCAGATTTGGATGCAATGGTCCTAGAGTTTGTCAGAAGGAAGAAGAGTCCGGTAGAGGAAGGAAGTTGTAACAGACATGTTACACAAAGGTTTTGTCATTTGCACAGAATTATAGTTCGTTCCCAAAGGAATGAGGTGTTATCTTTCTGTCAGCGACGAATATGGCTGTTTATGCTTCTTTTGAAGACTCTGGACATGCATAGTCCGATCGCCACGTTAAGAACTCTCCTCCTAGAGTCTTCAATCGTGCTAATTCTTTGTTCGACCATTCTGGCTTTGGCACCAAGGGTCGATATACTCCCGTCGGCATCTTCTTCACAGGCAATTGAATCGCCTCACGAGCTCCCGATCGAGTGACCGATTCCAAACATTGATGGTACTATGGATCCAAACCTGGCAGTTGTGCGGGAAGGCTTGAGATGTATGTTATGTGGATCAACTAGTGGAGCAGCCAGTATGTTGATTTGTTATTCTTGTTCAAGAGGATGGCATATATCATGTTTGGTACCTCCTCTCAATGTGATGCCTATTGGGCCATAAAGATATCATCGATGCGATTAGCAGGCAAAAAAGTTTGATCATTACATGGTATGGATTGCAGATATGCAACAAACGATAGGGCATTATAGCATCCGGTCTCTTGATCTTAGCCCGACAATGGGCATATCATGTTATGAATTAGATGGCTACCTTGTGTTAGAGAGACCTAATTGCTAGTTAAGGGGACGATTGTGCTACACTTGTGTTGATGTATAACAATCTATGTGTTATGATGTTTGACGTGACACCGATGTATGTTGCGATACTATATGTATGTGCACGATAATTGTCATGATTTAGATAGCGACATCTACATAAGCATCATATGTAGGAGCAGATACAATAGTTAGAGCCAATTGCGTAGTTAAGCCGTTCACATTGGAATTACCGTTAAGACTGACAGCGCCGTTAAAAGTCCTAGCACTCAAGGGATAGAGTTTGAATTAGGGCTCATTGGAGGGCAATTTTTTGAAGTTGAGCCATTGAGAATGTGGCTATGGTGGATAGTAGTTAGTGCAAAAATCTTGAGTTTTTGAAGTACAAAATGGATTTGGCTCGATTATAATCTATCTTTTATGCTATGGTTATGATCGGAGCATCCTTGTGGACATTTTGAGAATAAAAAAGATTATTGTGGTGCATTTGTGTTGGTGTATGATGATCTATGTATTTTGATGTTTGATGTGATAGCGATGTATGTTGTGATGTGATATGTATGTGCACGACAACAAGTACATGGTTTGCAAATTAATGAGATTTGGATATAGATGACATTTATGAAGTTGAAGAATTCTTGATGCTTGAAGGCTCATGTGGTACCGTAATTTAAGGATTGTGTTCAGGATTATATTGAGTGACATACTATAGACTAGTTATGTTATTGTGATTTCAACTATTTTTCTGCTATTTTTCAACTCTACTCCATGTAAGATATGGTTATATTTAAGAAATTTTATTAGATCTTGTCATGATTTGATGTAATGTAGTGTTGAAACCCTCATATTTATATTAGAATTTGGGAAATAAACAAATTTGGAGACACATTTAGATCAATATACATGAAAATTATGTGATTTTTCATTTTTTTTATACTTCTGAAAGACTCTCTTTATATAAAAAAATCTAATTATAATTTGGAATCTATTTGTGTCATATTCTTGAAATCTATAAAAATTTCTATGCAATCATTTTACTCAAATTATTAAATTTTTGAAATCTTTAGTTTTCAATTCTTACCATCATAATTATAATATAAATGATATATATTTTGGCTTTTTAATATTCTCAAGGTAATTATTTTTTATTAAGTATTTTTAAAGAATTATTGATGTTGTAATAAAATGAGTATGAATCAATTCTCACTTTAAGCCCACATTTACTATTATATGTCTACAAACATGATAAACCAAATTCTACAGCATAGAATAATCTCTATTTAGTGAACCATGATCTGTTCAAAGACTCGAACTCACTTAGAACACATACTCACGTCACGCATAAGATTACAGGAATTAATGACTGTGTCAAGATACAAAAAGGCGAATAATCTTCGACGTTTTTTCCATATCTTGAAGACTTGTTTCTCGCGGGCTTTGGTGTACCCATGTAGTATTCTATCAGATCAGTGACATCGTCACCGTCTTTTGATTCCCTTCGTCGGTAAGTGGAAACCTGACCGTCGAACCATCATCGACGGAAAAATCCTTTGGCGCGTGAAGGCCAACACCAAGCTGACATAGTTTGATGTTAGTATTTATCAGGATTTCAAACGTTCTCTTTTAACCTTACAAACCATGTCATGGCACAAAATGGGCAAGGGATTCAGAGAGCTTATCTGCGGAGCGGGGAAAAGGGGTTAGTTATCTGGCCGTTCCAGCAGAGCATGAACGAATGAACGAATCCAACTTGGATGGCAGGATGATGAACGAAAACATCCTTAAACCCCGCAATATGGAATTGTGTTTACATAAGTAGCCGTCACATGTTTAATGAACTAGTCTAATAGTACTCACACTCACAAATGACTGGACTACATAAAATGTTTTCACTACTCATGATATCTCGCATGTACTAGTTATAGCTTCACTTCCCTCATATGGACTATTAGAGCGGTGCATGATATGTCACATCGGGTGTGTCATCATCTCTTTATATCGCAAGGGATAAAGACCCACGTGTAAAAGATATACAAAGTCTATGATTGAACCACTTGGGATGCATCCGTGAGGAGTGCGATCATATCGACATAAACATTTGTCACTTCAGGGAACACGCAGACTACATCAATTCCTTCGTTAATCATTCCGAGTATACCAATCATGTCATGGGAATGGTTAGCATCCCAATCAAGTTATATTCTATGGCTTTTTAAGACTAGCTTCCCATGTCCACGTTTATTCCATAGGCTCCCTCGTGCACTCCATGATGATGCTAGACGTGCTTTCCGATTACTGTTCGATCAGTTGGCATATGATCCCATGAATGAGTTAGCATGGTTTTTGTTTCTCTTACTTCCACACTGATATCTACGTTATACTAGAGGGGAGTGATGGATATAGAAGGGTGGTAGCTAGATTTCGGAGATTCCATATAGGGGATTGGGCTACATTGCATGAGGAGTCTATATTGGCCACACAAGTTAGGAGTCGGATTCAACCTCATGATACTTTTGATTCGGCTCGATTATGGCGGTGTAGGATCTTGGGACATGTTATGAAGTATAGCAATGTCACATGAACCCTTCATCCTTTGTCTATGGCTAATCCTACTGAGGAGACTATTTCCTTTTTACGTCTTTTACATCCACCCATGGGCGAGGAAATATCATTTTAGATCTTAGAATATCAGCCAGAGGAGCCATTATGTCTTGCTAGATTGCTCTTTGCCTATTTTCTATGCAGAGCCCCACGTCTATCCTCATGGGGATTATCATAGATGGTATATGAGCATCTTCGAGATTGTTTTCATGCAAATGATCCCTCTAGTGGTTTCACGGAGTTGTTCGAGATGGCTTTATCAATTGCAAGAGGGGAGATTTTTTGTGAGTTAATCATGTGATATGTGCTAATCTATTTCTTTCAATGAAGAAATACATTGGGGGCATTAGAACTATTGCTATTGGGGAGATCTTATTGTATCTTGTTAGTTGTACCATGATCTTGCAGCATCATTCACACTTCCAACAGCATCATTGTCTAGACCAGTTTGGAGTGAAATTGTGAGGCGGTATCGTTGGATATTTTAGCACTTTTAGATATCTATCCGAATTGGATTATCTTGCAAATGAATGTTGAGAACACTTTTAATATTGTCTCATGTGCATCCATCTTTATAGAGCTTAGAAAGGCTGGTCGATCTTTATCGAGCCTCATTCCTTTCGTACGATATTTCTACGGTTCACATTCTTCTCTCTTCTTTCAACATGGCTTTTCACAAGAGGGGGTTACCATTTTACAATCTACCATTGATACCCTACGAGAAGATCCTTTGGGAGGATCCCTATTTGCCATGACTCATTATAAAGCTCTTCCATCTACTGCTTTGGTTGTGCTAGGTTGTGTGTTTCCCTCCTTAGCGGATGATACACACATTGTGGGCCCTACAGACCACATTATGCAAGCCTTTGATTATTTGACTACCGAGCTTCATCTTTTAGGCTTGAGAATCAAAGTTTCAAATTGTATAGCTTGGTCTCCTTTGGGCATTCCTCCTCATCTCCAACTTCCAAAAAGATGTATGATATCGACATATGGCTTACGCACTCTAAGAGTGCCAATAGGATCCGAGGATTTTGTTTCATACTATCTAGACATTGCATTTGTCGAGGATGTATTGCGTATAAATGACCTTCCTCTACAAGGGGATCCGCATGTGACGTTTGGTATTCTCTCCTCTACTATTGCTTGTCCATCCATCTAACTTCTTTGCAAAGTTCCTCCTTCATCTGCATTCATATCACGTTTGATAGCCTTTGAGAGGAGAATCATGGGCACCTTTGGTGACATCATCAACCCATGGCCCTTTGAATGTGTGACATGAGATTTGGCACAGAGTTGGACATCTTTGTTGATTTCGTGTGGAGGGGTAGGCTTATTATTGATGGAGGAGACATCACCTATAGCATTTTGAGCTAGTTGGGCACTCTCAGCACCTTTGTTATCTGCATATATGCTCATCCTTGAGATGTATTCGAGAAATATGGATACATGATCATTTTCTTTACATGTACTATTACAACATATGAAAGATACTTTATCCCCGGAGATATGACAGAAATTCTCTTTTTTTCCTCTTTATCCACTGATTGAACTAGAGATCTACAGTCTATCTTGATGGACCGACAATTTCAACATGCTTTACATTCACTCTTAATGGATCCGGCCATTCTTTGTATTACTAAGGCTCGTCTATGCTCTTGCTCTGGCAATGATGCATGCTTGTGGATCTTGGCTCGACCATGCATCAGGGCTTTCCGACTCACACAAGTTACTTTTCTTTTCAGGTTCCATCTTGGCTTGGTCCATCCATCTACATCTTCATTACTCACATGTGAGTGTGGTACTGCTTCATATACAACAGGTCTTCATATGACTTGTTGCACATTCGTAGGGCAGAAGATAGCTACCCACGATGTCATTAGGGATGTGATTGTTTGCTATGGCGCGAGAGGATGGATACCTCACATAGATGGAGCGTTGGTATGTCTTGCAATTGACTAGGGTTAGGTCATACCTATATTTTGGTTCGAGATGACTAGGTTATTGTTGTAGATGTGATATTTACCGATCTTACATGTGATATAGTTTCAAAGGGGATGATTTCCCATCCTCTTGGATGGGCAGCGAGTGGTACCGCATCAGACAAGGTCTCCAAGTATAGGGGTATGCAGAGATACCCCTATACTTGGAGTTATATCGAGCTATAGACACCAATTTCGACATGTTCATGAGAGAGTGCACGAGAGCCTACTATAGTGGGCAGAAGTGGATATCACTCTTTTTAGTTTATTGTATAATCTATTTTAGGTAATGTATTTCCATGGCTAGACAAAGAGCACTAGCTAGTGAATCCATATGAAAATAATCAAGTTATATGATTTTTCTTGTTTACATGCCGTTTGACTTAGATAGTTAATATATGTTAGGTGAAGTATGACATATTTCCCATTACCATGCTATTGGTGCAAGCTTTGTTAATCTTTTGGTTTCATCCATGTAGGATTTGATGGGGTCTTCCCATCATTTTTGTTATTTTATTTTGTAGATATTTTATTATCATTATGTAGACACATTCATCCATCATGAAGAAGAGGAGGACGACGAGGAAATGGTACCAGGTGGAGGTCTAAAGCCCGCGGGCCGTCATTCGGACGCTTGCGTTTGGAGCAGGAGCCAGCCGCCGATCGTATCAAGACGTTACCATTCGAGACCGACGTGGCGCACACGGTATGCTGTGAACTGTACGCTGTCAAGCTAATCCAATATATTCCTGCCGAAGAAGACAATAGAAGAAAAGAAAAGAAAAAACGTGGAGCCGTGGATCGCTCGCTCGATCGATCATCATATGAGATCGCTCGATCATGAAACATTCAAATCAAAATGGAACTCTACTCACTTCTCCAGATCGTCTGCAAGGTATCCGAAGGGCGGACAGACGTGTTTCCTCACATACAGACCTCCGGAGCATTGTCAGTTTTCTCAATGCAGGGCCTCGTATTTATTTGTTAATGCTGTTCGCATGGGTACGCTTTCCCAGACTCACACTGTGAGATTTCAATTTATTTTTCTGCTCTCCGAACTCTTTAGGTAAAGTCGGTACGCCGCGGCCAGGGCATGAGTATCATCATTTAACATTGTCCAATGGTCCCGGCCAGTGGCCGGCCCGCTTACAGGAAGGGCCGAGTGCTTCCTTCCATGTTAATGCACAGCCTTCTTCCCAGCGCTAACAGCCTCTGCAGAAGCCTCCAGGTGCGGGCGAATCCTGCGGAGGGAGAATTTTTCGCGAAGCAGTCGTTACGCTTCGGACGCCGGATATTCCGATGGCGAGCGGCCAGGGTCAGGAAAGACGAGCGCATTGTTTGAGAGGAAGCACGCAGCACGAGGAGGGGCTACGGCTCTGGAGTCTGGACCGTATAGCCGTACCCCTTACACATCTTCGGCCCTCCGAGAGTCCCGACTCCGAGCTCTGATTCCAACACATGCGTCGGTTGAAGCTTCCAGGACTCTGACCACTGGAGCGTGAAATGCCGACGAATTGCTTCCTTCACTCGAGAGATCGAGTAATGCTCCTTCCAGTGCCTCCTATTTTCCATTGCTATTACTTGGTACCCACTTTATTTTCCATTTGCGCACGAGTTTTGCACTCCAAGATTGTAGACGAATCTGGGTGAAGGTTGGAATCATCAGAGCATTCGGAATAAAGAAACGAAAGCGAAACGAATTCGATGATGCTCACATCCTCATAAGTTGCTCAAAGTTTGTGACGGTCATGCAGCTTCCGGAAATTTACCAAAGCCAGACACAGCGCATTCAACTACAATCGGAAACTGATCCAAGAGTTCGTGCCTTATTCCTGTCTATAGAGCACGACAAGGTACGCATTCAACGTCTCTCCAAATGCTGCATTAACTGATCAAAACAAAGATGACTTATCTGAAACAACCAAAAGTGCCGTTGAAGAATGTGAAGCATCGACGTCATCTGATCTGCATAAATTGTTGTTTGATGAATATTTCTGAATGGTCCCAGTTATACGCCTGTAAAAACTATCACAAGCACCTACAATAATCGATTCCGGAAAACTTCAGCCTCCGGTGACTTGACTTCCGAAACACCCGGGTTAACAAACAGAGCCAAAAAAAGGTTCTACACGCTTTTAGGGTATTTTTGGATGAGAAATCGAGAATAAAGTCTAGATCTAGAAGAAGAAGGCACACCTACCATTAGACTACGAGCAAAATTGCTCTGTAGCTTAACATCTGGACTCCTCAGAATACATGATTCTCGAAGAAGAGTGAGAACCAAAGGATATGCAATATTCAATTTTTAATGCCTCCTTTGGTGTTCAACGTGTACCTCTGTCTCTCTGAGACACGAAGTGAGCAGCCTCTGTCCATGTCATCATGTATAGCAAGACGTATATATATATTGTACCTGGAAATTATACCTCGCAATGTGGGTACGTCCTGTATATCAGTATACAGTTGGTAGAGAAGTAAGTACGGACGAGAGATAAGGAGGGTTAAAACCTGGTGACGGTTGCCCCTCGAAAAGGCCAATTGAAATGTTTGAACTTTCAAGCAAGAAGGTGACAGAAGTCAAATGAATGGATAACGAGCAGCCGCAGCAGGTGGAAATTCCAGTGAGAAATACCGGAAGTAGGAAGTCAAGACTCATCGGGGAGGACCGAACAGATTGCTGCTCGAACGTTGGTAAGGAAGATGGATATAGCTCATCCTGGCAACCCCAGAGATTGGTACAACTTGCTCTTCCAGTACGACCAAGAATGGATTTGGTGAGGACATGGGAAATTCATGTTAAGGTCTGTCCACCGCTCAATGTACGTCCATCCTGTACAAGCCGCCCGCGTCACAAGTTGTGTAAAAATCGGTCATTTACAGCCGTAAATGGTATTCCATAACATTCATATCTATTTCAGATTTATTCATTAGAAAGCTCCTTTACGTATGTAGAAAATTTGTATATGCTCTTGCATTACGGGGGCCTTGAGACTCTTCCGACGTGGAAGCCTTCCCACATAGAGGAGTGAGGAAGCTGATCCATAGCCTAGCCTGTTGATCAGTCTGGGAGCCGATTTGATCGCTGTTAAGAGAAAACAGCTCAGGTCTAGTCTCGTGAACAAGGAAGTAGAGCGCAGCGTTCCAGCTGATCACAGAGACCTCAACACTTCGCGATATTGGACACATTTAAAATTGAGCGAAATTAATGTCAGACGATGTAGAGAACTGGACTCAAGTGGGGATTGTGCAGCACTTGACATCCACTTTGTTTTCTCATGCGGATTGTACATCATGAGCTTCACAAATTAATATTGCCAAATTACATCAGTCCTTTTCTTTCGTTTCCTCAAATTCTGTGCAAGAGAAAGGGAAGAATCACTCCAAAGATATATAGCGAAAGTAGTGATCGGGGAATGTCCATCAATAGGATTATCAAGTTGTCCAGCAGCGCTTGGGAACATGACTTGAACTTATTCATTCTCCATACTGATTGCACTCCTCCAATCGGCGCCGCCACCGTGACTTCCAGGAGCCGGGAGGGGCTGCTGATTTCCAGCGGACAAGCAAGACACGACTAGTCTCGAGGAGGTTAAGGTACAGGTAAGGCGATTTGACAAGGTCGACCTTGTCAAATCTGGAACGAGCATCGTAGAAGTAGGTGAAGTTCCTTCTGGCTGTCTGTCCAAAGCGTCAGGGTCAACTCGGCGCCGGGTGGAAGTGACGAAGTGCGGATAAGTCGAGAACGTGGAAGGAAGTAAGGAAGGAGAAGCAGTCTGACGTACGACCCGTGAACCTCGAATGCATAAGTCAAACGTCGAGCATGCGGTAGGAAAGCGAATTAAGCAGGTCAAAGTATGGGAGCGATTGCCTGCATATGTGTATAGGATTGCACGTCAAAGGTGGACAGTTTGGAGTCTTGTGTCGTCGCAATGACAGCGCGAGAACTCGAAGCTGGAAAAAGGGAAGATTCGTCAAACAACTACCAACAACACACAGCTGACCATCAGTAACGACAATAAGGTTCTCGGATGCCCCGGTGTGGGCCCGAAAACTCTCTTCCACTACGAGAACCAGCAGTCGTGAAACGATTGAATCAGAGCGATATCTTCTTCACGTGCGAAACCGGATAGATAACAGCTTCAGCTGCGCTTTTTCTCATTCGGGTGCAGCGCCACCGTAATATTAGAAAATTAGAACTGCTCCGCAAATACGCGTCACCTTCTTCGTCTACGAGCCGGTAACGCTTGCCGGCTTGTAGTCAGCTCCCTATTTCTGTCGGCCTTGTTGTTAGTGTCTGAGCGCTTTGACAAGACGAAAGCGCAGCAAAAAGTGGTTTAGAGCTGGGGTCGGGGTCACTAAGGGCAATACAGCAGGAGTACAGAGCTTATAAGGCCTGGAAATCCACCATGCACTGGCACCCGGTTCAAACTCGTAGGTAATTTGAAGGACAAAGGAGCGACAGCTAGCGATCATGGCGGTCGGGGCCGGATGCGTGGTGAGCAATATCACCCACCTTCTCACGTTGCTCATGACGCTGCAGTCTGCAGCGCTGAACAATTCCGGAGGCGATCCCGCCTTCGATCCCAAGAGTTACATCGACCTGTCTCTGCGCAAGGACGTCTCGCTGGTCCAGGCGGAAACGGCCTACGCCGCGCTCCCCAGCATCAACAACGACACTCTGCCCAACTACATCTCGCAATACTTCGATGAGGCCGGGTCCGAGCTCGAGGTGTACCCCGCTCGGGATTTCGTCGCTGCGCCGGAGTTCCTGCCCGAAGTGAAAAATCAGGAGGTGCTGGCCTGGGCGTACGACGTGCACGCCATCTGGAAGAATTTGACTCGTAATGAGACACCGGAGGTTGCCGCTGACAACGAGCGCTTCACCATGGTGCCGTTGGAGAATGCGTTCGTCATCCCCGGGTCCAGATTCAGAGAGATTTACTACTGGGACAGCTACTGGGTGATTCGAGGCTTGATCGTGAGCCGGATGCACGAGACGGCGCGCGGAATCGTGGACAACCTGCTGGGCATGGTGGAGTCTTACGGCTTCGTGCCCAACGGGGCGCGCAAGTACTACCTCAATCGCTCGCAGCCCCCTCTGCTCAGCCAAATGGTGAGGGCCGTGTACGAGGCCACGGGCGACGTGGGGCTCCTCGAGAAGGCCGTGCCGATTTTGATCAAGGAGCACGGCTTCTGGACCTCGGCTCCGCACAGCGTCAGCGTGGTCGATGCGCAGGGAAACCAGCACTCGTTGAGCCGCTACTACGCGAACTGGAACAGCCCCAGGCCCGAATCATACGTCTACGACCGGGAAGTCGCGGAGTCCGTGTCGACCGCGACCAAGGAGGAGACCGCGCAGCTGTACAACGATATTGCCACGGGCGCGGAGACGGGGTGGGATTTCAGCTCGCGCTGGATGGCTGATCGCTACAATCTGTCGACGCTGCGCACTTCGCGGATCGTCCCGGCGGATCTGAACGCGCTCCTGTTCCAGCTCGAGAGCAACATCGCGCACTTCGCCCGCCTGCTGGCGGACGACGGCACCTCGGCCGAGTACGAGAAGCACGCCGAGTCGCGAAAGGCAGCCATCGAGGCCGTGCTGTGGAATGACGAGTCCAAGCAGTGGAACGATTACTGGCTGCCCGACAACGCCAGCTGCTCGGGCCCGACCACGACCGTCGCGTTCGACCGCATCGCGCTCAACACAGACGCCATGGCCTCCAACTTCGTCCCGCTGTGGACCGGCCTCGTTGCCGTCTCGGAGGAGGACGACCGGACCAACGCGGTGGACGACATCGTGGACGCCTTGAAGCGATCCGGACTGCTGCAGCCTGCGGGAATCGCCACGACCACGACCGACACCGGGCAGCAGTGGGATTTCCCCAACGGATGGGCTCCGCTGCAGCATATGATCATCGAGGGGCTGGCCATGTCGAACACCGAGAAAGCCCGGGTCACTGCCGAGGAGATGGCTGTGAGGTGGGTCAGAACAAATCACGCTGGATTCGTGAGCACCGGAGCTATGCATGAGAAGTACGACGTTAGGCGGTGTGGCTCTGCTGGTGGAGGCGGGGAGTACACTCCGCAGACAGGGTTCGGCTGGTCCAACGGAGTCGTCCTCGCTTTTCTGGACCAATTCGGTTGGCCCGAGCACAGGGATCTCGCCTGCACTCCGACGCCCGATGATTGAGACTTTGAGACTTTAGATGGAGTAGGTGAGAGATGCTGGCGATGATTACGATTATGATTATGATGATGAGTGGAAAACATGCTCGTTCCACTCTACGAGAACTAATACCTCAATTTTGTACCCGAGGCCCTTCGAAGAGAAAATCATTCCATGTTTGCCGTTTTTACATTCCATAGATGCAAATGCAATTCCTGTGCGATGAAACTGCGTCATGCATGCATGTCACAGCCAAGAGTTTAGACGGCTTTCACAGTCGCTCAACGACAGTCGTGGCGTAGTCTTCTCCGACCGAGGACTCGAGGCCTTGCCGCAATTGTCGTTTCGAGTCTGATGTGGGGGCTGAAGAACTGTCCAAAACGGAGAGCAACATCAGAGTTATAAGGGAAAGAGCCAATCGCAAGACGATCGATTGCGCAGATTCGCACGGAATTGTTCTTCTCCCAGCTCGAGTCTGGACACAGGAATGAAGGTCAGAGCGAAGGTCATGAGGGTTGACACCTCGGATTAGACACGTGTAACTTTGCATGTCCAGCTGATTTTACCGGTCACGCTCGATAACAGATTAAGACGTGCTCGAATACAAAAACGAGCGCGACTGACGGACTGACTGGATCAGAGTCCAAACGGTGGCAAAGCGAATGATTCTCGGCATTTGATGCTTGTCTGGCCTCTGTCCTTTTCACATGGACGATAAATGGACAGAAATTGATTTCATTTTAGCAGCCACAGCATTCTCCTGTCACCGATCGGTTTCTATCACATGCCTGCACGCAATTCACCAGCAGTACAGTGTGACGGTGTAAAGTTCAGAAACAAGAGTACGTCGGCGTAGACACCTTTTCAGGGGTTCTCTCTGGACTGCGCTTCGGTCTCGAGAAGAACAACTTTTCTTTCCTCTCCTTTTCTTTCCTTTCCTACTTTTCTCTCTTGAGGCACATTTTCGGCCTCGAGCCGCTTCACGCTCTTACAAGCACTCCATATACCCCTGCGTTGCCGTGGAGGAGAAGTACTACATCGATAGCGGGTCCGTGCACTAGATGTTATTCCAGGCCAAAGTTCGTCAGAGAACTCAAAAGCCTCAAAACGCTAGTGTGCAGTACGCACGTAAAACTCTCGCGACCTCAGGCCACAGGAGTACAAAAAGGAGGAGTCGAGGGAATGATAGGACCCGATATTACTTGCTAAGGTTTTTGAGATGTAGCGCTCCTTCTGTGAGTTTAACCTTGTGCTTTGATCGTTCTATTCCCAGGCGAGTAGCCGCCAACCTAGTGGATTACGGTTCCTATTTTACGTCGGAGTTTTCAATCTTCCCACTTTTTGCAAGCTCTTGAGGGGTTTTGACATCGTTTTACTCCAGTGTCACCCCTTCGCTGTTATATACATTAGTCCTGTAGCCCTCTGCCTCTGAACACACCTCTGCAAAGTTTGTACAGAGAAGGCGAAAACCCTCTCGGATTAAAGTGAAATTGCGAGTAGATTAACATGGACATACTCTGTAACCCTGTTTTGGACTCTGTATCATCCGGATTTCAGGAGCCAGAATATGCAAATCGCAGGCAAGGGTCCCAAACCGTCGGGAAATCGCCGGCAGAGTCAAAAAGCCTGGGCGGTGTATGCCGGCCCCGCTCCGGTTTAGTGGTTTGGCTACAGGTTTGCTTTGTCTTGCTGGCCGTTCGGCCAAAGGTTGGGTGTCAGCTCTCCGCGCGATGAGCTGCCCCCTACTCCACTACTGCCCGGTGAGGGCTATGATCTTTCCTCAGTTTATAAAGAGAATTTTCCACACAAAAAAAAGGAGTCGAGTACAAGAGAGGGCAAATTTGGAGGCCACTGCAATCATAACTGTACCGTTGCTGTTAAAACTCGGTATGCTGCTCGATGACCCTTCGCGTTTGTGATGGCACGGGAACCAACTCATTTCCATGGGAATAACAAACTTTCAGCGATATTTTAGGTAGCCAGATAGAATGGGAAGCCATGGTGGTTTCCCCGGAGGACTGCTTTTCTTCGGTGCAAAGAAACAAGTACACTCTTCGAGCAGTTTTCATCAGATATCCACCACTCGCAGTCCTCTCGGGATCTACCAACACATATTCTGCTTAAAAGATGAGATGCCCAAAGTGGACGTGCTGCTGTTCTCCATAAACTGCACCCGGGTACAGGAAGGTACCCGGGTGCAAGTTGGGTACCTTCCTGTACCCAACTTGATATTGGCATCTTCCAACTTTTTATCCGGTACCTCATTCGTACTCCCTTGGCCAGTTGATGAGGCGTTCGAAGGAGGGCCAATCGGAGGCTCACTGGTTTTGCCAGTAGCACATTTCGGACAACCTTGTGCTCCACCTACTTGGTCGTTGGTGTCAGTTGAAGAAACTGTCTTACAAAGTTACACCTTGTGTTCGTAGGCTGATACGCTATTTAGGGTGGGTACTTCTGGTGAACATATCGGGCTAGTGTTTGATTTCGAAGCACCCACAAAATCAAAAGCTTAACCGGCGAGTACAGGTCAATCGTTCAAGTGATAAAAAAAGTAATGACCTGGTGAAGAAGCCACAACTGTCTCCTGCCTGTAATTCAAGTCTAGTTGAGTCCACCATCGGTGGACGTTTGTGGGTTGGAGAACGAGAAGCAATTGAACTAAAGGGCGTCTAGCTACGAGCAAGGGAACAAAGCTTTGATGATTTGGCATATATACTAGCACCGCTTGGCCAGGGCGCAGCTGCAAATGGTGTTCATGCTAAGAAGGGCCAATGATAACGAGTACAGTTTACGGGGGAGGAATATATGACCTAAACATATCACGAGAAGAGGTAAACCTCTTTGCAACTTACTCCCCCGCCACTGTGCTTGGGTTCTTATCGGGCCCTTGTCGTCTTTCTTCCCTATTTTCCTTTGATGGTTTTGTTTCATGCGGCTCTCGTTTCTCTCAGATTGACAAATATGAGCTATCTGATTCAAAAGACGTCTGTCCACATTGAGAAAACACTCCCACATTTCCTTAGATTACAATCTTTTTACAAATGTACAAGCTGGTCTGATAGAGACAATATGTCATCTAACAATCTCTGCAAATCGAATCTTGAAAAATTGCAGTTCAAATCAAGTGAAAGGCGAAGGCCAAAGGCGAGCGCTTCACTCTTGATATAATATCTCCTGTAACACACCTAGTAATGCGACTTGACAACCCAATCCAGAAGTAAAACCAGGCCATAGGAAGAAAAAAGAGTCCCTTCTCTAGAACGTAGCGGAGGTTACTCATCCCTTCCTGCAACACAATAGAAAAAATAATCCAAAGAAGACTCCTCTTTCGAGCATCATCCATGTTTTTGAGCCAATTTGTTGAGAGGCTGGAGTCGACAACCTCATCGACAGTTTTGGGAATTGACGTGGCCAGAGAATTTTCAATATCATTTGGATCCGCAGATATTAATTTCTCGTTGGCTGCTACCCATTCAAGCCACTTTTTCTCGAAGTTAGGTCCTGGCTCCAACCCTTGCACTACAATCTCCTGCTTGACCCATTCCCACAATTCCCAGGGCCCAGCTTCCATGATCAAGTTAAGCAGCATACGCTTTTCGCCGACCAATCGCTGGACTTCTGCTTCCTTGGCCGCTAGAAGCTGTTTTGCTTGCGTTGCTGCCTGTCTGCTGTGATCTAATGCCTTGGCCATTTCGTCCATATCCCTGATGTGGTAAAGAACAACAAATAATTAACGACTTGAACTGGGCCTTAGAGTTTTATCGGGCGTGAACTAATCTATAGAACGTGAAACTAGTCAGAACACTTTCGATCATCAACTCCGACGTACATATCTGCTCTTGCAACACAAGCTAGGAGTGTATGACATGTATACACAAGTGAATACACCATCTACATCACATGTTGCAGGGTTGGCAACCTTCCAACACACCCTGTTCTCAACTTAGAATCGAAGAGAAAATATTATATGAGGTATGATAGCTACTGCAAATTTTGCATCAAAGGAGGAGTAAGGACCATAACAGTCATAATAAATAGTTCAGTAAGATATATGGTTCTGTGTGCTCCTAGACTCTCCTCTAATCCAAACTCTTAATTACATTCAGCAGAGAACTGTCAGAGCAGTCAGACGAACTGAAAGAACAGTACGTTCGAAACTAATGCGCAGTTAGAAAAGTGGAAAAACCAACAGGAACCAAATTGCTATCAACAACACACTCCACACCATGCGTTACGAACCTCAGAAGAGTTTCTGAAAAGGTGGTCTGCTTCTCCCTGCGTTTGAACTCCTCCTGGAACTGTTGTATTGCCATATTGCGTTCTTCTATAAGTATGACCATCGCCAGTGATGCCTGCTGTTTCTTTTCCATCGACATTTGTCTCTCCTCTTGTAACAATTTATCCTGAGCCAGGGACAGCCGCACTAGCGGTTCCAACAAAGCCTTGCGAACGTGCTGAGCTGTATCACGAATACGGTCTGGAACACCCTCTCCAAGCTCGAGCTCCTCTAGCTCCTGTTTAAAGACAAAATTGATGAGCAAAATAGTACCTATGAGACAGGTACCATCAATATATTCAGTAGTTCTGCATGAGAATCTCCAAGCGAGAACTGATTTGTAGAAGAGATAGCTTACATACCAGGAAAAGGCCTTCAATTGACGAACGATCCCAAAGACTTGGATGCCTTTGCATTATTCGTTCCAATGCTTGCAAGGGCCTCACAGTGGAGATGTCAGCCTCTTTTTTCAGGGCATCATCTTGCTTGGAAGACTGATCACTATATTCATACCGCGCATCGTTGCTTGTTTCCTCCATCAGTTCTCCTCCAAAAATACAGTCACACAGCTACCTATCAGACCGCTCCTCCCTGATGCTCCAAGCCCACTATATCCTCACAAACGAAGCTCGAAGGCAGAGGCTCTCAGCTTCCCGCATAAAAACGACCCTCTTCGCGTCGACCCAAGACGACAACTTCAAGGATTCTCAAGTAGTGGCCGCCCTGTATTCTCTGCTTCGGGATTATGCTCTTCATGGAACACAACTCCCAAGTCCACTGCAAAAACTTGAAATCATGGTACTAACATGTGAGCAAACTTGAATCGGCCGGTTAAAATCATGACTTATCTGCACAACTACCTTTGATTTCTTGTAGCACTCTCGATGCCTTCGCAACAGCTCGCTTCCGCCCATTTCCACGGCTGGAGATGAAAATATGCTTCGACATTTTTGACTTGCTTGTTCACGCCATACGTATCCTTATTCATGATGTGATAAACGAAATGTGCGATCATTCTTTAAAGGAGGTGAAAGTTAGATCTAAATGTCAACGTATTAATTTTCGATATTGTTTCTCTCTGACGATTCCAGTCTGGTGTTTGACGAGTGACTACTCTATATAATTAAGCTTTGTAGTCTATGCAGAAACCAACGGAACCAGACGAGAGAAGCAACAAGGGATAGAAGG
This sequence comes from Marchantia paleacea, assembly GCA_014180765.2. Lineage (NCBI taxonomy): Eukaryota > Viridiplantae > Streptophyta > Marchantiopsida > Marchantiales > Marchantiaceae > Marchantia > Marchantia paleacea. Next base: position 578,941 of record MUAA02000060.1, read on the forward strand.
AACTAGCGTACACCCTTTGCCAACAATCGACTCCAAACTCGAGACCAAATTCTCAACCATCTCCGCATCAGCTTCACAACACAACGCTTTCCCTCTCCGACACACAGTCTTCACCTCGTCCTCACACAACAAAACCCTCCAGAGACAGAAATTCCATTCACCTTTCGAATTCAAATCTCTTCAAGATTCTCTGAAACACGAGCGAGAACTCCTCTGACACAAGGCGGTACCTGATCGCAGCCACTTGTCACTTTACCTATCTCCGAATCAAAACATCACTTCCTCTTCCCTTTCAAACTTTCTTTGTGTTAAACATCATCTCAACTCTATCCTCACCGGCAACACCTCACAGCGGAACGGCCGATTTCTTAAGCCATTTGAATTCAAATCTGCTGCTGGAAATTCTCTTCCCTCAATGCTCACAAATCTGAACACCGCTCCAGAAACTAAACAACTCCTCCTCAACGAACAAAAAGCGCTCAGAACGAAACAATCACTACCTTCATCCACGTCTGACCAGCTAGTGGGAACGCGAAAACAACCCTAGAGATAGCCCCTGATAAGTTATATGTCGAGACCGTCTTCTCCCTCGATCCAACGACTGACATTGATTTTGTTTGGATAAATTCTGCCCTGGTCTGTCCAGATTCCACCTGAACATTCTGCTGCAAGTCATCAAAATTTACTTTATCTTCCCGCGAAAATAGTCACAAGAAACTTAAAAGACCAATGACAAGGGAGGATAACAAGCGAATCCGCGAGCGCCATGTGGCAGGTAGAGCCTAACTTCCATTTCACCTTCCTCTGTGACGTGTACAGCAATGAAGATCAGGAAATAAGATCGAACCTACTTTCCCCTGGATTCTTCTGTCTTCAACTCAACCGATAGTACGACATAATGTGTGTTGGTTTTGTTTTTTAATTTGTAAAATAGTGGTAAAGACCCACAGCTAACACGCATATAACCAAATCATTGTTTGTTTTATTTACGTTTGTTTACCACACATGAACCAAGTAAATATAGCAAAAGGGATGGGAAGTCCTACATGGATGAAACCTCATGGGTAAGATGGGGCTTTGTGATTTCCCATTGTGACTCTAATGTGCTAGGTCTCAATAGCATCACAATGGGAAATATTACCTAAGATACTACAAGAACATCCTAAGAAACATCACCTGATGTGATTGATCTCCTATAGATTGACTCAACTAGTGTTCTTTGTAGAGCAATTGATACACGTTGTCTAAAATAGACTATACAATAAACTAAAGATAGTGATACCCTATGTCATCTAGTATGGTAGGCTCTCACGCATTCTCTCACAAACATGTCGAAGTCGGTGTCCATATCTCCATATAATTCCAAAGCTAGAGGAACAAAGAGTTGACTGTTCTACATATCCATATATTTGGAGACCTTGACGGCTACCGCTCCACTCACCGTACATACATGAGGATGAATAATCACCCACTCCAAAACAGTGTCATGTGTAGGATTTGTAACCACGACGGTTACAATAGTAACCTGATCCTCCCAAACCAAGTATAGATCTACCCTAACCCAAGTTGACTGCAAGTCATACAAACGTTCCTTCCATGTGAGGTATCCATCCTCTCGTACTTCGAATATGCAACAAGTCATATGAACCCATGTTACATCTAAGGTAGTACCACACTCACAAGTGAGTAATGAATATGTAGATGGTTGGATCAAGCCAAGGTAAAACCTCTTCGTTGTAGAAAAGGTAGCTAGTGTGAGTTGGAAAGCTCTTATGCATGATCAAGCCAAGATCCACAAGCCTACACTCTTGCTGAAGCAAGAGTGTACACTCACTCTAGTAGAACAAGGAATGGACGGATCCACTAAAAGAAAGAGTAGAGACTGCTTAATTATTGATTCAATAAGGTAGAATGTAGACCTCTAGTCCAATCGATGGAAAAAAAAAAGACATGACTTCATGTTGTATCTTATGGGATAAATCATCTCTCATTTCTCATAATAATACATATAAAGGAAATGATCCCCCATCCACGTCCCTCATATACATCTCAAGGATGGGTATATCTGCAATCACAAATCGGGAAGATGACAAAGGGATTGAGAATAGTCAACTAGCCAAAAATATTATAGGTGTCATCTTCTCCATCAATAATAAATCTATTCCTCCACATAAAATTACCAAGGATATATATCTCCATGTCAAATATTCTATCACACACTCAAAGATCCTTAGTCCAATGATGTCACCAAAGACTTTCATGATACTCCTATCAAAGATTGTCAAGCGTGATATGAATGCATATGAAGGAGAAACCGTGTGAAAAAAGCTAGGTGGGTCGATGAGCAATACTAGAGGAAAGTATATCAAACACCGTATATGGATCTTCTATAAGATAAAGGTCATCTACATGTGATACATCCTCGGAAAGTGCCACGTCTATGTAACGTGAGACAAAATCATGCGATCTTACTTGCACTATAATGCGTAAGTCATATGTCGATGTTATTCATCCCTCTAGAAGATGGAGATGAGGAGGAATTCCCATAGGAGACCATGCTCTACACTTTGACACTTTGATTTTCAAGCCTACAAGATGAAACTTAATAGTCAAGTTATCAAAGGCATGACTAATATGGTCTACAAGGCCCATAATGTATGTATCATTTGTTAAGAAGGAGAACACACACTACTTTGGCACGCAAAAGCAGTAGACATAAAAGTTCTATAATGAGCCAAGATGAATATGGATCCTCTCAAAGGATCTCCATGTTGAGTTTCAGCGTCACATTGTAGAATGTTGACTTTCTCTTGTGAAAAACCATGTTGATAGAAGAGAGAAAAATGTGAACCGGAGAAAAATCATAAAAAAAAAAGACTCAATGAAGTTTTTTCATCCTCTAAAAAATCTCTAAAGACAAATGATGTGAAATATTATTAAAAGCATTTTTAACATCCACATGCAATACAATCCAATTCAGATTTTTATCAATGAATGATGTAATGTTCAACAATACCACCTCACAACCTCCTTGTACGGCAATTCCAAACTGGTATAGATAAAGATGTTGTTGGAAGTGGGATGATGTTGCATGCACGGGATAATTAACAATGCATAATAAGACTCCTCCAATAGCAATTGATCTAAGAATCCCCCGTGTACTTCTCCATCGCAAGAAGTCGATTTGACTAAATGAAAACCGCAAATGATGCAACCATCTAAAAGAACTCTATGAAACCACTAGAGGGATACTTTGACTAAAAGTAATCTCTAAGATATTCATATATCATCTATGACAATCCTCCTAAGGATAGGCGTGAGGATGTGCATAGAGAATGGGCAAAAAGTGATGTATCAAGACATAATGTCTCCTATGGTTGTTATTGTATTGGATCACACATGACGTCCATATTTCTTCAAGTGTGTTGATGGATCAACACTATAACTATATTTGTGCTAATCTTATTAAGATTGTATTTGGGGGTCTCAAAGTTAGTCCAAAATACTCCGTTAATTTTATTGAAAGGCTTGCCAGAATTGCAAAAGTGATCCATATATAAAGTGGGATATGGAAGGTTTCCACAAAATATAATCCATAGCCATATGATTGGTTTGATTTCCACAATCAATAAATTATTATAGTTTAGATAAAATTATGCATATGATATATACACATGAAAACTCACTCTTTAAGTAAATTTACAATACTGGATTAAAGAATGTTCAACTCCAATCATATCAACCCTAAATCCATTCATGAAATTGTATATTTTCTAAATGATATAACACTAAAGTAAATGTGACTAACATTAGCTAACTATAACTATATACATCAACATCTCCCCTAGAATTCAAATTACTTGATATATACATTTTATCAATGCTATTGTTTACAATATACAATTGTAAACATCTTTAGTTAGTGAGAACTAAAGTAGAGGTTACGCAAGGAGGAGATATATAGTCTTGAGTTGACTATTAGTGGTGCATCTAAAGATGTCACGTCAGCAATCCGTGTGCTCTTTAGATTGTGTTTCTTGTGTGTTAGTTAGTGTGTTAGTTAGAATACACGTCAGCAATCCATGTGCTCATTTGGATGACCACCACGTCATCGATCCATGAGGAATTGAGTGGATGATGGTTGTGTAACTTGATCTAGTTTGTACATTTTTGAGGACTATATATGGAGAAAGAGAAACCATTGAGGGTCTCTCAACTTCAGAATTTTTTGAGCTATTCGAGTGGTATCTCCTCACTACCCTAGTGTTACAATGGTATCAGAGCGAACTTGCTCTTTCCTTGAGTGTGGATTAGCCCTCTTGGAATAGCAAGATCATGATGATAACTTTAAGTTCTTGAGAGTTGTATAGAGACTGGTAGAGATCATTGATCTGCATGTAGAGTAAGGGGGAAAGGGAAAATTGTGGGCTGCAGGTATGGATGTGCCAAAGAGAAATCCTATACCAAACTTTCCATTTCCCAATCTATTCAACATCCATATTCGATTCATGGAGAAGAATGTTTTCATAGTGTACCTTGTGACGAATTGGGATGCAGATTTTATGGCTCGAGTGATGGCATCACTAGTACCAATGATACTTCCGATTATCAGTTATGGAGAAATGTGGGATTGTACCATTTACATTCTATACTGAATGTTGGATGGATTTGAATCTTGAACCATCCGCACCGGTTTCGTTCAACACGTATGTAGAAATTAGGACGTATGTATTTACCGACAGAAGAGAGTATGGAGAAACTTTATTGTTAGGAATTATGATGAAGAGTAATACAGAGTTGTTATAGGATCACCTCGGCCTTTTGTGATTCCTATTTTGAGAGATTGGATTGTTATTATACTTACATTGTATTAGTTTGAGTGGTGGATAAGCATGGAAGCATCAGTTCTATGAGTGAAGTTCTGAACTCAATCATGATAGAAATGAAAGAGTGAAGAAAAGTTATTGTAGATGGACATACAAAGCAACAAGCCATGGAGTACAAGATCTCTGCATTAGAGAGTAAGAAGGTAGAGAGAGAAAGAGTTGGTGAGATGGAAATGGAAACTCCAATACAATAGATTCAATCCCGACCGCAAGCGACTGTTATTGCCAACGAAGAGGCAAATAGTAGACGACTTCAAGAGATGGAAAATCAAGCCAATCTCTTCCTTCGTATGGGAAAGTCATGTAAGGTGGAAGCCTACAAGGGCAGTAGAGCCATGGGAGTTTTGGAGGTATGGATCATGAGGATGAATATACATCTATCATATTTTCTTGTTTTTGATTTTACTGCGAGAATGTTCATGCGGTCTTACCTCATGGACAAGGCTCTTACATGGTACACTACATGGGAATGAATGCTTTCAGAACGAGGCGCTTCTATTTCATGAAGTGGGATGCAAGATGAGCTTCTTCAGAACTTTCAAGCGGTGGATTTCCTTCAAACCGTGAGAATGAAGTTATGGGATTTGAAGTAGAAAGGAGGCATACATGAATACATTGAAGAATTTCATGATCTTCAAGTATCCAATATGGATATGAGTGGAGCAGAAGCCTTAGATGTCTTCAAACGAGGTTTAAAGGAGAGAGTGCGAAAGTGTTGGTCCGAAAGACAGAAAATACATCAAGAAGCCACATTCAATCAAGAGACGAGACAGGAAATACGTGGTTCACCTCAATGAGGCTACGTCCACGGAACACACAGAGTCATTTTACTAAATACCCTAATTTGTGTTACAAAAAGCTTCTGCCAGCCCTCTTATATAGTAGTACCAACCCTAGCCCTAGTCTAACTAAACATAGTCAAACTAACCAGAGTTACTCAAGACCTGAGTTAACTCTTTGGAACTTTGAGTTCCAACACCAAAGGCTTTTTTATGTTGCTTGCCCATAACACAATGCTCACAAAATTCCATGTCAACTTTACCTAAACCAGGTAACAAGCCCCTATCTCGAAGAAAGGTCAAGTACCTATTACTCATGTGTCCCATTCTAGAATGCCAAACATGAGCCATCTCAGGCCGAGATCTGGTAAGATTGACTTCACCACAAATGGTATTGCCCTCTAGCACATACATATTTCTATGCTTGTGTCCTCTCAAGATAATCTTATCACCTACTCTCACCTCAAGTACTCCTTCTTTAGAACTCCACTCAAGGCCTTTTGAATCTAACATTCCAAGAGAGATAAGATTCTTTCTCATTTCAAATATAAACCTGACGCGAGTCAACGTACGTTTGACTCCATCAAAAATGTGAATCTGTACAGATCCAACATCTTCAATTCTATAGGGTTGATCATTTCCCATAAGAACTAAACTGTTTGTTATTGAGAAAGTATGAAAAAACTCTCTAATGTAACAAATGTGATAAGAACAAGCACTATCCATAATCCATATATCACCAACGCCCTTTGGTGAGTTGCATAGGGCATACCTTTGGCTTCATAGTCCATCTTCGAGCAAGTCATCCTCCTCATCAAAATCTTGAGCCACATTGGCCAAAGGAGGATCAATAGCCTTGGTCTTCACACGGCAGTCCTTCTTAAAGTGACCACTCTTGCCACATTTCCAACAGACCACCATCTTTCTGTCTTGGGATTTACCCCTAGACATGGATCTACCTCTAGATCCAAACTTCTTGCCATCCTTCTCATTCCTTGATTGTGACCGTCCACGGGTCACATTCAGTGACGTACCAGATGAAGAGGATGGAGTAGAGATCATCATCTTCTGCTGTAGGTCATCAGTCATGAGAGCACTTACAACCTCATTGTAAGTGATCGTTTGTCTATCACGATGGAGCAACACTCATGACAATGACTGACATGATGCAGGTAATGAACTTAACAGATGAAGGGTCTTCCTCTCATTAGTTATCTCCTCTCCCAGATTCTTAAGATCAATAACAAGATCACCAAAGGCATCAATGTGATCTTGGATCTTTGTATCTGTATCTTTCATCTTGAAGCTCATCAGCTTCAAGGAGGTGTACAACCTGTTTGACAACTCTTTGCGATGAAACCGTCATTTGAAAAAGCCTCAAACAACAATGTACAATTGTCATACTCATCAACTTGCTTCAGAACTGAAGGTTGTAGATGGAGTATAACAATACTCACTGCTTGCTCTTGAAGGTCCTTTGAATCTTCATCATCGAATGTAGAGGGTTTAGGCCTCAATGACTTGCCCAAACCGGAAGCCTTCAACTTGCCTTTGACTTGCCTCTCCCACAAAAGATAGTCATCACGCCCATCGTATTTGACAATGTCAAATCCGGCTCCTCCTCTCTTCGTGATTGACATCTCGCTACGTCTAGGCGCTGAACTCGTCCTTTGTGTTGTTCGGTTGTCAAAAGCAACCTCCAAAGTTAATTTCTTTCCACTCATATGAGTACAAAGGGAAATTTATGGTGGGATAAAAACCTTATACCACAAGTGATACCTCTGCTAAGCTTACTGCTCTACTGCTATTTATGCCCAATCTGTAGTTCCAATCTGCCTGTGACGCTCCTCAGTCCACTCTTATCACGACATCCATCGAAGTTACTCGATTTCTTCTGTCCCTAGAGACATTTTCATCAAGTGGTAATCGAGTTCCTGAACATGTCATCCCGCAGAGGGCTCAAGGGCTACAAAGGATATACATACAACCACCGAACTCCTCCGGCTTGAAGTCTTCGTTTCCATGAATGATCTCACATTGGTTACTAGCTCATTAAATCCTTCACAACATTTAGGCGAGAAACTGTTTACACCTGCAATCCATGCTACTCGAGGTTCCGTTATTTGTGGCAGAAGTCATTCCATAAGTGGTTTACACAACCGTTCACGGTAAGAAGGTTCAGAGAAATGAGGTCCACTCAAAACCTGAGAGAGTCCAAGCCGGAATGTAGAATGCGCTTGCTTACTCCTTCCGACAACATCATGCCAGGACTCTTCTCGAGGAAATATACTTATTCTGAGGATAATTGCCTCGAGAATGAACTGCTTCTTCATCCCACAGCTATAAACTTCATATCCTCGCTTCTGTCGAGCCGGCCATGCCACAAGTCTCAGCCCGTGTAATGGTGCCCCCAGACTGAACTCCAGAATACCTCCTCTTGGTCTTCCGTTCTTGATCCGATTACGTCCCGATTCAAGAAGCTAAGCCCAGCAAAATCCAAGGCAATGTGCACAGCCTTGGCAATTACATTGTGGCGTGCCCACGATACAGTGCTCCATTTCTCCAGTCAATCAAACGATCAATGTCTGAACTAATCAACACCATGCAGCTCTTGCGACAACAAACACCCTACGGCCCATGCTCTTCGCATCTCCCGAAGAAAGAATTCAGCGCTCCCGTTTTTTATTTTGACTAACGAGTAATCCCGCGTGCGCTCTGTCAGAAATCCAATATGAAGTTACAAATATGTTCACCTCCACTGTTGTCAAGTGGATTTGCTTTCGGTCGGTTCCAACACTGCAACAAATTTTTAATCGTAGTCGATTCTATCGATGTTGCATCAATTAGACAATTTGCAGCTGGAACCGTGCATCTCAATGTTGAATCGCTACACAAGCACCGACAGCTTGCTACTGAATTCACTCTGATTTTACAAGCACCGACAGTTTGCTACTGAATTCACTCTGATTTGTTGAAAAACACATTGGGAAACTCCACTCTGCACTCCTAAGCTACCCCAAATGTGACGTCGCCTATGAACTAATCACTACCGGATTTAGAATCCAATTTTCACAAGAAATTTAGCTGCTATTTCAAACACATGACAGTTTGTTGCGCTTCATGTGCTCTCATGCAACGCGAATTAGTTCGAAGTATCTCCCACTAGACAGATTGTCAATCGATTTGTCCCAACGCAAATCATGCTCCCCGGATGCAATTCAATTCCGCGCTAACAATCACAGCAAGAAACTTCCTACTGCTGATTGCCACTTGGCAGCCAATTCCTCATCCAGGGCCCAATCAATCAATCAATCGCTCAACATGATGACCCAATCGCTCTGATACCAATTGTTGGTCCGAAAGACAGGAAATACACCAAGAAGCCACATTAAATCAAGAGACGAGACAGGAAATACGTGGTTCACCTCATTGAGGCTACGTCCATGGAACACACAGATTCATTTTACTAAATATCCTAATTTGTGTTAGAGAGAGCTTCTGCCAGCCCTCTTATATAGTAGTATCAGCCCTAGCCCTAGTCTAACTAAACATAATCAAACTAACGAGAGTTACTCAAGACCTGAGTTAACTCCTAAGAGAAAGGAGGTGATGATGAGTAATCCATCCACAATGAATGAAGCAATCGCAATTGCTCAACGGATTTCGGGTGCTTATGGGATCACACACTGTGATCCATCAAGTAATATTCGAGAACCACTTGGTCCAACACCCATGGAGATGGGAAACCTTCGACGTAAGGAAGGATATGCACCACCACAAGGACCACTGCCTAGGTATGGAGGTGATAATCGTCGATCATTTATTCCAAATTTGCCGGATCTTCCTACAAATAATGGAACGGTTAATCGAGGAGGAATGGGGGTTCGTGACAATCTTCAATGCTTGACATGTGGAAGGATAGGTCACATTGTCAAGTTCTGTAGAACTTGATCAGGACCATCCGGAGGAAGACCTATGTTACAAAGGTCTTTCAACAATATGGAAGGAGGGGAATACGATAATGAAGATGAGATCTTGCAGGGAAACGAAGATCACCAGTAAACTTGCCTCGCGGCCTTACTGGTTTCACTAAACGAAGAAAAGGCAGGGTTGGAAGAAGACAACGATTGGAAGCTCATGGAGGGAGCAAGAAACAAGCACGATTGATTGTCACAGATGGGATGATGGAAGGACATAAGGTGAGAGTACTAATTGATCCTGGAGCAACAGAAAATTTTCTATCACGATATGTAGCAATGAAATTAGGATTGATTTAGATGAAGGATTTGAGTGAGGAAGTGGAGTTGCCAAATGGGCAAAGTGAACCATTTGAGACATTAGCACGGAGTGTACAACTAGCCATAGGCATGTACCAGGAAGAGATTGAATGGAGAGTAATCCGATTAGCTCGATATGATGTCATCCTATGAATGCCATGGATGGAGCAATACAATCCAGGGGTAGATTGGAGAAAGAAAGTAGCAAAAAGTAGTGGATGGAAGATTTACGGAGATAGAAGCAGATCTCATAATAGAAGCTTACCTCTCTTTGTGATTGGTAAGACTGCCATTTCTATAGGTGATGTATGTTTCTTGGGACTTATAAGATATGTTGTTGGTTCTAAAGACAATCTTTACATTCATGAAAACATAAAATATAGAAATTCAAAATCGATCACACCAACTTCGAATTGACTCTTCTTTTAGATCACCAGCACGGTCTTTAATCCATATTCCTTACACACTTAACAACAAAAACTCAAAGTTATCATCGATCAAAACTATCCAAAATATTTGTAGCACTCCAATAACTCAAAGTTCGCACCACAAAATCCAATTTGAGTTTTTGAAGTAATCTTTTCTACTCTCAAAACGTCCACAAGGACACTCCACTCATATTCATAGCATAAAAGAGATATAACAATCAAATCAAATCCACTTTGAGCTTCAAAGACTTATGGTTCCCTCACTACTTATTTTTAGCCAAATTATCAAATCTCAATTTTAAAAACTGCACTATGAAACCCTAATTCAAACTCTATTTCTTGAGTCCTAGGCCTCCTAATGGCATTGTTGATCCTAACGATAGGTCTTGTGCAAATGGCACTAATTACAATATCGGCTTTAATTCATGTATATGTTATTCCATATGCATACCTACCTAACTATTGACACATCAGATGTTGCTCTACATACATCAATGTTAGTAAATGCACGTGATTTAGATATTACAAGTCATATAGTTATTGAAAAGACTATCAAACATATCCAAAAGGTATTTTTTTGCCAATTATGTACATCATTGTCTCATATATCAAAAGAATAAGGCAATGGTGGGTTGTTTGTAACTAATGTTGATTAGTCATAATTAGTTTAGCCAATTCTGAAATTTGTAACTTAATCAATTAGAAACAAAATATTGGTGTGTATGACACAAAAAATGAAAAAAACATGGATACATTATAAAAAAATTACCATGCATTGATGTAGTAGATAAATATGGTAGAAATTTTGATAAATTTACTAATATAAAAAAATGACTTTTGTGACCTAAGCATAATAGCCATGTGAGATATAACAGATTTGGGACTCTCTCTAATTTCATATGATAAAAAAAAATCATGAGTACTTGAGAAAACATAATATCTTTTTAATTCATTTTAAAATGTATTATAATCAATTACATTATTTTTTCAATATTCATTCCACTCAACCCTAATTAAATTAAAAATATTATTGATCAAAACTTGCTAAAACATCATGAACATTCCAAAAACTCATCCTTCTTAGGTTCAACTTCAAAAATTTCTCTTCCAAACGTCCTAAATTAGAATCTATCATTTGAGCCATATGTATTCTAATAACACTACTGATACCAATGATTCTTAAGTGTAAAAAATCCTAACTATCGTACCTATTTTCACTTGTATGTTCTATCCAACTAAATTCACTAGGGATGATACTATATTGATTAAGACAATATTGTTCATGTATATGGAAAACAAAGCTTCTTTCTTGAGTGATTTAATTGCAAGTTTATGACATAGTGTAAATATCTTTACATTTTATAATGAATAAATTTTTGAATAATGATATATATATTTTGTAATCAATGGTGGTGATGAACCTAGTGGATTAGCTAAGAACAACAATATGGGCATTGTTGAGTGATCCATACTTGTATGATATACTTATTTGTATCGTTTGATGATATATAATTTGATTAAAAAAATGGATTATAAATTTTTGTATCATAATTATAATAATTCATATATTATATAAAATATTATATAAAATATCATATAATACAAAATGTTATACATTATGATTATTTGATTGGTCGAACAAAAATACATACAATCTATATGTATTATTGATAGATCTTTTTTGATATTTACCGTCTTAAATAATGAAACATAAAGAGATGTTTTATTTGAAATTATGATGAAAATATTTTAAAGATTGAACTGATAGACATATCATATAAACCATATACTTTTGCTATTTAAATACAAAAATTTATGAATTTATAGTAAAAGATGTTGTCACAAATACTTTGTTTCACTTTGAGAACGCATGAATGTTTGATTGTATAAAAATCTACGTGACCTTAGTGTGGGATGTAATTTTTTTTCTCTCAACCTTACCAATTCATTGTAGCCTTTCATAACTCTTTTATAAAATCATCATTATATCTTGCAATTGGATTGCTAACTCTTAGTCAAACTTCACATGGAATTGGCTTACAATATGTCTATGCTTTCAAAAAATGTATTTGCATTTGTTAGTTTCTGATCTCTTGAAAATATTCTCTAAACATACATTTTATTACAAGGTGATATGTAGACTCGTGTACAAAAATTATCACAAATGTCAATCTTTTATTCCAATTGCTCTTAAATTCCATGAAAATATTTTTTATCATCCAAGTTTCAATTATTAATTCTTTTTATTCATGAAAATTTTTGATAGCAAAAGTTATAATATTTATAAAGTTATAATAGTTTGTACTTATCTTGCAATACTAAGTGCAAATATGCAACTTTGATTGTGTACATGAAATTCAAATTATCATAATGTACTCAAAACTCATCCAATTAAGTTGAAATTTCAACCTAAACACAAGTTCAAGTTGTAAATTTGAGCTTGTGTTTAACTCTAAAACTCACCAAAATATCTCATTGGTCCAAATTTCATGACCAATGAAAATGAAGAGTGACTTATTTGACATTAAGTGTGATCTAAATAGTTCCATATTAACTTAGAGTTTTAAAACTAACATAAATACATTACTTACCCACAATATGAAGAATATGAGTTAATATTAATATAAAGTCAAAATAACAACTCAAAACCTACTAAGTATGAATGAAACTACAAATAAAACCAGTGAATTTATTATTTGAGATATATAATACTCGCGAAAATTCCTAACAATCAACTTTCTATGTATTGCATTTGTGAAACAAAAGTGATAGATTGGAATCCATTTGTTAAAAATCATCACCATTATAATGTTTATATCCATTGTGTTCAAACTAAATCAAAATGTATATTGTTATATTTTGAATCACGTTTTATAAAATAACTAAAAAAATATTTAAATTTGAAGAGTTTATCATTTATAACATAGTTATCATGATGTTAACATATGATGTTAATCACAAATGGATTGAGAAGTGATACATCTAGAGGATCATGTTGTACTCTATCCATATCCCACATTGGCTTTACTTTGATCACATAAACTCCCTAGTTATCATAACAATGTTTTTAATCTCTATCTTCACCCTTGCATATTGGTCACTATTTATATTCAATGAGTATCATTTTATCAATAGATAAATAAAATTTGAATGATATCCTATGTTTAGAATTGAGTTATTTTCATGTTATTGGGTATGCAAAGATTTTCAAGAAAATATATCCATGTGCAAGAAATCATCAATTGCAAATGAGAGATGAGGATAAGTTCAAGATTTTTTTCTCAAAAATCAATTTCCATGGCTAGGATATATTGTATTAGTCAATGTTCATATCTTTTGGCTGGAACTAAGTTTTTAAAAGTGATAGATATCATATATAATGACTTGATTGTATCCAAATCTACATATATGATATTTAAATAAATAATGTTTAATGATGTAACATGAGAAACATTAACATTAGGTGTTCTAAAATTGAATTTTTATGTCCTCAAGTTGAATTATGAAAATTGTAAATTTTTTTAGGATGAACAGGATTATTTGTCTCATACTATATATCCATGTGGGTAAAGTGTTTAATAAATCAAGATAAAGATAATTTTGCATAGTTTCAACCTTCATATGTGAAAAAGATGCAAGTATTTCTTGGACTTGTGAATTTTATTATCATTATGTATAAAAATTTTGCACTTTAACTTTGACATAGATGACTTAACTAGATCAAAATTTATTTTGAGGAAATTATAATGTGAGAGCTTTAGTTAGGTTTAAAAAAAAAATTATTTTTATTTTTAATTTTTTTTATTATGAAAAATTGATCATTTTATATATTAAATATTTAAAGTATGTTGGATCTTGATCATGAGACATGAAAGTGATTGATAGCTTGCATAATGTACTAATCTTTGATAAGATTATGATTTTATGGTAGTAAATAGACAAAGAACAATATAAATATGTTAAGTCAAAATCCTTATATGAGTCAAATTTATTACACAAAGGCATGGTGATAAATGTGTTAAGTGAAGATCCTAGTATGAGTCACATATATAACACAAAATCATGGTAGCACAATGATATTTATAAGAAGATATTGTGAGATTGACATATTGAATATGTTATTTCTTTAAGGATATGTAATATCTGTTTTTGTATAAGAGGATGGACATATTTTCCTTATATACTATGATTGGGGAAGGATACACAAGGATTAAGGAAGGTTTGATTTTAAGCTGAAAAGTTGATGTTTGTCTTTAATAATATATATTTTCAGCTTACAATCAAAATTAAATACATAGTGATGTTGGAATATTTTTTTATTGGTGTTTTAATGGGCATATTGAGTGCAATGGATGGAATTAAATTTAACAAAGAGACAAAGTTTTAAATGAAAAAATAGATATTTTATAATATGTAAATAAATACCACACGTTTTGCCTCTCGCATCTTAAAAAATACAATTGGTTAAATATGCTCATAGGAGTTAGATCATTTTAGAGTATTGAGATTATACAATTCATTTCAAAATCATTATTGATGAATATATATGCACACTAAGGTACAATAATTCATGGATAAACTTATTTGTGTGATCGTTTGTGATCATCAATACTCTACATCTTAAGTACATCCCATATTAATTATGAGACTTGATTATGATTGGAGTTTAATATTTTCAATAGTATTTATCATTGACTCAATAACATTAATGATAGATATTCATCATGATGTATCATTTTTCCAAATAAAATAAGTTGATGAAATTACTTGACAAGTTGAGTAAAAATATATCTTATAGTTTTTTAGCTTTTAAACCGATTTTATGTATCCACATATGTGTTAAATTATTATGATATTGATTTTTTGAAATATTTTCATGTCTTATATGATCAAACTTTGATCAATTTTTATAACATTTTAAAAGATCATCTTGATGTTTATGATTTTGCAACAAAAATTATTTAAAAAATAAAAAAAGTAATAAATAATTTTGCTTCAAAGAAAATCATTTAAGATATTGAAACATAAAAATATTTTGGTTGACCACGATTAATTGATTTAGCCATATGCATCTTTAGAATTTTTGTATCAAAATATTTGTTATATTCTAGATTTCAAACTTATTTAAATTTATTTTTTTGGAATCAACTGAAATTTTAAATTTCAATCATGTTAATGTTTATGTTATAGTTGTTTACAATAACATTATCTTTTGAAGAGTGATGATCATGGAGTTTAAAATTCCAGTTATTTTTTATCATAAAGAAATTATGCATTATATTACAATTTGAAGAGATAGATGTCTTTGTCAATTTGCATACTTCATATAAATGACTACATATACTTGCACATCTAATACATGGAATTTTAATGCATGCACACAACTCTTTAAATATGTGAAATTTTAATTTTTAGATATTTTGATGTTAGTTAGTTATGATGATGTTGTTTAGAATAATTATCTAAATGATTTTGCTTCATGTTTTGACATATTATAACATATGATCTCTTGTTATTAGTCCCACAAAAGTTATCTCATGTTGATGGAGTAGATGAGTAATTGGTGTTAAATGGATGTAATGATTAGTTTGAGGGCACTTGTGAGATATATGTGTTGGTGTATTATTTTATGTGTTCAAAATAACAATGTATGTTTTGATAAAATGTATATGCACAATAATTATTCAAATATTTAGTATAAATAAAATTATTATTATATTATATAGAATGATAGTATGATAATATAGAAACAACGTATAGATTTGTTAATTAACACCGCATACAATAAGATATGTAACATACTTACTTATTTCCCCTTATCATAATCTACATATCGTATACAAGCTTGATTGAACTCAAACTAGTGCTCAAAATCTCATTGTAATCAATTTTTATGTCAAACACTCATGATTCTTTTGTTGATGATAAAACCAATGTAAGAATATATTAGTTCAAAAATTAACACATAAATATCAATTTTGGTTCTAAAATATATGTCTTGGAAACTATACTAGTTGTAATACATTTAACTATAATCCACATCGTGTAATGAAAAAATATCATGATATTTCATGGCAAAAAGTATGTCACATTATTCATGAACAAAGAATCTCTTCCATTGAAATATATGAAATCATCCTTATTGAACAAAATCTAATAATAATCATACATTTTATAGAATCAAGGCTCATATATGCATTAAAGATAATGAAATAGAAAAAAATTGTAAGATTATCCACATTCTTAATATTCATCAATTAACTCAAATTTATCTCAAAATTTTTAATAATCTATTAACTTAAACATTTACAACAAATCATAAACAACAAATATTGGATGGGATAACTACAAAAATCATTTAATATGAAAGTTTTTTATCCCTAAGTGATTAAAATATCCACACACTTTGTTCTTCTAACATCAAACTCACATGATCAATTTAATCAATATTATAATCTCTATCATTAAATTTAGACACACATGATATATGATAAAGGTTGGAAGACATTTATTTCACCCAAAGTTTTTTCAATTATGTAATTTTAAAACTAATTTTGACACTTGAATTCATTTTTTATGCATTTCATTTCATACATTTTAAAGAATCTATATATAGCAAGACACAACAAGACAATACACAATATAACAAAAAAATAAAAATAACTTACTACAAATTGAATAATTTTACTTTTGGAGATACACAAAATCACCATACCAACTAATTATCATTTTCACAAAATTATTAACATGCATATGTCTTGCAAGATCCCAACCAAACGTTGTTATTAAAAGGAAATGTTCAAATCCAACTCGTTATCACATCCTCACATCCCATAATCACATCACAATCATGTAATTTACATATTGCAATGACAATTTGTTGATATTGTTATCAGTCTAATAAATATTAAATGTAATATATTCGTTAGTTTTTTCATGGCTTGATGACAAATAATCTTCAAGTAATAACAGCGGACGCTTGCAACACTTCATAGGGTGGAGACCCTACATGATATGCAACTAATGCTACTTGAATCGCAAGTTTCTTAACGGACCTTCATACCAAACTGAACTCTATACTGCACATATAATTTTTATGAAACAACGCCTTGAACCTCTTAGCTTCCTACTATTTTATTCACTTTGGCATCAAGTAAAACCAATTGTTATGTGTTACATTAGGTTTATAGGATGGGGTTGGAGTGCAGGGCGAACAATATCAAATGGGATGCACTCTTGGAAGGTGGCTTTGGTACCTGATATGCCCATAGATTTCTCATCGTCAGGCACCATTTTAGGTTGCTAACATGGGGTAAGTTTTACACTTGCCCTTGAGGCCGTCCCATCAGAACGACTTAACACCCATTCGAATCCCCGAAGAAAGCACAGAAGACAAACCGGAACTAGAATGAACAGTTAACAGCGAACGAACATTGACTAGAAATCAACATAAGTCAATTGGGAGAATGCGGGTCATTGTGTAGTTCATTCAAGATTGAGTTTAGCGGATGACACTCGACGTCAACGCTAAGGGAGTGTAGAAGAAAAGTACACCAAGTAACATAAGTATCCGAGAAAGCATATATAACAAAAGGGATGGGAAGACCCCATCAAATCGTACAAGGATGGAACCAAACCAAGTAACATGGGAGTGTAACATGACGCTTTCATGCAATCCTCCTCGTCTACGATCTCATCCATCCCACCGGCTTCCATGCCTCCCAAATTACACAAATCTCTTTTGGCCGACATAAAATTCCGGTTAGCCGCTTTATTTCTACTCGGGTCAAAGTCAAGCTTTGCATGACCAGCACTGAAAAAAAAAGAATAAAAGTTTACCGTGCAAATTGTCTTCATTGCCGAGAACAAGATGTCTCATCATGCAAAAAGGGAGATCTACATCTGTCTACGAAAGACAAAATCTGGTAAATAGGTTAACTAATATGGGAAGCGAGTGGAAAAGATGGGAGTGGAACAAACTAATACATAAACTCTTAAACGAATGTGGAGACATCTCGGATTAAGTTAAGATGCTCTAGCACAAGCATTTCCTCCTTCGAACTGAACCAAAAAGCAAAAAGTTAATGAGAGAAAGAAACCAATCCTCCGACGCTGGCATTTGTAAACCAAGAAATTCAAATACAAAGCATCGATCATTGTTTATTGAGCCTCAAGCGAGCGAGTACGGATTGACACATAATCGCAGTTAGAGAGAGGTTTCGGAAGGAGTTGGGCTCGCATCGCAGTTCATGCCAAAGGAGAGCGATGGCAAGGACATCCACTGGGAGTGATGCCGGGTGGTGGTCGTTTAACTTCAGCGGTAAGGAATGGCACGGCCACGGCACACAGAGGCAAAGCGAGGAGCGAGATGGTGGACGATGGGTGGTCGTCTGATCCGAGCCTTCATCGCCTAAGGACCAGACCGACCAGACCGACCAGCGGATGACGGCTTATAAGTGGGGCTCAAGCACGTGAAATAATGCCCACCTGAAATATCCCTGCTCCAGGAATATGCCTGAGCATTCGGTCAGTCAGTTCCAGCGCAGTCGAGTCCGTAGCTGGCCAGCCGTCTTCGTCTCCCTTTGTTCCCTGGAAAAGCAAGAGATCGATGACCTAATTACATTGAGTGGAATAAAAAATATTCAAGGCCACTGCTCATTTCCGTTCCTTTCTCTTAAGTATCATCGGGAGGACTTGCACAAACACCATCTCTCATCGTCAACTGGACCTTGCCCGGCCTTGGAAGTCGCAAGCTTATCGGCACTGTTTGCATAATATAATAGTATCCAAAAACGGTTATTTTTGCAGTCGGCTTGAGTCTTTGCGCCATTGCATTGGCGAAGAAAAAAGAAATAAAATCACTTTACCTGCGATCAAAATGCGATGTGCATGTCCGTGGCAGCGTAAGCTAAGCATTGAATGTAGCCACCACGTATTTTCCGAAGCACTTACTTACAGTACCTCTTCAGATACAGCGTGAACTTTGCAAAGGGCTCATACCTGTAAAATATCACATTTTATATTGTAAAGTCATATAACTTTCTCCCGTCACTACCTCCCTTTGTGCCGAAACGAGTGACACTAAAATTCCGTGGATCTTCTGTTGAAGATTTCCACATATCCTCGTGCATTATTACGGAAGTAAGACAAGGCTCATTTAGCTTAGTTCATGCTGCATCCACATGTGCCTGCCTCATTCTGCGTCATTCCCATCGTAAAGCATAATAATAAGCAAAGGTTACCCACGGTAGAAGAAGTTGCGCGATGACAAGAGAAGACGGGAAGGGTAGGGAGAGGAGTGGGAGTGCTGGGATAAAGTGAAGTCGGGAGAAAACCAGAGGACATCTCCAACTCCTAGCTGGGAGCTGTCATGAAAGACAACAAACACAAAACCGAAAGTGCAAAAGTAGATTGACCAATGACGGATGACCATGGATGGAATCAATTCGATGGTCAGTCTGCTAAGAATGGAATCGAATACATAAAGGGAGCTCCAAGATTTGCGATGATGACATGAGATTTGTCAAGACATTCTCCTCTCAGCTTTGGTGCGTGCATGATTGGGTTGGTTGGTTTAAGTGATGAAATCCTATCAGCTCCATCTTAGACGTTGGTTACAGTACAGCGGTTAGTGACCATGGAATTGAGGAAGAGGGAAACGCATGAGGCGCCATTGAGGGCATCAAATCCCCTTATGAACGAGGAGAGGGGAGGGGAGGGGAGAGTGACAGATGGAGGAAGCGACGAGAGGTGTCGAGGAGGGAGAATCCGGAGATGGAGCGAGATGGGGCGATGGATGGAGAAAGGGAGTGGGGCTGGGCTGGGGGATACACGTAGCCGTAGCAACAGTTTGTCTGCTTGTTGAACGAACGAACGATATAGTGATATATAGATACCGCCTCAAGGGGCGGCCCGAATTCCTAAGTTCCAAGTGGGGACACCTTGCACGTGTCCCGATGGACGTAACCGGCTGTAGCCAGTATCTCAAAAACCGCAACCCGTTCTTCAAGGCGCAGCGGTCCGATGCGCTGGAGCCTGGAGATCCGACGGATGAAGTACGAAGTGGTTGATTGAACGTGGTGGTCGATCAACTGAAACGGCGGGTGATGACGCTGACCTCAGCAGGCACCACCTGCTCTGCTCTCTCCTCCCCTTTCACTCTCCTCTCAGTCCTCTCTCGTCGTCACCACTGCTCTTGTGGGCCTGTTGGTGGTGGGAGGCAAGGGAGTGCAGCCATCATCCAGCAGCAGCAGCCGCAGACACAGCGGTCAGGGCAGGGCAGAGCAGAGCAGCAGCAGAACTGAATCGCTGATTAGAGGTTATCAGATTAGCACAGAGCAGAGCAGAGAAGAGAAGGGGGCAGGGGAACGCAGCCGCGCTCAGCGCAGAGCTGAACCGAAGTCGACATTTAGATGTAACGGGGGGAGCGATCAGAATCTACTGATCTGGCATTCTTGTTCCGGGATGATCGGTTACCGGGACGACGTGGTGGATGATGGCAAGCGCCTGATCTGGCTTCGTGCCGAGGCCTGAGGGAGGTCTTGTTGTCGGAGAGAGAGTCGCCAGGGGAGGTGATTTCTGCTGCTGGCGCTGCTGTTATTGCGTCGTGTAAGACGGGAGGGGAGTTCCTGCCATTTGGGGGCGCCTGCTGGGTGGATGGGCGAAGTTTATTTGTTACGGACCGTTCTCGGTGCAGGGAGGTTCTTGTTCTTTCTAGTGTCAATGAAGTGGATCGGGGAATGATGGGGGAGATGGTGGAGAGAGAAGAGAGGGAGAGCAGACACGGGGAACGAGACGCAGTACTGATGATGGATTTGATTTGACCCCGAGGCGGTGGCCGGTGGAGAGCAATTGACGGGAGGGAAGGGAAGGGAGGCAGGACGGAGGTGGACGACGAGTTTGGAGAGAGGGGAGGAATGGAAACGAACCGAGATTGATTGGAGTAATCTACTTGGAAGCATGCAGAGATAGAATGAGAAACGGACACATAGAGCGAGAGATTGAGATAGGGAGCAAAGCGGCAGCTCAGTACAGTTCAGTTCAGCTCTGCTCTGCTCTGCTCTGCTCTTCTATTATCGTGGGACCTTGGTGGGGGCACTAACTGGACTGGAGTGACTGACTGCGAAACGAAATTGATGATCTGACGAATCTGCCTGCTGCTAGCTCGTAAGACTTGCTCCGACGATGATGCTGATGATATGATGGGTGGTTGGATGGATGATGATGCCTTCTAGGCCTTGTGCAAAGAGTGTGGGTGGTTTTTGATCGGTGCCGGTTATAAATTACTGCCTTTTCCCTGCTGCTCTCCTTGGCAGAGAGTGCAGCCAAATTCTTTGAGGAAGGAAAAGAACGCCTGAACGGGCCTGCGGCATAGCTGCTTGCCCGATCGGGTTAAGTAGTAGAGAAGAGACACATGTCCTCAGAACTGACGAGGCCATGATCATGGGTTTGCGAAAATGAAGTGAAAAGAAGTCTGTACTGAAGTGAAGTGAAGTGAAGAGAAGGGAAGGGAAGAGGAGAAGAATTTTGATGAAGGGAATTTCAGCACTGCGTCAGTAGCTTTTCCTTCCCTTCTCCCTTCTTCTCCTTCTTTTCCTCTTCTACAGACTGAGCCCGTAGATACCACTCATGATCAGTCGCTCACCTTCGTTCAAAGATGTTCAGCTAACGCTCCAACTGTGCCTGCCTGTTCGTCAGTCAGTCGGTCAGTCTGTCTCTGTTTTGGCCCTTCATCCTTCCCTCTAGCCGGCCGTGGTTTTGATTCCAGCGGGTTCATTTTTGGGACTCCATCGAAGCCTCCCGTATCCCTGTTCTTCCTTGTGCATGAGTGGATGGGGATGATGGTCTCTCTTGTCGTTCATTTTTTCTCTCCCGGTCTGAATTGAATTGCACACTGCAGGCGTTGATAGTGATCATGTTTGAATTTCGCTCTGCAGGGTCGACCAAGTCGACAAAGACGGCCTGGAGACGAGAGAATTTGCGAGTTCAGCTCTCCTCCGCACCGTCAATAGAAGAGTGTGGACTGGATTCTTCGCTGTATGGAGAGGGAATACCTTTTCTTACGCCGCGTGAATCCATACCTCCTTCCCTCAGGAAGACGTCGAGCACGGCCTCGACCGGTCCCGCCGAGCCGCTGTTTCCCCGAACATTGTCCATGCCTGGCATGACGAATGAAGCCTCCAGGCCTGAGATGTATGTGGATGAAGCTGAAATGTTGTCCTTCAGCCGAAGGCAGGGAAATCTTGAGGCCGCCGCAAGCAAGCAGTACCAGCCGATTAACAATTTGGAGCCGTATTCCACCGTCCCGTCTCGCCTGGGTGGGGGCGACGGTGGGCACGTCAAGAGGAAAGCAGCTCTCAAAGATTCGCGCATCGGAAGTGGAATTGTAGCAGAGGATGATATCCCACTCGTTGCGGGCAGGGCTGGCGCCGAGGATTCGGTCATCCTCAACAACAGCCGTTTCAGGGAGCCCACGGTGCGCCTGAGGAGCTCTGCGTTTAAGAACTCGTCGTCGTCAGGGGCGGCGATTGCGCATCATCACCACCACCATGCGAAGAGCAGCAACGCTTCCACTGCCACTGCTGCGGTTGGTGCTGGAGTCGATCAAAATGGTAATCCTCTCACGATGAACGTCCAGGGGGAGTACAGGCCAATTCTGAGCGAGATCGATGAGGAAGCGCACGGTGCTGAAGAACGCGACGAGGTCCAGCAGCAGGAGGAAGCGGCTGATTATCTTCCTGGGAAGTCCATGGCAGAGCTGTACTCCCTCGTCAAGTCCAAACGTAGCGTATCGGAAATTGAGGAAGTTGTGGAGGAGACCGTTGCAGTCGGAGGAGGCAAGTCAAAATCACCCACCAAATCGGTGTCCCACCATCACCGGTCTGGGAGGGAGGTCCTCTCGGCCCCTGCCGCAGCGTCAGGGTCAGGGTCAGGGTCAGCTTCAGGGCCGGGAGCTGAAGCAACAACATCGAACGGGGCGAAGGAGGCCAAGAGTTCCAACAAGCCCCCTTTGGGCCGTCCTGCTCTGAGCCCTCGAATCGTCCGACAGGATTCAGCGGATTCGCAAGCTGATCTGCAAGCGGGAGGCTCGTCCGAAGCGCGCAAACGATGGCGTCGTGTCAGCAACACTCTCACATTCGCTCGACGCTTGTCCAGTGTGAGAGATTCCGCAAGCGATTTTTTGGAGCACACCAGTCCGGATCCTCTGGCTATCGATTATCATGTCCGAAGCGATGCCGGTAGAGCCGGCGCTGCGGCTTTCGAAGGAGCCAGGACCCGGGCTCTCGGGGGCCGGGCCAGAGCCAAGGGCCGTCAAGGAATGGAGGGAATGCTCGTCCGGCAAGACAAAGGTGTCGTCGCTCTTGTCAAAGACTTCTACGTGGCCTGTTTGAAGGTAGGAAGGGAGTCGAGTTCGTAGGACCGTTTTCTTCGTGGAGACCAATTTTTTTGAGGCTCCAAGCAATTCTGTTCTGTTCTGCCCTTCATGTGGCGAGGGACTTTGTGTCTAATGCCTCCTCCGTCCATGGATTCATGTCCTTACAGATGCCTATTGCGCATTTTTTGGTTGGATTATTTCTTGCACCTATCGCGTTGGGGTTGGTGTTTACTCCGCTTTATCTCTTTGATAAAGCGGGTCTGGAAGTCGATGGACACCCTCTCACTGAGGACGCATTGATCGTAGGTCGAGTGGCAGCTGCTAAACAAAAAGTTTCGGCGCTTTTGAATGTATTTCTATATGCGTAAGTCTCTTGACTTCTCGTCTTGACTGAGCTGCTGTGTCGGCTCCTCATTTACAGCGGCTCATCGCTTTTTAGTTTCCTCGCTTGACCAGTCCTTGGGATCGGCTGGCTAACCTTGTGAGGCAGGTATGCATGCATGGACTGATCGACCAAATTCTTCCGATGTTGTCTTGCAGTCTCTCACTAATTACTTCTTATGGTGGCTCCCCTGTTAATGCCACTTCGCCCTACTGCCTCGTTGTTGCTAATGTCAACACTTTGATGGGCAATTTTTTATTCGTGTTCCTCAGCGGAGCAGGTAATGTACGTTGAGCTACTTTGTATGTCTGTCAAATTGTTGCATGAAGCTGCAGACGATCAATCTCTGGATAAAGCCCATGGTTTCGTGATCTGGTGTTTGCATGTCCACAATGTAGTGCGTGGGTTGGTTTACCGAGATTCTGGTCATGAAAAGATGGGCTTATATATTCCTTGGATTGTTCCTCCTCGTTCAGTTTTTGCACGCATGTCACAACCGTCACATCCAGTTCGATGTTCAAAGAAAGCTATAATTCGGATCGATGATTTTTCTATACCTCTGGACGAACTCAAGGAAAAATTCAGGTGAGCTCTCTACTGGTTCCCGAAGTCATCATGCTGGAGCTGGCTGTGAACATGGATGTGACTCGAAGAAAAGCATTTTCGGGATTTGTTTTTGGTTTTTTCTTTTAATACAAGTATTGCTTGCTTACTTGCCACCAGTCATGAATTCAGATGTTGGAACTGCGTCAATTTGGGGTGCAGGGTTTTTGCTGTAAGGTTGGTCCTTACCGGGCCGCCTCCTTGTGAGCTGGTGGGTGCGAAGATATGTCTTACTTTCCGAATCTTTATCAAACTTCCTTCGGGGTCGATGTTCTGCACCACACAAGACTTGGAACTTGTTCGGCCGGAGGTAAATAACTTGCGCCATCCTCCCTTTTCGGTTGGTCAGATCATATTATCATCTTGTGAATTATGTGACGGATATGAGTTGAGCTACATTAGCAGCGGGTATGTTTCAGTTTGGCAGTTTGTATCTTGGGCTCTTCTCATGGCTGGAGACTGTTCTGATGGTGGTGGTTATTTCTCCATGTTGGCTGTCAAACAGGTGCCTTATCTTAGATACGGAATTATGGTTCGGCATATCATCGATAAAAGAAGTCCCCTCTACGGACATTCAATGGAGTCCCTCTCAGATGGGGATGCTTCGTTTTCTCTGACCATTTCGGGACAGGAGAGAACCTCTATGCAACCTATCTTTCACTTAGAGGTGAGCTGGACTTGAAAAATGTGGCTGCAAGTTGTATTTTGGCAGCTTGTCGTTCTACATACACCAACGGTAGTTGTGTGAGAAACTGAGACATGGAGGCGCATGTTGATGATGTTGTGCAGGATTATTTTGTATGCGACGGGGACGTGGCCTGGGACGGTGATTACGTCGATTTCATTCACATCAACACCGAAGGCCAGAGGGTTCTTGACCATTCTAAGATCGATGAAATACACGTCTCCAAGGTAGTACCTGCTTTCAAGAACTTTATCGTGTGTCCTGATTTCTCATGGCTCAGCGGTTTCAGTCCCATTTACTGATGGACATCTGGTCTGGTTGTTTTCCTCAATCAGGAAACCAAGTTTGGCTGCGGAGGTAATCCCCAACCACCGAAGAGCCCAGAGAGGGAGAGAGAGAAGGAGAAAGAGAAAGCAAAGGATGCGACGAGCGCAGGAGGTCCAGTGAAGGGATGGTCGGCGAGTGCACTTCGTGGGCGAAAAATATGGAGCTCGAAATCAACTTCATTCACGAGAGCGGATTGGTGAGAAGGCACGCTCCATTCGGCACCAGCTCCAGCTCTTAGATTGGCGATGGGGGGCTAAAGCAGGCATCGTGATTATGTAGCGTCCCCCAGCTATAGAAGACCGACCATTTTTCGACCATTTTTCTATCCACGAACTGCTGTGAAAAATGAGTGTAAATTTTTTTAATCTATACATGTACAATCAGTCAAGCGCAGACTTTTGATCTGCAAATTTTGAATGATAAAAGCCGAATCGACTTCCTCAGTCTTCGGTCCAGGTAGACATGAACCACTTCTAGCTCACTCTCCCGCAAGCTGCCGCGGCCTGTGTTTTATGGCGCTGTGGTGCACACCAGAGAGTTTGTTCGGAGTTTCATCAATCAGCACTAGGGAGAGGAAGTGCATCTTCTTTCCTGTCCCATGTGAAAATGTTTGTGCAAGCTCGAAGAGTTAAAGTGAGCACAAGCCGGATTATACGGCAGGCTTCACTATACCACATTGGCAAGAGTATCACTCTGGGAGGTATTTCTACGAGTACATGTTACCTGTTCAGTGTTCTATTCTTGGGGTGGAATTGCGACAGTCACTGATTCCAAGTTGTGCTGTACAGTAGCACATCACCAAGGCAGCTCTTGGGCCTCAAAGGTGTCCAGCAGATTTCACTTCACTTCAAGGAGTATGTCAGAGAATTGGCCATTTACTGTACTTGTTTCTAATGACATCAACATTACATAACATTGTCTGCCGGAAATCCATGGGCCATGCAACTGTGGTTAATACTTTGTCTTTCTTTCGTTTCAGCGAGAAGTAATAAACCGAAGTTTACCTCTTCTAAACGGAGGGAACTTTGTAAACGCACGGTTTGTGTACGTAACGTGTGCAGAAATGGCGCGAATAGATGGATATTTCTGTGTCATTCCGTACGTGGCAGAAAGATATGGAACATACCCATTAACTGCAGTAACTTCGAAGTTCAGTCGGCTCCCTCTATCTTGTGTAAGTGTAACATCTCGAAAGTGCACCTCTTGTTTCACTTACGAAGATTTTGCAGTTATTACTCAAACCCCTATTTTTCCAATTTAGAAATTGTATTTATCGAGAGTTCAGAAAATCCATTTATATATTATGTTCAGTAACCTAGGGAGTGAGTTGCAATTAGCGAAAATTTGCACTTAGCATATTGGAACTTACGAAGATTGCTGAAATCAGTAATAAGTTTTGAACTAAGAGATGGTGGTTTTTTGTAAATAGAATAATCTTGAAAATTGAAAAAATGTTATTGCAAGTCCCAGCGTTTGTAAAAATATTTCAAGTTGGTTCCTTTCTAGGTAAGAAAAAAGGTATTTTTCACTCTTATATCAATTTTTTGCCATTTTGATCGTATTTTACGGACATATTGTACATTTGCAAGCAATCTCATCCGGTTTGTAATGCCTGTTGGTATAATTTTTCTCTTGAAGTGAATACTCACCCAATATATTTTTAATTCATCTACTTCATCTGATTTTGAGTTTGCTAATCGAAAGATAGTTTGTGCCTTGTAGTAGTATTAAATAAATAATATATAGGTGAAACGGTTATTAATGTATACTCTTGTATAAAATATATAACTCTGCCACAATTAACGAGATAGAATTCTGATGAAGCAATTTTTAATATTTTTAGGTTTTCAGATCGCCTACATTGTTCATTTTCTTCTAAATCAATACTTTTAGCATGAACTTGTTTTCTCAATTCCAATTGTCTTGAAAAAATGCTAAAATTGATGATACCTCTAACTTGTCTCATTATTTTTGCTATGAAATAGTGCATAATTTTTGTGTTTTAGCTCATGTGATGTATCAATTTTTTTTTTAACTTATAACATTTTAAATTTCTAATTTTATCTATCTTTCATGCAAGATTATATATTCACATTAACACTCATTTCATAATAATTAAGTTCACATAAAGATTAAAATTTTTTATTCCAAATAATGTATCAAAAATATTAAAAATTTAGAAATTTTCAAAGTATTTTAAGTTGAAACACCATATATGTTTATTCTTACATGCCACATACTTGTGTGAATGTAAAATTTTGATGAACCTCAATATAATGCGACAAAAAGAATAAAAATGGATAAAATCTAATAACTTTAAATATTTTTAGTTACTTTGTTTGGATTAACTCTCAATTGTTCCATAAAACTAAATGTACAATCCTAGACCTTTTCTTTATTGCAATGACACTTTTGAGTACATTTTATGACCTGAAATATTTTTCATGTCACTATTGACACATCATATATTCAAATTGTCATATAAAATATGACCGCAAAATACATAACAAATAATAACATAACAAAGATGCTGTCATTTTTCGCAAAACATGAAATGGAATTTTATGGAATAATTTTTATCTCACAAAAAATCTGACTATGTCTCACTATAAGATTAATGAAAATAAGGATTAATGAAAAATATTATTTAGAATCTATTTTTATTTTTCTCAGGAGAATAACATAATATATGTAAAGATATAAATTTGCATCACTATTACAAAATAAGAACATTATTATTTCAAAGTAGATATATGTAGTCGATTTATAGCTTTAGTCACATAAATGACTGCACATTGACAATATTAAGAGAGCCATGAATCAAAATTTGGTTGTTCTCACCATCAAAACGAGCAATTTTAAATTTTTTCAATGTGGTAAATTGATTCTGTAATATTTTTTGTTAAGAATTAATTTCTTTTGTTGTGTTAGCCATCAGGCTTTTTTTGTCCTTTTTTTGGTCCATGCAAATGCTAAGATATTTAATTATGTGTTGAACAATAAAATTTATAATTTTAAAGAGTTTTTTTTCAAGTTAATTGATGCTTTTAATTAAATTTTTGTCTTCATGTGTTGAAAAAAAGTTTTTTAATCTATAACTTATTTTTGTTATGTATAAATTGATGCACATTCTTGTATTTATAAAGTGAAAAAAACATGATAATGATAAAAAATATGTTTCAACATTAAATTCAAAATGAACAAATCAATTTTATTTCAAAAATATAAATGACGGAGTCAATCAAAATACTAGCTTTATAAAATCAAAATAAACAATAAACAAGATTGTTGGATTTGAAAAAAAATTAATTTCCTGCAAAATATTTTATATAATTTTAACAAACTTTGTCCTATGATGATTCAATTGTTGAAAAAATAATTTTTTTTTAAATATCATAATTTTAATATGTATTTTGACACATGAATTTTATCAAATATTGTAAAGCTTATGACATCAATTGAATTTTTTTTCTTTAGATGATAAAATTTATTTATCAAACTTTATCATGATTAAAATATTAAAATATAAAAAATTATATCTGATTTTTAATTTATTTTTATTGAAGATGATTTATGTATTTAATTTTTTTTAAAATAAAAAATTACAAAATTTGTTTAAAAAATTATAGTTATGTCATATAAATTTTTATTAATATTTTATTGTATTTTTTTTAACATATCATCAACTGACATATTTAGTATATATAGTTATCTTTAATTAATATTGATCCATCTATCTTGACAATATGACATAAATACACATTAAATTTATTTATTTTTGACAATTTCATGGTCTTTTTCCTCTTTTGAGATTTTTATGTTTTGAGTGAGGGCTCTCTTATTCAGATTCTGGATCTTACATGAAAGTTATCCATAGTGAGCTCACATGTTTCTTTTGCTCTAGTGCATGTTTATGATCAAATTTGTAACATTATTTAAGAGCTAAGAATGTAAAAAAAATCTTTTGCAATGCTAGACATTATATTATTTTTTTTGCGATTTATTAGCATAAATGGAGAACAAAGATAATTTAAAAAAAATTCAACAAGTGAAAAAGGTTGAAGAGGTCATCTTAATCTATCAAAATTATAAATCTATAGAATAATCATAATTTTGAATGTCCAAATGGCATACTTAATATATTTTTTTCAATATTATATATATTAATTTTTACCGGATTGTAATTTTTTTAACCAAAAACATGTCAAAGTTTCTCAATGTATGACTGAGCAAGTTAAATTATGTAAGAAATTTTTTATAAACACAAACATCCAACATCAAAATTTTGCATGATAAATGATCTAAATACGAATGTCTTTGATAATTATTGAGAAGATATCAAATCAATAAAAGATGAAGATAGTCAACCAACTCAAAATTAAATGAATAAAATATATTAGACCATCCCATACATTTTGTGAATTATTTCAAATTTAATGATTATATACAAGAAGATAGTTGAGAGTTTGCAAGAAGCATGAGGTGACTCATATTAGTTTTTGATAAATCTACTAAAGAAAAAAGATGCAATTGTTGATAAAAATTTTCAGTTAAAAATATTATTCTATCAAATTTTATATTTTTTTTATCTTGAATTCACTATGTGCTTAAGATAAGTAAAATGTCAGGTGGTTAGCATAACTCCAAAGTTCAAAGATGATATGTTTATCATGTTCATATTGTATGCATTAGGATATCAATACAATGTATTTCAAACTTCAATTGCTATAATCATGAATAATCTATATATCATAAATTAGTATTTATAAAAATGACTAACAAAAAATAAATAAATTCTTGTGGTAGTACATTTCATAGCAATCAACAAGATCATATTTATGTAATATACATAGGCTATAAAGGTGATGATAAATTAGGGTATTAGAATGACTCCTCCTATTATGGCGATATTAGAGGTTATAATATATACATGTTGTACTTCATATACTTTATACAACATGTATATATTAACTATTGATGTAGTGATAAGAAATATTTTAGAATCAAATGCTATTATATACATGTTTAGGCAAACATAATTTATGATAAGATTGATGCATAAAAGTTAAAATTGTATGTGTGGCACAAGAGAGTAGGATACATAAACTATGTAATAAACTACGAAATTGAATCAAGCAAGTAGTGCAAGAGACATACATTCTTTTGTGAAGCTTTTGTCTTTAACCTTAGAAGTGCAAATATTTGTTGATTATCCAACAAATATTATCAACCTACAATAGCTTTGTTATCTATAGATGCAAACTATATTACCAAATATGAATCTACAACAAATTATTTCTTGAATGAACTACAGTATCACTTTAAAAGAATAATTAATCCTATATGGAGAGAAAATAGAGTCTAAAGATGATTATTTGATTGCAGAACTTCTTGATCTTATTTGATATGCTTCATTCAACAAGGTACATTGATTAGAGTATAACCATTTGTCATAGAGTCAAGACTTTGCTTCATTGTCTTTCAAGACAATCAAGTAAAGTTTAAATTTTAGATTCTAAATTTCTGTAGCTTGATAATGATGTAAATGGGGTTAATAATTTTGTTCAATCAAAAAAATCAGTAAGTATTTCAACTGAATCATCCTTCTCAGGTCATTTTTTTTGAATCATTGTGACCTCATGAATAAGAGAAGTTTGTCAACGTCATGTCACAAATAAGTTTTTTTACCAATAATATGCCCACTTCTTGACTACAAAAATATCAAACACTATACACTCTTCTATTTGATTCCAAGTTCTATATCCACGACACTTTTGGCTAAGTTGAATGATTGATGCTTGACTTCAACCACAAATTATCCTCGGAGGTTTGATTAGTGTTTAGTGCTCGATTCTGTACAACCTTGCTCGATTCTGCATTGAAACAACCTTTCTCATCTTTGCTCGAAGTGAACTATATCTGGATGGTTTACGCGGAAGAGATAATCACTTGCTCATGTATTAGTTCAATACACATAGGTCCAACGCACATTGTTTGACCATGGCCATAAAATGCTTTCTGGGGTAAAGCGATGAAAAATATGTTCATCAGTTGTATGAAATATGTGAGTGTTTTCATCAGTTGTTATTCAATGACTTTTGGTTTTCAATTGTTCCCTTAAACACCCCCAAATGTCCCTCGTTCTGTTCACTGTTCGGGTCGACGGTCATGTCTAGTGCAGATGGCGAGTACCTGGTTCGCGTGAGTACACATGTTGTTTCTTATGGTCACGTCGGAATGCATTATCATAGTTGGACTGCAAAATTCCCATCCCACTTCTCTTCTGTAGCAAGAACGCCAAATTCATCAAAAATATCAAACGTTTCGCTCAATTTTGTCCTCGCAGTTTTAGACTTTTGTTCTTTAGAGGTGCTACCGGCAGAGAAATATCCCATTGTCCAGCTGCGAGCATTGCATCTATTACCGTTCCCAGGGTGACGGATTCGGAATGGAGTTGGACGCAGGTCTGCGGAAATGAGGATATAAATAGAGGCATAGTGCCATCTAGTCTTATCACGCTTAGCTTCACGCAATTTTGACGGACAAAGTTTTTCACCACCTGCAACTTGTCAATGTGATCCATCTTTCTATGGTTTTACTCTATGAATTACTATCTTCATGGTTCACTACTATCATTTCATTCCATATTGGACAGCTTGATCAGCTATCAACGGTCCACGACGCTCAATATGAACTACAGTCCTTGTTCACGAAGAGAGTACTTTCTCTGCAGCACGGAAGTTCCAGCGTAACGAGTGGTGAATGAGTTGAAATGGGCGATAATCAGGAACCCAGTCCCGCTGGACTGATTTCCCTGGTCCCGAGTTCCTACATCGAGAAAAATGCTCATTGACGGCGATAGATCTCTCGATCCAAGTTGGTACGACGACATTCCTTGAATTCGAGGAACAAGTGGATATTATCATCATCCAAGTGTTCTTACGAGGCCAATATTTTTCTTTGAGCGAGAACTTCTTTTCGGCAGACCACAGATTGACAAAAATTCTTTCCGAAGCATGAAATATCCATAGCCGAGAACTCGGTTCTCTTTGCTCTTTGCCATAATACGGAACTGTAAATGCAGCTGTTCTTTATAATTTATGCAATCGTAACACTGACTTCACTCTAGGTCCGCTAGCTCGAACCCACATTTGCTGGAAAGCTTAAGCAAGACAACTACTAAGCCAGATTCCAATCAGACTGGCTTTCTTGAGATACCGAAACCATTCGATTCGGCACTATAAAACCAGTGCCTGACAGTTCTGAATTAAGGCTACGAATTAGACAAGGGAGCAGAGCGGACAGGGTAATAATGGTTACCTCATGAGTCATAGTAAGCTCGATTCCCAGTTTACAAGTTACATTGTGAGTGCTACACCTATGCTATTACTACTAGTGTGCTACTACTTGCAAGGAGTGAGCATGCATTTGCCCTTACCCCAGCCGAGATTGGCTTGTTTCAGCTTCCAAGCAGTGTCCCATTTGAGCTGCTGGGGCCCTTTGAGGGCGAGGAGGAACTCCTTTTTGACGGCTTTGGGCGACATGGAGAACTTGAGGTTTCCGTACGAATTCATCATAGCGGCCACGGCCTGCTTCAGGAGGTCGTCTTGGCCTTGCAAGGCGCTGTACAAATTCATGTCGCCGTACTTCTGCTTTGCAACCTTGCCGAACATTATCTCCACCGTCGTCTGGAAGGGAGTCGCCTTCTTCCAGTGGCAGAAAAACTTCGAATTCTTCCACTCGCTGCACAGGCGAGAATTGCAACAGTGATTAGAAACGCTGGTTGGTCCAAACTGACTTCTTTCGTAATTCATCCTTCATCCATTCACAATCATCTGTCGATGTAAACCGCCTGTCTCGGCTGTTAGTGTATCTAGCTAGAAAGTTCCTGAGTAGGAATTGTCTCGGGCTACGAATCATTATTTCTCCACGACTGGAGGCATACTCTACAGTCTCGGAGAGACAGAGACACACTTCCAATGCACAGAAAGTTAATATTTTCATCTACATCTGAACCTATGCTTCATCATCGATCTACAATCATCTGTGGATGCAATCGACTATCTCAGCTAGAGCAGCAAGAAGAGTCTCCGGGCCTACGGATCATTATTTCTTCGCAACAGGCTGCCCCTGAGATCCCCTGGGAGTCGATACACTTACTCTGCAGTGCAAGTTGAGGGCTCCATCCACGGCATTGGAGGGATGGTGATGGGAGGAGTGCCTGGAGGTTTAGGTGGCAGAGGAGGAAGGGGAGGAAGGGGAGGGATGCCGGTGACTGGGGGCTTGGGTGGCAGTGGAGGGAGGGGAGGAATGCCGGGGACCGAGGGCACTGGTGGAGGGTTGGGTTTGGAGCCGGGGCAGAAACTTTTGGGGGCAGGAGGTTTGAAGAACATGGGTTCCACCCCGTAGAATGAGCTGAAGAAGAACTTGCTCCTGAGCTTGAGCTCTCCTCCGGCTTGATCCCCCGCGATGCTGCACGACGAATCCGGGCTACTCTTCATGTACGCTTTACAACCTTCAAGATCTGCCATCCCTTTGAATGAGGCCAGAAACCCGCCGAAAAAGTCAGTGGTCGCCTCCGCAGACGCCATCATACTGCCATCCGCAGCCTTGCACTCCACTGACACCTTCGCACCTGCAGAAATTGGAACCGAGTTCACGATAAATACTCAAATTCCAGCGAGCTACCTTCACGCTCCCAACTTCTCGCGCACAGCATTATGGGCTCCGGACCTACTGAAGAATTTTCTCCAAAGAACGCCTCCGTCGGCTTCACTTCAATACCAGAGGCCCTGTAACGCAAGGAGCTGTGACAAACTTTGACCAACACCGGCTTTGCTACACAGACATCCACCGCCGGCTTGATTGGCAGGCAGGCAGGCAAGCACTTCCAGGTTCTTCGTTTTGCCTAGATTGCATCTGAACAGGCTGCATGAGAACGTATATCCGACATGGATCAAGCTTGAGAATTCAGTATCAGAGAGATGGTAGTACTCACCGAGCATTGGCAAAGCGAACGGGAAGACGGTGTTCTTCATACATTGGTCGCAGAACACATTTCCAGTGACGAGTGAGCTCCAGCCATCTTGATACTTCATGGCAGCTACAGCCGTAGGGTCCAACGCCACCCGCAAGAGCAGCAGCGAGAGGCCCAGCATCCTGCTGCTGGTCGCCATCCTCGAGAAACTGTGAGGCCCCTCACTCAAAGTCAGTCAGTCGGTGGTCACTCGTCTTTCTTGCTCGACTCTACTCTTCCCCTTTCTTCTCTTCTCGTCTCTGCGCTAGGCTCAGCCTGACATACCTCCCCCACCTCAGCGGGTTGCAATACCTTTACTCACCGAGGCTAAGCTCAGAGTTATAAGCAACTACAACAGGAAAGCGATGCAATACTGGCTCGGTCCACGTACGACAGCCCAGCCAGCCAGCTAGCTAGCTATGGGTGAACGAGTCTGGTGCTGTACTTCCCAGGGGAAGTGTGCTTCTCAGTGTGAATGGAGGAATGGTGGACTCGTCTCCATCGGTGGTTGTTCTCGAGGAGCATTTAAACTGGATTAGTCGACCTGCATGCATGCGCAGTGAGAGAGAGACAAAGGACCACGCGAGAGACAAAGCGAACATGATAGTGAGACATGAAACGATGGATGGAGAGATGGAGGGAGGGAGAGGGAAATGGCCCAGGTCCCAGAATAGACTAGCTTTGTTTGTGTCTAAATCTATGTGTCTGGACTCTGACTGACGTCCCGAGTCCCAAGTCAATCGTATCTCTGTGGAAACGGAAGGTTTTTAACTGACCCTGGAAGAGGCCACTAAATGTCGTGCTAATTTTAACGAGACATGTTCTGCCAAATTAAAACCTCCGCAATGGAAAAGCAAAACAAAAGCTGAAGCCGAAGCACTTCTCCTCCTGTACAGCCCTTGCCCATAGCCACCACCACCATGCGACCCCTCGAGGCTCCAGCTCCCTTTTACCATCTACTTTCACCGCACTGGGGTACAGCACAGTAGAAAGAACAACAAGTGGCGAAAGTTTTAAAACGATGGTCACAATCTCACAAATGTTAACGTCTCCCGTTGCCTTCGTGTCTCGACAGTCGCGCTGCAGTTGCAGTCTTGATGACAAAAGTCAAAGCCTCGGATTTAAAATTCCGGAAATCGTCCCCGGTACTTTCGCTTTCGGGCTTCAGCATCATCACAGCACCGAATCTACGGTATTATTTAAACTCACCAGTGAGCCTGAGGCTCGTTATTTATTACTAATACTTCACTCTGGGCTTGGGCAGAGACAGAGAGAGAGAGGGAGAGAGAGAGGGCGGGAGACTGACTACCGATTCGCTCAATGGAGCGAGCAGCTGGAACAGCCGAGGCTCAAGAGCGGTCATAGCTACCATTCCTTACCTGCTGAGGGATTCACTTAGTTTCCGCTTTTGTCTGAGTCCTCGATCATCATCAAAAGTGGCTATGGGAAATTGCTCCAGATAAACATTCCACCATTCGCTAGTGAGTCCAAAATACGCTAAACTGTCGTCGCCCTGCAGTTAAGTTAGTCATGTGGTGTGTGGGAGACATCAGATTACGACGATGGCTGTATCCAACAAGGAGCATTGAATTCGCTCTGACCTCTCAACAACCACCTACAGAGTTTCGGAATTCTTCTCCGTGAAGGCAAGTAAGTCAGGAGTCAGGACTCCGGGCAGCTGTGAACCTCTGCGCTAGGGAGGCCTCGTCGACGCACAAGATGGAAGGCATGAGGATTGATGATGATGATGATGGGTCACTGGAGCGAGCGAATAAATGAGGGATCGAGGAATGAACGGATGAGTCTTTCGACTTTTTGTCTTTAGTTGTTGAATTTCCCTCGCTCCATATGTTGCACTTACTGCCCAAAAGATTCCGGCAATTTAGCCCGCCACATGTGCCCTGTAACAACCAGTAGGTGCAAAGCGCATTGTTTCAATTGAATTAATCCCCAACCAAAAACACTCCCACCTTCCGTACAAAACTGTCTTCTTTTATATTCTGGAGTCTGGACGGCATCCCGAAACCAGGAATATTTGCCCTCGTTGTTTACCTCAGAGAGCTCAGCAGCTTCCAGGACTCAGGACAGGATTTTCTGCAGGGAGGGCACACATTTTTTCAGACACGAGGTATTTCTAAATCTGTTGCCTTTGTTTGCAATCGGATATATACATCGTATACATGTACATGGGTTATGCTCCGACTGCTGCGGCCTGCGTGCACTGACTGCCCAGAAAGCAAACCGACTTTTGGCATCATTGATTTGCATCGTTGAAATAAGGTTGGATGGAGACCTATGTCAGGAGCTGGAGGGAACTAGTTGCCGGTGATAGAGTTATTGCTATCGATGCACTTTCATCTACGGCCATCGATGGATGTTGAAACTGGATTTATGTCTCCTCCCCGACGTCCCCTTGTCAACGACTGACATTCAGTTCTGTGCCGCACTGCCGCCGCTTTGATGTGGAGGACTCAGTCACTGACCGGCTGACGGGCTGACTGACTGGATGCTTTATATGTATCTTCTATTCATTATTACTGCGGGTTATGATATCAGGTCCGCGCCGGTAGGTGAACTCGATCATGTCTGCGGTGCATCCACAGACATTCTGTGGCATTTTTGTTGCATCAACAGTCCTGGAGATTTGCGGGAGTTGAAGGAAAATTTGACGAGAGAATTTCGTACGTTCATGATGATTTTTGCTCACACAGAGACAGTCTTTCTACATTTATGTCGACCGTCTGGGCTGCTAAACATGAACACCATCTGCAAGTCCAGACTCCAGCTCGAGCATGACAGTGCGCATCATTACGAAGTAGGTGACATGCGAGTGATAGACCGAAACAAATGGGAGCTTGCATGGATGGAAATCTTTTCGGGAGCTGAAAGCTTCGTGCTTTCACTTTGTTAAAATCAACGTTTAATTGCGTTCTGCTCTATGGAGCAACAAATATCTTAGGACTGAATTTATTTCCGAACGTGGTGTTGGCTCAAAGGCAACTTCTGTCCATTTTTAGCTGGCAGTTCATGCATATTGTGACTTCAAAGAAAGGTTTCGTGGAAAGTTCAGGGACTTGATGAGATTTTGCCAGCAGGTTTCGTAGAGGAAAGAAGAGTTATGATGCAGAAACAAAAAGACTTCAGTCTATCGACCGAACGAGTTAAAATGATGTCGCTTCTTTTCTTGCTAACTCTCGTCCCAGAGGTGTATCTAAAGCCGTGAGTTACAAGACTAGTTCCACATGGCATGATCATGTGTTGTGGATAATAAAACACACTACTCCGAATGTCATTGGCTGTCCACCAAGCTCAGGCTCAGAAACGCAAATCTGTTCCGTTATGGATATTTAACCTAGGCTCCTCACCCGGTAGAAATGCAACACTTCACTCAGACGATAGTCAACCAATTTTCATGTCAAAACAGCCCCTCGACCTGGTAATTTATCCCCAAATGTTACTTTTCAGCAATCGATGTATATGACACATGCGAACAAGCACAAGAACTCCTGCAGCTCAGTCGCTCGCTCCTTAAGTTGCCGGCCTTCGCTGTAGAATTCGGTACGAGTCTATAGATATCCCACAAGAACTGGAATTCTCCCTATATGGTACTTGGTATGACTGCCCTCTTCGAAAGAGAAACAAGAAATTGTGCATGAAATGTAACTGCACAAGTCTTCGCATGTCCATGTGGTAAGGGATCAGAGTCATTCAAGACAAAGACTTAAGTTCTCAGTTTCTTTCCGACATGTTGCTTTTCGGCGATACTTAACCACTGGCAGGAGACACGTGCCTCAGTGTAAGGTAGACATATTCCACAACAAGTGTGTTAACAATCAAAACTTACTCAAGGTTCTCGTGTTGTACTTCGATACGTTGAAGTTATGAGGAATGCATGTTTGAGAACAACTTCCACAAAAAAATTATAAGGTGCTGTTATGCAAATGATATTGTGCACAAATCTGTCAACTCCGCCAAACTTGCCGAAGCGTAGATTTGAAGCTTGAACACGCAATCCCAATATACAGCAAACACTACATGATACATTCTGTATAAAGGCTACTGAAATAAGTACGCAGCACAGAACCGGCATTGAAGAAGAATAAAGGCATAGTCCTTGATGCTACACAAAATACATCGAACTGGCTTCCTGTATTACAAGGCTTCAAATCAATAATAATTATCAGATGGCTCTCAGCCATTCCCAAACCAGAGAGGAGCACCTGCAAGCCATATACTAAGATCTATCAGCATCAATTGCACCTGAAGCACATAGAGCGTTTTCAATCCCGTACTTCCAGATCAACCGTGCCATGTCTCATCTTACCCTTGCTTTCTTTTGGATTGTACATTTTGCGGGAAGGTAGGCACTGGGAACGATGTCTACCTTCTTCGGAACTCATCGATTGCAAGCGGATTGAGAACGTATCAAAGGAATTTACCACAGACGAGGCTTGAAAACCAATGGCTGTGTGCAAAAGGTGAAAAACTATAAGTTCCATCACGCAGAAACCACGATGAACTCAATTCAAGTGGAAAGTTAAGATCCGTCACTATACAGCCATGCAATCCAACTCTCGCCCAGTTTGTTCTAACAGATCCAAAAATAATTTCAATCATCCGATGGAAGACCGCAAACTCCAGTTACCATTCCACGAATGTGCCATGGAAAAACCTCGAGGTGCTCAACACCCTTTTTGGTGTTCTCCCCAAGGCAACGGCAACCAAGAAGCACCTCAAAGGTCTAGAAGCAATCGTCGTGGATCTTCCACGGCATCCTTGATGGCGCGAAGGAAAAGCACTGCTTCTCTTCCATCAATTAGACGGTGATCATATGTCAGAGCAACATACATCATTGGCCTTGCCACAATTTCCTTTCCAATAACTACAGGTCGTTTCTGGATGGAGTGCATCCCGAGAATTGCCGACTGAAACGAACACCAAGATCCAAAAATTAGCACACATCCAGCAACTGCAGAAAATAGAAAGAACAGAAACTTCTCGACATAACCCAACTGATCTACAAAAGGTCACTTTCAACGAACACGACAATTAAACGTGGAGACCGAAAAAATCTTAAGCTGAGAGCTCACCTGCGGGGGATTGATAATAGGAGTACTGATGAGACTTCCATATACCCCACCATTCGAGATAGTGAAAGTACCGCCAGCCATGTCGTCGATCGAGATTGTTCCGGAATTTGCTTTCTTTCCAAGTATGTTGATTGTTTTCTCTATCGCTGCAAAATTCATTTTATCGGCACCGCGAATCACAGGTACTACAAGACCCTGTACACAAACACACCGAGCCAGTTTACAACGTGAAGGGATGAAGCGTTATGGAAACGAATGATAGAAAGGCTCTTAAAAAAAAAGAGCCGAGGATGACCTGGTGGTACTTCCCTACAACAATATGACATGATATCCCGCAATTGAGAAGCCAAACAAGCCCATCAATCATAAAAAATCGAATTTGGCGAAAACCTTCTCAGTTCCGACTGCGATACTGATATCGACATAGTCTCTGTAGATAATATCATCCCCATCAATTACGGCGTTAACAGCCGGGAGCTGATGTAGAGCGCTGACTGCAGCCTGCAAGAACGAGTAAATGTTAAGACAATACGATACAGACTCAACCGAATTGAACCGGATTCCGGGGCATTTCCAACAGACGGGTCCTAATCAGATCTGAATGCATATCTACTGGCTTGGTGAGGTGAGCAGCTCAATGGTAAACCCTCTCTGGATCCATGTGGAAAAGGAACTCTTAACGCAAAATTATACTGCAGTTCCGAAAAAGAAACCGTTTCGGCGAACCGCACAGAAGTTTGATTGCAAAAGCGTTGAGCAACGATGAAAACTTTCTCTACAAACCACGTGCCTAACTGACACAATTAACCAAAAGGTATGAAAGCCACCACATGAATAAGTTCCGACTGCGAAAAGGAGGATAACTTCATTGTTGAAATGAAATTGTCCTCCTTTTGGCAGTCGGAACTCCTCCCATTGCTAGAAGGCCTTCAAGACGTACCTTGACAAATCCAGACATGAACCCAAGCTTCACACCATGCTTTTCCAGGAACGCATCCTTGTACTGAGCTCGAAGATCCATCAAATTGGTCCTGAAATGGAACCCAACTTAGGTCATCAAGTTGCTCATAAGTCATAAAACGCTTACTTGACATTCCTCTAAACAAATCACTTCCAAAGATATGAAGATAAGCCAGGAGATGTGTTTTGCCTAAAAACTACGGGAAAAAGTCTAAGCAAGTCGTTTGAAATCCTCCCAGGAGGATCGTGTAGATAAAGAACGCTCTATCCTGGTCGAAGTTGTATCTCACTACGCATCTCAAAGACAGCGATTCGTCCATGATATTCAATTTGACCATTAAAAGTGGATGGACAAAAAAATACCTGACCGCCCTCCTCCGACACTCAATATATAAAAGAAATGTGTTTTCCTGACTTATATAAAGTCAAATGTGGATGAAATAGCTCAAAACTGGAAACCTGACGATTATGAACCAGATTTAAGCTTGAAGAATTAGAACAATTAATCATGAGAACAACAAATAATGTTCTTATGTTACGTACATATCAATCTCGTTGAAAGTCGTGAGCAGGGCAAATGTGTTTTGTGAATCTTTCAAACGAGTCGCAACACGTTTCCTTAAGCGCGTCATAGGAACCTGCCATGGGTCCCACGTGTGCTGCTAATTAATACTCAGTGAGTTCATCAGAAGCAAGGAGAATAAGATTGGCGGCCGGCGGATAGGAACAATGAAGCATACATTTGCCCAGTACACTCATAATTTAGTTCCAATATGACAGTTACCCCTTTCATCGGCTTACAGTAGTTACTTACATTAAATCGAACTCTCTCGCCGATTCAGAGACATAAAACAGTGTGATTTCTGTATGAAACCTGTTTCATGCATTTCGTTTGCTCCATGCGTCCTCTTTTTTCAGTTTCATGCACCACGTATTTTGGGGCCAGGAAAAGCCACACTTCGCTTACCAAAGTACCAAGGACGACTTCTATGACAAGAGAAGATTATCATCCAATCAGAAATAAATAAAACATGAATATATAATCATATCATGGACTTACTCTTCTTTCTCCTCCCTTGGGAGGAAGCTGCGGCTCGGATGGACCCGCACCAGAAGCCCTTGGAGGAGGAGGCGGTGGAGTTGCAGCTTTCACGGGAGGGGGTGGTGGCGAAGCAGGAGTAGCCTCAGCAGCTACTGGAGGAGGAGGTGGTGGTGGTGCAGAGGCCTCTTGTTTCTTTGGTGCAGCAGATTTTCCCGAAGAGACACCTTCTTTTACTATGGCAACCTTTGTTCCGGGTGTAACAGTGTCACCTACGTTTGCTACAATCTGCTCAAAATATGGTGGACAAGTGAAGAAAATGTTAAGACCCAGAATACTTACTTGAGATACATGAACCAAGCTTGATCAAGAACAATCTTCGAAGGAGATTATAACAGAAAGGGTACCACGCACTAAATTGTACACTTAAAATCGTTCGGTCCAAGAAGTAAGGAGCGTTTGGTGGGAAGAACCAACCTGCTCAATTGTACCGGCGAAAGGACTGCGAACATCGATTGTAACCTGTGGCACCATACGCATTTATAAGTTAATCTTGCAGCACATTATTACCTGGAATTGAGTGCAACGAAGATCAACTGGTGAACAATTAAAACAAACCTTGTCAGTCTCGATCTGTGCAATGACTTCATCCATCTCCACTGAATCGCCAGCCTCTGGAGGAACAATACATTTCATGGAACAGGATGAGATGCAGAATCCAAAACGATTAGACCCTCATATGTTATACTGACGTCCCTAACACAACAAGACTGACTGCCACTATGAACAAAATGCTGGTATGACATGACAAGTCTCTTCAGAAACACTCACGTTTCAAGATAGCTGCAAGGTTGCCATCTGGGACTGAGTCTCCCATAAATGGAACCACCACTTCCCCTGGGCCTGTAGAAGACAACACCCATTCTGATTGGTCAACAAAACTTTGTATGCATAAAATTACGAGCTTGGAAAACTGCCATAGAATTTCAACTAGCACAAGTTTTTTAGTCGAGCTAGTTTTCTACTAAACAACGTGTTTCAGGAAACCCACAATGTTGGTAACTTCACCCAAAAGCAGGGGACCTATGAACAGGCAGAAAGCTCAGATTATTGAGGCGTCCGGTAGACAGCACTAGTGAGAACCTCTACTCTTATACAAATTGGTACTCAAGTAAAGCAAAACAGGACCATATACACATTTTCCACCAGCTCTACATGCTTTCGATCTCATTCTAGTGACAGTCACCATCGCAAATTGATCTAGACTAG
Source organism: Marchantia paleacea (assembly GCA_014180765.2). NCBI lineage: Eukaryota > Viridiplantae > Streptophyta > Marchantiopsida > Marchantiales > Marchantiaceae > Marchantia > Marchantia paleacea. The sequence goes on from MUAA02000060.1 coordinate 622,057, forward strand.
GAAGGGGGTTTCGATGAGCTTATTCCATCTCTAGCCAAAAAGGTACTTTACCTGCCTCTGAGGCAAACCCTCTGCATCCTTCCCAGATTGGTGGACTAGCAGAAAAGCGAATACTCCTGCACCATAGAGTCAATCCATGAACAACAGAGACGTGCCTCGCCTAAACTCTATCAGTTCTTGCGACTGATATCAATCAGCCCTATCAAGCAACAACTCAAAGTGTAAGCTTGATAATCTGCTGCCATACTGGGCTAGGTTACGCCAGCAATAGCGTACATGCATCCAACAGACTAGAGCATGCAAAGAGACAGTGATTGCAAAATAAGATTGTGTCATGCAACCCTATGTCAAAACGAACTCAGATAGGAAAAAAGCAACTGATATGCATGATAGAGGCCATAGATGGTACACACCTTAGCTCGGCTCCAGAAAGAGTTCCATCTGTGGACAGAAAACAATAAATCGTAAGATTGCCGTAAGATAACCCAAAAATAAAAATTCCCATCCTAGGTCCAAGTGCACAGCCATAAACAGCGCTGATTGAAGTATGCTCACCTGCAATGGAAATATAGTGGCGCACCCCTTGTTGTGACCCCTTCAGTGCAGCGGGCTGCCAAAACAAAATATGGATGCAGAGCAGAGTCATCAGAAAGGAAATTTGAATTTCAACGACTATATCCTGCGCATATCCTCGTCCACTATGTACCTCGAGTAAATACAGGTGAAATGGCTTCTAACGAGTACGAGCAGACTGCGATCGAAAATTACCGACCTGATATATTTTTGCCATATGCTACACCCTCTATCTCAAGTCACTAACTTACTTCGCTCTAGACCTATGTAGAGGTCAGATGAAACCTCGCAGAAGGTCTGAATCAGCAAATATAAATCTAGGAGTAGACAAAACCTTAACGTATGATTTACAGCTACGATCGAGAATTACCGACGTGAATTATTATTGCCTTGTGCTACACCCTACCTCATAACACTGACTCACGTCTCTCTAGACCTACGTTCAGCAAAAGTCAGATAAAACACTTGAACTAGGTCTGAAGGAGCCAACTTAAAGCTTGAGTGGACAAAACCTTATAATCTGATTCCCAGTTAAGATCCCCTGGGAAAACCCAGGAAAGAAAGAAATAAAAGACAAAACCATAAGAATACAAACGGAGCCCCATAAAAATTAAAATGATTTTTTTTCTTTTAACAAAGCACTCCACGGATCCACAAGCTCACGGGCAACAAGATCACACGCACAAGAACCAACCTGAAGAACGCGAGCACGAGAGGAGCGGGAGGCCCGGATGGCCGAAGTCCGCAGCAAGCGCAGAAACGCGCGCTCCATCAGCACGCTTTGCTTAAGCACATCAAGCGATCATAAAAATCTGAAATCTCACACTTCCACACAAATCTCACACTTTCACAGTCCTGGCCAGTCCCCCCGCGCCGAACGAGACCCACGAACGATCAATCTGATCCACCGCCCGCCCGACGACGCGGCTCAATCGATCAATCGATCGCTCGATCGCTCCACAAACTCACTGATCCACCTGCCACAGACCAGACCAATCACAAGGTACCCCGAAGAAAGCCCTGCCTGCCTCCGCAACGCTCTTCCTCCTCCTCAGAGGACCTCCTTTTCCTTTGGCTCTCTGCTCCCTCCCCCTCCCTCTCCCTCTTCCCCCGTCCCTCTCTCTGGTCTGTCCGCGTGGTCTGGTCTTCGTATGCACTTTCCTTCCTTACCTTTCCCTCCCCTTGCCTTCCCTTCGATGGTCGTGGACAACACCCTAAAGAGGAAGAAGACCTTGGCTCTCTGGTGAAAGGAACGAGCACATCTTCCCGTCTAAGTCGGTCTGACCCCTAATTACCTGTCCGAAGCAGCGACTCGGGCCAACTGGAGTCAAAACTTACGTGGCGGCCCCTTGCGAGAGAATAGGACTGCTCGCTCTCAGGGGCCGTAGTCTACAAACCAACCCTGATATAGCAACTTGGTAAACTGCCCATTTCCTTTCTTTGATATTGATAGTTCGGATTGCCCATTTCCTTTCTTTGATATTGATAGTTAGGATATCTTAGGCTATAGGGCATATTTCCAGTGCGATGTGATGTTACCGGTTTGGTTTCATCCTTGTACGATTTGATGGGGTCTTCCCATACTTTTGTTATTATACTGTGTCATGGCCTTCCTTTCTTTGGGGCTTAGTTGTTTTGCTTCTTGTCGCCCTTGCTTTTTCGGAGGTTTTGTTACCCAGCAGCTTTCTCCGGCTTTCCAGCATATCCGAGATTGCTGACATGGTGTGCTGTGCATGTTGCACATGTGCTCACGCGAACGTTGACGACTGCTGCCTGCTTGAGGATATGATCTTTGGCTTCGGCCTTTGCTCACCAGATTGAACCTCAGCTTGCGATTTCAGAATAACGTAGAAACTTACAGGTCTAACTAACAGGCCAGAGCCCTGATCTTCGTTCGATCTATGTCAATGCTTTGTAGATTTCGTCTACTCTTATTGAGGAGACAATTTCCCGGTCTAATAGCTGCCGAAGCTGACTTTAATTTCGATAGGTATTAGGTATATTGTTTACAATAACTTAGTTTTGGTGTTAATCAAGTATGTTGACAAATTCATGCGTGAATGATACTGTTTTCACATTTTGAAGTGGTACAAAGAGAAGAGACTTTATAAGTATAATCCCATAATTTCTCATCATGCAGTTTATTAGTAAGAAGTTTTTTCACAAATAAAACTTTTGATATAAAAAGAAAGTTACCAGAATATTTTAATGAGACGCTTTTATTGTTCACATTTTTTATTAAATAGTTTAATCAGTCTTGATCAACTTTCAACGGGGTCTACGTTTATCACCCTTATATCATGAACCATAGAAAAAAGACATTTTGGTATTCCGGAATGAAATAAGGATGTTCCAAAAACAAAAAATGCTAGTTTGATCTTTACTCTGAGGTTACCGTAATTGGCGCGTATCACTATAATGATAACTATGACATCCTTATAGCTATGTTTGTGTACAAAAAATCAGTAACGTGTGGTTATATCACAGGTGATTAATGTGATGTCAATATATGTGCTAAAGTATAAATACTTTTTTTCGATCACGGCCATTCGAGCAATTCAAATATCCTGTAGCGTATGTGAATAGATGTGAAAGTTATGGGGCAAGTCAGACGACTCGAATGATACGGCATCCTAGTCTAGAAACATGTGTTTAAAGAAAAAGTATCTACAAAAAGTATCACAATGGCGACTCGGTACACAATTTTCGTACGACATCTCTTTTCATTAACATGCGTTTGATGGAACAATATCTACGAAATAATTTCACTGCCAATTTATAAATTATCCGGTCGCTGTATCTCTTATGTCCATACATACACATTTAAGCAAACTTATAAATCGCGTAAGTAATATTTCCTTCTATAATTCTCTGCACTTCTCCCTAGAAGACCTTGCACATGAAGCTTTTGTTGCAATGATTATTAATTTTATCCATATTGTATAAACTTCTTATACACATCATTTCACAAATTTAAATGACATGGCTAGTTAAAATGTCATGGCTAGTTTTGTAGGGAGAGATGAGATTCTTTCATGATGTACGTCTCTTACATCCACGATTACATTGAGTTTAGTAAATTGTTATGTTCTTTAAAAAACCAATCATTTTATTCAAGATCAATATTTAAATCTTATTTCGAGACTCATAGTTTTCATAAATTTAAAAGTGCAATATGGCGGACATTCTTTTAAGGATCAATCTTGTATATTTTATTGCAGATTTGAAGAACATATATAGTAAAATAATGTTTGATTGTGAAAAAATACTCAAAGAAAGATTTGTAAATGATATTGCTTATTGCGATTACCAAGGTTGATGAACTCAATATACTTACATCATACACTGAAGTTAAATCAACCGTATGAATTTAACATGATAAATCTAGATCACTATACAAAATTTTCTTTACAATTTATGATGAATAAACACAAACACATATATTTCAAAACAATCAATAATATAGCAAAATCACACTACTCAATCCCTCCAAAATAAATAATTCATCATTCAATGATAAACATTTTCAATCTAAATCACATACAATAATCATCAACCATGTTTTCTTTTAATATTTTGGACTGAAAATTTATAAATATTATCTATAATGAAACAATGCATGTATGATAAAATACTACATAATATAAATGTGTTTCACTTTGCTATTCTTCACTCGGTTCTTTGTAATATGGAGCGCATTCTGGCTATCAAAATATAGATTTATAGTTCTCTATGACAATTCCATTTTATTGATTAGCTTGTTCAACCAAATTGCTTCCTTTGTTGCCACAACATACTCAGGTTCTATAGATGATTCAAAAATATACTTTTAAATGTAGATTTCTAACTGATGCATTCAAGTACAATAGTGAAAACAAAATCAATTGTAAATTTTAGGTTATCCAGATCCCCCCATATTCTGCATCCACATAGCTCAGAAGTGACATGACATTGATTGATTTTGCATCAAACAAAAATCCATGTCAAGAAGAACCCTTTAAATACCTAAGCATACACTTTATCGCTTCTCAATGCATCTTTTCTAGATTTAACATATATATGCTCACCTTTCATACAAAAAATGCTAAATCTGGTCAAGTGTTCACCATCAAATATATGAGATTACCCATTGCACTCTCATATGAATCTTAGACATCCTGCCCTTTTTAGTAGGATATGTTCGACAAAGGGTAACATAAAGATTGAAATGAGAAGTCAAAGGAGTACTCATAGCTTCCCTACCTTTTGATCCTTATGAATATCCATATCTAAAATCTTCTTGACTGAACCCAAATCCTTCATGCTAAAAGTTGAATTCAATTGACCCTTCAGCTTAGTAACATTAGATTCATTCTCAGTCGCAATGAACATGTCATCAACTTACAAAATAAGAATAATAAGCCCAAAACTTGGACTATTTTTCTATTTCAAATACACACATGGATCATATACACTCATTATAAATCCTTGTGAGTATATGAAATCATTGAAATATTTGTTCCATTGCTTCAGTCTTTGTTTTAATCCATATAAGGATTTAATAATTGGCATACCATTTTCTCGTTTCCCTTCACCACAAAACCTTATGATTGTTGCATCCGCCACCATACATTTTTCGAATATAGTTGAATGTGCAAGTGCAAACATATCATGTCAATGATAGCTCTAAAACGAGAGCACGTGTTATAATTACACTTGCAGAGTCCAATGATTTATCAGTGGATGCAACAGTGTTCTACCCGATGGGATTTAATATTGTGCAAGTGCAAACATATCACGTCAATGATAGCTCTGTAACGAGAGCACATGTTGTAATTACACTTGCAGAGTCCCATGATTTATTGGTGGATGCAGTAGTGTTATATCCAATGGGATTTAGTATTGATTGTTGGGAGGAGACATTCTCTTATCGGCTAGATTGGCAATCTGGTGAGGGTCAATTACCGATACGATTCATTATCAATTCTAACCCTTTACTAAGTGGACGTTTGGCATATGTTGCAGCCTTTAGTATTTGTGTTACTTAGCCTGGTGATTTGTTGGAGGGAAATATGGATGCATATGACAATCCCTATTCAAATGATATTATTATCATGCCAAGTCTTAGTGGAGAAATGTCATCCACATTGAATGAATCACTATGTACTTCATGTATGCAGGTACTACAAATGACCGATCATATGATACATCAGACTTAGAGAGAGGCTTTTGCTCCGAAGATGGAGGAGATGAGATATCATTTTTAGATACAACGCCTATTGTGTGGTAGTATATAGAGGAGGGCATATGTGTATTGGATTTGTTTGGAGGAATAAGTATAGGTTTAGCTTATATTTTGCAATCTAGCATACGAGTATATCATTATTTGTATGTGGAGCGAGATGAGATAACAAGGTATGTTTCATTATGCCATGTGGCACAGTTTGTGCAACGATATTCAAATCTTCAACCATTGTCAACGGTTAAGGATTATCAACAAGCCTTGCTATCAGATGTTTTATTGATGGGCGTGCAAGATCTTATTCGACATGGCACCATATATTTGGTTATTGTTGGATGGCCATAAAAAAGACACACATTTGCTAATAATGGTCATGGGCTATAATAGTCACATTCAAGCATATTTTGGGAGATGTTACATGTATTACAATCTCTCCAGTCTCATCATATCTATTCACTAGCATATATTTGAGAATATTTTATTGTTGGGTGATCCACATGCACGAGTGCACATCAAGTGTGGTCATGGATTAGATAAGAATATGACCTTCTCCACATCGTCATGTGTCACGCTATGGACCTAAATTGTTTGACATGGATTGTGAGCCTTGGATATGATGAGCAAAGAATATATGCAAAAAATAAATTAAATAAAAAGATTTTTGATAATAATAATATTTTACATGTAAATACGTAATATTTAAAAATGTTTAAGTATATTCAATAGCCATATATCATACACAACAACTTCTATTAAATATGATAGGTCATATTGGATATGATAGTCTCAATCAATATTAGCCATTCAAATTCTATAATGTATCAAATTTTTTAAATGACTATATTATATTGAGAAATGTAAGGTTTAATTACTTGTCATACTATATTATGCTTAGTCAAGAATTCATCAAATTTAATTCATAAATATATAATTTTTTCATCAAATTTCAATTATTTAATAAACTCTCCATTTTTTCTCCACAAAAATCCTAAATTTCCTTAAAGATTACAAAAGTTGTTGATATTGTTTAGAAAAATACACCCATGTCATCTTAGAGTAATCATTAATAAAAAATAAAAAATACATCTTCAGCTCATTCTATTTCTAGATATATAAAAGTACAAGATTTATTGATCTCACATAGTTATGTAAAAAATAATACTTTACTTGCTTTTGAAGCTCACATGAAGAGCACAAAATGAGATTTTGATGATAGTTGAGTCTATGTATGCATATCACAAGACTTGATTTAGTTAATATTTTCAATTTTTGATAGTTCATTATTTTACTCTCTTGTGTCACATAACAATATTTGAATTTTATGCATTACTCTAACCATACACTATAATCTCTTACATGTATGTAACATTCATTTTGAACATAAATCATATCATAATTCCAAAAACTACTTTTATTATCTTTCAAGACACATACTTTAATATTAGTGAAATGAACTTTATCTCATTTTTCTACCACATAAACAATTAAAATTATATTTCTAATGATAATAAAAAAAACATTATATCTCATAATCTCACAATGTCTTGACATCAGCTCATGTTTGATGGATAATATATCTCCCATGTGTGTAATAAAATATTATATGTCATCTCATCTCATGTGAGTACCACACATTACTCGTTATTGGTGACACAAAGTTGAAACACTTTTCATTATTTTTCTTTAGATTCAAGGCTCTTGAATCAATTTACTGGTCAAAGTTAATATCATGGTGTGATATGTTAAGCTCGTGCGCCATAATCAAACTGGATTCTTTGTCGTTATCCACAGCCGTTTAGTTTTTTTTGAAGTAAAACTATAGATATGATATTACATAGAGATGACGTATCTTTTTACATTTTTTGGCTTGATGGTCTCTAATACCACACTAGTTACAAAAAAATCATTTTTTACCTTAGTGTTGATACTATATTATAAACTTAGGCTTCACCATAATTTCTTCAACCTCTTCCTAAAAAATAATTTTTCTCAAACTAATGTTGAGTTTGATTGTTGAACCACATGGAAACCATCAGTTCTAACTCTTTTGTACTATATATGCATGTTCTTGTTAATATGATAATATATGCTAGATTGAGAACCCAATCTTTATTCTTTGACTTGCTATCTATAGTTTATTCCCATAGATATTGTCCATGTCTCACAATAATGGTGTGGATACACACTCCAAGATATCATCAATCTTAGCTCCGTCACTCTCTGAAACCAAATCAGAGTCTTATGTGAACCTCAAAGGCCAAGGTTGGTACGCACTCCGCTATTGGTGTACCCAATGCTAACCTGAGCAGTCTTTCCCTGAAACCTCTAGAGAACTCCACTGTGATACCAATGTATTACCTCAGTAATCGTACAAAAATAGATCCCCAACTGAAACCAAAAACTGCAAGAGAAGGTACACGAGGTACCACAAGGGCAATCTTATACCTACCATCACCGCATGCACTCACCCGCACTTCAAGTCTGCAAATCCTATCTCGATGAGGAGAAACATGGATAGTCTGGCTCATCCACAAATCCATCCTCATTATCGGCAACACATATGATCACTAACTTTCTTAACAACAAAGTACATTTTTATTTGTACTTCTTACAATTTTATCAAAGTAACCAAAACTAACTTATATATAACTTTCTTTTTATAAATTTAATCTAGGTAGAAATCATAATTCCAAGTGAAAACAGATATATATAAACATATCATTGGTCCATTTAGAGCTTTTAAAAATCAACTCACCTTCAATTAACTTTTAAGTATCAAGTCAATTTTTCTCCCATATCTAAAGGTACTTACCAAATCAAACTAATCCAATAGTTGTCAAATCAAGTAAATTCAAGATAGCTATATCATGAAATATGACCATTGATTTTTACAAAAAAACAAAATAGTTATTCTCATACTTCATTATTCATTGTCAAAAACTATCAAAAAAAATTTGTCCAACTTAAACATAAATGTTTAAACATATCATGATCTAATTAAATTTAGTGATTATACTTACTCATAGATAAAATTATATTTTATGTATAATCATACTAAAATTTTTCATGTATAACCCTAGATTTTACATATCACTAATAAAGATAGTTTATTCAATATGATTATAATAGACAAATCATTTTTAATTTTTTCTTATATCTGATTTAAATGACCAATAATTTTTTGATATAAAGTATATTTTATTGATATTTTTATTTATATATTGTAATAATTATATATTCATTATTTAAGTAGATGTATCAAATAACTTAATTAACTCATTCCATGTCTTTTGTGGACTCTCGAGACTTTTAAAGTATCATATCATCAACTTCGATATAATTCCTCAAATAAAATAGATTTTTTGATATATAGTATTCATATTATCCAAACTCATTAATTATCTTATCTTGTTCATGTGACTTATACTCATTACGTAGTTTTCAATTATGTAGGTAATTATTACATTATCAATATGGACATGATGGTATATTACCTTGATTTTTGGCTGACTAAAAATTATTTCAAACCAAGTACAAGCTGAAAACCATGTTGAGGATAAACTAGTAGCTAAGAAACTTAGTTAGTTAGCAAAAGTATAAGTGATTTTGATTTTGATGATTGGAATTTGAGTTTCAATTTAAATGGTATATATATGAACTTGAATAGATCTTAGCAAAATTTGATATTTATATTCATATGATTGAATTTTAAATTTAAATAAATTTTATCAACATGTAAGACTCATGGTTGTACATATAGGATGAAATATGAGTATATCTAAATTGTGACTAAGACTATATTTGTCATGATTAGATTTAGCTAGTTATGGTTAAGTTGGAGAAAAATATAGAGTAGTTCCTAGTGTGGTAGATGAGAATAACTATTTTGTTGTTTAGTAGAAATCAAGTAATAGATTCCATCACATTGATATCTTGATTTTCCTTGACTTGGACTAATTTTCATTGGTTTGACTTGGTGAATACCCTTAAATCTAGAGCCAAGATTGACTTGGTACACTAAAGTCAATTGAAGTGTAGTTGGACTTTTAGAAGATCCAAGTGGACCAATTACATGTTGCAATGTACCCTTTTCATTGGGGTTTGTGATCTCTACCTCGATTAAATTTGATAAAAGAAAATTACATAGTGGTTACTTATAGTGAGCGTCAGCCGATGCGGGTGGGAAATCAGAAGTCATGTAGTACCCGCTTAAGTATTTGCTTTGGGAAGGGGGAAGACACTAGGGTAAAATTGTAAGTAGTATAAATAGAGAGGTTGAAAAGCACCTCTCAAGTTAGTGTTGGGAGAAGTTAGTTTTATGATCTTAGTTTTGGAGAGACATTGTTTTGGGAAGTTTGGTTTTTGGAGAAGTCATATTCGGGTCGGAGTCTTGATTCAATGAAGACTTTGATCATCAAAATATACATTCATTTTGAGTGATATCTTACTCTTTGTGAAAATTTGCATCATGGAGTTTGGAATTTGAGAGTTGATGTAAGAATGTGCATTAGATTCATGATAAACTTCTAAAAAATCATCGGAAGTAAACCAGATTGAGAGTCAACCATGAGGTCAAAAACTAGCAAGATATGATGTGATTAATTCAAGGATTCTAAACCATCAGATAAATTTAGGTATGACGATCATGATGCAAGCTCATGAGTTCATTATGTTATGATTGAAAGTTGAAAAATTTGTTCTCCATTTGTGTCATGAGTTCACAATGTTATGATTGACAATTGAAAATTTTATTCTCCACTTGTTTACTTGAAGCTCAACTGTTATGAGGCAAAAAGTGGAATTATCCACGTGAAACATAGGTAAAAAAATAAGAATCGCAGTTGGTAGGAAGACGGCTTTTATCCGCGATCTGGGATTCCGGGAGGAGTGACTCCATGTTTCCTTCCGCCGGAAGAAGACACAATGGAAAGTTCGGTAAGACGAAGAAGGGTGAAGCTAGGTGCCGCTGCCCGTTGCCTGCCTGCCTCCGTGTAGATCTCTGCACTCACTGAACTCAACCTCGAAAGCCTCGTTGTGCATTTCGCGAAGGCTCTAAGCGCGGGCCCCACCACGAGTGCGAATTCCCTTTGTTGTGGCCCCACGCAGCGCAGCTGTGGACAGCAGCGCTCGGGTCCGGCAGCAGCATCCGGCAAGTTACCGGAGAAAATTTATACCAGCAGACAAAATAATCGACGAAACCATTGAACTTCCGACATATTATCAGAAATTAACGATTGAAGTCTGCATCTACCTGAAAGTTTCCGAGCGGCAGGGAAATTCCACCCGATCACTTGTGGGCTGGGTTCGGATAATGCTCCGTCCCTGTCCGTGTCTGGTCGCCGCAGCAGGAGGAAACGCTTCGCAATTTTCTCACTCTTCCTTCGTTCGTTCGCTCGGAACAGCCATCATCTTATCCCGGCACACAGTCAGGAGTCAGTAGTGGAATCGTTCTTGGACGTCGTAAGTCGAGTCCAGGACTCCAGAGAACGCCCGCTTGCTCGCTTGTATTTGACTCTGCATTCTCGGGAAGAGTAGGAGGACGAAGGAAGGCAGCTGATTTGAGGAAACATGATTTCCACATCAATGGCGTCAATGAGCCTGAGCTCGGCCTCGGCGCTTGCCTCGCCCGTTCCGTGTGCCCGCCGCGGTGTGGCTGATGCTGGTCGCTCTTCACGACCGGTCGTCCGCTGTTCCGGTTAGTTTCTTGTTGCCTAGTGGAAAGTCTGATATGTCAATTGAGGGGGCGAATGGAAAAAATTGTTGAGATCATCAGTACGAGCAGTAATTGTGCGGGATGTAGCTCACTTTTATCGTGTTCTTGTAGATGTATGATCCTTCTTCGGTTGAGCAATTGAACGTGGACATGCAAATTTGATTCTTGTTACTTACATTGGAGCATGGCGGATCAATTAGCGTCTTAAATTCTTGAATTAGCGTCTCATAGAGTTCCAGTGACCGTCGTTTTCTGGTTGCTAGGTCGACCTCGTTGGTCTTGAAGAAAAACTGCTTCGCAGATTATTGCGTAGTTGGAATGAAATTTCCTCGTTGTCTATCGAGTGAGTCACTTTTATCCTTAGGCTTGTCCGTCCCTTTCTCCCTGTCAGCCTCTTGGCCAGCCTGACGGATTGGGGAGAGATTTCCCGTACGATTTTCTGACGTTTGGAGCTATAATACTGCTGTCAGGCACATTTTGCTGCCCTTCATTTGCTCAATCTTCTGTTTTCTTTTGTGTACAGCTACAAGAGAGACCGACGATGCCGAGAAGGCGCAACCTATGGAGACAATTAAGAGAGTAGCATGCGGACTTTGTGCTGCGCTTACGATTGCAACTGCTATGCCTTCCTTCGCTGCAAACTCAAACAATCAGGTAAATTTCTGTCAAAGGGTTTAGTGACTTCTCGTATCGTCTTAATACTGTAGCTTAGATACGTGAAATGAACATCAGGTTGTCGTCCGTTTTTTACAGGCGAGACTTCCCCCACTTTCTAGAGACCCTGACAGGTGCCAAAAAGCGTTCGTCGGAAACACTATTGGCCAGGCCAATGGAGTGGCCGATGTGCTCTTGGATCTTCGCTTCTGTGACTTCTCCAACGATTTGGTCAACTTGAAGGGCAAGACCCTCTCAGCTGCGCTCATGTCAGATGCAAAGTTTGATGGAGCAGACATGACCGAGGTGACCATGTCCAAAGCATATGCTGTTGGAGCCAGCTTCAAAGGTAGGAAAGTGCTGATTTTTCCCATCAGATTTTCGTGTCTGTGTCAGTTGTGGGATTCTTACATTGAAATGTCAATCTCTTATGATGCTCGACTCTGTTCTTAATTTGTGGAAAATGAAATCAGTGTCAGATACTCATTTTTGGATGATGCCAAACCTTCATGCAGGCACCACCTTCAAAAATGCCGTCTTGGACCGAGTTGTGTTTGACAAGGCAGACTTGCGAGGTACCCAATTCATTAACACGGTCCTGTCAGGAAGTACCTTCACCGACGCAAATCTAGCGGACGCTTCATTCGAGGATGCACTGATAGGCTATGTTGATATCCAAAAGCTTTGTAGAAACCCCACTCTTTCGCAAGATGCCAAGGAAATCCTGGCATGTAAATGATCCAGTGAAGTGTAATGGCCTTGCAGCAAGTGCTGAAATTCCAGGTAGTGCCCACAAGTATTTAATTCATGAACAGAAAATTCGTTAATTCGTTGAAAAATCTTTCTGATTCAGCTCTGGAAGTATATTACAAGGAGCCCTATTTCTGCCTCTCACTCTGTCATAGCGGCCTGTCTGACCTTCCGAAGAGATTGACTATTATTATGGATTGTGAGCTTATGAAATTCTCTGTACCCATGTCACCACCAATGCGGACGTCAAATCGGGGATGCCTGATGCCATCTTGTTGCGAAACACCCTACACTTAAATAACTCCCTCTCTTGTCGTTGGCTTGATGCTGAACTTCGAAGCCTGGCCTAGTTGTATATATGCAGATCTTTCGAGGAGACCACTTATTCTCCTCTCACAACTCTGATCTCTCTTCTCTTCTTCGTGAGCGTATCTCTCCTTCGTGAGCTGGACTTTCTCGAGTGCTGAGGTCGTGTTTGTGAACGACTGTTGAGACCGAAAGAAGACCGTAGAGGAAGTGTTGTCACAGTTTTCGTATAATAATGTAGGAAAATGTGTAGAGACCGAAAACGAGAAGTACGAAGAGCCGATGGCTAGAGTTCGCCTCCCACGGAAACAGACGTTACCCTAAGCCTTCAGTACCGTGTGGATAAGAAGAATCTCGCACGGTCTCGAACGAAACTAGCAATTCAGTGAGAATTCAGATGAGTACTGTAAATCTTCTGTAGCAAGCAGTATGCACTTTGTGTACTAAGACTTCAAGTTTCATCTTTTGAAGTTCAAACTCGTAAGTTAGTAACCAACGGGCTTACTATAGGATGATGTTGTTAAGCATCGAAAAAATAAATATCCGACTCAAACCAACCAATCAAAATATCACGAACATGGAAATATACTTGACTAAAATTGAAGTGTCGGAATTTGGTGTCAACTGTTGAGACTTTCACGATGGTTGGACCCTTCCATTTCTAGATAATTATCAAAGATGAGTGTGAGTAAGGGCTTCAACATATTCGCCCATGTATTATAAATCTATTTTGGGCATTCACTCATTTTCCTGTTACATGTTTTTTTTTTTCCTTGCTATGTGTGGTTATCTTCTTCAGGTTTTCTTATTATTAGCAAACTCAATAGCATGTATCATGAAAGTGTTCATTTCACATTTCACAAAATACGAAAGTCGTATGGCATACTAACTAGCCATTTTTAAGAAAATTATACAAATTAATATTATTGATATTTTATAGTAATAATATTAATTTGTATAATTTTTTTGTTGCAAAAAATAGCTTTTTGATTAAAATTTGCTATATTAATATCGTGGATACAAAATTTCTCAAATTGTTGGTTTTTTTTTTTAAGAATATGAAATTATCATAGTAGGTTTAAAAGTAAGAAAGAATGAAAAATACTCTTCTCTCATTTAAAAAAAATTTCGGGGCTTTTGATTAAATATCATATGATTACACAACCCAAATGTTTCATAAAAAGTTGGTGTGATATATGTTTCATATAGTTTATAAATGTTTTGGTGGATCTAAAATGTATTGAAGTGGAAAGTGTTCAAAGTCTAGAATATGAAAATCAAATCCTCTAATGTTATGTATTAAGACCTTTTCAAAAATATTTTCATATTGTTTATATAATATTGGAAATGTTGTATTCATTTGAAGCATTGATATGAGTACCACTTATGCTTTCATATGACAATCTACTGATCTTATATATCCACTTGAAACCTATAGCACATCTTGTCTTGCATAGATTATTGCTAGTTTCTTCACATTCTCAAAATTTGATGATTCATTCTCCTTAGTTATCTTGCTTATATGTGCATGATGTAGAGTCAAAGATCTTCATACATCAACCTCTTCACCATGTGTGATTTCCTTGTGACTTTTGAAGAACTCATATTTGTAATTGTGATGGAATGCTTGAGCATTATTATACCTACTCCAACTCCACTCTGCTGAGTAATAGATGTAATCTGCACTTTGTTGCACTTGACTTCTTAAAGAATTCACAACCTACATAATACTACATGAGAAAAACCAAATGAAATTGAACTTAGTTTTATAGGTGCAATCATTAGTTCCTCTTGAGGTTGGATTAAAGAGGAGTTTTATTTTATAAACCACATATTATCTTCATTGAACACAAAGTCTCTAGAGCGAAATATTTTTCTATTAATTGAATTTTATCATTAATATATTTTTGAATTAGTATGATACTTTACAAATATATATTTCTTGACTTATGATATAACTTGTTTTCTTCTCATGAAGGTTTTTCACATAACAAACATCACCAAAAACAAGTGATTCAATTGACATTAGTTTAAATTTCAATTCTTTGAATCATTTTTATTAATCAAACAACACTCAACAACTTCTGCCCAATGTGATCTAGACACAAAACTTTCATTCAACATCGCTCTTGCAAATTTTATAATAAATTGAGTTTTTTTTATGACTATTCATTTTGTTAAAGGTTTATGTTGTGAACATTATTTTGTTAATCCATGTTTAATCAGATTTTTCTATAATATCATTTCATTTAAACATGTATGTTGTTATTTCATCAAAATTCATTACTCTTATGATGCATTTCATATTCTATAACATAGACTTCAAAATTATTGAAATTAATATGATAACATTATTCTACAATGTTTATTCTTGAACCAAGAGTAGAGCTTTTGAAAATAACATAACATCTTTTACTACCATGCCATCAAATGAAATAATATTGACTGTAATATCATCCATGTGTGTGTAATGAGATATTGAGTGTCATCTATTTTGAACTTCATACTCATAAGATTTATGATTAATATAGATCCAAAATAATCTTTATTTGCTAGCATGTAATTTTAATTTCTTGAGTTAGTGTATTAATTGAGTGTAATTTGATATTCTTGATCAATGTACCAATCATAGTTGATATCATGATCTATCATGTTCAGTTTATCCATTTTTATCCAAATAGATTTTATGTCTTTATCCATAGTTGCATGGTTGATTCCAAAAAAAGCTCCTAGCATAACGTCATTCTTCTTCATGTTTTCACTTCTTAAATAAATATCCTCTGATGTTACTGTAGCGACAAGAATCATTTTTATATTTTAGTATTGATATTTTATCAATATTTTTGAATTTGTGATTGCATCATAACTTTATTTATTTTTTTACTTGTAGAGAAATAGTTTTGATAAGTTTATGTTGAGTTTAATTGTTGGAGTGACTTGCATAACCATCTTGACATGATCACATGTTTCTATTTATACTTATGTGATCTCATCTTTACTTAGGCTTGTAACATAAGCATATTCTTGCTAATTATTGTAAGATATACTTGCATACAAGCATATATTTTACTTTCCATTCAAAAAAATTTAATATTCAATATTTAAAATTTTCAAGAATTATAAAAATCAAAGCCTAGTTGTTATGACACTAATCTTCTTACTTATTTTATATTTATGATTGTTTTAAAATTCAAGGATTATAACAATCAAAGTTTAAAAATCATTGTACTAATTTTTTTTTATTCAATGTGATCATGATAAATACATTATTTTATAATTAAGTTTTGCTAAGATGTTATTTTACTAATTAATAATTTGTTTGATCTACAATACATACTTATTGAAACTATGTCAATTTTGCTTGATAAAATTTAATTTTTATGAAATTTTTTTTTTCTAATCTTGAACCTTTTTTTTTTCATTGCTTTCTAGTACAAACATGTTCTCATAATATGATGTGTATTTCCAAACTCCTTACATACAAACATTGTAAATCAACAACTCTACTTGCTCTACTTAAAATATCACAAAATTTGACATGAATTGAGTTGAAATTATTATAAATAAATAAATAAATAAAAATAAAAAATACTTAAATTTATTTTTATTTTTTAAAATTATGATTATATTTTGATTTAAATAAATTAAATATAAAATTTTAAATTTCTTTCACAAACTAAAACTGTAAAAAAAATATTTTATGTTGCATTTATCTATCATTGTAAGAATTTTTCTTAAGAATTATTCCTCTCATACATGCAATAGACTTACAATCTCATTATTGAGCACTTCAAATTAGATATAAAATAAGAGGAGATAAAAACATAAAATGAAAGTTAAAAATTTTATATATATATACAAATATCACAAAAGTGATAAATATTTTAGCATGCTTATTTGTCATATTGACATGTGAATATTCAACTAACTAACTCTAGCTAACTATAGGTATATACATCAAATAAATAAAAAATATGATATATCAATAAACTATTAATCCTAATTTGAACTACTCAATTGGACTTTTGAGGCTTATTAGTCAGTTTTACTTCAAGGAAAATTCACCTTGATGTGATAAAAGAAGTTTGTAGATTTATGAAGCATTTAATTCCTTTTAAAGTTCAAATTAATTAAATTTATATTTAAATATATATGGTTATATCAATCTATTTTAGATAGATTCTTCACATGATATGACGTGTGAATTACATCATCATGTGTTTATCAAGCTTAAACATGCAGTTTTGTAAGTCTATATAGTCTATAATAAATGTGTCAATCTACATATTTTTGATGAAGAGGAGGAGCAAATGCAACACATGAGGATGCATGGTTGAAGCATCTACCAGCTAATATGGGTTGATCATAATCTATATTAATTATTTTTTACAATGATAACATATATAACATCATGATGGCAAGTGTTTATGTGTTTTATATAAATACTTAATACATAGAGGAGCATTATTGCTCTATATATGTGAAAAAAAATTTTAAGTTAAGAAAAATTATATATATGTACTCATTGATCAAATTATTGATGTTTTTACAAAATATTTATCTTATTTTAAGTTTAAGTTAATAGATTATAATGGACAAAAGAGAAATAAAAATCACTAACTCGTCCATGGGATCACGTGCCAAGTGATTGAGCGGCAAGTGAAAAGCATGTCTAGACTTATCATGGAGTGCATGAGGGAGACTATGCAATAAACATGGACATAGAAACCTAATCTTGAAAAGCCCTAGAATAGAACTTGCATGGGATGCTAACCACTTTCATGATCTGATTTGCATACCCGGAACCATGATGATCCAAGGAATCAATGTAGTCTACGTGTTCCCCAAAGTGACAAATGTCAATGTGATCATCCTCCTCACATGCGCATACCAAGTGGTCCATTCACAATCTTTGTGCATCTTTCCCACATAGGTCTTTACCCCTTGCGAGGTAAAGAGACAATGAAACACTAGACATGATGTATCACGTATCGCTTTGGGCGATCCTATGAGGGGAAGTGAAGCTATAGCTAGCACACATAGAACGATACGGACACAATGCACTCCATCATGTATCTCCTCTTACATGCAAAACCACAACCCCTTACACTCCACCTCACATGGTAAAATGCTAACTATGGAAGCCATAAAATATAAAAATATTTATAACTTTTTATTCTGATCTCCATAATTTTCCAACAAGTTTTCAATAAAACCAATGCAGTAAAAGAAAGAGATTAGAACAAAAAAGACCAAAATCATATGTCCGATTTGAAAAAAATCACTCAAAATCCTAAAAATAATAAAATTATTAATATCTATCTATACCATTATTCACAGTGTTCAATTTAGATATAAATGGAACCCAAATTGAAAATGGAAGAGAATTGTCTATTCACTCTCCATGTTTGGCAAAGTATAACACTACAATATATGAAAAAATGATCCCAACCTCCTAACATACTCTACTCTCTCCTTTCATGGAGTACACCATGAAGGTAGTCAATATCTTTGTGATGTAGTCAAACCATACTGGATGTTGATATATGAAAGGTTGATTCGAGCACTTACAAACCGCCATCTGTATGTCAGATTCCATTTGATTTCGCTATAGAGAAAAGTAATAATACGCAGTCAGTCTCCATGTGTCGTGAGTTCGCCAATGTGAACCGGATGTCAAGAGTAACAAGACATGACAAGTGATCCATGGGTTTATGAGCTTTTGTACTTTAAAAATTAAATGAAGTATTCTACGCATGGAGAGAAATGCTTTTGTTCCCTTTCACATGTTCAATCATGGAGACACAATATAATAACAAAAGGGATGGGAAGACCCCATCAAATCGTACAAGGATGGAACCAAACCGGTAACAGGGGACTAGGCCCCAATAGCATCACATTGAGAAATATGTCATACATCACCTAAGATATCCAAACTATCTAGGTCAAATGGTCTACAAACAACAGAGCATTCAAAGAAGAATCACTTAACGTGATTGCTCTCCTATGGATTGCACAAGCTAGTGCTCTCTGTAGAGCAATGGAAACACGTTGCCTAAAATAGGCAATACAATAAGCTAAAGAGAGTGATACCCCATGTCGCCTAGTATGGTAGGCTCTCGTACACTCCCTCACGAACATGTCAAAGTCGGTGTACATGGCTCTATATAACTCCAAAGCTAGAGGAACAAAGAGGTGACCTCTCTTCATACCTCTATACTTGAGACCTTGGCTGCTGCCGCTCCACTCGCCGTCTATACTGGAGGATGGGTGATCATCCCCTATAAACTGTGTCTCTAGTAGGATCAATAAACACCACATCTGCCACACTGACCTGGTCCTCCTGAACCAAGTACAAGTCTGTCCTAACCCTAGTCGATTGCAAGGCATACCAACGCTCTCTCCATGTGAGGTATCCACCCTCTCGTGCCATAGCAAATACCACATCCCTAATGGCATCATGGGTAGCTATCATATGCCCTCCAAATGGACAACGAGTCATATGAACACCTGCTGCATTCAAAGTGATACCACACTCACATGTGAGCAATGAAGATGTAGATGGATGGACCAAGCCAAGATGAAACCTCATCGATGTGGAGAAAGTAGATAGATTGAATGGTATATTCTCTACTTTGTTCCAAGCTATTCCAGCTAGCTTGTTATCACAATTGACTATTGGTAGTGGTCATTAAGTTGATGTATATCAAAATCAACTTTGCAGATATTGTTAATAAATTGAATATAAATAGTGTCTACTAGCCATATTTATCTTTTTTATATATACAACATAATTCACTAAAAACTTTTAACATCTTTATCATTGGTATACCATTTGAATTTTTAATTTAGGATTTTGTTGTCTACCTGTTTTTAAATTTTGATTTTATCATAATGTATTAGAATGAGAGTCTAGATGTTTTAAATTTTTTATTCAATTATAATTTACTTTTTATTAATATTAATATTTAAAAAAATTAGATTTCAAAAATTGATTTATTTTTAATTAAATGTAAATTGTATAATAAAATAATAGAAATAATATAATTAATCATAAATAGACGATCTGACAATTAATCATAACTATCCTAAATATTAACATGAGGTTTTCACATGAAAATTTTGGATGATAAGTCTATAGTGTCATCATCTAAAATAAAATTAATATTTTACTATTATATATTTTCATTAAAATAATTTGAAATTTTTTATTACATATAACTGATTAATTTTTAAAAATAAGATGTTATCTTTCAATTAGAATAAAAAAGTTATGTCATAAAATTTATAGGTTACCACATAGATTGATTGATCTGTCTTAACATATGAAATAAAATTATTCAAAATATTATTAATCAAGTTAAAAAACTTATATCTTTTTAATTATTTAAAAAAATTATTTAAAACTATTGTTTCATAATTAATATTATAAAATATTAAATAAGACTAAATGTTAAACATGATGGCATATTAAAAAATATTGAAGTGATTTTTGTTGATATTTTTTTTATATATAATTATTATTTATGATACACATCTTGGTGATTTACAACATAGATTATTTAAATTTTTTCACTTTTATATTTGATTTATAATTTTAAAATTCAAATGTTGAGAATTTCTTCCCTTAATTCTAATCAAAATATCAACCATGAATTTTTAAGATATATCTTGTGAATATATATAAATTCAATTTATAATATGATATAATTAGAGTGAAAATTGTGAGAAAATTTTGTTGGACTGCTAGAAAAAAACTCTACAAGTGTAAAAAAATCAAGAGAGAAACTACAGTTATTGAAATTTGAAATCTTCAAAATAATAGCAATTTAAGAATTTTAAAAAATATTTTTGAATAATTTAAGGATATTTATGTTATATTTTACTGTCATGCAATAATTTCAAGTCAATGCATGTCAAAATTTTTAACATTTTGAACAAAAAAATCAATGTTGTGTGATAATCTTGATGCTCATATAGATATGCTATTTTGCTATATCATGTTTTTTTATAATAAGTAATTATTAAATAATATAATTTAAAATATTTAAAAATTATTTTGACATGTTGTATCATATATAGTTATTTGATGCTCTTGAACTTAAAATGCCCTATGATATTTGATACAAAAAATTCAATTACGGAGGAGACATATATAAATTTAACTATACATCATACGAATTTTATGTCATATATGTTTTTGAAGTGAAATCTATTTGGAAAATTTTTAATGAAATAAATGATCAAAGCAACATAACATGTGTTACACAAAGAATTAACAAAAAATAACAAAATCTATGTCAAACCAACACTTTTTAACTTAAAATTTATTAACAAGTAAATTCTCAAAATTATCCAAAACTTTAAAATTTTAGTTCTTATATAAGCATATACGTTTGAATCTCATGTAACGTGGTTCATGTTATTTTGAGGCTAATCCACTAGTGAAACACTCCTCATTATTACTTTACTCAATTTAATCAATTTACAAAAATCATTCAATCAATTTACAGTTAATGTGATCTCAAAAGGCATCCTCTAAATTTTATGGCAGTGGCTTTGGAGTTATATGGAGCTAGACACCTATATACATGTGGTGAGACAATGCGCAAGAGCCTACCATAATATGAAGCAAGGTTATCAATCTCTTTAGCTTATTGTAGTCTATTTTAGTCAATATGTTTCCATTGCTCTATATATAGCTCTAGTTGGTGCAATCCATAGAAGAGCAATCACTTTAGTTGATGCTTCTTCACATGCTTTGTTGTATGTAGACCTTTTGACTTAGATAGTCCGGATATCTTAGGTGCAGTATGACATATTTTTCATTATGATACTATTGAGTCCTTGCTATGGAGGGAATGAGTGTGTGCAAGTGAGTAAATGAATGAATGAGCGACGAAGGGAAGACCTTGTGGAGACTTGTTCTTTGCTGCTGCTACTGTCACGTTGTTGTATCTTCTGCTGCTTCTTCTTCCATTTTGATGTTCTTTTTGTTCTTCGCCTTCTACTTCCATTCATGTTGCGCCTCCTTCCATCCCGAAGAAATGATTGAGGGCAAGAAGTGGGGGTTTGGTTTCATCTATCTATGACTTGATGGTGTCTTCCCATCTTTTTTTTTTATTTTACTTTGTACTTTAACTTAAAAATATATATATGTTATGACTATATACCATTCCCATAACATTTTTATTCCTTATTTTCTTTAAAAAAATATTTTTTTTTTCAAGTTTGAAATATAATTGGAAGAATTTGATTTATTTATTTATCGATAGATTTTTTTATACATTTTTTCAATTCAAACTTATAAAATACATGGGTCCATGGAATATGTTTATTTTAAAGTTCCATCTTGAAAAACCATAATGTTGTCATGTGTTAAAAGTGAAATTCATAAGGAGAGCACTTCATCCAAAACCTTATGTGGGAGGTTTAAATTTCCTCTACGAATCACTATTTATGCAAAAATCATCGAATTTACTTTTCTTGCATAAATGCGAACATAATTTTGCAACATAACGTGAAAGCGGAGGTGAATATGTAATGAGAGAATAAAAAAGAATGAATATAATATAATAATTCTAGTGATGATAAGATCACTTTAGTGTTCATAGTATAGTCCATTTTGTGATTACATGATGTAGATTTTGTAGTTTGTTCTTATGATTTAGTCTAATTTGAAAAATCAAAATGTTACTTTATATTCAAACTATGATTTCTTCATTATTAATAAAAATTAATGAGAATGAGAAAAGATCTAATATTGATTTAATGATTCATTTCAATAAATATTGTTAAGATTTTAACAAAAATGTATGTAGTAATTTAAATGAAAAAATATGATTTTTGAAATAATCAAAAATTATTTCTATGAAATTAAATTTTATATCTTAGATAAAAAAATTATAAAAGAATTTCTAAATTCTTTGAAATTTAGCATTCAATTATAAAATATCAAATTTATTCATATAAAATCATTAAATAGCCTTTTAGAGAAGCACAAATTTGGTATATTATTTTTTAAAAAAAATATATAAAATAAATATAATTTTCATATTGATATAAATTTAAAACATAAATATTTTAATTTTGGTCATTATATATTAAATATTTAGGAAAAAAAATCATGCTAAAAAAAAAAAATATTGACATCATTTTATTTTCATTAATTTTATTATAATGTAATAAATCAAATTAAAAAATAAATATAAAGCTTTTATAATAATAATTTTATTAAAATATAAGTAAACATCTCATTATTAATAACATGTAATTTTTTTTGGGTAAAAATCAACTTCATCTATTTGATCTAAATTCATATGCATTTTGGAGTTTCAATATTCATTAATTTGTTTCAATATTATAAAATATTTTTAATTTTATAAAATAATAATTAATTTCAAATTTTAATTAATTAATTAATTAATTAAAATATTATTTTATATTTTATATTTTTTATTTTTTAAATATTCAAATTAAAAAAATATTTACATAAATTTAAAATATTACTAAATTATATTTTCAAATATTTTGTAATTGTGAAATTTTTTTGAAACTTAAAATTATATCATTCCAAAAAATTGTATGAAAGTATGAAAATTTTAATCTTTGATAAAAACTAAAATAATTGAAAATTAATTCTTTTAAAAATTTAATTTTGAATAAAAAATGATAATTAAAAAAATAAAAAAATAAAAATCTATCGCTTTTAAAATATTATTTTTTGATATTATAATTTTTATTATATTATATCTATAATTCAAATTTGAAATTCAAAATTTTATATATTAAAATTTATAAAATTAAAAATAATATTATATATATTTTCTCGAAATTTTAATAATTTATTTTAATTTTTCAAAATAAATTATTTTTTACTAAAATATATCATATTAAATAATTTTTTATTCTTATATTTATTTTAGATAAATATTTATAATAAAATGTGATTATATATTTTTATTTGGTTTATTTATATTTGATCCATATGATTCAAAATATTTATTAAAATTTTTTATTAATAAAAAATATATCATTTTACACAAATAATTTTATAATATATTATTTTAAAAATATTTTCCTATAAATATTAAGTTCAAAATAAAAAACTATTTTATATATTAATTTATTTCCATATGAATATAATTTTTATTTATTGATTGTAAAAAGTAATTTTTATTTTGTGATGAAAACTTGAAATTATTCTTGTTGCACAAAAATCATTTTGTTTGACTAGAATAATTATGTTCAATCTAAAGTAGATCACAATATGTTCAATTTTCAAATCATACCTAATTTCATTATTAACATGATTATATAATCTACTTAATAATAATAATAATCACAAATTTTGATACCAGTTGTAATTTTAGTCATGTATATGATTAGAGATTATGATAGGTCTATAATTATGAAACTCAATGATTTATGTTTCACCATATTTAAACCTTTAAAAATGCAAAATAGATGAATTCACACACCTACAACGCATCAAATTACTAATGGTTTGATAAAATGACAAATATTATTATGAGCACACTAATTATTTACATATCACTCAAAATTACAGTCAAACTAACACACTAATTGTTGATAAAATGTCTCAAATAATTAAATTAAAATCAATGTCGAATTAATCATCTATAATTAATCCACATGTGAGTTAAATTACATTTTAATTTTTACTAACTAAAGATAATTACACTATTTTGATTATTATAAAAACACAAAATTTTACATATGTGATGATAGTAGCTAATATATTGTAAACTATATAAAAGTATGAATACTTTTTTATTGTGTTTTCAATTCTTATCAGATTTAAGTCCTTGAATCATTTTATCGTTTATATTTTGCTAGATTTATATCTTATGAAATTGAGTTTTTTTTCACTATATGCACACACAAGTCCTCATATAGATCACATGCATTCTTTTATTTTATACCATTAGATTTTGATAATGAATTTTGACCAACATGATGTTCAATGCATGAAAAAAAAATATATACATACATAAGTTTGATTTTTCATACATTCACATAAAAAAATTTTGGACATTTGATTTATCAAATATGATGTGTAAAATAATTTTAAAATATCAATCTTATGATCAATGTGAATCATAAACTACAACATAATAATTGTGTTATGTTGTAGTTCTATGTTTTTGGTAATATTTATTGTAGATGGATAAAATCAGATGTAAAAATTATTATATAACTATCTATATTTTTTTAATGCATCCATCAAATTTTTTTCAATTTATTCAATTGTAAAATTTTATATAATTGCTTGTAAACTATTATCTTTTAATGCTTAAATTACAAATTTTTAATAGATTTTTTATTTTTGATAATTGCATATGGTAGTACAAATCAAACCATCAAATCAAATTTTTTTAAAATATTGATTGATTAATTAATTAATTATAGTAAGTTTAATTATGTATATAAATTTAATTAAGTATTTTTAATTAAAATAATATTATTTCATATTAAAATTTTATTTTAATATATTAATAAAAATATTTGAATATAATTTTATATATTTATAAATATATTAAATTAAAATTTTAATATTTTTTAATATGATATAAAAATTTTAAGTTATAAATTTAATCAAGAAATAATTTTTTTTAAATGATAAATATTTTAATCATTTATTGTGAAAAACATGATAGTTGATTTGCATTTATATGTTTTAATTCATCACAAGCAACATAATTATTTTATATGATAACTAAAAAATTTATGAATATCTTTTCAACTGTTTGATGCAAATCAATATGCAATTTTTCATCATTTGCATCACAATTTTGAAGTCAATGTTTTTTCAGATTGTTAACTTAGACAAGTCATGATTTTTCACAACTTGTAATATCCATACAATATGAACTAATCATTGTGAGTCGTTAAGTTGTTATTTGACTAAGATGATATGATTTTGATTCATAATAAAATAAAAATTTATATAATTTATATATTTCAAGCATATAATGTATGATTATTTGTTTGTAGATTTTATATTCTATCAACAAATTTATAGTTCATTTATGAAAAGTTTCAATAAGGCGCTGTTAAGATAGGTCATTTTATGATGAGCATGTAAGAGTTTTAGATTGAACAAGTATAGAAGTTATTGTTTTGCATATCAAATGAGGTTTACACTTTCAATATATGACTTTGTGAATTGGAGGAGGTGTAGTCATAAGAATGGAAGAATCACATTCAACAATATATACTGAAATGCATGTTATCATATGCAAAATATAAATATTGAATAACATCACAAGTAAACACATAGGTAAGAATGTTATATGAGCAAAAGATAGGTTGCAAGTTCAATGGATTGTCAAATTGTTGAATGAAGGTTGTTGCATCATGAGAGTTTAACATAACACAGGGTTGTGTTCATTTGGTTGTTGGTCATTAGCACTAGAGGATAGAATTCAATTAAGCTAAAAGTTAATGCTTATACTCTTCATTTTCTTTTGAAATAGAATTTCCTTAGTAGAGTATAATTTTATGAACATGTATTTAGAAAGTTAACTCCACTAGAGTTTACTAACCTATCTTATTTCTAGGTTTTCTCTTATTTGTATGTTTTACAACTATTGAGGATGTTTTTGTATCATATTGAGTGGTTCACATTCATTTTCATTCAATCTACCCATGAAAAAGTGTGCAAATGTTTCTCCATGTTGAGTTGGAGTGGTTACACTAGATTTCTAGTTGGATGATGATGAATACTTTTGTGTCCAATGGAGCACTCAATAAAGTTTCAATTGTACTTCGTAAATCATAAGGGTTGTAAACATTAGTAATGAAAAAATTGCTATCATTATTTAATTAGATATGTTGTATATCAAGGTGAGATAATAAATCTCATATAGTAGACACAATGTTAGGAGAAATATACTTCTTGACATAAGGAAGCAGTCTCAAAGTGGGTCGTAGAAACTTGAGTTGGAGGAATACATGTGCCAACGTCGTGTTGCATAGGAGCAGTATTTGGCACACATGGCTCATGTAATTGCGGAATCGTTCTCAATAATATGCCATGGATACTATTGAGAACAGTGTGCAGATCTAGGACAGTTGAGTAAAAAAGTGGTGAGTTTACTCTTTATTAATGAAACCGACTTTACCATTTTGATATGCGAAATTATCCAAATGTTCATTATGTTGGTGGAATAACCTTTGTTTTTTACTTCGGAGGTGGGCAGGTCAATCCTAGCCGCATTTGATGACGTTAAAGGTAGCTTGGTTGTTTACACACTATTTTGGGCCTCCATTTCGGCCCAAGGCTAAAACCCAAACACCAAGAAGCTTTCAAATGACCATCAAATAACAAGTAAGGTGGCTTAATTGACAAGAACTGACACACGTATCACAAAATGTTTCACGCTCGAAACTTTGGAGTCGATACACATCCAAGAGTCCGAGGGTTTAACCCTAATTATGTTGATTACAAATTACATGAAAGGAGCCCGAAAATCTCGGGAAAGAACCATCGCAACATCTACCACACCCTAGCCATCTTATATAAGGATCTAAAGTCTTGCAAAGAGCCTATGGATGAAAAATTCCTTTTCGCAAAAGGTCTACTGGAGCTGTATAAACTCGTCACAACGTATTGAATTCCCTTTACAAAATGGGCAGAAGAACATCAGCTTTCAGTGTTCCCAACGACTCGAAGTTTCAAACAAAAAAACGGTGTTTCGAAGACTTAATTCACGTGTCAAAGAGAATGCAGATTAAGTGACCACATCAATGAGCTATATATCCATTCGTCCGTAACCATCTCTCGCTCTACTTAGTGCGGTTACACTCACAACCCTCACCCTGAAGATCACAGCCTCTGTCTCGAACATAGTCCAACATCTTCCCTACAAATGCACGAGTCGCGCCACTTGATAATCGACTTTGCTTAACGACCTGTTAACGCGATGCATGTTGATTGGTATTGCTCAGTGAAGCAATAACGGTGGAACGGGCAGGTCCTACACAATTTTCGCAATCATTGCCAACTCACATGTCAGACGGATGAACGTATCACGCATGGCATCATTTTTTATGAAGAAGAACGTCGTAATATCCGCTGCGAATGTTTAAGTGCCCCAATCTGTTCATTCGCATTCCCAAGTGTTCTCATTTGCTCAGATGTTAACGTTTTCCATCGTCTCTGACCAGCTGAACCCCCAGTATAGTCGGGTGCCTGCAACTGCTCAAACATCACCAGGGTGTCGTCTTCTGCCAAAGTCTGTCTACCCATCTGTACAATTGACCGCCGTGCGTGCCGAGGTGACTGCGACGATCCTTCTCCGCGGTAGTGGAAGATCTGCATCTGTCCTGAATCGGGTCGGTCGCCAGAAAAGTTCGGATTTGATTGTGACAAACCACTGCAACTCAGCACGACAACCCCACTGAGAATATTGGAAGAGCTAACAACGCTCTCTGTACACTTCCTCACTCTCGATAAAAAATGGTAATATATATATTTAGTATAAATTAACGGGAGGCTGATCTACTAAATGAAAAGTGGGGTATACAGTTGGTGCCGAGATATGTCAAAGGTAGTTAACAATTTGCATGGACACGTTCTCTCCTTCCCGTGGCCTCCAAAACCGTGTATGAAGCTTGATCGAAAACCTCCAGCATTAATATGCACATTCTTGTTGAATATTTCCTCCCAAAAATTTCAAAACCTATTCTCCGGTTGAGACCTTCATTACTTGATTCTATTGACTAGAATTCCCTGCCTACTTAACATTCAAGCTGACTAACTTTCAAAAATCTGTGATCATTTTACAACGAACATCACTCTGCCCTACTCTACTCTAGGCTCGTGGGACAGTTCAGTACATTTACTTTGCCCAGGCCACAGAATCTATCTCATCCCTGGCGTTTTTATACAATTCAAGCCTCTTGCCGCAAGCTAGTCTTCTTTCCATTGTTGCTGGGTCTTCGTCCAATAAGACGCTCAGTTGTTTTGCCTGTTCAAGTTCCGGTAAACAATGCAGAAGCACGTCAATGAACCTTTGACGATGACATCTACTTGAGAGAAGTCCTACCAACTCTTTCTTCCAATCTTGATCAAAGGACTACCTGATTAAGGTACTGGTTGTGAACACTTGAGACACGGTAGAACAACTCCCGAAATAAACGAACTACTTTTAGGTATCATGTGAAAGCGAGTGCTTTAGGGATGAAAGAAAGCTATTGTAGTGTACCTCTTTCTTGCCGATATTTGTATAGAAAGTGTCCAAGAGTGAACGCTTGGCTTCTCTGACTTGACAGTGTACTGCGGCTTTGGGTATTGAATTTCGAAGTATGTCCATCACCATTCCCACGTATGCTGAGACGTTGGAGCCTGAGTACGAAACCACCCGGCAGCGAGAGAATCAGAAATAGACGTTGCAGTAAAGTTTTAAGTTTTTTATAGAAAATCAGGTATGCAACCTACAAAACATCCAGGAACTAACATGCACGATCTCAACTGCCATACCTATGCGTCGAAGGTGCGCGTCGGTGTAGCGATCCATGCTAGCAGCTCCTGCATTCCCACCTTTCTCCATTTCTTGAGGCAGTTTCCTGAAGAAATCTACCGTGAGATAACTAGCCTCCATCTCCACCAATTTAAGAGCGGTCTTCCTACTCTCTTCTCTATAAGCCTCTAGCGCTTTGGTTGCTGCCGCAGCTAGTTCTGCTTGTAATGTAGGGAAGCGCTTCAACTCCTGCACGTGGCCACTTCCAGTCAGTAAAAAAATCAACCATATCTAAATTAACACATGACAAAAAAGAAACCCATTAGTGAAAAAGAAAATTTGAAACTTCACCTGAGTTTCGCTGACGGACTTACGAACTAAGTCTCTGAGAATGAAATGGACCTACAAACAGTCACAAACCCACGCGATGTTGATGAGATTATGCGGGAAAAATGTATGGAGTTACCGACTTCCCAAAAATTACCCTCGCAAAGACAAATTGAGCTTCAACCACTAACTACCAGTCAATTCACCCAGCGCTTGTCACGATTGTGAAATAAAATGATAGATTTAGTACCGCATCAACAACTGCCTCGGCGGGTCCTTTGAAATAGGCGATGGAGCTTTCAATCAAACGCCGGTAACCCTGCTCAGGAGCTATCAAATGTGGTTGGTAACCATCGGCCTCTGTGACAACTTTTCTCACATTTTGCATGGACAAGTGCTTGTCAAATGGCAACTTTTTCAAGGCAGCAGGTAACTGATTGTCAAACACACCATAAATACGTTCACCTCCAGGTCGCCTGCCACCACAAACGAAATCAAGTTACGCGTTTGTTGCCTCAACCTACCCTCCCGAACATGCATCAGTCACCTTGCGAAGCGTTTGCAATACCAACGGTATATTCAGAAATAAGACCGTTAAGCCCGAAACTACGAACTAAAATCCTCAACGTAAGGGCAACGGTCGTACCCTCCATCAAGATGATCCTTAAACACATGGTCGAAGGCTCTGCAGAGTTCTAATATGGTGTAGAGCTGGACCTGCACGGAAACAGATGTCCATCACAAGTACTTAGCAGTCAACGGGCATTCATATTTGAACAGAGCTCACCTAGGACCCACCCTGCTTTCGAAGTGTTGAAATTAGTATGAGCAACAAGAAAAGGAATCTTATCAAACAAACCACTTACTCCGGCGTCCACAGCGATTGGTTTTCCGAGATGACTCATTTCTCCTTCCAACTCGTCGATGGTTTTGTTGATAAGGGCCAGTATACTGGGGATACGGGACTTGATCACAGCTTCTAGATGCTGCAAATTTATTCAATTCATCAGCTTAGTACTAGTAACGTGGACAGATCAAGATGCACAAAGGGCTAGGGAAATCTGAGGAAACAAATCCTTATTTAAAAACATAATAATCATCTATCTGGGACTTCAAGAAGCAAGTAGTGCTCTGCACATCACCAACATATACCAAGTAAGAACACAAAGCACATATTCTTGGTAAATGGGTCCAAAGGGGGTTACGTGTAACAAATTCACCTTCGAAAGCATCTTTGCAAGGTATTCGGATCCCATTTTGCCTGCCAAATGTCCATAGTCTTGACTGCTCTGGAAATACTCTCGTTCCCTTCGCCGAGCAGCTATCATGTCGACGTTCTTATTTATGTCAGCTTGAGAACGATTCACAACTCCAATCCAGGGGTGCTGAAGCCTGTATGAGCGTCCTTCCAAAACCTGTTAAAGGTAAAAATTAGAATCAAGGATATTCTAAACGAAGATTGCTTTCTGTATCCAGCTGAAAAAATTGATGATTTTCTCATCGTCGAAGAGATTTTTTTCCAGCTTGACTTCTACTCATAGACCCAGCTCAGCATAAAAACAGCTGGATTTCAACAAAAGTGGAGAGACTCGAGGTTCAAAGTACTTCGTCTGAAGTAACCCAGTGTAGCATCGAAATGGAAGGCAAACAAAAAGTGACTCACATCCAACGCGTTGGTCCCCCTATCCATCAGATCTAACTTCGTAAGGACTCCCCACGTTCGTTCACCTGAATCAACGGTACCACAAGCATATAAAATGTTATGAAGACAATCCACCTACGGTAAGAACTACCTGCAATTTGAAATTACTTCCTTTCTACAGCCTCTACCGTATGTAATCTGAGCAATCTTATAGGGTAGGTGATCGACGGTCGGAGGTCTGAAAGACGCGTTTGATTTTGATTGAAGTTAAACACACCGCCGAGGGGCCAACTAAGAAAGAGCAGACATGCTAATCAAGACAGGTAAATGTAGGTTCTTACTACTATATACGTAAATTACCAACAGTTCATCATGAAACTTCATGAGAAAATAAAATGCTGAAGAGGTGGTTTCGACGAATTGAGGTACGTTATGACCCAAAAGAACGTACTTACATGGGCCCTATAGTATGTTGCCGTTAGGACAGTTACCACTGCGAGGAGAACCTACAGACTTATCAAATGGTACAACTATCTCAGTTATCAGGCATCTCGGATGCATACAGGCCAGGAGCGGGGTTTCAGTTTGTAGATTTGTCCAAAGAAATAAAAAGGCATATAAGGAACTTTGAATCCAGGCCTCTTGATTCAGTAAACTTCTTCAGATTCAGAGCAAAAGTTGTAACCCACGAGTAATACACGACGTCTAACTGGATAAAGACATTCCATTTCTGGAACTGTGAATGTTGTCTGGAAGACATCTGAAGAAAGATGTTCAGATGTCATAATCCATAAAGAAATATAACACAGATTTGATCAAAATTGCACTGCACCCGTCTACAATTCCGTCGAAAAAAGGATAAGGCGTGCGATGAACAGTCTTTTGATTTCGTCCGTCCAGCAGAGTTAATCAATATCATACATGATAAAGCATAATCAGCCTAACTGTTCAGTCGACTACATCACTTCCAAAATGTAGTCGTGCTCGAGACGTAATTGCACGGGTAGTGCGGTACAGGAATAGAATACAATAGATCAGAAAATTGTACCTGCGGGATCGACTTCTCTGGCCAACTTGATTGCATCTGAAGTTGCAATGTCCTGATTTGCCGGGGAGATTGCGAGAATGATGGAATTGGGCTGCAAGTGAGGAGCAGCAGAGTAAGACGGTGTTGGAAGCAGGACACTTGACGACACTCACTACTATGAGCAGTTTCGACGTTGCAGTGTATTGATAGACATCAGGGAAAATCTTTCGCATGTTGGGATGATATTAATTTGAGCACAATTTCCAGAATATATACGAGAATAGCTGTGGTTCCTAACGATGTAGTTCCGGTAGTTTTCTGTCCACAGGATATAACGAGAATGAACGTCCTCAACCAACGAAATTCAATCAAAGCACAGAACATGTCTGACGCGCATGACCTCACCTTTTCCACGTAGGATCGGACCATGTTCTCTATATCATGTACGATGCTGTCGGGCTGTCCCTCTGCATTAGTCATGAAATGGGTGGTCAGCACTTCAGGAGAAACTACTTGACACACACGTGAACATGACCTGTTAGGATTTGATAAAAAAGAGACGGGTGGATCAAAACTTACCCACAGCAACTTTCGTCAACCCAGGAAGATCGATAAGCGTAAGATTCACGACTGCAAAGCGAAGAGAAAGTCTGTAAGGTTCACTTCAAATCTCTCATTCATGAGTCAGTTGCATCTAATATGCTCATAAGTACCAGTAACATACAATTTTGCGGACAAAGGCATCTAATGAAATTGAGCGACAAAGTACTAGATCAACTGAGTCGCTACTCCAGGTTAACTAAACATGCAGAAATATCAACCAACTCCACATCGATTTATGAAGATCGACTGTCCTTATGAGGATATAACTGCACCAGCTCATTTCAAAAAGTCCAAATTACCATTGGGAGAGTATATGCTCAGGTGAATTGGAACTGGAGAAATCATCTTGCTGCGACCAGTCACCCTATCGGTTTCATCAGAAATTTCCTTTCTGACCGCCGCTGCGAAGAAATATATACCGTTCTGAGGTCAGAACAGATTATTGGTCATAATATAGTGCAATTCTTCAATTATCAATGATGAAAAGGCCACTCACAGCCAAAAATGGCAAAACAAATATTGACTTTCGAGCGATCGCCCGCCAGTAGCGAAGTGGTGAATGGAAAATATAAACTACTGTCTATTGAAGATCTTTTGGAACAGTGCCTTCCGTGATTTTAGGTCTCCAAAGAGAATTCACGCTACAGGAAAACACGAAGCTGTGTTATCCACAAGTCACTATACAGGAATATTGCTCGCCAGCTTACCGAAATCAGCAAATCTCCTTCTCGGATGGTGTAGAAACTCTGCGTAATCGGAACCATCATCTGTTTTATGCAGCTGCAAAACCAAAGGCCTCCTCGTAACAATCCCTGTGGCAATCCAGTTTAGAGTCACATGCTGCACGATTGGCGGGACGTCAAAGCACATGCACAGCCCTAGGCTGATCCTCCAGATGCTCTTTCTGACAAAGAGTGCTTTCTTGCTTCACTCACTCTCACACACACACACACACACACACACACACACACTCTCTCTCTCTCTCTCTCTCTCTCTCTCTCTCTCTCTCTCTCTCTCTCTCGTGTTTTGTCTGTTCTGCGAGACTAACCTGAGCCACGAGGAAGAAAGTCTCTACCGACTATACTTTCCAATACGGACGATTTCCCAGAACTCTGTGAACATAAACACGCGATTCAAAAACCGTTAAAGGGTATATTTCAACAGTATAACACTGGCATGCCGGTGTGCAGCGGAAGAGCTAAAGAGACAGCTTCGAAGCCCGAACAAAAGCAAACAGAAATAAAAAAACACGTCCATGCAGGTAGACCGTGAAACACACTCACCTGACCACCAACAACCACAACGGAGGGCAGAGACTCCCACAAAGTCGGGAGAGCATTATCACCTCCATAATCTCCCAAAACTGTACAAGCTCGTTGTATTCTATTCACGAGCCCTATCAGACTCTCCATGATGTTTTTCCTTCAACTTCAGCCCAACAATTTCAACAAACTTGCCCCTTCGAATTTCCTCGTGTAAGCAGGACCTGTCCGCCTCTCAGAACTTCAATGTTCAGAGACCTCGTTCCTTTCGGACCCTTGTGCCTTTCCTCCCGTTCGCACCTTCCTTGCCCAGCTTGCGTTCCGTCGCTGCCTTGCCTTCCGTTTCCTCTGCAGCAAAAATTATCGCTGTCTGCCTCTTACTCTGCTGCGCTCCTCCTCACCCTCACCAGCGGACAAGAACACTGCAGACACGGCAAGAGCGAGAGAAATAGACCGCGCTACAGCTGCCTCCGCAATCACGCCACGGGAAGGCGAGTTTGTTCGTTTCCACCTAATCGCACTGGGTCCGTCGGTCAGTCCAAAGAAATTCCTTGGGCTTCAAACAATCAATCAATCACTCAATCAAAAACAAAGCAACGCGAAGCAAAGCAAATCTGTCCCCACCACTCCAACTCCACTCCACTCCAATTTTTCTTTCTTTTCTTGCTCTGGTCTGTCCACCACAGACTGCCGCTACTCCCTCTCGTACAACCACCGTACTCCCTCTTGAGCAACCAAATCTGCCGCTATAAAAGCACAAGACGGCGGCCTTCGATGAAGCGAGCAGTGATTCACCAGGGCCGGACCGGACCTGACCGGACACCACCTGACCTGCAACGGGACAGGTAACTTCATCTACTCCAGTCCGGTCGTTGTTGCCAGTTGGAGTCTCGGAGCTGAGCCAATCAGAGGAGTTCGCTTGGACGAGGTCGCTTTGGCTGCACTTCTTCTCTGTACGCCGTCTGCGATTGGTGGGATTTTGATGACGAAGGTGGATCGTCGCAGAAAAATGCGCAGAACTTCAGAAAAAGTCTATAGACCAAGGGACAAAGTATAATAACAAAAGGGATGGGAAGACCCCATCAAAGCGTACAAAAGTCTATAGAGCCTCGCTCCGATGGTGACACCTACGCTCCGCTCTGTGTACGTAGGACAGCCTTTCTGCTCTTTCTGGTCCACCACGTGTTCCGCTTTGCCCACCACGTCTTTGTTTGAACCTTTCTCTGAATGTAAGTCCGTGGTGACAGATATTGCTGTGGGCTCGACGTAACTCAGTAGAACGTTCAGGAACTTACTTCTCGATTATGCCATGCAGTTGAGTCCGTTGGCCACCAGTCCTGTACGATACAGTGCATTGACTCTGTAGTGGATAAACCTACTGTAGTATATTGTCATATACAGTACATCAGTAGTAGTGTAATTCTAACTCTTGAGCGCCAAAATTAAATTAGCTGCCCAACAATTATTATTGTTGGTCGACGGTCTACCTTGTCATCTTTAAATCAAGAACGCCTAAGAACAAGCTCCTTGAGCTTGAGCATCCATTTTTTGCACAACAATGGTATGTTTAGTAAAATGTACCATAGATTTTATACTATATATTTAATTAAAAAACGGATTTCCAATTAAATAAAACATGTTAATTAGTGAGTTTGGATTTCGAAATATGGGCTAATTTAAGATATTTATCAGCATTAACAAATAAAGTTTTGTCAATAGGATTAAAAAAAAAACCATTCATCGACACGAATATTCTAGAATTAGTCTTTGCACCTCTTATATTCTTTCACCACTATAAATAAAAACATGGTGTCACTATTTCGTTTTAGTGATATCATCATTGCGAGCTCTATGGTAATAGTGACCACTTGTGGAGTCACCTTGTGATCTTAAAGTAATTCAGTAGTTGCGCTTGAGAGAAGGGGGTCGTCAATATGCGATTTATTCGAGACTCAATCATTCTGAATTCTGATCGCCCCATTTAATATGCGATTTATTCAAGACTGTCATTCTGAATTTTAATTGACTTCACGAAGAAGACAGTCAATAATCCGTAGGGCTTGCACTAGGTCATATTGACGGTCTTCTTCAATATGACCTAGTGCAAGCCCAATGGCCATTTGATTAGGATTTGATGGGGTCTTCCCATCCCTTTTGTTATTATACTTTGTACCAGCCTGTTTCAAAACTTCCAGTTCCAATCAAAGCATATAGATCCGTAAAGAGATTGGTATGTATAGCCACTTACGATTTGATTAGGAGGGTCCGCATCGATCCCTGCATGAAGATGGCTTATGGCTAAAGATGGTTGATGCAATGGAGGTTTAATGTGCAATATTCATTGATCACCAATGAACGAAGATTCTTCCTCGACTTGTTGGATCGACCCTCCTTCACTCACGCCTTGATAAATCCTATTGATGCATGATCTTGGTGACCATGGGGCGAGACACGCCGAAATGGGCAGCCGTTACTTGATGTGACTTGCCATTGAGAACATACTAATCACCTCCGTCTTATTCTCACACGAATAAGATTCTAATCGTTTTTTGGCGTTATTCCATATGATAATTAATTATGTCGTGCACATACATATCAAATCACAACATACATCATTGTCACATCAAATATCACATTACATAGATCATCATACACCAACACAAGTGTACCATAATAATCTTTACTACTCCCAAAACGTCCACAAGTACATTACATTTATAACCATAGCATAAAAGAGATATTACATTTGAGCCAAACTCACTTTGTGCTTCAAATACTCTAGGTTTATGCATTAACTACTCTCCACTATAGCCACACTCTCCAAGTCTCAACTTCAAAAACTGCATCCCAAGAAGCCCTAATTCAGACTATACCCCTTGAGCCCTAGGTCTCCTACCGATGTTGTCGGCCCTAACGGCAATTCCAATGCAAGTGTTGCTAATTGCACAATCGGCTCTAACTGTTGTATCTGCTCTTGCATGTACGCACCTACCTAACTAAGGATGCCACTACATAAGTCATGACAGCTGTCGTGCACATACATATCACATCACAATATATATCGATGTCACATCAAACATCACACTACATAGATCGTCATACAGCAACACAAGTGTATCCCAATCGCCTTGCTAACTAGAGGTTAGGTTTCTCTAACATCAAATAGTCATCTAGTCCATAACATGATATGCCCTTCGTGGGGCTAAGATAAGGAGTCAGAGTGCTACAATGTCCCATCGTTAGTCATCTATTTACAATCCATATCATGTTACTGTCAAACCAACTTGTGTGCTAATCGCATTGAGGAAATCTCCACCGCCCACTATACATCAGATTGAGAGGAATCGTCAAACATGACATATGTCATCATCTCGAACAAGAATCACAAATCAACATAGTAGCTGCTCCACCATCTGATCCACATAACATACATCTCAAGCCTGTCTGCATAACTACTAGGCTTGGATCCATAATACCATCAATGTTTAGAAGGTGACATGGCGTACAATTACGCACATGATCCTTCCAAATCACACTACCACGACCCTCTAATACCAAAACTCATGAAGGTAGAACCTCATTTACTCGTAGAATTGTACGACCAGTCGTAACATCCAATGTGGTCGGTGCACTCTACAGCAAATATACGTAATCACCAATATGAAATCTGGGTATTGAAGTTTGACATCCACCTCCTCGGATGGTAGCATAACACAAAATATCTCTATGTTTTGCAATAGCCAAGTTCTCAAATGTCCTTTGAGAACACATCAAAATCCAAACGTCAGGCTTATCCAAGTCCAAGATTTTAGCTGACTTTTTACGAATAGTTGTAAGTAAGTCTGGATCTCTATCATATAATAAAAAGTACGGTGAGAATGACGCTAGAGATGCTTGTCGGTTAAATCAAAACCCATGGCCATCCATGGTTGTTGGATGTCTCAGTCTCCTAGATGATCTTTCTTCAAGGCAAACTTTCTTAGTTCTCTCTTCACCGTCTAAACAACTCTCTTTGCTAGACCATCAGCCTAAGGATGATCTCTTGAGTTTGTACGATGATTGATCAACGCTCGATCACACAAAGCCTGAAACTCACCCAAAAATTAGGTGACCCTTATCAGTCAACACTTCCGATGGCGCACGAAATCGGCTAAGCACCGAAGCTAAGAACGCATAAGATGTTCCCTTACTTGACTTATCAGGCAATGCCACCAACTCAATCCACTTGGAGAAATGCTCCAACATGACCAACACATATGATGTATAATCAATGGTAGAGGTCCTGCAAAATCCAAGCTCCAACGATAACCAAGTCTCATAATCAGTAAAGGATGTAACTGTGGTGTAGGGGCATTGAATGATGCTCAAACACGATCACATACCATACATCTAGCCACAAACTGGTGCACCTCAATTTGCATACCTCTATATCAATAGTGACTTTGAAGTAAGCTATATGTCTGCTTCACTCCAAAATGACCTAACTCCTCATGAGCATGTCTGACCAGCTATGCTTTCTGAGATGGAAATGGCACAACACGAACTCTGTCATCTCCCCATACTCAAAGAAGATGACTACCTTCCCATCTATCCACCGATCTCTCTATAACTTGCTACTTGACACTCAAAATGCCAACCAAAGCACATGTACAAAAATACTCCAACATCACCATGTCGTCATAGATGTCTCGACTTATCACCAAAACGTCCTCAGTCTCAACGTCCAAGGATAACATATCCGCTCTCTGACCCAAGAGAGATTACACAGTTGTCAAGTGCCAACATATTCAAAAAGGCATATGCATGTCAATCCGGCACCATCTCCTCATCAATATCACAATGTCATTGAAGCCTAGTTTTGTCAACTTGACTTGTACATGGGTTTCAACTTAACCCATCCGCATCACGGTTCAGCACTCCAAGTCTCTATACAACCATGAAATCATACTCTTGTAGAACAAAAGCCCATGATTCCATCAACCATTTTAATGGTTGATGAGTAGTGATGAGGTTAAAGGAGTTTCCAAACAAATAACATTTGAAATGTGACTCCGCCCAAACAGCTGCCAAATATTCTCCTTCATAAGAACTATACTTTGACTCCGCTGCATTGTTGGAGCAATTTGCATAAGCTACTACAATCTCCTTCCCCTCATCATCATGTTCGGTAATATAACCATCTTTAGTTAGTGAGAACTAAAGTAGAGGTTACGCAAGGAGGAGATAGATAGTCTTGAGTTGACTATTAGTGGAGTATCTAAAGGTGTCACGTTAGCAATCCGTGTGCTCTTTAGGTTGTGTTTCTTGTGTGTTAGTTAGTGTGTTAGTTGGAGTACACATCAGCAATCCGTGTGCTCATAGGGATGTCCGTCACGTCATCGATCCACGAGGAATTGAGTGGATGGTGGTTGTGTAACCTTATCTAGTTTGTACCTTTTTGAGGACTA
Source organism: Marchantia paleacea (assembly GCA_014180765.2). Taxonomy (NCBI): domain Eukaryota; kingdom Viridiplantae; phylum Streptophyta; class Marchantiopsida; order Marchantiales; family Marchantiaceae; genus Marchantia; species Marchantia paleacea. Next base: position 662,069 of record MUAA02000060.1, read on the forward strand.
TATATATGGAGAAAGAGAGACCATTGAGATATCTCTCAACTTCAGAATTTCTTGAGCTATTCGAGTGGTCTCTCCTCATTTCCCTAGTGTTACAATGGTGTCAGAGCGAACTTGCTCTTTCCTTGAGTGTGGATTACCCCTCTTGGAATAGCAAGATCATGATGGTAACTTTAAGTTCTTGAGAGTTGTATAGAGACTGGCAGAGGTCATTGATCTGCATGTAGAGTAAGGGGGAAAGGGAAAACTGTGGGTTGTAGGTATGGATGTGCCTGAGAGAAATCCTGTACCAAACTTTCCATTTCCCAATCTATTCAACATCCATATTCGATTCATGGAGAAGGGGATTTTTCGAGTGTCTGCTTGTGGCGAATTGGGGTGCAGATTTTATGGCTCGAGTGATGGCATCACCAGTACCAATGATACTTCTGATTGTCAGTTATGGAGAAACGTGAGATTGTATCATTTACATTCTATACTGAATGTTGGATGGATTTGAATTGTGAACCACCCGCACCAGTTCCGTTCAGCACGAATGTAGAAATTAGAACAATTTACCAACAGAAGAGAGTATGGAGGGACTTTATTGTTAGGAATTATGGTGAAGAGTACTACAGAGCTGTAATATGATCACCTCGGCCTTTTGTGATTCCTATTTTGAGAGATTGGATTGTTATTATACTTACATTGTATTAGTTTGAGTGGTGGAGAAGCATGGAAGCATCAGTTTCTATGAGTGAAGTTCTGAACTCAATCAGGATAGAAATGAAAGAGTTAAGAAAAGCTATTGTAGATGGACATATAAAACAACAAGCCATGGAGGACAAGATCTCTGCATTAGAGAGTGAGAAGGTAGAGAGATAAAGAGTTGGTGAGATGGAAGTGGAAACTCCAATACAAGAGACTCAATCCCAACCCCAAGCGACTGCTATTACCAACGAATAGGCAAATAGAAGACAACTTCAAGAGATGGAAGATCAAGCCAATCTCTTACTTCGAATGGGAAAGTCATGTAAGGTGGAAGCCTACAAGGGCAATAGAGCCATGGGAGTTTTGGAGGGATGGATCATGAGGATGAATATACATCTATCACATTTTCATGTTTTGATTTTCTTTGCATGAATGTTCATGCGGTCTTACCTCATGGATAAGGCTTTTACATGGTACACTACATGGGAACGAATGCTTTCAGAACAAGGTGCTTCTATTTCATGGAGTGGGATGCAAGAGGGGCTTCTTCAAAACTTTCAAGCGGTGGATTCTCTTCAAACCGCGAGAATGAAGTTGTGGGATTTGAAGTAGAAAGGAGTCATAAATGAATACATTGAAGAATTTCATGATCTTCAAGTATCCATTATGGATATGAGTGGAACAGAAGCCTTAGATGTCTTCAAGCAGGTATGAAGAGAGTGCGAAAAAGGAGGTGATGGTGAGTAATCCATCCACAATGCATGAAGCAATCGCAATTGCTCAACGGATTTCGGGAGTTTTTGGGACCACACACGGTGAACCATCAAGCAATGTTCGAGAACCACTTGACCCAACACCCATGAAGTTGGGAAACCTTTGACGTAGGGAAGGATATGCAGCACCACGAGGACCACCGCCTAGGTATGGAGATGATAATCGTCGATCATTTATTCCAAATTTGCCGGATCTTCGTGCAAATAATGGAACGATTAATCGAGGAGGAATGGGGGTTCGTGACAATCGTCAATGCTATACATGTGGGAGGATATGTCACATTGCCACATTTTGTAGAACTCAAGCAGGACCATCCGGAGGAAGATCTATGTTGTGAAGGCCTTTCAACAATATGGAAGGAGGGGAATACGACAATGAAGACGAGATCTTGCAGGGAAACGAAGATCACCAGTAAACTTGCCTCGTAGCCTTATTGATTCCACTAAACAAAGAAAAGGTGGGGTTGAAAGAAGACAACGATTGGAAGCTCATGGAGGGAGCAAGAAACAAGCACGATTGATTGTCACAAATGGGATGATGGAAGGACACAAGGTGAGAGTCCTAATTGATCCTGGAGCAACAGAAATTTTTTTGTCACGATCTGTTGCAATGAAATTAGTATTGATTTTGATGAAGGATGTGAGTGAGGAAGTGGAGTTGCCAAATGGGCAAACTGAACCAATTGAAACATTAGCACGGAGTGTACAACTAGCCATAGGCAAGTACCATGAAGATATTGAATGGAGAGTAATCCGATTAGCTCGATATGATGTCATCCTAGGAATGCCATGGATGGAACAATATAATTCGGAGGTAGATTGGAGAAAGAAAGTAGTAAAAAGTAGTGGATGGAAGATTTACGGAGATAGAAGCAGATCTCAGAATACAAGCTTACCTCTCTTTGTGATTGGTAAGACTACCATTTCTAGAGGTGATGTATGTTTCTTGGGACTTATAAGAGATGTTGCTGGTTCTAAGGACAATCTTTACATTCCGAAATCATTGAGCGATATTATTACGGAGTATCAGGATGTCTTCCCAGATGATCTACCGTAGGATTGCCAACTAAGAGGCGTGTAGATACCCTGAAGCACTCCAATGTGCAAAGCTCCATATTGTTTGGCTCCAAATGAGTTAGAGGAATGTAAAGCTCAAGTGGAGGAGATGTTGAGAAAGGGGTTCATACAACCAAGCATTTCATCTTATGGAGCCCTTGTGCTGTTTGTGAAGAAGAAGGATGGGAGTATGAGATTATGCATTGACTATCGTGGGTTGAATCAACAAACGGTGAAAAACAAGTATCCATTATCTCGAATGGATGATTTGTTTGACCAACTTCAAGGGGCGAAGTATTTCACCAAACTGGATTTGAGGAGCGGGTACAACCAGATTCGAATTGCTGATGAAGATGTTCAGAAGACACCTTTTCGTACTAGGTATGGTCACTTTGAGTATCTAGTGATGCCTTTTGGTCTCACTAACGCATCTACCACATTCATGGGATTAATGAACGATATTTTTTGCCTTTATTTAGACAAATTTATTAGTGTCTTTTTGGATGATATTTTGGTATATCGTACAACCTTAGAAGATCATAGGCGATATTTATGAGAGGTACTCCAGGTTTTGTGAGAGAATGAGTTTTATGCCAAAGCTTCAAAATGTGAATTTGGCAAATCAGAAGTAGATTATTTAGGCCATCAAGTCACAGCGCATGGAATCCAAATGATGAGTGAGAAGATAGAAGCCATACAAAAATGGGCAGCACCAGAGGATCAAACTCATCTAAAGAGTTTTTTTAGGTCTTACAAGATTTTATAGCAGATTTGTTAAAGCTTTTGTACGCCTTGCCCAAGCCCTAACATCTATGCTAGAAAAGGGTCAAAAATGGAGATGGGGAACCATACAAGACTTAGCATTTCAAGCATTGAAAGATGCTCTCTTGCGGTATGATTCTAATTGATCAATCAAGTTGGCTACTGATGCATCAGGTACAACATTGGGTAGAATTTTTCAATAAGAGTGGGAGGATGGTTGGCACCCGATTGACTTTTTTTCCCAAATGTTGGTGGCAGCTGAGCAAAACTATCACACAACTGAACGAGAGGAGTTAGCCATTGTTCTGGCCACTAAACATTGGAAGCACTACTTGAAAGACAAGGAGTTTGTGGTAGAAACCGACCACAAACCATTGACGTATTTGGAAACTCAGAAAGATCTCTCCAAACGATAAATTCGATGGGCAAGAATGGCGTCAACAGTTGAACATGAAGATAGTGTATGTGGAGGGCAAGAAACAACTTGCAGATGCTCTCATGCAGATGCCGTGTATCAACAACATCACAGAGATGAAAATCCAAGTTGATTGGTGGTCTCAAATGATGGCTGCAACAAAGGAGGATGAGGAGATTATGAAAGCACTTCAGGAAAAGACGGCACGGAAGGTTCGAGGTCTAGCATTTCAGGAGCAGTGTATATGGATCCCACAAGATCCAGATTTACGCACAATGGTATTGTCAGAAATCCATGATACATCCATTGCAGGGCACGTGGGAGCTGAAAAGACTTTGGAGAGCATACAACAAGTGAACTATTGGTCAAGGATGTGGGGAGATGTGGAGGCATATGTTCGAAGTTGTGTCGCATGTCAACAAAATAAGGCGGGGAATCAAAAATCAGCAGGTTTACTACAACCCCTTCCCATTCCCGAACAACGATGGGAACATGTTACTATGGATCTAGTATGTGAGTTACCAAAAATATCCTTAAGACATGATTCAATAGTGGACTTTGTGGATAAATTGAGTAAGATGATAAACATCCGACCTACCACAAAGACAGTGACTGCACCACAACTTGCTCATCTGTATCTAGATGCAGTTTTTGTGAACCACAGATTAAGCAAAGTCTTAATCACATATAGAGGAACTCATTTTACTAATTTGTTTTGGAAAACCTTGTTTGGTTTATTCAAAAAAAAACTAGTCATGTCTACAGCGTATCATCCTCAAACTGATAGTCAAACAGAGAGGACCAATCGAACAATAGAGGATATGCTGCGAACATTCACCTTGGAGGAACAACAAGAGTGGGATACTCTTCTGCCTCTAGTGGAATTTGCACATAACAATTTTGTTAATGCATCCACAAAAGTGTCTCCATTTCATCTGATGTATGGTGCTCATACTTTGACATCTTCTAGTTTGTTGAGAATTCCTGAGGGGCAGGAGTTTTCAACCAAAGTTGCGGCAGTCAATGATTTTGTGGAGCACATACACAAAGGACTGCATCAAGCAAAGGAGAAGTTGGTAATTGCTCAAAATCGACAAAAGCAATATGCATATGCTCATCGTAGAGAGGTGAATTTTCAAGAAGGAGATCAAGTTTGGCTATCCACGACCAATTTGTCACTTGTAGGAACACCAAAATTTAACCCTCGATTCATCGGTCCTTTTGTGGTGTTGAAACGTGTTGGCAAGGTGTCTTACAAGTTAGAGCTCTCGTTGTATAAAAAAATACATCCCGTATTTCATATGTTACGATTGCAAAAACATGTACCACGTCCCAAGCAGTTCACAAATCCATCAACCCCTCCTCCTTTACCTACTATGGTAGCAAATTAGGCATAATTTGAGGTTGATAAGATTCTCAAAAAACGGATTCGGGGTCACAGATACCCAAAAACTGAGTATTTGGTTCAATGGAAGGGATATCCATCATATGAATCAACTTGGGAACTGGAAAAGAACTTAGCCAATGCACCTTTGATCGTTCAAGAGTTTGAATGTGTGAGCAACGAGGACGTTGCATCTTAAAAAGAGTGAGATTTGTAACCATCTTTAGTTAGTGAGAACTAAAGGAGAGGTTACGCAAGGAGGAGATAGATAGTCTTGAGTTGACTATTAGTGGAGTATCTAAAGGTGCCACATCAACAATCCATGTGCTCTTTAGGTTGTGTTTCTTGTGTGTTAGTTGGAGTACACGTCAACAATCCATGTGCTCATAGGGATGTCCGCCACATCATGGTGGTCGTGTAACCTTATCTAGTTTGTACCTTTTTGAGGACTATATATATGGAGAAAAAGAGACCATTGAGGTATCTCTCAACTTCAGAATTTCTTGAGCTATTCGAGTGGTCTCTCCTCATTTCCCTAGTGTTACAGGTAAGCACTGCTTCCAAACCCAACATACTCCAATCAGTATGTACTTGAAAGGGACTACCTCTCACTTGTCTACTCAAAATATGGGCAGATGTCAATCTTTCCTTGAGCTCAACAAAAGCTCTCTCTTGTTCATCTCCCCAACACCACTCTTAATCTAGCTTTGTCAGCATTGTCAAGGCTTTGACAACAATGCTAAATCCTTGCACATATCAACGATAGAAGTTTGCAAGTCCAAGGAACGCTCACATCCTATCCACATATGAGGGTTGTGAAATACGCAAGATTGCCTCCACCTTGGTTCTCTTAACTCCCAATCCTCTTGGGTATATGGTATGACCCGAATATTCTACATACTGTTGAAAGAACTTAGACTTTCTAGCATGCAACTTGAGGCTATGAGCAATCAATCGCTCAAATACATCATGCAAATGTCCCTCATGCTCCATCACTATAGCACTATATACTAGAATATCATTAATATATGCTCGTGCACAATCAAGTCCGGCTAGGATTCTATCCATCACTCTTTGGAACTTAGCAGATGCATCCTTCAACCCAAATGATAAGAACTTCCACTCATACAACACATCTTTGCCATGCGAATCAATTGTCCAAAAGGATATCTTGGCCTTATCTTCATCTCAAATCCTCAACTAATGATATCCTGCACATAAATCTCATAGACTAAAAACATTTGCATGCCCAACCGCAACAGAGATCTACTCATGTGTAGACATAGCATATTGATCAGATTTTGTCTATCGATTGATAGATTGGTAGTCATCACATATTCATTTACCTTTAAATTGCCATGTATATCCTTCTTGACAAGCATCACCACATTATATGCATACTCTCCATATGATATCTCCACTAATCCAGCCTCAAGAAGATCTTGACACCATATCGTTGTATCGATAGGGACAATTGAAGACAAGTGGATCAGTTGTCATGTCAATCCGTATACCATATCTTTTCAAACAGCCTAAATCCTTCATACTCAAGGTAAAACAGTTTTTGAAACTCCTCAGAAACCTCCACACCCTACGTTTTCTCCTCCTACACTTTGGGATCAATCTCCATATCCCAAATCTACTCTCCATTGACACTAGAGATAGAAGACGTAGTATTTGGTTGCTAAACGACAACCCTAAACTGCATGTCATTTCATCCCTTGTGTAAAGACATGTATCAACACAACTAGTAATATCTATGTTCACGGATTGCTCCAAATTTGCCAAGGAGTCTCTCCACAACACTAATCACCAATTAATGGAAGAATCTCTAAGACTTCCGCCAATCGATACAACTGTGAACAGTATGTTCAAAGCACAATGAAACATTATCATCCAACCGCCTCGTCTCGACCCAGCACAACATATTCAAGTGTCTTGCAGTCACACATGTGGAACGCATGTGTCTTTGCTCAGCCAACCCGAGGCTCACAATCCATGTTAAACAATTCAAGTCCATAGTCTGACATTGTTAAGTTCTTTGCCTACCACGACGGTGGAGGCAAAAGCTGGGGACAAGAAGTGTCTAAGATCACATCCTTAGACTTATGGGGATGTTAGAGAAGGAGAGGTAGAGTATTTTTCAAGTATGGTTGGAGTTTTTTGCGTGGAGCAAGCGGTGGTTACCACTACAGATCTTTATGATACAACTCAAGAGGTTACAACTAAAGCAGCTAAAGTTGTTCACATTAAGATATTGGAGCATGGTATGAGAGAGCAGAAAAAGCTTTCTACCCAACACATGATTTCGTGATACCTCCAACAATATAGCTATCAATATAGTAGCCGTATAAAATCCCTTAGCTCGCTCTCTCTCTTCATCGTTGGGTTCCATCAACCTTTGCAAGGGAGAATTCCATACAAGTCCATGTCTGAACTCTCTATAGGCATGAGAAGTTGGATCACTCAACAATATGGACAATGCAGCTCTTGTCTGACCCACAAGGTTTGCAGTGCCATGGGTGACTTGTCAGCATACACCAATGCATGGGAGTGTCTACCCACATCCAAAATACTCTCCACTGTGAGATGTGAGTGTCTTTGCACTCTGTTATATGTTCATAATAAAACCTTCATTGGAAGAAGTTTTGTCCACCATAGATGTGGACAATGTGCACGAGATTATACTCTCGTTGCATCCAGCAATACCATTGGTTTAGTCCATGATTGCATCTGATGTGCACTCGTCATCACTCGTGCATGTGGATCACCCATTAGATAAATATTCTCCAAAATGTATGCCGGTGAATAGGTATGTTATGTTTGGAGAGATTATAATATCTCCCAAAACATGCCAAAACGTGAATCTTGTAGCCCATGACCAAAACAAGCTCGTGTGTGTCCCTAACATGGTCATCCAGCAATAACCAAATGTATGGTGTCATGCAAAGCAAGGTCTTGCGCCCCCAATAAACAGATCCAACACACATAAAACTTCTTCTAGATATTGCCAAACAATAAACTTTGTATATACATGTGACAACATAGTGAAAGTGGGAATAACTTATTTCGTCACCTCCATCTTCAGAGCAAAAAACTCACTCCAAGCCTTATGTATGAGCTGATCTGTCATTTGTCGTAGCTGCATACATGAAGTAGCTAGTGATTCATCCAACGTGGATGTCATTACTCCACTAAGACTTGGCATGATAGCCACATCCTCTAGACAAGAACTATCATGTGCATCCATGTTGCCCTCCAATAAATCACAAGACCAAGTCACACAAGTACTAAAGGTTGTAACATACGCCAAACCTCCACTTGGTAAAAGACAAGAACCGATAATGAATCCTACAAGTAATCGACTCAATTGGCCCTCATCAAATTGCCATCGGATAACCTACCTTTTTTATGGATCCAACTCCACGAACGCTCCTTGAGACTGAGTAGTATGTGTTGCATTACGAGTCATAACAATTGCACATAGTTGTGTCGTTGCGCAAATGTACTCTACAACATTCCCATCATATGATGTAGAGGCATTAGCTCTAGGATTTGATATTTGCTGGACTTTAGCCATATTTGTTATCTTCAGGTCCAGTCGAGATGCCATGTCCATCTCATGACTAGCCTCATGGACTAACATTTGACTAGAGGCTAGTACTCTACCACCACCCTTGTCACCATCCCTGCCACCTTTAACTCCTTATACTCTTCTAGGCACTACCATGGCAACTCTCGGTGATCGTAATTTTGGATGGAGATCAAAACATCAATCCATCATGTGACCATGTATGTGACAATGATCACATGATTTTGATCCAACAAGATCCATCCTTTGACCTTGAAGTCAATTCTTCTTGTGATGAGATCCATCACATGTCCAACACACCATCCCAACAACTGATTGTTGACCTGAAAAGGATGGCAATAGTCTCGATGCAGCATCTTCACCACTTTGTCCAGATGGTCGAGATTGTCTCACATGTCAACCATTTCTACTTCGGGCTTGTGTTGTAGACTGGTAATGTGAAGGAGTTGACAAAGTTGGTTAATCCTTGCTCTCAGCAAGACAAAACACAATGGTCAACATAGATGATGTCTCCTGTACTAAGGTGGCATTGCTCACTCTACGTCTCAACTCCATGTCCAATATCTCATACCAATATTGGACAGCTTATGACTCTGTCATCCCATGGGTAACACTGATCAACCGACACATTCGAGTATACGGCTCTCGAAGACTCTCCATATCTTCCGTTGAAACTCTTGCAAGTCTCTTAGCTTGTCAATCCTCACCCCTTGGTGGTCTCTCATGAACCGTGCAAAGAACTCCAGAATAGGGTTAAAGATTGGGATCTCTAAACTCTTTCCAACTCGACTAGCTCCAATTGTATCATTAATGCCAAGTATAGAGGATGTACTCGCATCAACAAACATTGTACCCAAAGTAATATAGATGTAGTTTGGAGATCAATATTATCTCCAGAACTCAATCTACTAAGTGTTCATGCCGAAACTCATGATAATCATCCATCGCCGGACCCTCCAAATGTTGGAATAATCCCTTCCAAGCCATAAACGCACTAAACAATATAGAGTAACGCATCTGTTGTAAATCACACCATAAGTCAAACTTATGTATGAATTCATCCAACTCAATGATACCAACTATACCTGAATATCGTCTGGGACCCTTGAAAGCTCCATAGATATCGTCCATGTCCCACAATAATGATGTGGGTACACACTCCAAGATATCACCAAACTCAACTCCGTCACTCTCTTAAATCAAATCAGAGTCTTCTATGAATCTCAAAGGTCAAGGTTGGTACCGTACTCCGTTACAGGTGCACCCAATGCTAACCCGAGCAATCTCTCCTCCGAAACCTCCAGAGAACTCCACTGTGACACCAGTGTATCACCTCCATAACCATACAAAAATAGGTACTCAATTGGAACCAAAAACTGCAAGAGAAGGTACATGAGGCATCATAAGATCCTAACAGAAGACAACCTTAAACATGCCATCACCGTAGACACTTATCCCGTCTACAAGTTTGCAAATCCTATCTCTTTCAATCATTACAAGTTTGTCGTACTAACAAAGTTTAGATGCAATGTACTATAATGCATTGTTGTTATAACATGATCTTGTATAAAAAGTTGAATCCAATTGAAATAAGCTTTTGGCAAAAACATTACTTCTTGATGATTAAAACTAAAACTATCTTCCATTTTTGCCACAATGTTTTGGAATCATTAATGTTGAGATATTACAATTGTGTAGCAATTGTTAGTGATTGCACATAAATATAAAAACTCTAGCTTGACTTGTGCATGTGTTAACCAACATGTTGGGACTAGGGACTTGCTCTAAACAAACATATGGACATCTTCCAAAATTATGCGAAACATATATGTGAGCATGAAGGTAATTATTTCCATGGTTGCCAAAGTGCAAATAAAACAGCTATATGAGATATCAAAATTATATGTAATTAATTTCATTGCATATTTGAATTTTAAAATCTAACTTATTTTTAATTTCAAAAAAAATATAATTCAAGTATTAAATTAAATATTTGACTCTTTATGAATATATTACACAATAACAATTTGCATTTTTACACTACTTTCAAAATACAGATTTTCATTTTTTGATTTGCAATCATTATCTATTCATATAGCTATAATAGGAAAAAACATTAACTTTAGATTAACTAAACCCCAATAACATCATTGGGTGATATGTCATGCATCAACTAAAACATATAGGAAAGATCTTAATGTAACATCAAAATCAACTAATTTGATTTACCAAATGTTCTCTTTGAAAGAGTGGATACATGTTTACTAAAATTTAATGTGATAAACTACAGGATGATAATATATTTCTTATGTAAATACCCAAAGTTAAATTCACATTTTAACCAAACAATCATGTAATTAATGTTTACTATACTAGATGCAGTGACACCATTAATCATCCATTTAATATAATACAAACTTATGTATAGTATACTGTATGTAATTTTGGCGCACGTTTGAAAAAGAATATACACTACTCATGTAAGTTTGATGTATTCAAACTTACATGAGTACATCAGGCCGTGTGGGGAATAAGTTTAATTTGTTTAGTAATAAGTGTACGAGAGTACAAACCAGCACGAAGCTAAGGCATCGGGAAAGTGTTGGAGGTAAAGATCTGACCCAGCAAATGTGACTTAATCTAGTTACTGGTCATTCTCTCAAAGATCCCTCTACTAATCAACACCACACAGAGCACCCAGTACGAAAGTGACTACTCAGCTTTCAGATGCTCCATAGGTATCCACCATGCGGCACACCATAGAGACACCACGGGATACGCGGTCCTATAATTTACAGTTCGATTGAAATTTTCTCCTCGTAAGTTTGTGAGACCACTTGTAAGAAATAAGCTACATAGTCTGCAAAATTGGAGATGTTGAGAAAGAGAGCTGACAAAGGTGTAATGTGCACGACTCCAGAGCAAAATTAACAACATTAATTTATCCACTACATCCACTTCATATCCATCTGACAAATCAGTGGGCGAATAGGCCGTTCTAGGTCCTGTGTATATGATTTCTATTCTCTTATGTGATAAATTATTTACATCCATCTTGAAGACACCGAGGCGACACTATCTTCAACAAAATCAACAAAGGAAGAAATTAAATACAGAAATTCATATCAACAGACGGAACAGCCATGATTCAATCAAAAAATGAATACTACAGGCTGCCCGTTAGTGTTTACGTAGACATCTGGACGGAAAAATGTAGAAGTAAAAGTAGAATCTTCGAAGGACAGATGTATCCAGAAGGTCTCCATAATATCTTCAGGAAATTCAACACATGCTATTGCTAAATTCCATCGATAACGTTTGATGAATATACCGTGTTTCCATTGGACAAAAAGATGTTACTTTTGACAAAAAGATGGACTTCAGCTTAGTCCACAGTATGAGCAAGTCTCACGTGAAACTTTCGACCGCTACAGCACCTATGCCTAACTCAATGGTAACCTAATTTCCTCTTTATGATTGTTCCTATGTTGGCTATGTCCACCGGAGATCTCACATTACACGGCATCAAAGGGAGTACCTGTCTTTCAATTCAGGCCCTGTAGACAGTTTCCCAAAGAATTTCAGAGTGTCCAGGGCCCTGCGCAAAGAGAACTGGTATAACACATATGTTGTACAAAAAAAATCTGCACGTGTCAAACGACATAGCAATTGTCACAAGTGGAAGATTAGAGTGCATGGCATAATATACACATTACACTTGGGGCTTTTCGTCCTTGGTGGTGTCTTCCTTCCATGTCGCTTGCCATTGCTTGTCGTAGAAAGTAGACTCCTTCGCCAGGTTTTTCAGGGTGTCCAAGTCTTCGTTCTTCCGGATGAGAAGCACACCTGCAATGGTGATAAACAGTAGAAGCTTGCCAAAGAAGCTATTTTGCTGATCCACAAGACCAGCACCCGTGAGGCTGTCCACAAAGTATCCAGCGACATAACCAATCATGGCTGCACGACCTGTGGAGACATAAACATAACAGTTAAAGAATATGTCAAGAACATGATTTGAATATTTAATTTCGATTCTATTACGCGTTGTTGGCGTTCGGCACCCGGGCAGGCATTGTTAAGGAACAGATGAGCGCAACCATGTTCAATGTACAGAGAAGCTGAACTTTGCTGAAAGCGATCCATTTCTAGAATTCACGGTGACAACTTGTGCATTTTCCCACAAACACGTCGACAGATGGCTATAAAAAACCATAATAATTCGTCCTATCTCTACATGACATAGAATCTCACTTTCACATGACACGGAATCTCACGTTCACTTAGTTCATTCCGCAAACGCGCTGTCTGGGAAAGCCAGTATCGAAGTAAAGATGTACCCGCAAATCGGATACATGATTCTTCACATCCACATGACCGCGGTCCCTCCTCTTGTTGAGTGAAGGTTATGTTCGGAATTTTGGCGCAGTACAAATACTGTTTTCATTCTTGACTACTTTGCCACTCAGGAAGATCAAACGGCTAAGTAAAATTTAACAAAACGCACCATTTAAAAGCTCGGCTTCAGGCAGGTGGAAGCGCTTAACCCAGGCCCACCATGGTACGGTAGAAGTCTCGAAGAGCACAGGTTCGTCATTGCTGGAGGCCTCCGGGTTGTCCTCGAGCCATTTTCTTCTCTTCACCTCTGCAAAGTACAAAAGACGAATCAGCCTTCAGGATAAGAGCTATAAGGTTGATTGCCCGACGACGGATGCACTTTTCGACACAGGGCAAATGAAGACATGGGGACCAAATTGAGAAATATTTGTAGCTTTGGCTAAATAGTCACAAGCACATGGCAGAATGTCAACAGAAAAAGAGAAGTGAACTAACCGGCATCGATCACACTATCCCAATGGACCTTTCCGTCCTTGGTGAACTGCTTGAGATCCCAGTTTCCTCCTATCCACCTGGGGTCGTCGAACTTGCCTCCATCAACAAGAGCGCTTTTCAAACCAAGAGTTGCTAAGCTAGGATCTTTTCCTAAAGCCTCCTTGCCTTCAAGAGTCCCTCCTCTTTGAAGCGCACCAGGTTTACGGTTCGGCTTTGTAGCGACGGCAGCACCGCCTCCGACACCAGGAGTCGGGGGCTCCTCTTCCAACACCGCGACTTCGGCTACCACGCTGTCTCCTGCCGCCCCTGCTGCGCTTCCATCTTCCGACGCCCTCACGATCAATCTCGAGGACTGTCTGCTTCTCTTCGAAGAAGCCTGCGATTTGAAAACGAGCTTCGAGGTCGGCAAAAATCCCTTGGAGAACAAGGAGGATTGAAAGCAGGAAGTGGTACTTTGCGCGGCGCCAAATGTCGGGGGGAAAGTGACAGCGGCAGCCACTGCTGATTGGATCACGGACGGCGCCATCGCCGCCATTCCTCAATTCTACTCACGAATTCCTCTGCACGAGCAACAAACAAACAGACAACATTTACCAGTAGCCTCAGCTTCAAGTTCGAAAGAGCTAAAGAAAATCCCTACACCGTTCGAGAAAATAAGCACTACTTCCGACTGGCCAAGAGCAACTGTGGAGCCATCCACAGATCGGCTCACTCACCTCGCGCTTCTCTTCGCTCGTGAGAACTCGGGGTCAGAGTGCGTCCGGAAGAGCAAAACAATGGTCTTGAGATCCAAGGCTGTACAAGAAGGTGAGGAAGCAGGCCACGGAGAGCAAGAGCTGTTCTGACCGTCCTCATGGGCGCGGGATTGGTTAGGTGGCGAGGTGGGCCAGAGCGGCAAGGCAAGGCGCGGTTGTGCAAGCTCTTGGAGAGGGTCGACGCCGAGGCTGGAGCCGCTGGACGCCGGAGCCTTAGCCAGTCCATGTGGCGGTGTAGAGAGAGAGAGAAGTCCCCATCAAGATATGGTAGTGCTGACTTGGCTGGCGTTGATTCGTGTTCTCATCCACGCTGGCATGGGCAGGCAGAACACCAGAGCGGTTGGGAGAATCCTGCCCCAAGAGCTCACGAGAGGAGGCTGATTGGACTCAGTCCAAGAGATGGACTTGTCCAGGCACGAGGGATGATTGAGAGATTGTGATTACGTTAGTCATAACCAGTACACGACTGACCTCATTTATCCTCCTCTTCTTTCCGGAGTAACGGCCGGGTAAAATAACAAAAAATATGGGAAGACCCCTTGTTACCAAAAGGTAGCCCCCAATAGCATGGATATGGAAAATATGTCTTATATAACCTAAGATATATTAACTATATAGTTAAAAGGGGCTACAAATCATATAGAATAGTAAAAATAATCAACTAAAGTAATTGCATTAATTAACGATTTCTATAGAACAATGGAAACATGTTGACTAAAATAGGCTATACAATAATTTATAGTGATACCCCATGCTGCATAGTATGGGAGTCTCTCTCGAACTCTCTAATGAACATGTCAAATTGAGAGTCCATAGTTCCATATAAATCCAAACCTAGAGTAACAAAGAGTCAATCTATATGTATACCTCTATACTTGGAGACCTTGGTTGCAACCGCACCACTCGTCGTCCATCCATATGGATAATCACCCCCTTTGTCACGCGTAGATCTATAACCACCACATTTGTAATAGTAACATGGTCCTCCCGAACCAAGTATAGGTCTGCCCTAACCCTAGTCGACTGCAAGGCATACCAGCACTCCCTCCATGTGAGGTATACACCCTCTCGCGTCATAGCAAACACCACATACCTAATGGTATAATGGGTAGCTATACTCTACACTCTAAATGGGCAATGAGTCATATGGACACTTGCTGCATCTAAAGCAATATCACACTCATATGTGAGTAATGAAGATGTAAATGTATGACCCATCCAAGTCAAAACCTCATCCTTGTAGAAAAAGTAGTTGGTACGAGTCAGAAAGCTCTAATGCATGGTCGAGTCAAGATCCATGAGTCTGCACCCTTACTGGAGCAAGAGCTTAGACAAGTACTAGTAATACGAGAAATGGTTGGATACACTAAAAGTGAATGTAGAGCTTGATGAAACTATCAACTCATCAAGGTTGATCGTAAATCTCTAGTCCAATTGATGGACAAAGAGGAAAAAGATGAGAGATATTGTCGCACCTCAGGGATTAAAAATATTATATTTCTTATTATTTAGTTAACAAATATATACATATTTTTTAACTAAACAATAAGAAATATAATATTTTAAATTATAATGAGCATGTGGTTGCTTGAGTATGAAAATATCTATGATATTGATCCCAAATTCTTAGTCTTCATGTCAAAAAAATTTAAGTTTGAAATTGCCAATTTATTTTAATTTTCTTACTATGTCATGCAATATGTACTTGATTTTATTCAAACATAATGACAATCAAAATTTTAAATATTTTTTATTATAAATAAGGATTTTATGGAGTATTTAATTAAAAATATCTCTAATGTGTAGGAGAATAAATCAACTTATCCCAAACTGAAATTTAAAAAAATAAAAAATAAATTTTTTTAATATAAAAATCATCAATTAATATTGTATATATGAACAAATTTATTATATTTTTTCATTTTATATGATCAATATATGCATTTTATTTTTATTTTTTATGTAACACATGCATTTTATTGTCAAAAAATATTAAAACTAAACTAATTCTTATTTTAACTCAAAATTGCATAATTGTAAGTTCTTTAATATTATATAATAATAAAATCAATATTTCACATATAAATTTAATTTAAATTTCATATATTTATATATCATTCCCATATTTAAAATATTCTTTTATGTATTGTGACATTTTATTTATCGTATGCATTCATACAAAAAATTAAATTATTTATGTATACAAATAATTTTTATATTTATGTTTATTCATTATATATATTTATATAAATATGATGAGTAATTTTATAAATAAAAATATAATATTTTGTAATCATCATTTTTTCAAATATTGAAATTATTTTAAGTTCATAAAAATATTTCATAATACATGTTTGTTTTTTTTATCATATCAGCTAATAAAAAATAATGAATATAAAATTTTATTTTATACATATAACTTTCATTAAAAAAATAACATATAATACAATTTTTATTGACATTAAATCTGATGGTTAACATATCACAT
Organism: Marchantia paleacea; assembly: GCA_014180765.2. Lineage (NCBI taxonomy): Eukaryota > Viridiplantae > Streptophyta > Marchantiopsida > Marchantiales > Marchantiaceae > Marchantia > Marchantia paleacea. The sequence continues at coordinate 678,811 of MUAA02000060.1, forward strand.
ATAATCATACTAATTCAAGTATAATTATTCATGCTTTTATTACTTCTAATGTGTAGAAGAGCCATCATAAGTAAATCTACGCAATTAGATAAAAGTTTACATAAAACATGATGCAGCATGTATATAAATATATATTGCTGAAATAATTTAATAACAAAACTGAAACTTTAATATAATTAAATTTAGTTAAACATTTGTTATAACCAATATACATAATTTTTTTATATAATAATTCAATTACATAAATTAATAAAATAATCAAAATCTTACTCTTTATCAATTTTATGTCATCAAAAAATATAATCATATTATTTAACTATCATTATGTTTAAAACAAAGTTATTAAATTTCAAACATTTTAAAACAAAGGTATTAAAATTCATTTTTAATCAAATGTTTAAAATAAATGAGTCATGTTTGATAAGGTTAGATTTTATTCATTTACATTATAAATTTAATATTTTTCTATAAATATTCACATTAAAAGATTAAAAACATGGATCAGAAAAACTGATTTCTATTTTTAAAAATAAGATTTAATTCTCAAATTTGATTTATTAACATTCTATGTTTTGTCTTAGATTTTCTATTCCATATTCTTGACCAAAAAATATTTTATTAAAGTATGTAATGTAAATATATTTATATATAATAAATATTTGTTACTTAATAATTTCCTGTTAATTTTGATATATTAATGTTTTATAATATAATTTATAAATTGAAATGCAATAGAAATAATATTTATAACTAATCAAATTTGTTAAAGCATTAATTGATTTCATTATAAATATTTTGTTTTACGTAATTTTATTATTAATATTTTCAACACATGAATTTTATTCTTTCATATATGTTTTATTTTAAAATATTCTAGTATGGCATCCCTTTCCAAGCATAAAGTTGAACTTCACAAATTACCTTCAAAAATTGTGTATAAGTATTCATAAATCTAAAACTTATGAATAAAAAAAAAGCATGAAAAAATGAAATTTTATTTTTCCTCATACATCATCTAATAATAAATATGCAATATTTGTTTGTTGTATTTTATTTAAATAACATTTAATATACATATGTAATTATTTTTGTTCTTAGTGGGATACATATCATTCAATTATAAACTTTTTTTTGTTAATTATGTGATTTATATCAAAAACCTTTGTGCAAATTAAACAATCAAATTGTTTAAATTGTTATTTTGCTGTCTCTAGATTTAAGTTGATTGATGAATGTATTAAAAGAGAGATTTAATATAAATATATTTTAAAAAAACATTTAAAAACTATTATTTGAGCAAAAATCATTTATTTTAATATTTTGGATCAAATTAAATTTTTTAAAATAAATATTTTAATTTAAAATTGTAATTTAATGTATTAAATTTCATTATTTTAATTTATTCAAACAATTTATTTTTTATTTTATAATATTTATAAATAGTAAAAATAATAATTTTAAAAAAAATTATAATTTTAATAAAAAAAATCTAATATTTTATTTATTTTTTTATATATTATCAACTATAAATAATCATTTTTAATTTTAAAATAAATTTCACAAATATATATGTATTTTTTAAATCAATAAAATTTTATATAAATTTGTAATATAATATTTTATTTATATTTTATATATAATAAATATATTATTTATTATGTTATAAACTATATTAAAAATATGGACTTTTCAATCATGTTGTGTTTTAATTAAAAATTAGAATTTATATTTTGTAATTTTTAATTTAATTGAAATTAAATAATATAAATAACATAAACTAATTTATGAATATAATGGTACATAATATCATTAAATGTTTTTGTGATTCATGTTCGAACCATCATATGATTATTTATTCCATCAAAATAAGATTTTTGATTGCTTATTAATTATTAAGCAAGAAAAGTAAAATGACCTTTATTATTATCAATGTCTTTTAAAAAATAATATTATAACAAATAAAATAATAATATTAATAACATGAAAAAGTATGCATTAAAGATTACATTGAATGAAGGAAGGTGGAGAGAAAAGATAATATTATGTTCACAACAAGTTATGTTTTTAAGAGTCATCAAACTACAATAAGAATGTATCCAATGATATTTGATATTTACAAGTTATGTTGCAAATTAAATAATTTATTTTATAGATTTTGTAGTATGCTTGTGTGTTTGTGTTTAGAAGTATTAGCATAGTCTTGATATGTATGATGAATTTAACTCTCAATATAATTATAACAAGCATCATCTATGTTTCAAGCATTTGAGGAATACTTAACATAAATGAATTGTAATTCAATATTTGAATCCAAAAAAGTAATAAATTTTTTGATCATTCAAGTGAAAGTTGTATTTATAATTTATTTATTTATTGTTTGGTGATGTAGCATAATTACATAAAAGAAGTCATTCTCACATGTGTTTTTATATTGATGAGTGTTATGTGATAATGTTGGAACTTAGTATTGTGGTTGGCATTAGCACATGGATTATTCTTGTTGTGTTCATTGATTCTAATACCAAGAAGAGAGTATATATAGCCATGTATAAAAATGACTTATGGATTGACGTAAACTACAAGATGATGAAAAATACTACCTTGGATTTCAAAAACATCATTTTGAAATTGTTCATGTAATAGTTCAAGCATAGAACTGAATGTATAACTTAAATATCTACTAGATTTTCAATTATTATTGGAACATGTGTAATATATGTTTGAATAATTTTTCATTTTATCAGATAAAATTTTTTTATAATGAATTGTTATGATATTTATTTGGATATAATATTTTGATCATTTATTTTTATTCATTGGATATTGAAACGAAAATTCAATTTGGATATTTTATAACATTACATGACTTGAATGTGCATATTTTTTGAAGTTTGTATCTCATCTGATTATTTTTTATGACAATGTGTGCTTTAACTTTGCTAAGATTTATGAGGATATATATATATATATATTGAAATTTTTGTGATCATAATATGAATTTTTTGAATAAGATAAAGAGTATTTTTGATGTCAATAATGAAAGAATAGAATTGCATTTGGATGAATATGATTTAAAAGATGTGGAGAGTTTAGTATGGTTGTTAGCTCTACCCCATATATTCAATAAAATTCAATTATTTAGATGAAACTTTGTGTGTAGTTGAATGATAAAGTAAATACCCATATGTTTGAAACATTGAATAAGTGACAATTGAGAATGTCAAAGTGACCAAACATTCAAAAAAGTGAAAATTATGAATGTTAAAGTGAAAAAATATAGAGCTAGCATGTAGCAAAGTAAGTACCAATCAAAGAAAATCAAAAATATAATTATTATTCAATGGTGAAAGTGTGGAGGAGTAAAAATGCAAGAGGATTTTAGCTAGTCTATGGAATAATATTTGTTAGCTAAAGAATTCTATAACTAGTAAATAATTAGCAGTTATATAATTGATTATATGGGAATATTTAGTAACAAGATTTGGATGAAATTGGATAAACATTGGATGGAAAATATCCACGCATATAAAACTATTGTGAACATAGTTCATGATAATTGATATGAAATCATGTTTTTTTTTTATTTTTGAAATAATCTAAAGAAACTCACACTAGTATATGATTTAGATTTTTAAAGTAAAATAAAGAATCAAAATGAATAAAAAAAATATTTTTAAAAATTATAAACAAATTATACACATATATTTTTAAATAGCTACATTGATCAATTAAATTTTATAATCAACTCATGAATTCTTTGGAAAAAATATTTTTTTAAAAATAAATATAAATCATACTTATTTTTTTATATTTACTTTAAAAATTATTTTTAATTTGATGAATGTACATAGTTATTTTACAGTTGTAAAATTACATAGATTTTGCTCTCATATGGATTGCACTAGGTAAGACTCTTTGTAGAGCAATGGGAACACGTTGCCTAAAATAGGCTATACAATAAGCTAAAAAGATTAATATCCCGTCGCATAGTATGGTATGCTCTCGCACACTCTCTCACCAACATGTCGAAGTCAGTGTCCATAGCTCCATATAACTCCAAAGCTAGAGGAATAAAGAGGTGACATTTCTCCATACCTCTATACTTGGAGATATTGGTTGGTACCGCTCCACTCGCCACCCATCGAAAAGGATGGATAATCACGCACTCTAAAATTGTATAATGTGTAGGATCGGTAACCACCACGTTTGCATTAATAACATGATCCTCACAAATCAAGTATAGGTATGCCATAACCGTAGTCGATTGCAAGTCATACCAATGTTCTCTTCATTTGAGATATCCACCTTTTGCGCCATAACAAACATCACGTCCTTAATGATATCATGGATAACTATCATGTGCCCTCTAAATGACAATAAGTCATATGGACATATGTTGTATATAAGGTAGTACCACACTCACATGTGAGTAATGAAGATGTAGATAGATGGATCAAGCTTGGTGCGAATCGAAAAGCCTTGATGCATGGTCGAGCAAAGATTCACAAGCCGACAACCTTGCATGAGCAAGAGCGTAGATGAGCCCTAGTAGTACAAGGAATGGCCGGATCCACTGAGAGTGAATGTAGAGCATGCTGAAACTCGTGGTTCATCAAGGTAGATTGTACACCTCTATTCCAATAGTTGGACAAATAGAAAAAAGACGTGAGCTCATGTAATATCTCGGGGGTAAAGCATCTCTATTATGTCGTAATAATAACTATAAAGTAAATGATCCATGACACTTTCATACATCTCAAGTATGTGGTTATATGCAATCAAAAATTGTAAAGATAACAAAAGTGACTAGAGTGAACAACTAACCAAAAACTCTATAGGCGCAATATTGTCTATAATTCATCACTCATGTATAAAATGGACATCATGCATGTATAAAATCGAAGATTATAAAAAATTAATACGATACATTTATTTCTATAATGAGGAAATTTGGTTGTATAAAAGGAACACATAATTAATTTTAGTTCGCATAGTTAGTTGGAGTGATTGCGCCTTGTGATCCAATTGTGAAAACAGCAAGTGGATAGGCGTTCTTTTCTCCGAAATAAAGCCGGAGTGGGCCGAGTGTCCATGCAACGTGGAGTGCGCGGGACTGCACTGGATAAGCTTTGAGCTCAATTCGAGAGAGAATAATATAGCCGCGGATTCAATTCCTGGAAAGATAGATGCTGTCTGTACGGTCGAACAACCGTGAGTTCTGTGCAACATCCCAGAGCAAAATTGGTCTCAATTGATGTTTGGTAGAGGAAACGTACGCACGATTTGATTTCACACTGAGAGTCAGACTTCTATGTGTGGTGGTAGTTGGCTACACTTTGTTCAAATCTTGAGAGGGCGGGTTATTCTCTTTAAATTCCATGTCTCTCTTTTGGCGATTCGACATTGCTGCCCTTGGAGTTGGTCTTGCGGGGAGATGTTGGAAATATGAATTAGGCTACTCAGGAGCTCGAGGCCTTACGACTCATGGACACAGCTCAAGTAACTTTTGTTTCCGCGTAGAATCGAAACAATCTGTGCTGCAATCTTCAGTGACAGGGTAGTTACGTTCCAGTATACAAGAAAATGAAATCACAGTACAGTAGCATGTTGCAGCTATTGTGTGCGACGCCACGCCTTTCGAGGACCTGCTATTAACAGATAATTCTACCACCATACAGGGTTTCGACTCTAGATAAACAGCACTGTCTGAAAACTTCTTGTCAGTCCGCTTGTGGGCCATTTGCATGTTGACTTTTATCAAACGAACATAATGTTTATTCAACAGCTCTTTCCCATTCACTTGTCCTTCCTATCTTCTCCTGCAGACTTTGACATTACCACGAACGTGTTTGCTACAGCTTTGCAATACAAGCTGCAAGAAGCGACCAGAGTGTCACTTCCTTCTCGGTCGAGAAAAAATCCAGGGGTACGCTGAATCCGTCGCAGATTTTAATCATTCTTTCTGAATATAGCAGTATGATTTGGATACTTTTAGATTCGATTTAATACCCACTGAGATGGGAATTCTGCGCAGCACTCGCTTCTTGTACTAAAATTCAATGGTAAGCCGAATTTCTCCCACGGAATCAGCTTCCAAGAATTTTATTGATCACCTTTTCTGCTGAATTCCCGTTTAGACCCTAAGGAGCTCCTCCTTACTACAGAAATTTGATCGCAACGTTTATTCTTGAATCACACGACCGTTAATATATAGATTCTGTCCAGCAATAGCTCCTGTCTGCAAACAGCTAGTCGAAAATTTGACGATTCTCAGACAGTATGAACTTCCAAGGATTTCATTGACTTCTCTCTCCAGGGTGAAGTCCAGTATTGACGTCCACAGACAGAATGTGAGCGTATGAGAATTTTCCAATTGAACAATATGGCGGTATCATCCTCGTATCTTACTCTGTACCTCTGTTTTTAGAGTTCAGTCTTACATTATGATCCTGACAGGTTAACGCAAGGAGTGGCCGGTCGTTACTGTATGAGGATACTGATACCTATGTGCTGATGGAGCCCGGTGAAGAAGAGGTATTCGTCAACGAATTGGAGTTACGACAGAGGTTGAAGTCATGGCTTGTCAATTGGCCAGGAAACGAGCTTCCTGAAGATCTAGCTAAGTTAGATAGGTTAGACGATGTGATAGATTACCTTGTTGCTTCAGCGTGTGAGCTCGATCTTGGTGGTGGCATGGGTTCTATACAGTGGTATCAGGTCAGATTGGAGTAAAGTCATGGAAAATCATGGCCAATTGATTAAAGCAGTATGATTATATCTACGTGCACTTGAATTCAAAACGTCTGTAGATTATCCCACAATTGCACCCTTCGCATGACTCCTTTCCCGTTTGTGTTTGCTTTTTCCTTACACGACTGAAGAAAGTGAGAAGACCCTTTTTGGAATTAATTCTAGCGAATCGCCAAATTTGTTCCTTGTCGATGTTACTGGCTGGTATATGCAGGTCTACTGGGTTATGACCCAAGAGTGTCTAAAAGTTGTGTGTAGTTATGCCTAAGGGCGTAAGCCACACCCGCGGAATTGCTCTTCCCTCACTGCCCTTTTTTCCTAAATCTATAAACCTTGAAGGAGTTCCAAGGGCAGGCTTCATGTAGAGAATCTTAGAGTTCAGCTATCAAAGTAGTTCTTTCACAGGTTTGCTTGTGGTGCTTATGTTAAATGCTGGACAGGGATGTGCATTTTGCTTGTAAGTTGTTAACCAGATCGGGTAGAGTGGCGAGGGAGTGCCCTAGAGCTGCATTCGCCTGTTTACAGAGTTCAGGGCCAAGTTTTGTACAGCCTCTTACTGCACATGAGCCGACCTGTGAAGTGGAGTCTACTACTTCTGCAAATCCTCGTTTTGCTACTTTCAAAACTAATTTTGATTCCAAACAGGTATGTTCACTCAATTCGGAAGCAAGCAACATAGAAAAGTCTTTGGTGTTGGAACTCATAGTTATTTGAGTATGTACATAGTGACATGTGGGAACCCTCTCCTAAACAGGTATGTTCACTCAATTCGGAAGCAAGCAACATAGAAAAGTCTTTGGTGTTGGAACTCATAGTTATTTGAGTATGTACATAGTGACATGTGGGAATCCTCTCCTAAAGCCTCACATTCTGGGAAGTGGTACTATGTATCATTTATTGATGATTACTCAAGATTTGTGTGGGTATATTTTTTGAAGTCTTTGCAACTTTCAAAAGTTGGAGAGCCCAAGTTGAGACACAGATTGGTCGCAAGGTGAGATATCTACGTTCAGATAATGATGGGGAGTATACTTCTGAGGAGTTTAGAAGTTACTGCAAAGAGGAGGGGATCACTCGTCATCTCACCACTATTTATACTCCGCAACAAAATGTTGTTTCTGAGAGGCTAAACCGAACAATATTGGAGAAGGTGCGTAGTATGTTGAGCCAATCTGGTTTACCATACGAATTTTTTGAAAGTCTGTAAATACAAAGGTGTATTTGATAAATCTGTCTCCTTCAAGTGCAATTGATTTCTTGACACCGTTTGAATTAAGGCACAAACGGAGAGCTGATTATAATCGTTTGAGAATTTTTGGTTGTACGGGTTATCCTCTAATACATAAGGAGAATAGGACCAAGTTGGATCCTACATCCAAGAAGTGTCGTTTTCTTGGATATGCAAGTGGTGTGAAAGGTTATAGGCTATGGGATCGTGTAGCTTGTAAGGTGATTGTCAGTAGGGATGTTTCTTTCGATAAGCCCAGATCATTGAAAGAGGGGGAGATATCTCAGGCTCCCTATACTGACAAGGGCAAATCTCCACTCACAGATGTTGTTGAGGGGGAGATTGATCATTATGGGTTTAATGATGAGCCACAAGGAGAAGCTGTAGAACAGATGGAGCAAATTCTTGAACAACAGGAATTGGAAGAGCAAGTTATCGTTGTTGAGCCTCAAGACACAGCTCAAAACGATGGAGATCAACCAGGACCATCTACTAGGAGATCATCAAATCAGATTAGTAGAGCTCTGAAAGGTATGGAACGGGGTCTGATTCATCTATTCTTGAGGATCATGATATTGAATCTGAGAATGATGATGGCAATGCGTTGATCTTGGAAGAAGTAGAACCTTGTTCATATAGAGGAGCTCAAGCCTCTATCAATAAGCTTGAGTGGGATATTGTTATGGAGCGTGAGATACAATCGCTTGTTGAGAACAAGACTTGGGAGCTGGTGGAGCTTCCAAAGGGTCAACCTTTGGTTGATAGCAAGTGGGTGTACAGTTTTGTGAACGTTCTCATCACATTTTTGTGAACCAGATTGAGTAAAGTGGGAACATAGTACTCTGTTTCAGATTTCACCTGTTTGCAGGGTCTATAAATATTAGTGGACAATTTTCTGCTGGAGGGGGTTAGTTTCCAAAAGTTGCGTGGCTCGTGAGCCCCTTGTGCTTGGTAGTGTAGGTTCTTTTCTCGCTTGAATATTTCTCCTTGTTTTCTAACATATATTCAAGAGTATATCGGTCTCCAAGGTATGACAAGGAGGTACTAATTAGTGTGCTCAAGTACATATCAATGGAATTTGGATGAATTTTAAGTTAAGGTTCTAAGTTTAGGTTTGAGCAGCTTGAGATATGAATTTTTTTCTTGTCCTAATGGACACTTCTTGATCTGAAAATTTGTCCTTAGTGTTTTTGTGCTGTAGATGTTTAAATCGGTTAACTTCACCCGTTGGGTTGCAAGCGGCACCAACCAGTGAAGTCTGAGAAATATATGTTGAGAATTACTCTTGATCCATCAAGATGGTGTTGGCCTTTGTATGACTTTGCAATACTTAGAGCTTGCTCCGACCACTTATTTGTATAAAGCCTGGATTTTGCACTCTCCATTGGACTGACACGTTTTGAAGTCAGTCTTTTTTGCAAACATTATCAATATTCCACAGGACTGGACCCGCAGAGGTTTGACTTTGATCAAATAAGGGATAAAATGTGATAACTTGTAGTTAAACTATAATAATTGCATTGGACATCGCTTGGAAACTCAAATTTATGTACTCAAATGGAATTACATGTTTTTTTTTAATTAGTATTTATTTGTTATAATAAAAAAATAAAATGATAATATTGATAAATGTCGTGTACATATATATTACATCATACTATACATTGTTGTTACATCAAACATCAAAATATATAGATTATTATACATCATCATCACAAGTGTAGAACAATCTTTTCTACTCTAAAGTGTAACATAATATAAAAAGGAGATTAGCGTCAAGTTAGATTCACTCTGAGTTTCAAAGGTTCCACGTCCATCACCATCTACTATCCAAAGGTTCAATTTTGAAAATTACATATCAATGAGCCCTACTTCAAACTTTATCCCTTGAGCTCTAAATGTTCTAATGGCACTTCAGCCCTCATCAACTCCCATGCGAATGACATTGATTCCATTATTGGTTATACCTATTGAATTTGCTCTTGCATGCACATGCATGCGACTATCTTAATAGGCATGCATGCCAATACATGAGTCGTGACTATAGGAAGAAGAACAATCGAAAGTCTATTTTAAATATAATCATTCGAGTGATACATTGATGTCACCATGAAACACTCCATGATATGCTCTTGAGCTTTTAAATAAGATATTCCTAAAGTTAGCCATAGGTGCATTCAGAGGTACATGCAAAAACTTCATCAGATCTATCTGGTTAATTGTGGCAGAGTTGTATATTTTATACAAGAGTATACATTAATAACCGCTTCACCTTTGGTTCTTGAAGTTCACAAATGATATTAATTTGGAAAACGAGAGTGATTGAGTTGAGCTTGATGATGACATACGTTGTATCAATATGGCCACCAAGGATTCTAGAAAATATTTTGATAGAGTATATAACATGAAGCTTGATGATTTTAACCAAGAAATTGTCTCATGGGGTGTGATTTGCAACATATGCATACATATCTGTTTAGTTCTCATATGACATGAATTAGATTATTTCACTATCATGAATTCCAACCATGGACTGTCATGAATTCCAACATGAACATGATAAAGAGATTGAATCATTGATACTAATAATTCTTTACAACTCCATTACTTTTGATATTGTCCATGACATCTTTTTAATGTGAAAGTTACTACTTAAAATAACTTTTATAAATGTTTACAAGGTTGACTTTGTGCACATTAAACTCACTTTATTAACACATTATGTCCCATATTGTATCATTCACATCATGAAATCACACATAAAATTTTCATTTTATGCAAAAATTGAACTTTGATGTTAATTATTCACTTGAATAGTTTAACTCCCTTGTTGAGTATAGTCCTTATACATTTATTTTTCAATTACAAAAATATTTGTCCAATTTTAAGATCATTATATCAATCATTTTAATCAAATACTTTGTTTAATGTTTATTTATTGATATCATATTTATGTAGCAGTATTAATTATTTTATCTGAATTTTGTATTGCAAAATACATTTGTAATATGGTTAATTAATTTAAAATATATATACACATAAAAACTATATATTTTAAAAAAAATTATTATATAAAAAATAATTTAAAATAAAGAAATAATTTATATAATCATATCGTGACTTAAGTTGTATATTTTTTCATTAAGTTTAATCCAGTTATACAATTATGGTGTTGAACATACCACATTTTGATCTTTAAAAAAAATTAAATCTATGTAAAATTATAAATTTATTTGATATTATTATGAGTTACAAAATATTTTTATTATTATTTAGATTTTGACACATAAATTTCAAACAACTTAGAGAATAAAATTATTTCAAATATTTTAATTTCATTATACGACATTCAAATTCAAATTTTGAAAAAAAATTGGAATTTTTGTCATAAGATTTTTATACATTTGAATTAATTTTTCATAAATCATTATTTTATATCTAAATTTTCATTTATTTCATTTTAAAAATATTGTTTATTTTCATGTATGTATCTCACATTTTGCATATAATTTTTCATGAAATAATGTCCACCATTGCCGCTATCTCCAAAACATAACTTCAAAATCTGCAATGTTAAAAATTTTAACTTGAACTCTATCTTTTAGACCCTAGATCTCATGGTAGCATTATTGTTTCTAACAACATCTTTTGTCCAAACGTCCCTTATTGCACTATTGACTAATGTATCAACTCTTTCAATGCACCTAGTTAGCTACCTAGCATTGATATATTTTAAATGTTAAATCTATCTCATTTTTATGAAGACATGCATAAGATAATCCATTCATACAAGCACACCAGCTAATTTGGTTAACAATATAAAAAAGATAATATTAATGTGATATTGTTACGATATTTTGAAAATAATTGCTTAACTAATATAATCATCATGTATATTCAAACACTTCAATTAAATTTTTGATTATAAATTTTAATTTCATCATCATCTTCTCATTTTTGTTGCTTGTTGTCTTCTTATAATAATTAATAATTATTTTTCACTAATAATTATTCTTGGTTGTTAACAAGTAGATTTTCTAATTATTAATAATTTGAGAAAATAATTCAAAAAATTAACTTTTTGTGTATTTAAAATACATAAATGTTTCTTAGCTATGAATTTTAGCTAACATTTTCGAAAAAATTCATATTACCATATAAATCATTTTCTGACCTTCAAATATTAAGTATTATACAAATCAATGAATTTTAAAAATTTAATAATTACTAAAAAATTGTATCAAATTATCATATGATAAAAAAAATGGATTAAAAAAAACATGATATCAAAGTATATGTAACTCACAACAAATGAAACACAATATTAAAATATAAAACAAGAGATTGAAATTAATGTTTACACGTATTGTAAAATATATATATATATATATATATAAAATTTTAAAAATGTGCAAATAAATGTTCCTCAATGTTATTCTATTGCAAGCATAAACTAGGTCTTGAGTGTATGATACAGCCCTAATTTCTTAGAGACAATTGGAATTGTGAACACCTGACATGGTAGGATGTGTAAGAGATTTGAGATTTAACTTCATTATGGAAGGTGTATGTAAAGTAGGTAACTAGGTCCGGAATGTGTACGCGATGTAATTTTTGACATAAGGTTTGTCTTCCACATACAAAACATCTTTGCAAAGGGAGTACAAGTGGTCTAGTTGTAGATACTTCACATGGAATCCTCAAATGCAAGGTTCAAATTCCAGTAGTTACTAGCACTATTTTCATAAGATAGATTGTAAATAAGACAGGGATTGTATATTTACACTGTTGTGTCAAAGCCCGGATGAGAATATGTGATGAAAATAAAATGTGTGGTGAGAATAGGGTTATGTGCAAAAGGGAAACATAGTTTGGCGATACCAATTAAATTCAATAGTGGAGTTAATTTTCTCCCCTCAAACCCCCTCCCTAAGAATTTCATTTCAGCTCTGCATTTCTAGATAGATGACTTGCACGCAGTTAGTCCCAATGGGTGACACCACATGTAGATACTCCAATCCGACGGGAAAATATAGTTTGGCAAGACACAATTAAGTTTAAGGATGGAATAAAAGATCTTAAAATACATATTTGGCTCAAACCAATTACAGTAGGGAATTTCATTTCAATAGGCATATTGTCAGTTGTCAGTTGGTGTATTCATATACATTACCATGTTACACTTGGTATGAAAATGGACTCTCCTCTTACAGACAACAAGAACAAAAAATTGCGGGTATCTAGCAGCAATGAATGGGCGAAGGAGAATATGAAAGTGGGCCGCTAGAACCAATACACCAGGAACGTAAGGAAGAAAAAGGGGGACAAATTGCATGCAGTCCATCCGTGAGGCTGCTCCGGCAGAGTGGAAGAATGCTGGTTCCGGGAATGAATGGTGTCAAAAGGAAGACAGGTGCGGTACTCCTGGAGAGCAATGCAACGCTGGGAATGGAGAGCGGGCTGGGAGGCCCAGTGGCACTGCATTGGACGGGGCCAATAAAACTTTTGCTTGATGATTGATCGATCGCTGGCCTCTGGGGCACGTTAGTACAAAATAGGCCTCCTCGAGGTTCACAGGCCCCAGCCGCTTTTCGTCTGCGCTCGAAACACAGCGTGGCAGTATGTTTTGGGTTGGGATTGGGATGGAGTCTTGATCTGATCCGATTCAAAAGTAAATCTGCACGAATTCGTTCATTTCATTCCTAGCCGAACCTTTGTTGGGATTGTAGAGGAATTGTCGCTGGAGGGCGTTCACATCAGGCCTTCAATTGCGTTCGGAGGTCTTGGACTTCAGCGAAAGCCGGGTCTTGGTATTTTCAAATCATTGGAGAGAAAGAAGGGCATGAGTTATCCTGTTACAGTGGAAGAGTTGGGAGTAGCTGCCGGCAATCATCTGCGGAAGTATGTGAATGTTGGAGGCCTCAATTCGAGGAAGAGCAGGATTGCTGAGTTGAATTGGTGATGTCTTGATATGCTGCTCGTTACAGCAGGTTTGCAAATTTCGTTGGAGCTTCTGTCGTGTGGCGACAAGTGGGGATGCCTATAGGTGTTTTACAGAGTCTCTCAGCAACAGTGGCTTCCTCAAGGACCATATACTTGTCATCTCCGGGGATTTCTGAGAACTATGTCTATGGTGAGTGTGCTTTTCTTGCATGAGAGGCCCCTCAATTCCACCGTCAACCAATTACACCTCTTTTAGATGCATCTACTTAAGGTTGATGTGCTGCATGAATTAGCAAATAGCTGGACAGGTTGTTCTTGACACGATGTACTTTGATGGATGCCATGTCTTACCTAATGGTTTATGAACTTGAGAGTACGATTTCCCAAATTAGCACTTGGGGTTAGTGACAAAATTAATAGTCCTCGTAAGGAAAAGAACGAAGCTCTGGAGAGATGCATCAACTTTGAAAATTATGATCAGTTATCAAATTAGTTGGCCCTTAACTTACTCTCTCTTTTTCCCCAATTTTCGATGGTATGGTGTAACTTGCAGGGCGGAGTCACATAAGACACTGTGACACCGTTGTTGCAAAGGTTAAGTGTAATATTGCCTCGCCCGGAGACACGGGAAGGAGTTCAGAAATGAAGACTCTGCACACAAGTAACGGTACTGGTATTCAGCAGGTTGCAGTTTGTAAGTCCAACCTTATCATTCGCGAAGCGTATTTGACAGACTTCTGGGAAGTCTCAGATACTCACTGTGGCGCCTTTTTCCCACATGTCAAGTTTCCCATGGATTTTATCCTGCGAAGTGATAGGTATGTCACATGTATCCATCGATTAGTTTTCGAAACCTTTGCATCTATATGACACAAATATGCTTAGTGCATCTATATTGACTTGTATATAAGGTAAATACTACACTCGAGTCCCGCAATCAAGACCATTGTCTCTTCAGAAATTTACAAACTTTACTTTAAGATAGCCTGTTTGTATCTTATCGTATCTGAAAATTTCATGCTTGTTTCAAAACACCTATTGAGAGACCTTAAAGTTAATAGTCACATGGTCGTAAAATGAGTTGGGTGGAACAATATGTGAAACACTCAAGGTATGTTTCGTTCTTTTATGCTAACAAGTTGGAATCGGATGGTAAAGGGCTATGACGATGCTTGGCAATCTGACACTACGATCAGATCAGAAGCGCATTTGTTTGGTTGCCCTGGAAGCTCTTTATTTGGATAGTGTGGAGACGGAAAGTAAAGGAGAGATCGCAAATCCGCAGTTTTCCTTTCTCATCAACTTGGCTGGAGCCGGTGAGCTTTCAAGCAAAGTCTCTGGAGCATTGACAATGGACACCCTTGCGGAATTTTTACCCCGACGGAAGCCTCTGAGCCGCCGGAGGTATGTGATGACAAAGGCCAGTCAAATTACGCACTTCAGTCTTCCTATTATGCTAGGTTACAAGCTGCACTTGGCTCAAGGGACAATATAGGAAAATCAAGTATCGTATACAATAAGTTGGAGACTGAACATATGAACTATGAAAGCAGGGCTAGTCCTTAGCTGATTGTCTGTATTATATGTAACACGTAGAGGGGATGTTGTCACCTTCTTTTCTGTTGGAGCTCCTCTGTTGCCACTTGAGCCAATAACCTTGTCTTCTGGATCATGTAGTCAGAAGCTTCGTAGCTGTTTGATAAGCTTAAGGCGTCAATTCGTTATCTCACATGTTTATATGGTAAAGAATATAAATAATATCTGACGCTGATCACCACGGAAGAGATGAAGGCAATCTAAGACAAGGACCTTACAGGTAGATACGAACTGATGCAGGACCGGGATAGCTTACGTTTCAAATGTTGCTGTGCGGCCCTCACGTAGACGGAGAGGAATTGCTGGTCGGTTGATACGGGAGGCACAAACAATTGCACGTACTTGGGGATGCCGGTCAATGGCACTTCACGTTGATGCTAACAACGCTGCTGCGGAGGCCTTGTATTTGCGAGAAGGGTTCAGACGCGTGAAGATTCCTGCAGGAGCAAAATGGCCTCAACCTCAGGCTCTCCCTGGTGCCAATCTGCAACTGATGATGAAGCACTTAGCAAATTGAGTTGAATGCCCTATGCCAAGACGGGTCCTTGTGAAAATAGTGACAAATCACAACTGTGCCATATATGTAACAATTGTGCCATACATGTATCAAATGTACAGGCTCAATCAGGTTTTCCTGAAGAGGCTGTATTTGACACAGCAAATGTATTTGCTTTTCAGACACAGGATAAGCGTTCGCTTTACATAGACTTCAGGTGGATGTAATATGAAACTGGATAGAAGTAAACATGTAACATGGAATGCATCCAATAAGAATCGAGTCTAAAGCCTGAGAAGTGAGCAAATTAACAGCCTGAGTCTTACGAACTCAGGCAACTGAAAAGTTTATTCAGGCAGGGTCACCAAGCAAATTCACTTGAAGACCTCAGGCAACACGTTTCACCACAAGGTGAAGGTCTCCGAAAACCTCGAGCAACGTATTTGCTCCAATCTAACATCCTCTTCTTGATATCTTCTCAATCCTTGAAGCTCACGACTCTACTGGCCTTGAATGTGGGCACGTGATGAAGAGCTCTTCAAATGATGAGATTCGAATCCCAAGAGCAATAATCCTTACAAAGGCCAAAACCAGCTTCGTTTCCGTATGTACAGAGCGTCACTTACTAGATCACTCCAAAAAATGGGTGGTAAACAACGGGAGGAAGACTTAAAACTGGAAGAAAGTTCTCATGATTAAGCTTCTAGAGTGTCCCCAATGAAGTCAACCTTTATCCAATACCTTATCCTCCACCGTGCTACCTGACTATTTATCATAATGTAGACTCAAAAGAATATTCAAGTTAAATGGCCGACTGGCATGGTCAGGCGTTTTCTCCCAATTTGACTTTGGATATGTCAACCACATTTGACAGATAATTTACAGTGATAGGAACTCTGAGTACCCTGACAAATCTAGTTGCAGGGCTGAAAGCTTCCCTCAGAAATCTGCCAACATCCAAGAAGGTAACTTCAGATGACTCAGAAAAACACTACATTCCTTGAGAAAGTTCAGTTTGATCCCATCATTCATGTGACTGATCTTTGTGGATGCAAGACTCGATATTATTGTACATCTTATGAAAATCATGGATTTTCCCGGGTCGAATGGAACAACAATGCGCAGACAGACCTCATACACGTAACTAAGGAGGTGCAGGATGATCAAACATAAGCGAAAATCCGTACAGGCAGACCTGTAACAAACTCCAAAATGACTCAATGCATTCAACAGTATCAGCTCACCTCATCTACTTTCTAGCTCCTGCTTGTCCAGCGGCTTGGACAACCTTCTTGCTGAAAGTCTGAACATAAAGCACCAGAATATCAACGTCCAGACAAGAACCCACTACAGAATGGAGCGACACTGTGAAAATAACATGCGGATGTACATCAACGACAACCTTTCTCTCCAGCAAAGCATCAGAACTGATCGATCTATAGTCGAGCCCACAAGGCTAGATTCAAAATTGTCTTCGAACTCACCAACTAGACATCTAGAGCTCTTTTCACACGCTTCCGAAAGTGCAAGATAGATTTCGATTTGACAAATTTGCCTGTCACAGCCTCAAGACCATAGACCCCGGGCATGGAGGTAAATGAAACCAGAAGCCAAAAAATTAACGCAGAAAAAAACATACCTTGCTCAACGGTGTAGAGTGTGCGGTATGGAACATGGGTTGTAAGGTCAGGAAGAATTCTTCGGCCTCCTTATCCGTGATTGTAAGTGCTTCTTCCATATAGTTGTCGAACTGCTTGTCGAGCTCTTTGGCAGCCTCCTGCATAAACTCCACGGATTGACGAAGAAGGTCTTGGTCGTTACAGTTACGTCGAGATTTTTCGTATCCTTCTTCAAGAGATTCTTTTTTCCTCTCATTTATGGCCCCATAGCAACAGATTGCCAGCAAGGCACACTTCCCCACTCCTGGTATGTTGACAGATAAAATGCTGGCAGGAATATTGGCCTTTAAGCGTTCGTACTCCCCTTTCAAGCGGTCAAATTCTTCCTTGGTTACCTTTGACTGAAAGAGCTTCTGAAACTTGGGATATATCTCATCAAAGTCCTCCTTGACGCTTTCAATTTCCTCCCTTAGTGTTTCATTTTCTGTCAAGATCCTATTGTACTGCTCCATACTCACTCCTTGTCCCTCCATCTTCTTTCCAGAACTGACGGCGGCACTCACACCTACAGCTCCCTTCTCTTTTAACGAGCTCTCCAGCTTTTCTACCTGCTTTTGCAGCCCATGGATAAACCCAGAAGCATTTTCGGCTTCCAGCTGTTTGTCTTCCTCCATGATCCTTAACTCTTCCTTCAAACTCTCTATCTGCTTCAGAAGAGCTGCCTGAGGTGCAGCGCCCGTCTTTAATGCCACTTCCTTCTCCTTCAGAAGCTTTTCTAGGCTCTGGATGCGGTCCATGAGATCGGCTATCTCCTCTTCTTTCTCATTCTTCATCATTTCAAACTCCTGCATCAGATTTTTGTATTCCCGCTCTCTCTGTGCCACATCTTCCTGCAGATTTTCGAAGTCTTCCGAAAGCTCCAAAAACTCTGCCCTGCTAAGCTTCGTTGTTTCTTCGGCTGTTACTAACTCCTTCCTCAAAAGATCTAGCTGCTGAGCAAGACTCGAATGATCTTCTAGTCCTCGACTCATGACTAACTCTTTTTCCTTCAGGTGCTCTTCCTTCTCATTCTTAAAATGCTCATACTCTTCCTTCAGCTTTTCGTACTTCTCGATCAAGTCTTCATTCTCCTTTTCCAGAGCCTCGTAATCATCATTGAGAGTGGAGAAGTCGCTTGCCCTCGCCTCGGATGCAGCTTCCTTCTCCTCCAGCAATTGCTCCAACTCTACCAGTTTCGCTTCCTTATCCTTCAGCAACTGGTCCACTTCAAAGAACTTTGCTTCCTTGTCCTTCACCAACCTCTGGAACTGTTCAATGAGGTCGGCCCACTCTGCCGCTTCTTCCTTCAGTTTCTTGTTCTCCGCGATGATATTAGCCTCTCTTTCCGCAGCTAACCTTGCGTTTTCTTCTATGGCTTCCCTCTCTTCCTCAAGCCGCTTCACCTTCTCCACAAGCTCCCTCACTTCATATTCCCTCTCTTCCATGTACTGTAAGTGCGCTGTTTCGAGTTGTGCGTACTTATCTGCAAAAACACTTCCTGTTTCTCCCTTTTCCTTCAAAATCATAGTCTCCTTTGTCAACTCACTGTGTTTGTCTTCCCATTCCCTCTCAGCTAAAGCTTTCTCTTCCTTCCACTCATCAAATTCTTCGTTGAGAGTTAAGAGTTCCTTCGCTAGGCTTTCATACTTTTCGGCGAAGGCAATTCCTGCATCTTCCTTCTCCTTCGTTAGATTCTCATACTCTGTGGTCAAGGTGAAGTGCATCTGCTTCAGCTTCTCAAGTTCACAAGACAGGCTCGAGAGTTCTGCCCTGAGAGTTTCTTCTTTCTCTGCTTCCGTTGCGACCAGACCTCTGGCAAGGGTTGCGTTCTCCAAGGCCTCCGAGTTCTCCCTCTTCAACTTTTCAACCTCCTCCTCCAAATTTACGTTAGTTACTGCCAATTCGTCCCTTTGTTTCTCTAATGTTTCCTTCTCTTCCATCAATGTGTTGTAATCTTCAGTGAGACTCAACTGATCTCTCACAAGCTGTTCCTGTTTTTCTGCACTATTTCTGGCTGCCTCTTCCAACACTGACTTTGTACTCTCAAGAGCGTTGATGAGAATTAGAAGCTCCTGCTTCTCATTTTCGCACTGTGTTGCGAGACTTGAGTGCTCTTTGACTACATTATCGAACTTCTCTGCACTTAGTCTCGAATCCTCGTCGCTTTTCACCTTCAAAAGCTCAAACTGTCTAGTCAGCTCCAAATGTGCGTCCTTTAGGTTGTCAAACTCTAGGGCGATGCCCGCATGCATTTGCTTGTCTGCATCCGAGGTCTCCAGTTCTCGTGCAAGACTAGCAAACTCCACAGCTTCTTCTTTCTCTACCTTCATCTTCTCAAACTGCTCCTGAATAGATGCATACGATGCCTCGCCCGTTCTCAGTGCTTCTTGACTTTGGACCAACTCTTTTTCGAGGGCTTCTATTCGGCTGACGTAGATTCGAGTGGCATATTCTGCATCATCTTCCTTCTCTTTTCTCAATCTCTCAATGTCATCGCTAAGTTTTGCACATTCCAAAACAGCTTCAGCCTTTTCTCGTCTTAATCTCTCCAGCTCACCATCACCGGATCTTCCCATGGTCTGTTGCTTCGTGTATTTGTCGCTGAGCTCGATGAAGTTTTTAGCCATCACCTTCGCTTGCTCCTCCTTCTCTTCTTTCTCCTTTCTATACAACTCAAACTCCCGAGCAAGCTTGGCATACTCGTCAGACCTGACTGACCCAGCCGTAAGCAGCGCATCATGTTGGGATATTGCCGGAGCAGGAGGGTCCCCAAGTTGAGTGGGAGGATCCACTCTACTGTATTCGAATTGTACTTGACGAGGGACGTTCATGTAACAGAGTAGACAGAAGACCTTCTCCGGTACTCTGCTTCATGACAAGGGAGAGAAGACAGGCAGTCCATGACAGCTGTTCAGACACCACGAGGGCGTTCGAGTACCTTTCTAACTCATACGCACACGCAACCTATGCTAGTCTGAATAATTTCAACTTTTCATACCAAGTAGTGTTCAGTGCCTACCTTTGGTTGACATACGCAGGCCCACAAATTGGAACTTCCCCACAACTCATACACGAATAGACAAATATTTGACGCACTTTGTTTATCTCGGGCCGCTCCACCCTCAGGAACTCCTCGTTCTTGATGGTTCCCTTGATAAACTTCGTATCGAAACAGACTAGACAAAGGGAGTAGTCCGGATATCTGCAGTCCATCGAACCATCGATGTTAGGTTTGGGCACTAATGTTGTAATGATCATCTGACAAGCGATCAATGCATCTAAAATATAAGGAAAATAAACAGAATGCGTAATTTTCGTGCATTTCATGTACATACGCAATTGAGTCGAAACGAGGCCCTGTTATGGGTTTGACGCCACACGACCCACATCGTTTGTGGAAGTGGAAAACCGGACTGTGCGTCGTGCATATTGTTGGAATTTTAACCTCTTCGATAATCTCGTATTCTCTGGCGGCCTGCGGCTGTTTAGTGTAGCAGTCGACGCATAGATTGCGGTTCGGGCGCCTGTGTAAAACAGATTTCGAGTTCGAGCAATTAACTGGCAAGTAGAATAAATGTTTGAAATAGAACTGCCTATGAATATAACATATCGTGCTCTGGAACTGATCAAAGCTTTACAGCAGCACGAGAATACAGAAATTCCCTTACCATCTATGGTGGTAGCGCCTTCCTTCAATCGGAGCTGTTCCACACTCGTCACACACGATGTAGTAGACTTGGAAAGGAGGATGAAAATTGTTACTGTCCCTTGCGATTCGCAGGAAATTATGCCCCCTTTGTGTGTGACCCAGGCGAAAGCACTTCTCGCACAAGTCATGGTTGGGGCAGCTGCGTTGGCACGAGCAAGGACCGAAGGCAAAGATAGATGTGAGTTACTGAGTGAGTGAGTCAGTCCGTCACATCCTGATTCACATCAGCTGGCAACTTGAACAGTCTGCAACCTGTTCTTCACTCAGCCACAACCGTAACTTCATCAGATTGGGCATAAAGAAGAAAAGAGAATTTTACACACCTGTCACATCTGTAACGATAACCCGTAATTGGAGTAACGTGGCAATTCCCACAAGTAACACCTGAATGAATCCAAGGGAGACCCAAACTCTTCACCGCCACAGCCATGGAAGTGTAATTTCCTCTAAAAGTCGCGTCGTGATCCTTACTAAGAGTCCCCCTGCCGTCCTCGTTTAGACTTGGGACTGTCCATCTCTCTACATGTGCCTCATTCTCTTCTTAAAATTTATACTCAACATACTAATAATTAATCAAACAAGAAAACCCGAATTCCACGAAAGCTAGATCGACAGCAGACCGACCGAGGTGAATTGTCTGGTGCCTTCGGATTGCGGAACTCGCGTCAGTGATAATTAAATTCCTACTCGATTTTACGAAAGACGAGGAAAAGCAGAAACTATAACACAAATCCACAATTATGCAATTATGCAATCGAGCAGACCAACAAACCCAACAGCACGTCGGGTTCAAAATAGTCGTCGGATCAGTCTCAGAATGCGGTTCTTATTCACAAACTGACGATTAATCTGACCAAAGACTTCCGCGAAAATCTTCGTTCCGGACACATTTCGTACGAGGAAATCCGGATCTACTTGTCCCAATGGCTTTCCTTCGCTAGCCTTGGATCCACAGCATTATATGCACTGCGTCGACCTAGAGTGGTGACCACAGCTTCCAAGTTTCCTAGTCGACTGGACTGTAGCGGCACCCCGCCAGCCAGCGTAGCTATGCATTTTCCTTCCGATTCCAATCAAACAGGAACCTTCCGAAAGGAAACCCTTGGTTGACCACGTCCGGAGTCCGGGCTCTCAAAGCACCCCCGGGAGTCGTCCTGAAGCAAGGAGTGTCGTCCAGGTTGTTTCTGCGTGTCCTGTCGCCGCCGAAAATTCAGGCTGTGATGTGGCCCAGAACAGGGTGAGTGCGAGTTCGGAATTCACTGAGTCTTAAAGAAAGTATAATATTGCTCGCAAGAGACGAGAACGGGAGTGAAGATCAAGCATCATCTCAATCGTGATTCAGAAATCTGCTGTACGACTTGGCTCCGGTCATTCCGACTCTTTAGTCAAACCCTTCCAAATGGACCCTTTCGTGGCGAATGGGAGGAGGCCCCGGGTGCGCTTTGCCGCACCGAACACGGGCCTGTCCCTGAGAACGACTGAGGCATCCTGTCGTGCTTGTTTCCGCTTGCCAATCGTCCTCTAATTTCTGATTCCGTGTACGCGTTGTGGTTCGTTCTTTCTCTCTCTCACTACGGAGAAAGTGGAGTTTGCGTCTGCGCTTTCATGCTCCTATTTGGAACTTTGGATCCTGGCAAGGTACGGATTCGCAGACGAGTCGAGGACTCGAGGTTGCTACGGTTCCAATCCGGTGATCAATTTCTTTTGCTTCTCCTTACAGATGTTCCCACGAACATCTGTAATGCGAAGAGCCAAGATGGACGTTGCTTCAGTGGGGACTCAAGGCTCATGACCTTGAGGACTAGCATGAAGCCATGACCCACCATACCAACTTCCTCGGCCTTCATCTCTAGACTAGACACCTAGTCATACAAATACAATTGTATTGCATGTGGATGAACTTTGGAACCGTAAGTGTCATTTGATATACTTTACTCTAGTATTGCCACTACACCCACCTACCCTTTGATAAGAGTATCATGGATATCTTTGGTCACATCTTTGGACAAGGTCATTGAATGTGTAACAAGAGATTTGGCAAAGAGACACAC
Source organism: Marchantia paleacea (assembly GCA_014180765.2). Classification (NCBI taxonomy): domain Eukaryota; kingdom Viridiplantae; phylum Streptophyta; class Marchantiopsida; order Marchantiales; family Marchantiaceae; genus Marchantia; species Marchantia paleacea. The sequence goes on from MUAA02000060.1 coordinate 702,242, forward strand.
ATTTTTATGGATGTGTGGAGGGGTATGTTTATTAAACAAAACCTATAGCATTTTTGGCTAGTTGGGTACTCTTAACGTCTTTGATATCCTTTCAGTTTGTGATTGTTGATAAGCCTATCATTGAATGTGTAACAAGAGATTTGGCAAAGAGACACACATTTTTATGGATGTGTGGAGGGGTATGTTTATTACAATCTAGTAGACAAAACCTATAGCATTTTTGGCTAGTTGGGTACTCTCAACGTCTTTGATATCCTCCCAGTTTGTGATTGTTGATAAGCCTATCCTTGAGATGTATGAGAGGGACGTGGATGGGGTCATTTCCCTTACAAATACTGTTATGAGAGATGTTTTGTTCCCGTAGGTATAGTAAGAGCTCATGCAACTTTCCTCTTTGTCCATCAACTGGACTAGACGCCTACAATCTACCTTGATGGATTGTTTCATCAAGCTCTACACTCCTCTTAGAGGTTCCGGCCATTCCTTTTATTACTAAGGCTCGTCTATGTACTTGCTTTGGCAAAGGTGCAAGCTCATGGATCTTGGCTCGACTATGCATCATATATTTTTGACTCTTACCAACTACCTTTTCTACATAGATTCCGCCTTGGCTTGGTCCACTCATTTACATCTTCTTTACTCACATGTGAGTGTGGTACTACCTTAGATGCAACGGGGTCCATATGACTCATTGGCCATTCGAAGGATAGAGGATAACTATCCATGATGCCATTAGAGATGTGGTGTTTGTTATGGCACAAGAGATGGATATCTCACATATTTCATTACGACATGTGGCATAGTTGGTGCGACGATACCCAAATCTTCTATCATTGTCGACGGTTCAAGGATATCAATAGCCTTGCCGTTAGATATTTTCTTATTAGGGGTACAAGACCTTGCTCTGCATGACACCATACATTTGTTTATTGTTGGATGGCCATGTAAGGGGCACACATAGAATGATAATAGTCATGGGTTACATGATTCATGTTCTAACATATTTTGGGAGATGTTTTGTATGTTACAATCTCTCTCGTCACAACAGATTTATTCACCGGCATACATTTTGGAAAATATTCCCTTGTTTGGTGATCCACGTGCATGAATGATGACAAGTGCACATCAGGTGCAGTCATGGATTGGACTTGCGGTATTGCTTGATGGAACAAGAGTAGGATCTTGTGCAAATTCTCCACATCTATGGTGGACAAATCTTCTTCCAAGGGAGGTTTTATTACGAGCATATAATAGAGTGGGGAGGCCTTTATATCTCATAATGAAGAGTTTTTTGGATGTGATTAGACACTCCGAGACAATGGTTTATGCTGATAGGTCATCTATGGAAGTGGTGAATCTTGTGGGGCAGCCAAGAATTGCATTTTCCACATTGTTGAGTTATCCATCTTCCCGTGATTATAGAGAAGGAGGACCTGGACTTGTATGAGATTCTCTCTCTTCAGCATTGGTGGATCCCAACGCTGAAGAGAGAGAGCAAGCTATGGGATTTTATACTTGTACTACTGCAATACCTACATTGTTAGAGATTGTTGGAGGCATCATGACGTCATGCGTTGGATCAGGCCATGGACCTAAACTGTTTGAGATGGATTGTGAGCCTCGGATTGGCAAAGCAAAGATGCATGTGGTCCACATGTGTGATTGGAAGACCATTGGTAAGCTCTTTGCCTACTGAGATGATGGAGGTCAAAGCTGGGAGCGAGAAGTGCCCAAGATCTCATCTTTGGTCTTATGGGGATGTTAGAGAAGTATGGATAGAGTCTTTTTTGAGTATGGTTGGAGTTTTTTGCATGGAGCAAGCAGCGGTTACCACTATGGACCTTTATGATACAACTCAAGAGGTTACAACTAGAGCGGCTAGAGTTGTTCACACTAAGCTAGTAGAGTCTAGTATGAGAGAGCAGAAAAAGTATTCTGCTCAAGAGATTATCATTTAACAACCAAATACTATGTCTTCTATCTTGAGTATCGATGGAGAGGAGATTTGGAATATAGAGATTGGTCCCAAAGTGATAAGAGGAGAAAGACATAGGGTGTGGAGGTTTCCAAGGAGTTTCAAAAATTGTTTTGACTTCAATATGAAGGATTTAGGCTATATGAAGAGACATGGTATACAAATTGACTTGACAACTGATGCACACGATTAGGATGTGTTGTATCAATGAAAATTCTTACCATTTGGATTGAAGAATGCATTTGATGAGTTCTAGAGACTGATGGATAGGATCTAGCTAGACTTGATTATGCTTGAGCCTACATCGATGATATTCTAGTATATAGTGCTACAGTGGTGGAGCATGAGACATTTGCATGAGATATTTGAGTGATTGATTGCTCATATCCTCAAGTTGCATCCTTGAAAGTGTAAGTTTTTTCATGAGCAAGTAGATTACTTGGGTCATACCATATACCCAAGAGGATTGGGAGTTCAACAAACCAAGGTGGAGGCAATCTTGCGTATTTCAAAACCCTCAAATATGAGAAGGGTGCGAGACTTCCTTGGACTTGCAAACTTTTATCATCAATATGCGAGGAATTAGCACTATTGTCAAAGCCTTGAAAAATTTGACAAAGCTAGATCAAGAGTGACGCTGGGGACATGAACATGAGAGAGTTTTTGTTGAGCTCAAGGAAAGATTGACATCTACCCCCATTTTAAGAAGACCAGGGAGAGGTCGTTCCTTTTTATGCTTATCCAACATGATGATGAGGGGAAGGAGTTTGTAATATCTTATGCAAGTCATTGTAACAATTTAACAAAGTCAAAATATAGTTTTTATGAAGAGACTATTTGACTGTTTGGGTGGCGACACATTTCAAATGTTATTTGTTTGTAAACTCCTTCACTCCCATCACTGATATGTAAGACCCAGGGTTGTACAAATAGGATAAAATGTAAGTATATCAAAATTGTGCCTAAGTTTATCTTAGTCATGACTATGTTTAGCTAGTTATGGTTAAATTGGAGGAAAATATAGAGTAATTTTTGGTGTTGTAGATGAGAACTACTATTTTGTTATTTAGTAGGAATCAAGGAATAGATTCTATCATATGGGTATCTTGACTTTCCTTGACTTGGACTAGTTTTCATTGGTTGGACTTGGTGAAGACCCTTAAATCTAGGGACGAGATTGACTTGGTACACTAAAAATCAATTAGGGAGTAGTTGGGCTTCTAGAAGATCCAAGTGTACCAATTGCATGTTGCCATGTACCCTTTTCCTTGGGGTTTGTGATCTCTATCTCGTTTAAACTTGATAAGATGAAGTTACATGGTGATTACTTGTAGTTACTAGGGTAAGATTCTAAGTAGTATAAATAGAGAGGTTGAGAAGCACCTTTCAAGTAGTTTTCAATGGAAGTTAATTTTGGGAGAAGATAGTGTGATGATCTTAATTTTGGGGAGCTTGGTTCTTGGAGACGTCATGTTCGGAGTGGAGCCTTGATTCAATGAAGATTTTGATTACCAAACTATCACTTCCTTTTGAGTGATATCTTACTCTTGGTGAGAATGTGCATAATGGAGCTTGGACTTTGAGAGTTTGTGTAAGAGTGTGCATTAGGGTCATGGTCATAGGGTGGGATTAAGTCCTTCTAGATTCATGATGAGCTTCCAAAAAGCCATCGGAGGTAAATCTGAGTGAGAGTCAGCCCGGAGGTCACATTTTTGGTTCAGTTGCCGGGACCTCAATCTAGAAGGAGCAGAGATGTTTTGAATCCAGTTTATTGTTGTCACGACTTATGTAGTGGCATCTCTAGTTAGGTAGGTGCGCGTATGCGTATGCGCATACGATTAGAGCCGATTGTGCAGTTAGCGCCATTCGCACTGGGACTACCGTTAGGGCCGACAACGCCGTTAGGGGTCATAGGGCTCAAGGGGTAGAGTTCGAATTAGGGCTCCTTGGAGGCCAGTTTTCGAAGTTGAGCCTTTGAGAGTGTGGCTATGGTGGATAGTAGCTAGTGCGGGAACACTGAGTCTTTGAAGCACAAAGTGGATTTGGCTTGATTGTAATCTCTCTTTTTATGCTATGGTTATGAGCGGAGTGTCCTTGTGGACGTTTTGAGAGTAGAAAAGATTACTTGAAAAAACTGAAATTGGATTACGTGGTGGGTGGGAGTTCTTGGAGCGCTAAAAGTATTTTGGCGAGTTTGGATCGATGGTAGCTTCGATCCGTTGGCTGTTGAGCATGTAGGGCGTTGCTGGAGTGCAGCTTATGGTGGTGATCTAGAAGTAGAGTCGATTTGAGGTGGATCTTATCGATTTCGAATTCATGTATTTTCTGTTTTAGTGTAAATCCGAATCGAGAATTTTTGAGGGCGGAAGCGCTGCTGGAAACTGACTAAGTGGGTCGATGCTTATAGTTGTCTTGGAGCATTAATTTGAGATTGGCCGAAAAATATTTCGGACAAAAGTGCTAGAAGTCCAAGATTTGATTTTTCGAAATTTTCGGGTCGAAAATAGGAGCAGCAGCCTATTAGATTATCATACAATGTCCGTTTGATCTGAAATTTGGTGGGGTGATAGATTATGTAAAGTTTGTTGTGCATGGGCAAAGATGTCAAGCCCAAGGCTGACGGTGTCAGAATTGCAAAATTTTGAGGTTTAGGGGTCTGAAATTGAAGTTGAAGATTTTCAGAGTCATGCAGAAGTTTCAAATAGTGTCCGTTTGCGAAAAAAAAATTGCGTTAGTTAGCAAATTGAAAAAGTCTGGTTTAAGGCAATGCCTTATACAATTGGATTCCCAGTCTCAGTTTATCGATATGGAGAGCAGAAGATCTCCGAAATCGAGTTTTTGTGTTTTTAAATGCCCTTCTGAGGCTATGTCATTAAGGGTTGGGTTGGTTTGACCCCTTTGATGGATGTTTTTGAGATGGAGTATTGTTCTTTATGTTTCTTGTGATTGATATACCTCCATCTACGCTTCTGTTTGTGCACCACGTTTGTTTGTGTTGGTGCTTTGTTGTTTGGAGCGTTGGAGCTCTTGTGTGTTGCCGATAGTGAGAAATTTGGATTTACGGACGATCGGACTATCCATGTTTCTCCCAGTGAGGCAGGACTTGCGGACACATGGAGGCGGGTGAGTGCCTGTGGTGATGGCAGGTTTCAGGGTGCCCTTGTGTTAGCACCTTGTGGTGCCTCGGATACCTTCTGTTGCGGTTTCTAGTTCCAATTGCTGTTTATGGTTCCAGTTGGGGACCTATTTCTGTACGGTTGCGGAGGTGATACTTTAGTGTCACGGTGGAGTTCTCTGAAGGTTCTGGAGGAGAGATTGCTCGGGTTAGCATTGGGTGCATCCGTAGCGGAGTGCGGTACCAACCTTGGCCTTTGAGGTTCATAGAAGATTCTGATTTGGTTTCAGAGAGTGACGGAGCTGAGCTTGGTGATATCTTGGAGTGTGTACCCACACCGTAGTTGTGGGACATGAACGATATCTATGGGGCCACCAAGGGTCCTAAACGATATTCGGGTACAGTTGGCACTATTGAGTTGGATGACTTTATCTAGGAGTTTGACTCATGGTGTGATTTACAGCGGATGCGCAACTCTACGTTGTTCAGTCAGTTTATGGCTTGGAAGGGATTATTCCGGCATTTGGAGGGTCCACCGATGGATGATTATCATGAGTTCGGCGTGAACACCTTGAGGAGATAGAGTTTCGGGAGACAATCTTTGGTCTCCAAACTACATCTCTATTACTTCGGATACAGTGTTTGGTGGTGCGAGTTCATCCTTTGTACATGGCACTGATGATACGGTTGGAGCTAGTAGAGTTGGGAAGAGTTCAGAGGTCCCAACCTTCAACCCTATTCTGGAGTTCTTTGCACGGTTGAGGAGAGACTACCAAGGGGTGAGAACTGACAAGCTACGAGGCTTGTAGGAGTTTCAACAGAAGATTGGGGAGAGTCTTCGAGAGGCGTATACCCGAATGTGTCGGTTGATCAGTGTTACCCATGGGGTGACAGAGGCACAAGCTATCCAATATTGGTATGGGATATTGGATAGAGAGTTGAGACATAGAGTGAGAGATGCTACCTTACTACAGGAGACATCACCTACGTTGGCCATTGTGTTTTGTCTTGCTGAGCGTATTGAGCTCAACATGCAAGAAGAGAGGGTAGTGACTGCTAGGTTCAGCAATGATTCACCATCTTCATCAACGTCTTCACGTTACCAATCTACAACACAAACCCGGAGTGGTTATGGTAGACATGTGGGACAGTCTCGACCATCTGGATAGAGTGGTGAAGGTGCAACATCCAGACCATTACCATCCTTTTCAGTTCAACAATCACTTGTTGGGATGGTATGTTGGACATGTGGTGGACCTCATCACAAGAAGGATTGCCTTCAAGGTCGAAGGATGGATCCTGTTGGAGTAAAATCATGTGAGCATTGTCACAAACATGGTCACATGATGGATCCATGTTTTGATCTCCATCCAGAATTACGATCAACAAGAGTTGCCATGGCAGTTCCTGGAAGAGGACAAGGAGTTCAAGGTGGTAGGGGTGGTGGTAGGGGTGGTGGTAGAGAACCAGCCCCTACTCAAGTGTTAGCCCATGAGTCTAGTCATGAGGTGAACATGGCCTCTCGATTGGAGCAGTTGGAGCAGAAGATAGCAAGTATGGCTATAGCCCAACAAAGATCGGATTGCGGAGGCTGGTGCCTCTACATCATACGATGGAGATGTTGTGGAGTACACATGTCTTGAAATGGCACAACCATGTGCGATTGATGTGACTCGTAGTGCGACACATACTAATGAGTCTAGAGGAGCATCTGTGGAGTTGGATCCACAAAGAGGGGAGGCTAGCCGACAGGTTAGACTTCCTCAATCTTTCACATTGTCTGAGGCATTGAACACCTCATCCATGGCTCCTACACAACCTATTGGAGAGATGAGGGTGCAAGCCAATGTGGATGTCTTTGGAGATGGAGCAAGTAGGGACCCGACCATCAACATCGCCGAGGAAGCATCCGGCGCAATGTTGGGGGCGGCAAGGACTCTTATTCATTCTCCTGTTTTCTCAGCCAAGGATTTATTGGCGTTGGGGGTGTCATCATCCCATATACTACGATTGGCAACCACACTTTGCGAAAGCAAAGTGGATGTGTTGGTTGCTTCTAGTTGTGTGAGCACTAGTAGTGTTGATCCTGGGATCAGGACAGCTATTAGTGGAACTTGGCAAGCTCCTGCCGCTCGAATGATGGAGTTATCAGCAAGGCTGGCATACGAACGTACCATGGTGTCCCCGAGTGCGGTGATGTTGGATAACAGAAGTGGTGTCTTCTGTTTGGTCGGACCTTTAGGACAGGTTTATCGACCTCAACGCGTGTTGTTGGATTCTGGTGCACAACCCCTTATGTTGGGTAAGGATGCACTACTTGGTCTTGGTTTGCGAAAGACCGATGTGGAGAGATGTCCATTCCAGATTCAGACATCTCTTGGAGGTTCTAGTGATGCCCCGGCACCATACATCACCCGGATGGCGTTGATTGTGCAAGTGCAACTGGATCATGTCACAGATAGCTCTACAACGCGAGCACGTGATGTGGTTACACTTGCAGAGTTCTATGATGTATTGGTGGGTGCGGCAGTGTTATACCCGATGGGGTTTAGCATTGATTATTGGGAGGAGACGACCTCTTATCGGCGGGTTGGCAATCTCAGCGAGGGCCAAGTGAGTCGACACATGCGATTCATCTTTGGTTCTAGGCCTTTACTAAGTGAAGTTTTGGCATATGTTGCGACCTTCGGTACTTGTGTTACTTGGCCCAGTGATTTGTTGGAGGGTAACATGGATGCTCATGATAGTCATGGTCGAGAGAGGATGTGACTATCATGCCAAGTCTTAGTGGAGTAGTGTCATCCACGTTGGATGGAACACTAGGTACTTCATGTATGCGGCTACAACAGATTCGATCGGCTCATACATCGGGCTTGGAGTGAGTCTTTTGCTCCGAGAGGGAGGAGACGAAGGAAGTTATTCCCACTTCCACTATGTTATCCCCTTTAGATACAACGCATATTGTTTGGCAAGATCCAGTAGGGTATATGTGTGCCGGATCTGTTTGGAGGGATTAGCACAAGTTTGGCTATTTGTTTTGCGGTCCAGGTACGAGTACATCGATACTTGTATGTGGAGCGAGATGAGATTGCAAGGCGCGTCTCATTACGCCATGTGGCCTGATTGGTGCGGAGATACCCCGATCTTCTACTAGTGTTGGTAGTCCAAGGATATCAACAGGCCTTGCCGTCAGATATTTTATTGTTGGGGGTGCAAGACCTTGCTCGGCATGGCAACATACATTTGGTTATTGCTAGATGGCTATGTCAGGGACACACACGTGCTGGTAATGGTCATGGGTTACATGATTCACGTTCTGGCATGTTTTGGGAGATGTTACGTGTGTTACGTTCTCTCCGGTCAATGAGACATATTCTCCGGCATACATTTTGGAGAATGTTTCCTTGTTGGGTGATCCACGTGCACGGGTGATGACGAGTGCACATCACGTGCGGTCATGGATTGGACCAATTGGTCGTGCACACCGTCCACGTCTATGGTGGACAAACCTTCTTCCAAGGGAGGTTTTATTGTGAGCATATGACGGAGTGGAGAGGCCCTCACATCTCACAGTGGAGAGTATTTTGGATGTGGGTAGACACTCCAAGGCAGTGGTCTATGGGGACAGGTCATCCATGGCAGTGGTGAACCTTATGGGTCAGCCAAGAGCTGCATTACCCACGTTGTTGAGTTACCCAGCTTCCCATGCTTATAGAGAGGGAGGACCTGGACTTGTATGGGATTCTCGCTTGCAGCGGTTGGTGGAACCCAACGCTGAAGAGAGAGAGCGAGCTATGGGATTTTGTATTGGTACTACAGCAGTACCTACATTGTCAGAGGCTTCACGACGTCATGTGTGTTAATATCCCAAGCTCATTGAGTTGACCTAGGGTTGTTACGTACCTATGGTACAGATCTGTTTAACCCTAATCCGAAATTAGGATTTCCTTGTACTCACCCTATATATATACAAGGGAAGGCAAAGCCTTCCTAATCTCATTCCTGTACATTCTCTCTTGTTTGTTTGGTGTGCTCTCCTCTTCTTGGAGTGATTCGTGAAGAGTCAATTTATCAACAACAAAACCTGAAACTCGTCCAAAAACTCAGTACCTTGATCAGTCAACACTTCTGCTGGTGCACCAAATCGGCTAAGCACTGCAGCTAAGAACGCATAAGCTGTTCCCTCACTTGATTTGTCGGGCAAGGCCACCAACTCAATCCACTTGGAAAAATGTTCCACCATGACCAACACATATCGATGATGTCCAATAGTCAATGGCAAAGGTCCTGCAAAATCCAAGCTCCAACGATAACCAAGTCCCATAATCGGTAGAGGATGTAGTTGTGGTGTAGGGGCAAAGTCCAAAATGAAGTGTGGACTTCACATAGCGGAGAATCCGCTTAACCGCCATCATATGCGATACCCGTGGAGCATGCAGAAACTGAATGACTAGACCAACAGCATAGCTTAAATCCGGTCTAGTGATAGTCAGATAAATCAAACTCCCAACCATCATGCATGACAGCGGGGATTTGCAAGTAACTCTCCATCGTCTAACTCTAGCTTTAGACCTTGTTGTAGAGGAGTGTCTATTGGTTTACAATCAGACATCTTGAACTCCTTAAGCTTATCTAAAGCATATTGGCGTTGTATTAGCCACATATCCTTTCCCTCTGTGATAAACTCCACACCAAGAAAGAATTTAAGATATCCTAAGTCTTGTATCTCAAATTGAACATAAGATACTCTCTTGATGCGGAAATCATCTCCTCATGGTTCCCAATGATAATAAGATCATCTACGTAGATGGAAATCATCACTACATGACCTCCTGATCTCATGCAGTATAGGGATGAGTTGGAATGACAGACTACAAATCCAAGAGACATGAGAAAGGAATTGATCTTCTCATACCATGCTCTCGAACTCAATTTCAAAACCATAGAGGGATTTCCTTAACTTACAAACACGGGAAAGAAACTTTGGATCTTCGTAACCAGGTGGTTGTTGCATGTAGACTTCCTTGCCGAGATCTCCATTGAAATCTTGAAGTCCATTTGATGCGCCGCCATCCCTTGTTGACATCAATAGCAACCATCGCATTTAATGGTTGCCATCTTGGCAACCGGACTAAAGGTAAGTCCACGCCAGCGTAATTACCAATGTTTGTATGGATCTGGTGCCATCCGAAGGCGCTTGATCTTGAAGACCCATATGCAACCAATCGCTTTCTTACCTTGAGGTAAGTCCACCACTCCCATGTTTGTTGGTTGGGTCTCCATGGCTTCAATCCACTCATTTTTGGGCATCGCCTCCTCAAAGCGTACTCGAAGCAAGAACGTGATTCATGTATGCATGATGATCAGCAAGGAAACTTTCATGCATAAATCGCTGAACAGGATGCCGAACACTCTCAGATTTTCATAGGGCAGTATCAGATGTACTGTTTGTTGCCCCTTGCTTCGGATCTGAGGTACCAGCAGCGTCGTTCTGGGATGCTTCATCCAACGGATGAATATCTGTAATCCGTGGTGAGGACATCATATGTTGCAAAATAAGATGATCCTCAAGTCTAGGAGTCGGATTGGATGGTGCTCGGTGAACTTCATCCGTAGTAGCTCCAGGTACAGTAGACTCAATTCTAGACTGTGTGACTCCAGAAAATCCACTCTGTAAAGGTACAGTGGATGGACTCCTTGGTGCGATTTCGGGAAGAGTGGGTATGACCTGAACAATCGCAGGTGCATACCAAGATTGCAACTCTTCAAATACAACATCTCTACTGATATAGAATTGCATAGAGGAAGGATTATAGCATCTATATCCTTTCGTATCTAAGGCATATCCAAGGAAAATACACTTCTACTTTCGGATCCAGCTTCTTATGCTTCTCATCAAGAATGTGTACATAGTAGATACATCCGAAAACTTTCAGAAATGAGTAATCGGGCTTGTGGCACGTGAATAAATCCATCGGGGTCTTGTTGTGAACCGCCGCATCGGAGTTCGATTCATCAAGTACACCGCAACGAAAACTTACGCCTTAACGGTCTAGGCGAGGTTCTTCTCGTTCAACATAAGCGAAGCCTTACGCTATGTGACGATTCTTCCTCTCCGCAACGCCATTCTATTGTGGAGTATAACTGCAAGTCTTTTGGCAATGTATGCCATGCTTACGTAGGTAGCGAGTGAATTCTCAGACAACTTCGCCTCCTCCATCGAACGTCGACAAAGGATAGATTGTCGGGCATTGTTTCTCCACCAAGGTGTGGAAAGTCCGGAAAGCCGACAACACATCTGAAGAGCTCTTGCTCTTAAGGAAGTAAACCCAGGTATAGCGAGAGAAATCATCAATGAAGGACACGAAGTACTCAAAACCAGATAAACTTGGTTGAGAAGAAGTCCATACATCTGTGTGCACCAGCTCTAGAAGCTTGGTCGCTCTCCTACCTGATCATTTAAAGGGTTGTCTAGGTTGCTTTCGAACCGACAAGCGGGACATACTTTGCTTGGGTGGTGGCGTATGAAGTTGGGCAAACTTGTGACTAGATCTGAACTAGGAAGAGTCTTCAGTTTCTGAAAGTTCATGTGCCCATTTCGCTTGTGCCAAATATCTATGTCGATACTACAAAGCCACTTTCTCAGTAATGACGGGGAGTTGGTCAAGCATCGACATTAAGCGTAGCATCTAGCTTGAACAGTCTACCACTCCTGCTACCTCAAGCTACAACAGTACTTGTGGAGTCGTCAACAAAGCATCCATCTTTGTTGAAATGCACTTGGAAATTTTGTTCTACCATCTGTCCTCACCGATACTTGATTTCGAGTCAGAGTAGGAACATGTAAAATATTACCGATTCCAGAAAGATTGGATCATGGAATGTCAAGCGGAATTTTACCCTTATGCTTGATCTCGTGCTTCGTATCATCTCCGGTCACCATGGCGGAGTAGTCTCCACGGTGTCGGCGATGCAAACCATTCTTGATGCGGCGTCATGTGGTGGGTAGCTCCGGAATCGATCACCCAACTCAGATCAAAGTGCGAAAGCAACATAACTCTGGTGTGTCACAATGAGTAGCTGTTCTTCAGCAGCTACATGGCCTTGTTGGCCCGAAGCGCGCAGATCGTTCTAACGCTTGTAACAATTTTTGGCATAGTGGCCATTCTTGTGACAGTAGTTGCAGGTGTTAACCTGCCTTTCAGCGACGATTGGCGCGCACTGTTGGTTGGGTGCCTTGTTCTGCACACGACCTCTACCACCACCATATCCGGCTCCTCTGCCACGACCTCTACCTCGACCTCCAGAACTTGCAAAAAACACACATTCTTATGGTGGACGAAGCACTAGTATGCCTGCATTCGCACTTCTTCTCCCAACATCATTGGGACCAATTCGTCAAACTTCGGAAAAGGTTCTCTGGTCGAAATTAACGTAATGAACTGCTTGTACTTGGCAGGCAGTCCTTGCAATGTCGTATCAATAATCACAGTCGGATCAAGTTGAACATTGACAGATGCTAAGCGATGCGCGGTTGCTTGATGTGATTGACATAGTCACTAGCACACATCGAGCCTTTCTTGACCGTATTGAATTGATGCAAAGAATCGTAGCTTCCGAGCTACGTTCCCGAATGGAACATGTGACAATGCGTCCCAAGCTTCCTTAGGTGTGTCACAGTCTTGAATGTGACCGATCATCGAGCCTGAGATCGTGAGCGCAATGTAGTGGATGGCTTGATACGACCGCTTTCTCCTCTCATGCAATGTCTGCTCACTGCGAAGATCACCAGCAATCACAATTGGTGCTTTCTCCTCCCCGGTCACAAGCTCCCATAGCCCCTGGCCTTGAAGGAAGGTCTTCATTCGAAATTTCCACGTTTGGAAATTGTTCTTGTCGAGTTTCTCTCCAGTGATCATGCTCACTGATTTTGCCATGGTTGTGGTCACGAGCGGAAATCAGGACTCCAACACGGCAAGTACATGCACAGACACAAAACGAACAGAAAGAACACCTCCGCGACTACGGCGGAAAAACAGCTCCTCTGCACCTCGATCAAGAAACATGTAAAACTCCAGAAATTGGCAAAATGTGCCTGTCTTGACCCGCATACAAAGAATGAAATATGTTCGCGATTCTGCGCATGCGCAGTACTTAAGCGAAAATGACGAAGAAAGCTTGGATTGAGCTGAAATTTATAGTGGTAGGAGCTCTGATAGAGGCGAACAAAGGCTAAGCCTTTGCTTTGGTAGAAACCCTCAAATCTCTAAAAAAACCTCCTTTAGGTCTCCAAACAGCTCCTCAAAGATTTTGGAAGAGGTGATAACTATCACCAACAGCTCCAAATCACACGAAAACTTCATGGCTATCAAATTCGATCATTTTGCGCAAGACAACTCCCCATAGGGAGTTGGGCGATCAGAAATAGGTCGAAAACGATCATCTTGACCTCCAAAAATGCAATTGAAGATTCTGAGAAAACACGAAACGGTTCCCAACAATCTAATCGCTTCAGCGGGACAGCCTCCAACTTTGAGACTCACTCCTCACTGATCTCCAACACTCCTCTATGTCTAATCTACATAACTAATGCTCCCACCAAGCTCTGATACCTTGTTGATAAATCGACTCTTCAGGAATCACTCCAAGAAGAGGAGAGCACACCAAACAGACAAGAGAGAGTGTACAGGAATGAGATGAGGAAGGCTTTGCCTTCCCTTGTATATATATAGGGTGAGAACAAAGAAACCCTAATTTCGGATTAGCCCTAAACAGATCTGTACCATAGGTACGTAACAATCCTAGGTCAACTCAATGAGCTTGGGATATTAACATTTGTGCGATCGAGCGTTGATCGATCATCGTACCACCTCAAGAGATCATCCTGAGGCTGATGGTCTAGCAGAGAGAGTTGTTCAGACGGTGAAGAGAGGATTGAGAAAGTTTGGCTTGGAGAAAGGTCATCTGGGGGACTAGGACATCTAGCTACCCTAGTTGGCCATGGGTTATCGATTTAGCCAACAAGCATCTCTAGCATCATTCTCACCGTACTTTTTATTATATGGTAGAGATCCAGACTTACCGGCCGCTATCCGTCGAGAGTCAGGTGAAGTCTTGGACTTGGATAACCCTGATGTTTGGGTTAGGGTGAGTTCTCAAAGGGCAGAACTCTTCCGTAGAGTCATGCCCATGGCATTTGAGAACCTGACTATTGCTCAGCATAGAGATACTTTGCGTTATGCTACCACCCGAGGAGGTGGATATCGACCTTCAATTTGTAGATTTCATGTTGGTGATTACGTTTACTTGCAGTAGAGTGCACCGACCACATTGGATGTTATGGCTAGTCGCACGATTCTACTAGTACGTGAGGTTTTACCTTCTGGAGTTTTGGTATTGGAGGGTCGTGATGGTGTGATTTGGAAGGATCATGTGCGTAATTGTGCGCCATGTCACCTTCCAAACATTGATGGTACTATGGATCCAAGCCTGGCGGTTGTACGTGCATGCTTGAGATGTATGTTATGTGGATCAGCTGGTGGAGTAGCCAGTATGTTGATTTGTGATTCTTGTTCAAGAGGATGGCATATGTCATGTTTGACATCTCCTCTCAATGCGGTGCCCAGTAGGCGGTGGAGATGTCCTCGATGCGTTTAGCAGACAAGCAGGTCTGACCGTTACATGATATGGATTGCAGATAGGCGACTAACGATGGGGCATTGTAGCACCCGGCCTCCTGATCTTAGCCCCACGAAGGGCATATCATGTTATGGACTAGATGGCTACCCGGTGTTAGAGGGGCCTAACCGCTTGATTAGGGGCGATTGTGATACACTTGTGTTGGTATATGACGATCTATGTGTTGTGATGTTTGATGTGACAGCGATGTATGTTGTGATGCGATATGTGCGTGCATGGCCGGTTGTCCACGACCTATGTAGTGGCATCTCTAGTTAGGTAGGTGCGCGTATGCAGGAGCAGATACACATCAGTTAGAGCCGGTTGTGCAGTTAACGTCGTTCGCACTGGGACTACCGTTAGGGCCGATAGCGCCGTTAGGGGTCATAGGGCTCAAGGGGTAGAGTTCGAATTAGGGCTCCTTGGAGGTCAGTTTTCGAAGTTGAGCCTTTGAGAGTGTGGCTATGGTGGATAGTAGCTAGTGCGGGAACCTGGAGTCTTTGAAGCACAAAGTGGGTTTGGCTTGACTGTCTTTTATTCTATGGTTATGAGCGGAGTGTCCTTGCAGACGTTTTGAGAGTAGAAAAGATTCCATTGTGATACACTTGTGTTGATGTATGACGATCTATGTGTTGTGATGTTTGATGTGACAACGATGTATGTTGTGATGCGATATGTATGTGCACGACATTGTTCGTGAGAGCGCAACGATGAGAACTCATATGGAGAGGTCTGTGGGGGAAGAGCGAACCAAGATCATGATGCATAGTAATGTACCATTTGTGTATTCGGTAGTGTTATATGATAGCTTGGAAGTTATTTTGTATATTTTGTTTACTTAAGTGTTGTTTGGGATGAGGCGAGAGTGCTATAGTGCATATTTGGAAGGAAAACTTTATTTTCCAAAGTTTTTCCAAGAATTTTATTGATTTTAGAGTAGTAGATGGGATACTTTTTTCACTTGAAATAACAGTCATATCACATTTACATAAAAAATTATGATGTTTAGAATTTGCTAGGGTCCTGACGGGTTTTGAAAGATAGCTCTCAGGAAAAAATGTACAGAGCTCATCAATTTGTGCAAGAGTTAAATTAGGATTTGAAACTTTGCTCGATTTTTTATCAGGAGCTAAGCTACATGTAGGTTCAAATTTCGTTGAGAGATCATTTTTATAGAGAAAGTTATGATACCTGAAGTATAGGGGGTATAAAAGTGAGCAAAACTGCTTTACTTTTCAAATTTGCTTTTTCCTTGTTTATGGTCATTTCGAGAGAGTTAGTGCATGAGTGTTTTGCATAGTGAGTATGACTTGACACTCATTGGAAAATGGGAGATCAACCTCTTTGGAAGATCCGGTTGTCTAAGATACCTTAAGGGCTGGACGTGATTGTTTCAGCAGATTTGAACACGAGGGAGTTCAGAGTGGAGTTTGAAGAGAGGACATTAAAAAGTTCCCTAAGAGCAAAACATGAGAGTTGCTTCTATTGTGAAGAGGAGGGACATAAGCTTGTGAGTTGTCCTTTGAGGACCAAAGATCGGAGGTTGAGAGAGAGACGAAACGTGGGAGAGCTAAACCTTCATCTGGGACCATCATCTCCCCATGAATCCAAGAGTGGAACCTATTGTGAAAATTGTGGAGTGACCGGACTTCCCTTAGGACACGAGTGTAGTGGCGTGAAAGCTCTGTTGGAGCCACTAGTGGAGGACTTTGAAGATAAATTGAGTGCAGATACCGAAAAGTTGAAATCTCCAGGTGGCTCAAGTTCTAACTGAAGATGGAGATCATTTTCAGAATGATCGAGAAGATGTCAATGAGGGTAAGGCTCATAGTGTGTTTAGGAGAAGAGAGAGCCATGGCAATCTTGGACCAACCAATTCCGTTCATTTTGCCATTGATGAATTACTCTAGAATGGAGCTAGTTTTGTTTGTGTTGTATTAGGGAGTCCCGTAGAAATTTCCAACAACAACGACAAAAGGAGTTGGAAATGGGGAAGCTTCCGGTGTTCTTGTAATAGCATGGTAAGCACTATTCAGTCCGAATTCGTATAGATTGATTCGTTCCTAAGGGAATGAGGGATCAAACCACACTAGCGAAGAAGGGAAATAAGCGTTTAGACTTCTTTCTGACTCTGGACTCCAGAGTCCGAAGAGCATTCACAGAGAAGGTAATCGATACCAACTCAATTCCTTCACAAACCCATCACATCACCAATTCCACACACACAGCAAATACAGTGCAGCAATTTGCTTTACTTCGGGATGAGGATCTCTCTCATTACAAGTTTGCGTCTCGGCGAAACACCTTCTAGAGTACTTCCGATGCTGGCATAAGGCTCGGCTTGTGGACAAATATGCAGGTAACTTCACGGATACACGCTTCGCTTGTCACAATGTCACCGGAGACACCGGCTCCTCGAGTGCTTTCGTTCTACCACGACTACAATTTGCAATCCAACAGTTTGGACACTTGCAAAGATAAAAGATCCATCACTTTATTTCCTACGACTATTTATAATGAATGTTCTAACTGCTACTCCTAACTGCCAGGCTAACCGTCTCCTACACGGATCGCTCTCTCCTAATTCTTCTACTCGATCTAAGCTTTCGATCGCACTGCCGCTTGCATGAATGTGTCGATTCTAAATGCATCTCCTGTACATATGCAGCAATCTCCAGTCGATGAAGAGCCATGGATTCCCGGAAATCCCGACCCAATGCTTTGTACATCTCCTTCCTCCGATCTTTCGTGTCTCCAGGATTTTCCGTCGTTGCCACCAACTGCTCTAACTGCTGCATCTCAACACGATCACATCGTGTGAACAGATGCTGCGCACATCTGTTGGCGAGGTTCTCCAGCTTCGCAGGTACCTCCACATCCACCTGAATCAATCTTCGTTTTAGGTCATGCACAGTCTCCCGAAGATGAGCATTCTCCTTCTCCACAAAATGAATCTCCGGACCCCGAATATGACAGATCTCTTCGTAGGCCTTCTTTGCCTCTTCAACCTTCTTCTCCATCTCAGTTTTCTCCCCGGACAGCTTGTCCATATTCTCTGTCAACTCCTTCACTGTGATGGACTGATCTTCCTTCCCCAACGCTAGACGGTTCATCATTTGGATCAATTCCATATACCCGTCTGCTTGAGGGTCCCACCCTGGCATATACATCGGTCCCATCTCGTTCAACTCTAGCAATACTAGAACCACCACAGCCTCTAACTTCTACGACAGCTGTAGTACCGATGCCATGGATTCTGCAATCTCCTTCGAGGCTTTCGGCCCCGGCTTCACCGCCGTCATCTTTGGTCGAGAGGACTTTGCCGGTCCTACTTCTCCCATCTTCTTCTTGCCTACATCTTTTCGAACTACTAGAGTGGCAGGGGGACTGTCTTCCACTACTCTCTTCCTCTTCCTCGATGTCCCAATCACCTCTTGGTCTGAGTCCGAATCAGGCTTGCTCTGCACCGCCGGTCTCACTTCTCCCGTTCTCTTCGGCTCACTCGTGCCTAGACTCCTCATCGATCCATTGCTAGCGCTGTCGATGTCCGCATCCAAGTCCGACAACCCACTCTCCAACCGATACAGCTGCCTCTCCTTAGGCGTCAGCCATTCCAATTTTGCATACAGGTGTACTAAGAAAGACGAGAGATAGACTACACTCTTATCGTCTTCCCGTAACTTAGTCGCCATGGCCTGCACATTTCTCGCAAAGATCTCTCCCCAGTTCACCCGAATAGTTCCTCCGATGAACCCTTCCACGATCCTCACTTTATGCATACTCACGTACGTTGTTCTCTTAGAAAAGCTGATTCAAGGTGAGTGCCACCTTTCTCCTGAAGACGTCTTTGATTAAGTCGAGCTTGTAGCCATTCGTCCCCTTCCTCTCTCTAGGGTTGAACCACTTCCGCTCGTCAAAAGTGAACGCCGTATGCACTGCCGATCCCTCCCAATCGACTCCGCCTTTGTCCTCTTCGTGGTTGCGTCCCAAAGCTTTCGCCCATAACTTCGCATCCCACTTCGGATGTGTTCTGCTCCCAATTGCTGTCAGCGGCTTCCCTCTCCGGACTTCATCGCATAGCTCCGTGCACACATAGTCCCAGCGCCATGACAGAAACGCTCCACCGAGGTTCTTCAACCTCAGCAACTCCGTTGGAGTCCAATCCGCCATCAGAATGAGCGGTCGAATTCTCCCCATCGTCGCACTTCTTCATGCTGGAACTCCTCCGGTTCGATGCTTCGATATTACAGCTAGCTTTCCTTCTCTCCGGCTGCTCGGCAAGTTCTTGGCATCAACTTTCTCTCGACAATTCCTCAATCCGCCGCCCAAACGCGCGCTTAAATTCCCTCGAAATTCACTCATGTGAACTCCCCAATGGTATTCCTAACTAACAAACATATATTCGGACGAATACCTTCAAGAGAACCCGAATACAACGCTTTATTCACAAAAATCAAAAAAATCCTACTTATCCTAAGAACTATGCTCCTACATACGTCCACCCTTACATGTGAGCGCCCCCGCAAACAGCTTCAATCATAATACCTCTTTACTCTCCAGCCATTCACTCGGGTAGCAAATACCGCCCCGTCCAAATCTAACAGCTATAACGAGCCATTATCAAACACTTCCTTGACCACATAGGGTCCCATCCATTGGAGATGCAGCTTCCCCGAGAACTTCATATACCGGCTATCATATAACAACACCTTGTCGCCCGCTACCACCGAAGTGGTACAAAGTCCCGCATCATACTATACTTTCCGTTTAGCTTGAATCCGCTTCATCAACTCCTCCGAGTCTTCGCGGTCCTCTTCATGTTGCGGAGGTGTCAATAATCTCTGTAACTTGCTCTCCTCTTCTCCCAATCGATCCTCCACTAGGATACGATACGAAGACATCTCAAACTCTACTGGCGTGATGGGATGCATGCCATACGTTAAGTAGAACGGCGTTTGCTTAGTCGTGATCTTCTCTGCTGTACGAAACGCCCACAGCGCCGCTGGCACTTTAGTGTCCCAATCATAGATATGACTGACCGTCACTTTGTTCAGGATCTTACACAACAACCCATTGGACTTCTCAGTCAGACCATTCGCCTTCGGATTATAATGTGTGGTTTTACGATGTTTAATTTGTAAATACATAGTAAGTTCCTCAATTAAGTTATTCAAGAAATGAGTTCCCCTATCGCTAACAAGCTCCAAGGGACACCCATAACGACAAATGACTTGGCTAAAGAAGAACTCCGCCACCGTCTTCGCATCATCTCTTCGGGTCGCCACCGCTTCAACCATCTTCGTCGCGTAATCCATTGCCACCAGAATATACCGTTTCCTGGTCCCTCGACTGGCTGGCGAAATTGGACCTACGAAGTCTATCCCCCACTTCTCAAAAGGTGCTAGTGGCAGAATAGGTTTCAACGGCCATCGAGTGATTGGTGTCGGTCTCCCCGTCCTTTGGCACGCATCGCACTTCTTGATGAACTGGTGCAAATCCTTGTACATGATTGGCCAGAGTAACCTGATGCAAGAATCTTCTTCACCGTATTTCGTAGAGCATAGTGACCTCTAGCCGCTTCTTCGTGCATGGTTCGAATTACTCTTCGTACTTCATACAACTCCAAACATCTCCGCAGTACCTCGTCCGCCCCCATTCTGAAAAGTATCCCCTTCTCAAGTTGATACGAAGCCACCTTATGGACGAATATTGTCCTCTGTTCAGGTGTCAGGTCCTATGGCATTTTAAAGGTCCGCAAGTAATGATACAAATCGTAATACTGCGTCTCTCTATACTCGGCGAGTTGAAACAGTTGTTCATCCGGAAAGTCATCAGCTACGGTGCTGCTTGGGACATAAGTCTCCAGTCTTGACAAGAAATCCGCATTCGTATGATGAATACCTTTCTTCGTATGTACTGTGAATACAAATTCCTACAATAACAACATCCATCGTGCAATTAGTCCTGACAAATCCGCCTTCTGAACCAAATACTTAAGAGGATAATGGTCCACATGGAATACGAATTCGTATCCCAGAAGGTAGTGTCTAAACTTCCTAAGAGCATACACCATCCCCAGAGCTTCCCTCTCCGTGGTAGAGTAATTCTTATTTCGATTCTTTATGAGCATGCGGCTTGCAAAGTAAATGGGGTGATCTTTCCCCTGCGCGTCACGTTGTCCTAAGACTAGTCCTATGGCTATAGAGGACGTATCTACATCTACATGGAAAGGCTTCTCCCAATCCGGTGGAACTAATGTTGGAGCCTGCACCAGTTCTTGTTTCATACATTCAAAGATTTTCTGGTGCATGAGTGATTACTCAGAGTCTGAAAGTGAAGAAAGTGGCAGCTTTTCAGAAGTTGACACCAACATGTCGACCGATGAGGAGACATCATCTGAAGACACCTCAGATGATGATGTTCAAGTTCAAGTTCTTGCTGCAATGGATTTACTTCCTAGGCCAGGGGTGGTGAAAGATCCCGACAAGATGAAGATGAGTGAAGATGAGATAACTCGACAGCTCTCCACTCTCAAGTTTGAGAGTGGAGAGCTATGGAGGTTACTATGGAGGAGAAGTCAAGGTTCTTGGATATATTTCAAAAATATATCCATGTCTTTGCCTTTAGCTACAAGGATTTGAAGGAAGTAACCTTAGAAACTCATCGCATTGAGTTAGAGGAGAAGGCTCGTCGATGCGTCGAAGCAACGTCGGATAAATCCACCAACAGCTGTGGTGGTCAAGGAGGAGATCGACAAGCTAAAGGATGATGTTTTCATATATGAGGTAGAGAATTCTTAATGGGTTTCTCCTATTGTGATAGTCAAGAAGTTGAATGCTGTCACAAAGAAGGATTATTATCCTTTACCTTTCATAGATGAGATTCTAGAGGAGGTGGCAGGTCATGAGTGGTATAGTTTTGGAGATGGTTATAACCAAATTCAAATTGCTCCTGAAGATCAGCTCAAAACCACTTTTACCACGCCATGGGGAACTTTTGCCTTTAGGGTAATGCCCTTTGGTCTATGTAATGCTCCAACAACCTTTCAGAGGTTCATGAATAAGGTGTTTGAACCTTTTATTGGGAAATTTGTGCGAGATTTCATAGATGATTTTTGTGTATATGGGAAGAAGGAGGATCATTTTGATCATTTGATCAAAATTCTACAACGTTTGGAGAAAGCCAAGGCCTCGCTCAATCTAGAAAAATGCATTTTTGGATGTGAGGAAGGTTTGTTGTTAGGTCACATCATCTCCAAGGATGGTATAACGGTGGATCCAAAAAAGGTGAAACGCATCCTCGACTTATCTTTTCCGGTGACGTTGACCAAGTTGAGGCAGTTCCTTGATATGGTGGGATACTATCGACGGTTCATCTTTTCCTTCTCCAACAAAACTTATGCCTTGACATTTTACATGAAGAAGGGAACAGATTACGATTTAATCCTCAAGGATGGAGAGGCAGCTGTGACGTTCGAATTTCTTAAGAAGGCGTTGGTAACGGCTCCTATTTTAGCCAAACCAAATTGGGATAAACCTTTCATTCTCTACACAAATGCATCAAACATTTGTGTAGAGAATGAAAGGTTTATCCCAATTTGGTTTGGCTAAAATAGGATGCACTCTAAGTCAATTAGATGATGATAACCATGATCATTCAATTGCTTATGCTAGTAGACAGATGGTGTAGGCTGAGAGAAACTATTCAGTGATAGAAAGGGAGGCTTTAGCTGTGATCTTCTCACTCAAGAAGTTTCGACACTATCTGTTGGGATGAAAATTTACTATCGTTAATGACCACAAGGCTTTGAAGTACATTTTCAACAAGCCTAATGCTGAGCGTAGGATAGCCAGATGGAAGTTGTTACTAGCGGAGTTTGATTACATCATTGAGGATCGATCCGGTAAGAAGCATGCCAATGCTGATTTGATGTCTCGAGCATACGATGAGGAAGGAGATCAACCAGTGGATGATACATTTCCAGATGAGGATTTGCTGATGATGGACACCATAACAAATGTACCGGCTAAATACAAAAGGATATGGGATTTCATCTCGGAGGGAGAGTTTCCCCAAGGCATGCATTCACGGGAGAGGAATGCATTGGTGAAGCGATGTGAACCTTATACCATCATAGAGGACGTGTTGTTTCATCAAAGAGCAGATGGAGTACTCAGAAGGGCTGTTGGAAGGGAGGAGTCAATTCAACTTATGAAGGAGTTTCACGAAGGCTCGGTATGTGGAGGACACTTTGTAGGAAAGGTAACTGCATTTAAGATCCTAGATGCAGGCTATCATTGGAAGGGCATTTTCAAAGATTGTGTGGAATTTTGCAAGAGTTATGATGTGTGTCAAGCTTTTGCTAAAAAGTCCATGAAAATCCCTCCTTTGACATCAGTTCCTATTTTAGGTCCTTTTGAGAAATGGGGAATAGATTTTGTAGGACCCTTGAATCTTACTCCTTGGGGTAACAAGTTCATTGTGATATCTACAGATTATCTAACCAAGTGGGTAGAAGCTAGACCTCTAAAATCTACTAGTGAGAAAGAAGTGGGTAGATTTCTGTATAATAATTAGATTCGGATGCCCTCTAGAAATTATATCTAATAGAGGTGGTGAGTTTGTTGGAAGTATTATACAAGCCATGCTAGGTTATTTCTCCATCAAGGCACGGGTGACTACTTCCTACAAACCAAATGCTAACGGGTTGGCAGAGCGAACCAACTATACACTTTGCTTGATGTTGGCCAAGGATGCTGACATGGACGGGAGCAAGCAAAATTGGGACAAGAGGCTTCATGCTGTGTTGTGAGAATATCATACGACTTGGAAGACATCAACATGGTACTCACCTTTCCGTATGGTATATGGTGTCGAGTCAAAGCTTCCAATTCAATTTGATTTGACGACCTTCTTAACTATCCAACGGAAGTTAAAGAGGACGAATGAAGTAAAATCTATCAAATCAAGACGTCAACAACTGTTGGAGTTGGAGGAGTCTCGAGTTGTGACAGTGGTACGTGTGGAGCGGGTTCAACAATTGTAGAAGAAGTATCATGATAATCAACTTGGGATGAAGAAGATGAAGACTTTCAAAGAAGTTGATTGGGTAATGCTTTACGACTCCATTAGATATAAGAGAGCAAGAAAGAAATTTCTTCCAAAGTACTTTGGTCCTTTCATACTTCACAAGGTGTGGGGAAATTTTACTTACGAGTTGAAGGAGTTAGGAGGACGACATTTTGACCGGGTGAATCACGACAAGTTGAAGCCATTTCATCGACGATCAGATTCTTTCACCTTGAGGACGGAGTGAAATCTTGGTCCGGGGGTAAATGTAAGACCCAGGGTTGTACATATAGGATAAAATGTAAGTATATCTAAATTGTGCTTAAGTTTATCTATGTTTAGCTAGTTATAATTAAGTTGGAGAAAAATATAGAGTAACTTTTGGTGTGGTAGATGAGAACTACTATTTTGTTGTTTAGTAGAAATCAAGGAATAGATTCTATCCCATGAGTATCTTGCCTTTCCTTGACTTGGACTAGTTTTCATTGGTTGGACTTGATGAATACCCTTAAATCTAGGGGCGAGATTGACTTGGTACACTAGAAGTCAATTAGGGAGTAGTTGGGCTTCTAGAAGATCCAAGTGAACCAATTGCATGTTGCACTGTACCCTTTTCCTTGGGATTTGTGATATCTACCTCGTTTAAATTTGGTAAGAGGAAGTTACATGATGATTACTTGTAGTTACTAGGGTAAGATTCTAAGTAGTATAAATAGAGAGGTTGAGAAGCACCTCTCAAGTAGTTTTCAATGGAAGTTAATTTTGGGAGAAGATAATGTGATGATCTTAGTTTTGGGGAGTTTGGTTCTTGGAGACGTCATGTTTGGAGTGGAGCCTTGATTCAATGAAGACTTTGATTACCAAAGTATCCCTTCCTTTTGAGGGATATCTTACTCTTGGTAAGAATGTGCATAATGGAGCTTGGACTTTGAGAGTTTGTGTAAGAGTGTGCATTAGGGTCATGGTCATAGGGTGGAATTAAGTCCTTCTAGATTCATGATGAGCTTCCAAAAAGCCATCGGAGGTAAACCTGAGTGAGAGTCAGCCCGGAGATCACAGATCATCAACCATTGAAATGGTTTATGGAATCAAACAAGCTTATATGAAAGCTTGCACGATTTACTTTTATCCTACAAGAGTATGATTTCACGGTTGTACACAGTCTTGAAGTGATGAATAGTGATGCGGATGGGTTAAATCAAAACCCATGTACAAGCCCAATTGATGAAACTAGGGTTCGATGGCACTGTGATATTGATGAAGAATGGTGTCTAGTCGGCATGCATATGCCTTTTTGAGTATGTTTGACGCTTAAGAACTATGTGATCTCTCTCTTGGATTAGAGAGTGGATATGTTAGCCTTGGACACTGAGAGTGAGCACTATTTGGTGATAAGTCGAGACATCCATGATGACATGGTAATGTTGGAGTATCTTTGTATGTGTGCTTTGGTGGGCATTTTGAGTGCCAAAGGTGGGATCGAGTTTTATACATAATTCAATGGTTCAGATGGAAAGGTATACACTTTCTTCTTTGAGTATGGGGAGATGGCAACTTTTGTGTTATGACACTTTCATCTTAGAGAATGCAGTAGTTTAGATATTCTCATGAGGAGTTAGGTCATTTTGGAGTGAAGTTGACATTGAGCTTACTTCAAAATCACTCTTGGTGGAGAGGTATGCAAATTGAGATGCAACAGTTTGTGGCAAGATGTATGGTATGTGATCGTGTTCGAGCATAATTCAATGCCCCTACACCACAGTTACATCCTCTACCAATTATGAGACTTGATTATCATTGGAGCTTGGATTTTCCAGGACCTATGTCATTGACTATATGACATCATTAATATGTGTTGGTCATGGTGAAGCATTTGATCATTGCCTGACAAGTCAAGTGAGAAAACAACTTATATGTTCTTAGCTTCAGTGTTTAGCCAATTTTTTGCACCAACAGAGGTGTTGACTAATTAGAGTACTGAGTTTTTGGATGAGTTTTAGGTTTCGTGTGATTGAGCATTGATTGATCATTGTACCACCTCAAGAGATCATCTTGAGGTTAATGGTCTAGCATAGAGAGTTGTTTAGACTGTGAAGAGAGGACTTAGAAAGTTTGACTTGGAGAAAGATCATACCGGAGACATGAACATCTAACTAACATGGTTGGCCATGGATTATTGATTTATGCAAAAATCATCTCTAGCGTTATTCTCATCGTAATTGTTATTATATGGTAGAGATCCACGCTTATCTGTAGCTATTCATGGAGAGTCAACTGAAGTCTTGGACTTGGATAACTGTGATGTTTGGATTAGGATATGTTCTCAAAGTGCAAAACTATTTCTTAGAGTAATGCCCATGACATTTGAGAACAAGGCTATTGCTAAGCATAGAGATATTTTACGATATACTACCATCTAAGAAGGTGAATATCAATCTTCAATTCGTAGATTTCATGTTGCATAGTGCATCAACCACATTGATGTTATTATTGGTCGCACAATTCTAGAGTACATCAGATTTTTACCGTATGAAGTTTTGGTATTAGAGGGTTTTGATGATATGATTTGGAAGTATCATGTGCGTAATTGTGTGTCATGTCGCGTTCCAAACATTGATGCTTTCATGGATTCAAGCTCGGCAGGTGTGCGAGCACGCTTGACATGTATGTTATATGGATTAGCTTGTGGATCAACTAATATGTTGATTTATGATTCTTGTTTGAGAGGATGATATATGTCATGTTTGACACCTCCTCTTAATGCTATGCCCAATGGATGATGAAGCAACTTACATGCTAGTTTGAGCATTACATGGTATGGATTGCACACATGCAACTAATGATGGGGCATTGTAACACCTAGCCTCATTATCTTAGCCCCACAAAGGGCATATCATGTTAATGGATTATATGTCTATTTGATGTTAAGGGGATCTAACCGCCAATTAGGGGGACAGTTGTGGTATACTTGTATTTATGTATGACGATCTATGTATTATGATGTTTGATGTGACAGTGATGTATTTTGTGATACAATATGTATGTGTACGATAATTATTAGCACTTATGTAGCATCATCCCTAGTTAGGTAGTCATGTACATATAAGAGTTGATACAATAGTTAGAGCCGATAGTGCAATTAGTGTGATTTACACTAGAACTGTCATTAAGGCCGACAGCTTTAGGAGATTTAAGGCTGAAGGCATAGAGTTCTAATTAGGGTTCCTTTTGGTGCAATTTCCAAAGTTGAACCTTTGAGAGTGTGGCTATAGTGGATAGTAGCTAGTGTGGGAACCTAGAGTATTTGAAGCACAAAGTGGATTTGGCTCAACTGTAATCGCTTGTTTATGTCATGGTTATGAGCGGATTGTCCTTGTGGATATTTTGAGAATAGAAAAGATTATTGTATCATGTTTGTGTTGATGTATGATGATCTTTGTATTGTGATGTTTGATGTGACGTTCATGTATGTTGTGATGCGATATATATGTGCACAACAAGTTTAGGATCAACTCTTTGTTCCTCTAGCCTTGGAGTTATATGAAGCTATGGACGCCAACTTCGACTCGTTTGTGAGAGAGTGCACAAGAGCCCACCATACTAGACTATAGATAATGGATATCACTTTCTTTAGCATATTGTGTTACCTATTTTAGGCAACATGTATCCATTGCTCTATAGGGTATACTAGCTGGTGCAAAGCATAGGAGCAATCACGTTAGGTGATGCTTCTTTAGATTCTCCTGTAGTTTGTAGATAGTTCGGATATTTTAGATGGAGTATGACATATTTCCCATTGTGATGCTTTTGGGGCCTAGCTCCATGCTACCTATTTGGTTTTTCTGCGTAGAATTTGATGGGATCTTTCCATCCATTTTGCTATATTATTTGATTTTTTCTCTAACCTCTATGTATTTGCTATGTAGCCAATGAATGTAGTTGTAGTTATCTCGCACTTCAATACACGAAGGGAAGTGTCCCTCAAGTGCTTTTCAAGCTATTTGAAAGATGAAATCAGAAGAAATCCATTCATCACAAGTAGAGTTTTCAAATGATATGGTGTCATGCATTCATCCAATTACAGTAGTATCATGTTGGACAAAAATTATAAGACTTGATTTCTAACACGTCAAGTAAGCCTCTTATCCCCGACTTTAAGCACCTAGAGAGTTTGATTAACACTATGTGAGTGATAAATACTGGATATGGATAATCAATAGAGTATTTGATTTTAGCGAGATTTTACAGTCTATACATGTGCAATCTCGTGAATGATTTCTTCATGACCGTGTTACATAAACCACACAAGTTTCCACCGGAGTAGTGTGTGTTTTCCACATCTCAACAACTTTTAACGCCTCTCAAGTATTTTCTACATATGTATACATTTTCTGAAGTCCATTTTCCGAATGGACTTCAGAAAATTTATGAGCTTTGATAGACAATTATAACATATGATGGATAAATAAAAAATTTCTACCGTGTTTATAATATAAGATATTGAATGAAATACATAAAGAATAAATTTATCATTCAGAGCTATTATATAACACCATATAAAATCAGAAATTCAAAACACCATAAATGATAATTCATTCATGAAATAAAAATATAATTTTATAATAATGCAATGATTGTTTTATCTCAAGTGTTTTTACAAATCATATATATCTTACATTAATTTTATACTTATTTTTTAAGTCTTAAAATTTAATGATGAATCAATAGCAAAATAATACTCAATATTTATCAATAATAATTTATCAATCTTCATTACAAACCATTTATAAAAAATAAAAAAATTATTTTTGTAATTAAATGATTGTGTTTTACAAGTCTTTTATGAAATTATTTTATTTGATACGAAATGAAATAGAATATTATTTGTATTTTTAAGCATATAGAATTATTGGATAAAAAATAATTATATTGAATAAAAGACATAATTAAACTTTTTAATTTTTGGGTTGTAATGAAATAAAAATTATAAGAAATTATGATGATACAAATGACACAAATTGCTTTTGTTCAAAATATGTTGGATTATATGTTTTCAACTTTGTAAAAGATTTTGAACATGAAATTGAAAAAATTATAGCAATTTAAACTTAACACTTAGTATCTTTATTATTTTATGAACATATAATGTAATCACATTTGACAAACCACATTAAGATGATGAAACATAATAACAAGATTATAAAGCTATATAATAACTAAAGTTTGTCAAACTTCTTAACTAGATCCAATACATTTGTTGCTATTAAATGTGCTATAATTTGAAACAAGTCATTCCCTCAAATGAAAAAAAATACATGCAAGTTCACTAATGTAAAATGTTAAATTTAAAGGTACGAAAATCCTAACTTCCAACCATATTATTCTAAGAAGAGTCTAACAATCCCAAGGACACTAAAGTAGCTAAAAATCATAAATTGCATAGTGTCATATCGCCAAGATAGATGTGAGTAATGTTAGTTAATTATAACTATATACATTGACTACTCGAGCTCATACTATCTAAATTTTTAATCAATGCTATTACCTAAATCTTATAAAACTAGATCAAATCTAAAATACTCAAACCTATCCTTAGACAAAGTATATATAAACTCTTCTCTAATCAGATCTTCAAAGTTTATCTTATATATCTTATTTAAAATATTTTTTTCATAACTAATTATAACGTACATGTTACATTAGAATTGTGTGATTGTAGTGTTTATTGATTTGTTCCCAAGGGAATGGGGTGTTAAACGAATGTCAGGTAGGAAATATGTGTGTTTAGTCTTCTTTAATCAACTCTGGATGATCACTGTCCGAAGAGTGTCATTAATTCATACTCTGAAATCCATCAGAAAATAAAGTGCTAAGAAATTCTAGAGGAAATTTTTTTACTGAAATCGGGTGATCCCAATTACAAGAGTCAACATTCACCAGGCGTAAGCTCACAAAAGTTTTTCCGGTGAAATCCTCGATAGCCAAACTCGTGGGACGAATTTCTGGTTATCTTCACAGGAATCCGATCTCTAGTCAAGTAGGCCACCGCGATCTCTGCTCGGCTTTGAGAGTTTCCGTTCTATCCTGACTACACATGAACAGTTTCTTATTTTCTCTTGCAAATTGAAGATGTCTCCACTAACAACTCTAGTCCTATTTATATACAATCCTAACGTCCTATCCGAATCACTACCTACACGGATCGCGTCCGACTATAACTTTGGAGATTTTCTGCACCCTTCGATGATGTTTCTCTCTCCAGGCAAAAGCATCAACGTTGATTTGCAACTCTCTGATGTTCTCTGCGATCTTCCTTTGATGAACTCGCATCACTTTCTGACAATCGTGACCCATGGCTTTGTACATCTCCTTTCGTTTCTCTTTCGAATCGCAAGGAGTGTTCATCATCAACGTCAATTCTTCCAATAGATGAGCTTCAACTTCGTCACATCGGGCAAACATATACTTCATGCATTTACTTGCCAAAATTTCTAATCTAGTTGGTCTCTCCACATCGACTTCGTGCAACTGATGCTTCACTTCCTTCAACTGATTTCGGAGCCGCTCATTTTTTACCTTCTCAAACTTCAATTCTGCTCCCCGAATCTTGCATATCTCACCATAGGCCTTCTTCGTTGCTGCCATCTCTCATTGCGCTTCTGCCTTCTCCTTCTCTAGACGTCCCACCAACTCTATCAATTGCTTGATCGTTTGCGTCTGGTCATTCTTTCCTTGAGTGGTGCGGTTCATCAACTGAATCAAGTCCATGTAACCGTCCTCCTAAGGATCCCATCCTTGGATGTAATCTGTTCCCATCTCGTTCAACTCCATGAGAACAGGAATAACAACATTCTCTAGTTTCTGTGCTTACTGTAATACCGAAGAGAACGGTTCTCCATCATCTGCTTTGAATGCCTTCACCTTAGGCCTCGATACTTTTGGTATTGGACTTCTCGGCTTAGCAACCTCCTTTAGTTCCGCTTTTTATACACCGGCGTTCGAACTTCTTCCACACTCGGACTTCGCACTCGCTTCCCCGAAGTCCATGCAGAATCCTCCCGTCCAAATACAGTCTCCTCAAGCTCACGCAACACTTTGCTTACTTCTTCCGAAGGCACATCCTCCATGTCTCCTATAACAGGTGATTGCAAATTGCCTCCTTCAACCGGCCCTATACTCCTGGTTGATCCACTACTAGCTTCACTCATATTCGGCTTTCGTAAGATATCCTCTGCATTCAACTGATACTTCACTCTTTCCCTTGGAGTCAACCACCCCATCCTCGAATACATGTGTACCAGAAAGGAGGAAATGTACAATACTCCCTTCTCTCCTGCTTTCAACTTTTGTCCCATAGCCTGCACATTACGAGCGAATATTTCCCCCCAATTGACTTTGATCTTTCCTCCGACAAATCCTTCCACTATCCTTACCTTGTGCATACTAGCGTAAGTAGTTCTCTGCGGTGAGAACAGTTGATTCAACGTATACATTATCTTTCTTCGGAAATCATCCTTAATCAAATCAATCGTGAAACCATTAGTCCCCTTTCTTCCTCAAGGATCAAACCACTTAGACTCGTCAAAATCAAATCCTGTATGCAATGCCAACCCCTTCCAGTCGATGCCGTCTTTATCCTTCGTGTAATCTCGACCCAAGGCTTCCGCCCATAAAATCGCATCCCACAAATTTGGGTAACCTCTCCATCCAATTGGATTGGCAACCTTCTTGGCTTTCACTTCTTCACACAGCTCCGGACATACATAATCCCATCGCCATGCTAAGAACGCACCACCCAAGTTCTTTAATCTCATCAACTCATCCACCGTCCAGTCCGGCTTTGGCACCAAAGGTCGAATTACTCCTGCCATCTTCTGCAGGGGAGGCAATCGAATCGATTCTCTTGCTCCGGATCGAATTGCCACTCGCTTCTTCATCGTGTCACCTTGATAGTTCTATGTCTGCCGCTGCTTGTTGATACAGTTACAACACTACCCTAACATTGGAACTTCTTCCGGCAGATTTAATCTACTCACATTCACACTCATCATGCATATTCGCCCTAAGAGTCATATTCGTATATATCCTTACTCATTTCCGCCGAATATCATACTTTTTATTCCCAAAAACAAAAAAACAAGCTTAAAATTCCTAACTGAGGTCCTACACTAATATTGCATATCAAGATGTTTAATTCTAGCACAAATACATATGATCTAGCTAACTGAATGCTTTATATATTATCACCATCTAAAATAAATAAATTTCATTAGTAGTCAACTTATTAAGCTAGTAGTTCCTCCAAGAATGCCAATTTGCATGCTGCATTTGTAGCTCTATTATACTTCGGCTATATAGATGATAGAGCTACTATAGGTTTTTTTTCTGTGTAAATAATAGACTGACATAGAATGAATGATATGTGGATTACTTGTCTAATATGAATCTAAAATTAACACTCATAGGGAATGATGTCCAAATTGAATGATGTACATCACATGTTCAAAAATTCTCCTCACAATATCAAAATTATGTTTGCAACAACCTTGTGATTAAATTGATAACAAAAGCTTGATACATCTTTATTATTACATGACCAATTTTTATTTTGAGTGCTTTGGTTGATATGTTTATTTTCTCTCCACTTATTTTATTTTTTTTTGTACCATCAAGAATCCAATCAGTTTATTTTTAATTTATGAGTGTATCTGTCATTGATCTTCATATACTTTAACAATCCATCAAGTAACCAAATTTTTGCTTACTTTTATAAAGTCTTCATGTTATAGTATGTGACTAAAACATTAGAAAATCTAACTTTTCATCATCTCAAACTCTCTTGTGAGAGCTTGTCTTCACTAACTTCTCACACAAAAAATACAAATTTCATTCTATAATGAAATCATGTGATCAATTCCAAAGCACTCATATAGACATACAAAAGAATATAATATAAAAGGGATCTAAACACAAGAAAAACTAAGAATTTTACGAACTTACATTATTCCAACCCATCCATGATAAAATCTTGCCATCATTTGACATATCACAAAATTCATTGTTTGAAATTTAACTATCATAATAATATCAATATAATTATATTTACAATATTTATTTTAAATCTCAAAATTTAAATATTATATAAACTTGCAAATTAAACTATAATTTATATTTAAAACACTAAAATATAAAATGACAAATCTCAAAATATGAAAATTTTTGAAAGTTCCTCCATCTTGAAATCACTACAACTATATTTTCAATATAAATTTTAAATCTTAAAATCCAAATTTTAAATGAACTTGCAAAATAAACTCAGATGTATATTTGAAGCACTAGAATTTAAAATGATAAATATCAAAACATGAAAATTCTAGAAAGTTTCTCCTTAGAAATTACATGTTGAGTTCATAACTAATAATGCAAGGACTTTGATTCACTATAAAAATATATAAATGCCTAATTGTAGAACTTTCATGTTCATTTTTTTATTTGCACTGCTCCATCCTAGGATTTCTAATTTAGATGCGAGGTTGATCAAAATCAGTTGAAAACTTTCATGCAAAGATGTTAAAAATCACAACTCAACCTTTAACCGCTTCTCAAACTTCATTAATTATTATATTCACAAATTTTAATCTTTGTGAAAAAATTGAGATGTCACACATTCCCAAACTTTCAAAATATTTTTTTAACAATCATCGTAAAATATGATAATATGAAAATCCTTGTATAAATTTACTACCATAACTATCAATATTTTATTTTAAAAAAAATTTAAAATCTTATTTTATAACTTTAAAAATTTTGATTATTTTATATTTTTAACATCAAAAATTATAGCCATTTTTGTAACCATGTGAAAATAAGTATATTCATGTAACCAACTTCACATTACCATATAATATACAAATCTTATTAGGTAGGATTGAATTGAAATTATATTGAAATGAAACTAAAACAAGAATAGAACTGAAAATTATATAAATTAAGAGTAATTCTCATTGCCAAAATTCATGGAAATCTATTTTTCATTTTTTTTGGATAAAAAATAATGATAAATTAAAACATATGTGTTAATAGTCATCATTGCTAAAAAATTCAATCCATATTTGTTAAATTAAATCAAAATATATACCACTAGGTCTTAAATTACACCATAAAACAAGCCGAAGAATAAATGGATCAAATGATTTCATCACTTTCAACATAAAATTATTTCGATTGTATTATATTAATCATGTTTACAACTAATTTGATGAAGACATTGGATGTTGATCATCATTATATTTGGAATATCATGTAATCTATCCATGTCTCACATAAGCTTTATTTAGATAAGATAAAGCTCTATTTAAAATAATATCTCTTGGAGTTTTATAAATAAATCAAATTAAAGGTTACATTCAAATGATGAATTTTTGATAAACTTCTGATGAACATCAATGTTATCTTGATCTATATATCAATGACATGAAAAATGGCTCTCAAGATAACACATGTCATCATGTTTTCAAAATAGTTGTGCTACAACATAACAATGCATGTTGCAACATAGCTTTCATCTTTCAATAAATAGTTTCACTTTGAGGAGGGACAAAGTATAATAACAAAAGGGATGGGAAGACCCCATCAAAACGTACAAGAATGGAACCAAACCAGTAACATGGGGCTAGGTCCCAATAGTATCACTTTGGAAAATATGTCCTACATCACCTAAGATATCCGAACTATCAAGGTCAAACGGTCTACAAACAACAGGAGTTTCCGAAGAAGCATCACATAACGTGATTGCTTTCCTATGGATTGCACCAGCTAGTGCTCTCTATAGAGTAATGGAAACACGTTACCTAAAATAGGCTATGCAGTAAGCTAAAGAGAGTGATACCCCATGCCGTCTAGTATGATAGGCTCTCGCACACTTTCTCACGAACATGTCAAAGTCGGTGTCCATAGCTCCATATAACTCCAAAGCTAGAGGAACAAAGAGGTTACCTCTCTGCATATCGATATACTTGGAGACCTTGGTTGATGCCGCTCCACTCACTGTCCATCTTGGAGGATGGGTGATCACCCCCTCTGAAACTGTGTTTCTAGTAGGATCGGTAACCACCACATCTGCCACAGTGACCTAGTCCTCTCGAACCAAGTATAGGTCTGTCCTAATCCTAGTCGACTGCAAGGCATACCAATGCTCTCTCCATGTGACGTATCCATCCTCTCGCGTCATAGCAAACATCACATCCCTAATGGCATAATGGTTAGCTATCCTCTGCCCTCCGAATGGACAACGAGTCATATGAACACGTGCTGCATCTAAAGTGATACCACACTCACATGTGAGTAATGAAGATGTAGATGGATGGACCAAGTCAAGACGGAACCTCATCGCTATGGAGAAAGTAGTTGGTGTGAGTCGGACAGCCCTGATGCATGGTCGAGCCAAGATCCACGAGCCTACATCCTTGCCCGAGCAAGAGCGTAGACGAGCTCTAGTAGTACGAGGAATGGCCGGATCCACTAAGAGTGAATGTATAGCCTCCTAAAACTGTCGGTCCATCAAGATAGACTGTAGACCTCTAGTCCAATCGGTAGCCAAAGAGAAAAAAGATGGGAACTCATGTCGTACCTCCCGGGGTAAAGCATCTCTTGTATGTTGTAATAATACTTGTAGGAAAAATGATCCCGTATCCACGTCCCTCGCATATATCTCCAAGATAGGTCTATCTCCAAATTGAGAAGATAACAAAGGTGCAACCAGCGCCCAACTTGCCAGAATGCCGTAGGTGTCGTCTCCTCCATCAATAATAAGCCTACCCCTCCACATGAAATTGGCAAAGATGTCTGTCTCCTTGCCAAATCTCTTGTCACTCACTCGAATGTCCATGGTCCGATAATGTCACCAAAGACGTCCATGATCCTCCTATCAAAGGCTGCCAAACGTGAAATGAATATAGGTGAAGGAGGAACCGTGCGAAGAAGGTAGGTGGGTCGACAAGCAATACTAGATGACAGTA
Organism: Marchantia paleacea; assembly: GCA_014180765.2. Classification (NCBI taxonomy): domain Eukaryota; kingdom Viridiplantae; phylum Streptophyta; class Marchantiopsida; order Marchantiales; family Marchantiaceae; genus Marchantia; species Marchantia paleacea. Next base: position 738,096 of record MUAA02000060.1, read on the forward strand.
TACCAAACGTCACATGCGGACCCCCTAGTAGAGGAAGGTCGTCTATATGCAAAACATCCTCGGCAAGTGCAACGTCAAGGTAGCATGAAACAAAATCCTCAGTCCCTACTTGCACTCCTAGAATACGTAAACCATTTATCGATGTCATACATCCCTCTGAAGCTGAAGATGATGCAGAATGCCCAAAGGAGACCAAGCCATTCACTTTGACACCTTGACTCTCAAGCCTACAAGATGAAGCTCGGTAGTCAAGTAATCAAAGGTTTGCCTAATGTTGTCACAGGGCCCACAATGTGTGTATCATCTGCTAAGGAGGGGAACACACAACCGGTCATGGCTAAAGCAGTAGACAAAAGAGCTCTATAATGAGGCAAGGTAAATAGAGGTCCTCCCAAAGGATCTTCCTGTCGAGTGTCAGCGACAGACTATAGAACGGTGACTCCCTCCTCGGAAAGCCATGGTGATAAAAAAGAGAAGAATGTAAACCGTAGAAAGATCATACGAAAGGAATGAGACTTGATAGCATTCCATAGCCTCTCTAAGCTCTCTAAAAATGGATGCACACGAGACGCTGTTTAAATCATTCTCAACATCATACTGCAAGACAATCCAATCCGGATGGATATCTAGAAGTTTTCTAACATCCTCATGTTGTGGTGACTCCAAACTGATGTGGACAAAGATGCTCCTGGTAGTATGAACGATGCTACAAGACAACGATATGATTGACTAATCGCAATAAGACCTCTCCAATAGCAATCGGTCTGATGCTCCTAGTGTCCTTCTCCATCGCGAGAAGCCAACTAGCACCCAGAACCATTACTAACTGACAACGGAATCTCCCCTCTTGCAACTGATGCAGCCACCTAGAACAACTCCGTGAAACAACTAGAGAGATCATTCACCTGAAAGCAATCTTGAAGATACTTATATACCATCCCTGATAAACCCCATGAGAATAAGTGTGGGGATGTGCATAGAGAATGGGCAAATAATGATCTATCAAGACATAATGGCTCCTCTGGCTGATATTACAAGACCTCTAATGGTATCTCCTCACCCATGGATGGATGTAGAAGGCGTAAAGAGGAAATCGTCTCCTTAGTAGGATTAGTCATGGACAAAGGATGAAGGGCCTGTGCAGCCCCGCTATATTCCCTAGCCTGACCCAAGATCCTACACCATCGCAATCACGCCGAATCAGAAGTATCATGTGATTGAACCCGACTCCCAACCTGTGTGGCCCTAACAGACTCCTCCTCCAATGTAACCCAATCCCTTGCTCAGAATCTCCAAAATCTAGCTGCCACCTCCCTATGTCCAACACGTTCTTCTCTAGTATAATGTAGACACCATCGTGGAAGTAATAGAAACAAAAATCACACTAACTCATCAATGGGATCGCGAGTTAACCGATCGAGCGGTAAACAAAAAGTACGTCTAGCCTCTTCATGGAGTGCACGAGGAATCCTATAGAATAGACATGGACATGGAAATCTAGTCTCAAAAAGCCCTAAAATCGAACCTACATGGAAAGCTAACCACTTTCACGACCCGATCCGTTGTCGCATGGATATTTCTTTGCTCTGAGAACGCCCGAGCGCCTAGCTGTAGAAGAACCCTCTAGAACCTCGTGTGAGTTGACAATCTCTTCTTCTTCTCCTCAGTACTCCACATTACAACCGGTAAAATTTCAACGGAAGAAGATTATGATATCCGATGATTCGATCAATAACTTTCGCTTCAACTTCACAGAAAATTTATCCACAACCCTTTCAATCTCTCAGAAAAGTTTCATATGTTTCTCTCTCCTAGATCTCTCAGAACAATTGTTGATTTCTACACTATATCACAAGGTGATATGCAGACCCCTGTGTACAAAACCCATCACACATCTCAATCCTTGACTTCAATTGCTCTCAGATTTCATAAATGATAAGTGACCTAAAAGGTCACTTATCATCGTAACTTGAACTGTGCAAAGTTTTATTGACAGAACTTTCTAATATCAAAAGATATGATCTCCGTACTAACTTCGTGATAGTCAGTGCAGTCCTGCAATTCTGACTGTATACATAAACTTCAAGCTATCACTCTGTACTCAAAACTCGTCCAATCGAGTCAAAACTTCAATCAAAACACAAGCCTGAGTCGTAAACTATATCTCTGTTGACTTAGATCTCCCAAAACCCTCATAAGGTTCTCAGAAACTCCCCAAATACACTCAAAGGTCTAAATTTCTCACTAAAACTTTGAATCACCACTTCAGAGTGACAAATCCTTCAAACCCATCCATTCTTGAGCCCACGTCGTAGCTCGTCCCGTCAGCTCTCCAACCCAATCCTCAGATCTCCAAATGTTCCCCTCGAAGGTCTCCAAAACTCTTCAAAACCTCGAAGAAGTTGTCCAAGTGCCCTCATTGGCCCAAACTCCAAGACCAATGAGAATGAAGAGTGTTATTTTGACCTCTAGTGTGGCCAAATTAGCTCCATTTTAACTTAGAGCTTTACAACTATCCTAAACACACTACTTAGCCATCCTATACACAATACGAGTTGCCACTAATAAAGAGTCAAAATGACAACTCGAAACCGGCTAAGTATGAACGGAACTACAAACAGAACCGGGGAGTTTATAACTTGAGAATAATACTCCTCGCCAAAGTTCTTAACAATCAACTCCCTATGGCTTATTTTTGGTAAGCAATAGTGATGGATTGGAACCCATGTGTTGAAAGCCACCACTACTGGTAAGTTCAAATCCATAGCGCCCAAACTAAATCAAAACGTACACTGTTACGTCCCAAATCTCGCCGTAGGAAACAACTGGAAGAATAATCGGATCTGGAGAGTTTATCACTTGTTGCAGAAAGTTATCTCCAAAATGATACACTAACCACGTCCGAAAATGATCACAATGAAGACACCGGATGTTGATCACAAATGGATTAGGCATCGGTACATATGGAGGATCATGTTGTCCTCTATCCATGTCCTCGTCGGCTCCACTTTGATCTGTAAGACCCAGGGTTGTACATATAGGATAAAATGAAAGTATATCTAAATTGTGCCTAAGTTTATCTTAGTCATGACTATGTTTAGCTAGTTATGGTTAAGTTGGAGGAAAATATAGAGTAACTTTTGGTGTGGTAGATGAGAACTACTATTTTGTTGTTTAGTATGAGTCAAGGAATAGATTACATCACATGGGTATCTTGACTTCCCTTGACTTGGACTAGTTTTCATTGGTTGGACTTGGTGAAGACCCTTAAATCTAGGGGTGAGATTGACTTGGTACACTAGAAGTCAATTAGGGAGTAGTTGGGCTTCTAGAAGATCCAAGTGGACCAATTGCATGTTGCCATGTACCCTTTTCATTGGGATTTGTGATCTCTACCTCGTTTAAACTTGGTAAGAGGAAGTTACATGGTGATTACTTGTAGTTACTAGGGTAAGATTCTAAGTAGTATAAATAGAGAGGTTGAGAAGCACCTCTCAAGTAGTTTTTCAATGGAAGTTAGTTTTGGGAGGAGATAGTGTGGTGATCTTAGTTTTAGGGAGCTTGGTTCTTGGAGATGTCATGTTCGGAGTGGAACCTTGATTCAATGAAGACTTTGATTACCAAAGTATCCCTTTCCTTTTGAGTGATATCTTACTCTTGGTGATAATGTGCATAATAGAGCTTGGACTTTGAGAGTTTGTGTAAGAGTGAGCAATAGGATCATGGGCAAAAGGGTGGGACTAAGTCCTTCTAGATTCATGATGAGCTTCCAAAAAGCCATCGGAGGTAAACCTGAGTGAGAGTCAGCCCGGAGGTCACATTTTTGGTTCCGTTGCCGGGACCTCGGCCTAGAAGGAGAAGAGATGTTCGAATCCAGTTTATTGCCCGTGAGAGCGCAACGATGAGAACTCATATGGAGAGGACTGTGGGGGGAAGAGCGAACCGAGATCATGATGCATAGTAATGTACCATTTGTGTATCCGTAGTGTTATATGATAGCCTGGAAGTTATTTTGTACATTTTGTTTACTTAAGTGTTGTTTGGGATGAGGCGAGAATGCTATAGTATGTATTTGGGAGGAAAACTTTATTTTCCGAAGTTTTTCCGATAATTTTATTGATTTTAGATTAGTAGATGGGATACGTTTTGCACTTGAAATAACAGTCATATCATGTCTAGATCAAAAGTTATGATGTTTAGAATTTGCTAGGGTCTTGACGGGTTTTGAAAGATAGCTCTCGGGAAAAAGTGTACAGAGCTTATCAATTCGTGCAAGAATTGAATCAGGATTTGAAACTTTGCACAATTGTATATCAGGAGCTAAGCTACATGTGGGTTCAAATTTCGTTGAGAGATCATTTTTATAGAGAAAGTTATGATACCTGAAGTATAGGGGGGTATAAAAGTGAGCAAAACTGCTTTACTTTTCAGATTTACTTTTTCCTTGTTTATGGTCATTCCGAGAGAGTGAGTGCATGAGTGTTTTGCATAGTGAGGATGACTTGACACTCATTGGAAAATGGGAGATCAACCTCTTTGGAAGATCCGGTTATCTAAGATACCTCAAGGGCTGGGACGTGATTGTTTCAGCGGATTCGAACACGAGGGAGTTCAGAGTGGAGTTTGAAGAGAGGACACTAAAAAGTTCCCCGAGAGCGAAACGTGAGAGTTGCTTCTATTGTGGAGAGGAGGGACATAAGCTTGTGAGTTGTCCTTTGAGGACCAAAGATCGGAGGTTGAGAGAGAGACGAAACGTGGGAGAGCTAAACCTTCATCTGGGACCATCATCTCCCCATGAATCCAAGAGTGGAAACTATTGTGAAAATTGTGGAGTGACCAGACTTCCCTTAGGACACGAGTGTAGTGGCGTGAAAGCTCTGTTGGAGTCACTAGTGGAGGGCTTTGAAGATAAATTGAGTGCAGATACCGAAAAGTTGAAATCTCCATGTGGCTCAAGTTCTAACTGAAGATGGAGATCATTTTCAGAATGATCGAGAAGATGTCGATGAGGGTAAGGCTCATAGTGTGTTTAGGAGAGGAGAGAGCCATGGCAATCTTGGACCAACCAATTCCGTTCATTTTGCCATTGATGAATTACTCTAGAATGGAGCTAGTTTTGTTTGTGTTGTATTAGGGAGTCCCGTATAAATTTCCAACAACAACGACAAAAGGAGTTGGAAATGGGGAAGCTTCCTGTGTTCTATGGGAGAGAGAAAGAAGATGTAGAATCTTTTGTGAGAGACTTCAAGAGGGCATGCATAGGAAACAATGAGAGAAGGAAACCCGAATGGGCTATCCTTTTGCCCGACTTCTTGGAGGATTCTGCATTGAAGTGGTACAATGAGTACAAGAAGGAGCATGTGGAGGAAGACACTTGGGAGAGTTTGACGGAGAATCTTGTTGAAAACTTTCTTCCGGATGAAAGTTACGAGAAGCTGATGTGTGAAGTCACCTTTTGAAGCAAGGAGAGAGTGAGAAGGTGAGATCATACGTAGAGAGAACGGAGAAGCCGGAGTCACGCTTTCGTGTGGTGTTGAGAAAGAGTGGAGACGAGGTCGAGCCAACCATGGTGGGGATTGTGGCGATGTTGACAAAGAACTTCATTGGAGGTTTGAAGCCCTCATTCAAGCAAGGTGAGATATGAAAAGCCCTCTTCTAAGGTTGAGGCTATTCGCATTGCTATTCGAATGGAGGAGAGCCTAGAAGACGATGATTCTAGCTTGGTGGCTAGAGAAGCATCACCACTGTTGTGGTTAGAATGGCAACTCCTACCTGTTGTTGCCGCGCCAAGAGTAAATTCTCCAAAGGGTAGACTTGCACCATGAGTTGAAATCTATCACGTAAAACACTCACTGATCTCAAGATTAACGTAGTACAACTATGGGAGAGGAGGAATCAGAATGTAGGGGAGGATCTAGAGGGTATGGGAATTATCCTCCAAAAGGAAATCCACCACAAGGGAACTTCACGGTTTCATGCTTTAGTTGTGGAGGCCCTCATTTCCAACTTAAATTGTCCTAATCCTCGACAACATGATGGAGTTAGACACAACAATTCTACTCCTGCTCCAAGTCAATCGAAGGATAAGGGAGTAGCGTCTATTGATGTGTTTCCTCATCGCTGCACGTTTGAGAAGGGAGAGAGCTCTATAAGTTCTAGAGTTGATATTCTTGCACACGAGAAGAAGAGAGCAAGATTTGCGTGAGGAGTCCATCTCAATGGAAGATCAACCAAGCCGGAGCACTCGATCCAAATGGTGTGAGTCAACCGAGAGCACCGAGAAAGAAGTTGGGAATGGATGATTTCTCCATTTCATCTACCCAACTCAAATACGACGTGGTGGAGGATGTGGGGAATCAAAAGCCAATATAATGTTGGCCAATTGATTGCTCTAAATCCTACGATAAGAAAGGAGTTGAGGGGAGGCCTAAGCTCCAAAAGGACCAAGAAGCGACGATCCAAGGGGAAAGCTTCCATGGCGAATGTTGGAGTAGGAGTGGTGGATGCCGCTGCCTCGGAGGTATGCACTCAGTTTTCAAGATTGAAGTACGCATTAATGGACGTGATGTTTCGGATGTACTAGTGGATGGTGGATGCGGTGAATGCCATGTCGAACGTTTGTTGAAGAAGTTGGGGATGAAGCTTTCAAGACCTTCCAACATCATTGTTGGGATGGCCAACAAGCAAAAAAGGTGCGACCCATTGGAGTGGTGGACAAGGTGGTGGTAAGTGTGATGGGAGTTCAAACCTTGTTGTCCTTTCAAGTGCTTGAGGAGGCTAGCTACGACTTGTTGTTAGGAAGACCTTGGTTGAGGGTCGTGGAGGACAACTGATCGGTGGCATAAGGGTTACCTTCAGATAGGGCCGAAAAACCATCGAGTGAAGGTCCCTCTCACAAGTGGCGGAGGAGCGATCTCAGCACTCGGATAGACCTACGAAAGTGATTACTCAGAGTCCGAGAGTGAAGAAAGTGGTAGTTTTTCGGAGGTTGACACCAACATGTCGATCGATGAGGAGACATCATCTGAAGATACCTCGGACGATGATGTTCAAGTTCAAGTTCTTCTTTGCAATGGATTTACTTCCTAGGCCGGGGGTGGTGAAAGATCCCGACAAGATGAAGATGAGTGAAGATGAGATAACTCGACGGCTCTCCACTCTCAAGTTTGGTCCCAAGGTTACTATGGAGGAGAAGTCAAGGTTCTTGGATATATTTCGAAAATATATCCATGTCTTTGCCTTTAGCTACAAGGATTTGAAGGAAGTAACCTTAGAAACTCATCGCATTGAGTTAGAGGAGAAGGCTCGCCCAAAGACGTCGGAAGCAACGTCGGATAAATCCACCAACGGCCGTGGTGGTCAAGGAGGAGATCGACAAGCTAAAGGATGCGGGTTTCATCTATGAGGTAGAGAATTCTGAATGGGTTTCTCCTATTGTGATAGTCAAGAAGAAGAATGGTAAGCTACGTGTATGCGTAGATTACAAGAAGTTGAATGCTGTCACAAAGAAGGATTACTATCCTTTACCTTTCATAGATGAGATTCTAGAGGAGGTGGCAGGTCATGAGTGGTATAGTTTTGGAGATGGTTATAGTGGTTATAACCAAATTCAAATTGCTCCTGAAGATCAGCTCAAAACCACTTTTACCACGCCATGGGGAACTTTTTTGCCTTTAGGGTAATGCCCTTTGGTCTATGTAATGCTCCAAAGAACTTTTCAGAGGTTCATGAACAAGGTGTTTGAACCTTTTATTGGGAAATTTGTGCGAGATTTCATAGATGATTTTTGTGTATACGGGAAGAAGGAGGATCATTTTGATCATTTGATCAAAATTCTACAACGGTTGGAGAAAGCCAAGGCCTCGCTCAATCCAGAAAAATGCATTTTTGGATGTGAGGAAGGTTTGTTGTTAGGGCACATCATCTCCAAAGATGGTATAGCGGTGGATCCAGAAAAGGTGAAACGCATCCTCGACTTACCTTTTCCGGTGGCGTTGACCAAGTTGAGGCGTTCCTTGGAATGGTGGGATACTATCGACGGTTCATCTTTTCCTTCTCCAACAAAGCTTATGCCTTGACGGTTTACATGAAGAAGGGGACGGATTACGATTTAATCCTCAAGGATGGAGAGGCAATTTGTGGCGTTCGAACTTCTTAAGAAGGCGTTGGTAACGGCTCCTATTTTAGCCAAACCAAATTGGGGTAAACCTTTCATTCTCTACACGGATGCATCAAACATTGCTATAGGATGCACTCTAAGCCGTTAGATGAAGATAGCCATGATCATCCAATTGCTTATGCTAGTAGACAGATGATGGTGCCGAGAGAAATTATTCATGGATCGAAAGGGAGGCTTTAGTTGTGATCTTCTCACTCAAGAAGTTTCGACACTATCTATTGGGAGGGAAGTTTACTATCGTTATCGACCACAAGGCTTTGAAGTACATTTTCAACAAGCCTAATGTCGAGGGTAGGATTGCCGGATGGAAGTTGTTTCTTGGCGGAGTTTGATTACATCATTGAGGATCGACCCGGCAAGAAACATGCCAATGCCGATTTGATGTCTCGAGCATACGATGAGGAAGGAGATCAACCAGTGGATGATACATTTCGGATGAGGATTTGCTGATGATGGACACCATAACAAAGGTACCGTGAATACAAGGGGATATGGGATTTCATCTCGGAGGGAGAGTTTCCCCAAGGCATGCATTCACGGGAGAGGAATGCATTGGTGAAGCGATGTGAACCTTATACCATCATAGAGGACGTGTTGTTTCATCAAGGAGCAGATGGACTACTCGGAAGGGTTGTTGGAAGGGAGGAGTCAATTCAACTTATGAAGGAGTTTCATGAAGGCTCGGTATGTGGAGGACACTTTGCGGGGAAAGGTAATCGCATTTAAGATCCTAGATGCAAAGCTATCATTGGAAGGGCATTTTCAAAGATTGTGTGGAATTTTTGCAAGAGTTGTGATGTGTGTCAAGCTTTTGCTAAAAAGTCCATGAAAACCCCTCCTTTGACATCAGTTCCTATTTTAGGTCCTTTTGAAAAGTGGGGAATAGATTTTGTAGGACCCTTGAATCTTACTCCTCGGGGTAACAAGTTCATTGTGGTAGCTACAGATTATCTAACCAAGTGGGTAGAAGCTAGACCTCTAAAATCTACTATGAGGAAGAAGTGGGTAGATTTCTATATGAGAGGATAATAACTAGATTCGGATGCCCTCTAGAAATTGTATCTGATAGAGGTGGTGAGTTTGTTGGAAGCATTATACAAGCCATGCTAGGGTCATTTCTCCATCAAGGCACGGGTGACTACTTCCTACAAACCAAATGCTAATGGGTTAAGGTAGAGCGAACCAACTATACGCTTTGCATGATGTTGGCCAAGGATGCAGACATGGACGGGAGCAAGCAAAATTGGGACAAAAGGCGCATGCTATCTTGTGGGAGTATCGGACGACTTGGAAGACATCAACGGGGTACTCACCTTTCCGTATGGTATATGGTGTCGAGTCAAAGCTTCCAATTCAATTTGATTTGACGACCTTCTTAACTATCCAACGGAAGTTAAAGAGGAAGAATGGAGTAGAAGCTATCAAATCAAGATGTCAACAACCGTTGGAGCCGGAGGAGGCTCGAGTTGCGGGCCATGGTACGTGTGGAGCGGGCTCAACAATTGCAGAAGAAGTATCATGATAATCGATTTGGGGACGAAGAAGATGAAGATTTTCAAAGAAGGTGATTGGGTAATGCTTTACGATTCCATTAGATATAAGAGAGCAAGAAAGAAATTTCTTCCAAAGTACTTTTGGTCCTTTCATAGTTCACAAGGTGTGGGGAAACTTTACTTACGATTTGAAGGAGTTGGGAGGACGACATTTTGACCGGGTGAATCACGACAAGTTGAAGCCGTTTCATCGACGATCAGATTCTTTCACTCCGAGGACGGAGTGAAATCTTGGTCCGGGGGTAAATGTAAGACCCAGGGTTGTACATATAGGATAAAATGAAAGTATATCTAAATTGTGCCTAAGTTTATCTTAGTCATGACTATGTTTAGCTAGTTATGGTTAAGTTGGAGGAAAATATAGAGTAACTTTTGGTGTGGTAGATGAGAACTACTATTTTGTTGTTTAGTATGAGTCAAGGAATAGATTACATCACATGGGTATCTTGACTTCCCTTGACTTGGACTAGTTTTCATTGGTTGGACTTGGTGAAGATTTTTAAATCTAGGCTTAGAGATTGACTTGGTACACTAGAAGTCAATTAGGGGAGTAGTTGGGCTTCTAGAAGATCCAATTGGACCAATTGCATGTTGCCATGTACCCTTTTCATTGGGGTTTGTGATCTCTACCTCGTTTAAACTTGGTAAGAGGAAGTTACATGGTGATTACTTGTAGTTCTTAGGTAAGATTCTAAGTAGTATAAATAGAGAGGTTGAGAAGCACCTCTCAAGTAGTTTTTCAATGGAAGTTAGTTTTGGGAGGAGATAGTGTGGTGATCTTAGTTTTAGGGAGCTTGGTTCTTGGAGATGTCATGTTCGGAGTGGAACCTTGATTCAATGAAGACTTTGATTACCAAAGTATCCCTTTCCTTTTGAGTGATATCTTACTCTTGGTGATAATGTGCATAATAGAGCTTGGACTTTGAGAGTTTGTGTAAGAGTGAGCAATAGGATCATGGGCAAAGGGTGGGACTAAGTCCTTCTAGATTCATGATGAGCTTCAAAAAAGCCATCGGAGGTAAACCTGAGTGAGAGTCAGCCCGGAGGTCACAGATCAGATAAGCTCCTTAGTTAGCAAAGTGATGTGTCTAGCTCTCTCCCATACCCTTTCCATCTTGACTACGCTTTATATCTGATAAGGTCCAAGATAATATCTCTTGGAGCCTTTTCAACATCCTGACCCTACAAAGTTGATCCAACGGTGGGCTCTTAATTTTTACAAAGGCACCGTGCCGGTTATCCTAACCTAAAGTATCGCCGTCATGACAACAGCTCTGAAGATGACACAAGTCATCATCTTCTCATAGTAGCCGCGTCACAACACGACACTGTATACTCGAAATGCTCATCGAAGGAGTCGATGTAGTTTGCGTGTTCCCCGAAGTGACAAATACCGATGTCGATGTGACCATCCTCCTCACATGCGCATCCCAAGTAGTCCAATCATAATCTTTGTGCATCTTTCCCACGTGGGTCTTTACCCCTTGCGAGATAAAGAGACAATGACACACCACACATGGTGTATCAAGCACCGCTTTTGGCGGCCCCATGAGGAATGTTAATATCCCAAGCTCATTGAGTTGACCTAGGGTTGTTACGTACCTATGGTACAGATCTGTTTAACCCTAATCCGAAATTAGGGTTTCCTTATACTCACCCTATATATATACAAGGGAAGGCAAAGCCTTCCTCATCTCATTCCTGTACACTCTCTCTTGTCTGTTTGGTGTGCTCTCCTCTTCTTGGAGTGATTCCTGAAGAGTCGATTTATCAACATGGTATCAGAGCTTGGTGGGAGCATTAGTTATGTAGATTAGACATAGAGGAGTGTTGGAGATCAGTGAGGAGTGAGTCTCAAAGTTGGAGGCTGTCCCGCTGAAGCGATTAGATTGTTGGGGAACCGTTTCATGTGTTCTCAGAATCTTCAATTGCGTTTTCGGAGGTCAAGATGATTGTTTTCGACCTATTTTTGATTGCCATGAAGTTTTCGTGTGATTTGGAGCTGTTGGTGATAGTTATCGCCTCTTCCAAAATCTTTGAGGAGCTGTTTGGAGACCTAAATGAGGTTTTTTAGAGATTTGAGGGTTTCTTCCAAAGCAAAGGCTTAGCCTTTGCTCGCCTCTATCAGAGCTCCTACCACGAAAAATTTCAGCTCAATCCGAGCTTTCTTCGTCATTTTTGCTTAAGTACTGCGCATGCGCAGAATCGCGAACATATTTCATTCTTTTGTCTCAAGGGTCAAGACAGCACATTTTGCCAATTTCTGGAGTTTTACATGTTTCTTGATCGAGGTGCAGAGGAGCTGTTTTTCCGCCGTAGTCGCGGAGGTGTTCTTCTGCTCGTTTTGTGTCCGTGCGTGTACTTGCCGTGTTGGAGTCCTGATTTCCGCTCGTGACCACAACCATGGCAGAATCAGTGAGCATGATCACTAGAGAGAAACTCGACAAGAACAATTTCCAAACGTGGAAATTTTGAATGAAGACCTTCCTTCAAGGCCAGGGGCTATGGGAGCTTGTGACCGGGGAGGAGAAAGCACCAATCGTGATTGCTGGTGATCTTCGCAGTGAGCAGACATTGTGTGAGTGGAGAAAGCGGTCGTATCAAGCCATCCACTACATTGCGCTCACGATCTCAGGCTCGATGATCGGTCACATTCAAGACCGCGGACACACCTAAGGAAGCTTGGGACGATTGTCACGACATGTTCCATTCGGGAATGGGTTCGGAAGCCGCAGATTCTTCGCATCAATTCAATACGGTCAAGAAAGGCTCGATGTGTGCTAGTGACTATGTCAATCACATCAAGCAACTGGCAGATCAATTAGCATCTGTCAATGTTCAACTTGATCCGACTGTGATTATTGGTACGACATTGCAAGAACTGTCTGCCGAGTACAAGCAGTTCATTAAGTCAATTTCGACCAGAGAACCTCTTCCGAAGTTCGATGAATTGATCCCAATGATGTTGGGAGAAGAAGTGTGAATTCTGGGCAGTACTAGTGCTTTGTCCAGCCCGCAAGAATGTGTGTTTTTGCGGGTTACGGAGGTCAAGGTAGAGGTCGTGGCGCAGGGAGGAGGAGGATATGGTGGTGGTAGAGGTCGTGTGTAGAACAAGACACCCAACCAGCCAGTTGATTCTTGCCGCTGTATATGTGTGTTAACACGCAACTCTTGTCACAAGAATGGCCACTATGCCAAAAATTGTTACAAGCGTCGAACGATCGGGCGCCGGGCCAACAAGGCCATGTAGGCTGTAAAGAACAGACTACTCATTGTGACACACTGGAGTTATGTTGCTTTCGCTTTGATCTGATTGGGTGATCGATTCGGAGCTACCAAAACCACATGACGCCGCATCAAGAATGGTTTGCATCGCTCGACACTGTGGAGACTACTCAATTCATGGTATTTGGAGATGATACGAAGCACGAGATCAAGCATAAGGGTAAAATTCCGCTTGACATTCCGGGGATCCAATCTTTCGGAATCGGTAATGTTTTTACATGTTCCTACTCGATTTCGAAATTTGTTATCAGTGGGGCCGGATGGTAGAACAAAATTTCCAAGTGCGTTTCAACAAAGATGGATGCTTTGTTGAAGACTCCACAAAATCTTGTTGTAGCTCGAGGTAGCGAGGAGTGGTAGACCTGTTCAAGCTAGATGCTACGAGTTAATGTCGATAAACAACCAACTCCTGTCATTCTGAGAAAGTGGCTTTGTAGTATCGACATAGATATCTGGCACAAGCGAATTGGGCACATGAACTTTCCGAAACTAAAGACTCTTCCTAGTTCATATCTAGTCACAAGTTTGCCCAACTTCACTTCTGCTCAACCCACTGCAGTATGTCCCGCTTGTCAGTTCGGAAAGCAAGCTAGACAACCCTTTAAGGGATCAGGTAGGAGAGCGACCAAGCTTCTAGAGCTGGTTCACACTGATGTATGGACTGCTTCTCAGCGAAGTTTATCTGGTTTTGAGTACTTCGTGTCCTTCATTGATGATTTCTCTCGCTACACCTTGGTTTACTTCCTTAAGAGCAAGAGCTCTTCAGATGTGTTGTCAGCTTTCCAGACTTTCCCCACCTTGGTGGAGAAACAGTCTGGACAATCTATCCTTTGTCTACGTTCGGATGGAGGAGGCGAGTTTTTGTCTGGAGAATTCACTGCTTACCTACGTAAGCATGGCATACATCGCCAAAAGACTTGCAATTATACTCCACAACAGAATGGCGTTGCGGAGAGGAAGAATCGACACATAGCGTATACGCTTGCGCTATGTTGAAGCGAGAAGAACCTGCCTAGACCGTTCTCTACGTAAGTCACATTTCCGTCGCGGTGTATTTGATGAATCGGACTCCTACAGCGGCAGTCCACAATAAGACCCCGATGGAGGTATTCCAAGGCCACAAGGCTGATTACTCATTTCTGAAAGTTTTTTGGTTACATCATTATGTACACATTCCCGATGAGAAGCGTAAGAAGCTAGATCCGAAAAGTCTGAGAAGTGTATTTTCCTTGGATATGCCTTAGATACGAAAGGATATAGATGCTATAATCCTTCCTCTAGGCAATTCTATATTAGTAGAGATGTTGTATTTGAAGAGTTGCAATCTTGGTATGCACCTGCGATTGTTCCGGTCATACCCACTCTTCCTGCTGAAACTGCATCAAGGAGTCCATCCACTGTACCTTTACATAGTGGTGTTTCTGGAGTCACACAGTCTAGAGCTGAGTCTACACTACCTAGAGCTGCTACGGATGAAGTTCACCGAGCACCATCCAATCCGACTCCTAGACTCGAAAATCATCTTATTTTGCAACATATGATGTACTCACCACGGATTACAGGTATTCATTTGTTGGATGAAGCATCCCGCAACGATTTCTTTGGTACCTCAAATCGAAGCAAGGGGCAACAAACAGTACATCTGATACTACCCTACGAAAATCTGAGAGAGTTCGGCATCCTGTTCAACGATTTATGCATGAAAGTTTCCTTGCTGATCATCATGCATACATGACTCACGTTCTTGCTGAGCCAGAACCAAGTACGCTTGAGGAGGCGATGCACAAAAATGAGTGGATTGAAGCCATGGAGACGGAGAACTTGCCGCACCGTCACCAACAAACATGGGAATTAGTGGACTTACCTCAAGTAAGAAAGCGATTGGTTGCGAGATGGGTCTTCAAGGTCAAAGCGCCTTTCGGATGGCACCGTATCTCGATACAAGGCGGATTGGTAGCCAAGGGCTATGCACAACAAACATGGAGTGGACTACGAAGAGACGTTTAGTCCAGTTGCCAAGATGGCAACCATTCGTACGGTGGTTGCTATTGCTGTCAACAAGGGATGGCGACTGCATCAAATGGACTTCAAGAACGCCTTTCTCAATGGAGATCTCGGCAAGGAAGTCTACATGCAACAACCACCTGGTTACGAAGATTCAAGATTTCCTTCCCATGTTTGTAAGTTGAAGAAAGCCCTCTATGGTTTGAAGCAGGCTCCAAGAGCATGGTATGAGAAGATCAATTCCTTTCTCAAATCTCTTGGATTTATAGTCTGTCATTCCGACTCATCCCTATTTGCATGAGATCGGGGAGTTCATGTAGTGATAATTTCCATCTATGTAGATGATCTTATTATCACTTTGGAAACCATGAGGAGATGATTTCCCGCATCAAGAGTATCTTATGTTCAATTTGAGATACAAGACTTAGGGTATCTTAAATTCTTTTTTGGTGTGGAGTTTATCACGGAGGGAAAGGATATGTGGCTAATACAACGCCAATATGCTTTAGATAAGCTTAAGGAGTTCAAGATGTCGATTGTAAACCAGTTGACACTCCTCTCCAACAAGGTCTAAAGCTAGGATTGGAAGATGGAGAGTTGCTCTCAGATTTCCGCCTGTACAGACAGATGGTTGGGAGTTTGATTTATCTGACTATCACTAGACCGGATTTGAGCTATGTTGTTGGTCTAGTCAGTCAGTTCTTGCATGCTCCACGGGTACCGCATATGATGGCGGTTAAGCGGATTCTCCGCTATGTGAAGTCCACACTTCATTTTGGACTTCGATACAGATTTGGAGGTGAGCTAAACCTGCATGGCTACACCGATGCTGATTGGGCAGGAGACATTTTTGGCAGGAGATCCACATCTGGATATGCGTTTGGACTTGGGAGTACGGCTGTGAGCTGGGCTTCTAAGAAGCAACCGACCATGGCATTGTCTTCCACAGAGGCAGAGTATCGTGGTGCTATGAATGCCACTTGTGAAGCGCTTTTGGCTTCGTTCCTTGCTTTTCTGATATTGGAGTAGATTATCCTAGTCCTACAGTTATCCTAGCTGATAACATTAGCAGCATGATGTTAGCCAACAATCTTGTTTTTCATTCTAGGACAAAGCACATTGAGGTGCACTATCACTTTGTTAGGGAGAAGGTCCTTTCAGGTGTAGTAGATCTTAGATATATACATATAGGAGATCAGGTTGCAGATATCTTCACCAAAGCTTTGCCTAGAGAGTCGTTTGCTACTTTTCGACATTGTCTAGGAGTTCAGGATGTACAGTTGAGCTTGAAGTGGAGTGTTAATATCCCAAGCTCATTGAGTTGACCTAGGGTTGTTACGTACCTATGGTACAGATCTGTTTAACCCTAATCCGAAATTAGGGTTATAGAACCAATGCAAGAAACTCAATAGAACCAATGCAAGAAAAGGAAGAGATTGGAACAAAAAAAACCTGACCCATATGTCTAATTGAAGAAAAATCATTCAAAATTCACTCAAAACCCTAAAAAAATAAAAATATTTGTATCTCACTATATCATTCTCCATAGTCTTCAATTTGATACCAATGGAACCCAAATTGAAAGACGAAGAAAATGGACTATTCACTCTCCATGTTTGGCAAAGTGTGTCCACAGAATATGCAAGAAAATATAGTATCCTTTTCTACTCTCTTTCTCCTCGTAATCTTCATACCCTCCTCCTCTCGCGAACCTCAAAGAAAACAATGAATGGTTTTACTTAGATTGATGTTTAGTTTGATAGTTGAAACATCTATACTTGGGATAATGTGACTTTAACTCTATCGATTACATGGACATGCTCTTACTCATTGTTATAAGATGTATAAGAGCTTATTTTCTATACTTCAGCCCCTAGTAGAGAATTTAAAATATGATACCTAGGAAATTTAAATATTACATCAATAAAGGTAAAAAAGTTAAAGATTTGGCCTCCTTATTTAATTTGATGATGAATAACATGTCATTTTTTACTTTTTCTCATATATTACATAATAATTGATAACAAAATCTTTGATCTAAAACACATCATCATTGAATAACATGAATTTTTTGCATCAGTCTTCATCAATTTCTATTGCAATTGCATTTTCTTTTATTTGATAGATGTATCAAACAACTTAGCTAGTTCATCTATATTTTGTGAAATTTTAATATTTTAAATAAATCCAATATCAAATTTGATATAATTAATGATATTTAATTAATTAATTGATATATATTATTAATATAATCTTGAATTGATTAACTTTCTCCATATCTTGTTTGTTTGATCTTTCAAAGTTATTTTTTTATTAAGAAAATTGTGATACAAAATAACAAATATGTGGTGATTGCACATGAAAAAATGATATGCAAGTGCACCACATATAATCATTTCTAATCTAGACTCCAATTATTTGTCTTAAAATTTTATAAAATACTTCATGTGTGGGGTTGAAATTCTTGCAAGTCAAAAAAATATCACATATTTTAAATTCAGATAAAATTATTACAAAGTATTACTTGGGATCACAATGAATCTAGATTTTATCTCAAATTTCTCCCATTCATTGAAATTTTTATCTTTTTTGTGTTATCTTTATGTAGAAATGCACAAACATTGTTTTATAATTCTTTGTTGAAATATCATGTTAAATTCATATCAATTTATATATATAAAAAAAAATAAGTAAGCTGATTATGTTACAATCCAAATCAAATTATATATAAAAAAAGAGAGTTATGTAAGCTTATTTTGAAATATATTAAGATAAAATTTAAAATATGATTTTGACAATCAATCAAAAGTAGAAGCGATTAGTTCAATCATATCAATCCTAGAAGGTAAAATAGCCTTGAAGGTGCTAAAGGTTCTACATAGTTATTTAATATACAAATCTAATACTTACTAATTGAAACCATATACATAAAATATATCAACATGAGTGATATGAAACACGAGAATGATTGTCAAGTGAAAATTTAATGTTGGTTGTAAATTAATATTTATTGATAATTCATGTAAAAATCAAGTATTAGATAATACAATATGTTCATGTGAGTTTTCTTCAACTAACTCATGCCATATCTATCTACAATCAATACATCATTGCAATAACAATATGATGGTGCAAAAAATTAAACAATCCATGAGTGAGATTTCAAACGTATGGAAATAATTCTTATTGTAATATGGTGTAATGGATGATAAATATCATAAATAATGGAAACTTGTCAACCAATGTTATCGCCAAAGACGCTCATGATACTCCTATCAAAGATTGTCAAGCGTTATAGAAATGCAAATGAAGAAGTAACCGTGCGAAATATGTAGCACAAGAAAAAACTTTAGACGTTACTAGCACTCCAAGAATGCATAATCTGTGTGTCTATGTCATATATTACTCTAGAAACTGAAGATCATAAATAAAGTCCAAATGAAACCATGTTCTATACATTGACTATCAAATATACATTTGAAATTCAGCAATCAAAACTTTGTCCGATATAGTTTACATGGCTTCAATTTAATAATCACGAGAGGAACACACAACCTAGCGGAGCACCCAATAACGTGAAGCTCCATAAGAAGGTGGAAGAGATTTGGAATGAAGATTCCCATGCCCAAGTGACTCAATGGCACTAGGCATTTATTATACCAAAGTACTGAACTTACGCGGCTTATTGTCTCCATGGGCTTAACGTCCGGAGAGAATCCTGCGAAAGTAGTTTCGCCCCTCGTGAAAGTAGGGCTCGTTTGTTTCCGGGCTTCCCCAAGTCGAGCAGGCATTGGAATGAAGCCTCGGGACAGGCCCCGCAATCCGTGTCCTTCAAGAGGAGGTGAAGGCTGAAGTTCCTCTCGGCATGCCTCGTTTTCTTTGGAGTTGCGTCTACGCAGACTACTGCCGGGACAAGTGCAGAAAATCCGTGGGGTGAACGAGCTACACTTTGACGGAACGAAATGAGAATCACACTTGCTTGGAAGTGGGCAGGCCCTCTGTTAAGAGTATCAGGTTGTACACACCTTGGTGTGTGATGTTACTCAGGATCCGGCTGCTCCCAATCATGGCAGTGCAGGGGATGGAATGACAGCAAGAGCCAACCTGTCCAGCCTGAAAGATGCTCCAAAACATCGAAAGACGAAATGAGAAACACAAAGTTTTGTCTCTCTAATGGAGAACGCTGTATTTGAGATGACACGGTGTACAATTATGACAGACGAGACCAAGGGAAATCCTTCAGTCCTTTGAGCATCTGAAAGCCTGAGACCTTCGCACTTATCAACGATTCTGGTCAGGTCTAATGCATTCAAGAGTGGACAGACCTAAAGAGCGTGGTTTTGATTTGAAGGCACAGGACGGCGTCTACGTTTCTGACTTAGACACTCAGCGCGACTGCCAAAGAAGAACTCCATTTTATCAGCAGGGGGTTTTGTATTGATGACATGAACTTTTTCACCGATGTGATCGAGCTCGAGCCGAAGAGCAGCAGTAGGAAGAACGGGCTTTGACTCACACGCTTGTCTTTTAGGTCTGACAAAGCAGAAAACATATGACGATGATGGAACTGGTGATTCAATCAAGCTCGGCCAAAGTAGGTGTATTCAACTGGATATACATTAACTGCATATCCAGTACGGGCATATTCGGTTTTTCACTGTCCATAATTAGTCGTTTCCCGTTTTATGAAACAGTAAGCAAACAAATCCTAGATCGAGCCTCGAGGTAGTGTGATTTGATGATGCGGTCGTGTTCTCGAGGTGACTCAACGTACGACATGCATTGATGGAAAGAATAACTCAATTTTGTCTCCGGAATGACACCTGGAGCGAGTATAGAATTGCAAGAACAGAAAGAAGGGCAGGTTTTCTTTCTATGTACTACTTCTCGTTTACATGCTTTCTTGGTGCACAGGATCATGTCTCCGAGTGTATATCATTTAGTGTGTTGGTCACATCAGTCTGCAAATTGCGTCCGCAGTCACGTAGTTCATTGTTGAGCTTCATGTCCCCTGAATCGAAACGTTCACGTCTGCCATATTTTGTTCGCTTCCGCTTAATATACAGGCGACGGAAACGCTGTGCTTGTGCCGACTCAGAGCAGAGAAAACGTATTAGCAACCAGAATGCTTTCGAGCCAACTTCTTAGACACGACAAAAACGCTTGAGTCTCGAGCTTTTGCTTGAACAAGGTCCTCCATGCATGCCCAAGAATCATCCGACAATTGTACCACAGGTTAAACCACAACCCACGGGGATCTGGACACACACAAGTGAGCGAAACCGACGGAGTTTGTCAAGCATTCCGCGTATTATGTTCGTTTTCATTGAATTGTATTATCAAATTTATTTATCATCCGTGCACATGCTTCTACGATGCATACGCAAGGAATCACTCCATGTGCACACTCACAGTTTTCTACCTCTAGGACCTGGTTTGAAATCTATGCAATTCTACGCTAATCCTCTGCTTGGTTGGTTGCGCGATGTCTTTTGCCTCGGTTGATCGGTCAAAGCTGCAGTATCTAAATTCCCTGTTTCTCCGTCTATGGAGCTAAAGACTGGCGGTATAAGGATGTCAAAGACACAGTCTTCTTGTGCGATAAACCCTGCTATCATGCGAGATTGTGAGGAGACGGAACGATTCCAATCTGCGTCGAGGCACAATGAGATAAAACAGCACAGTCATTCCTTTGTAAATCGACTTGGGAAACCACACAAGATTACCCTAAGCTGTGACAGTAACCGTGTGCGCTTGAATCATCTTCCTCTCATTCGAGACCTTCGCAGCCCGCCGACTTCCCTCCTCCGCTACAGAGTCTATGACCAAGGATGCGAGGCGACCGCGTTCCCTCAACGTTCTCAGATTCGCGGCCTTCTGGCCAGGCGAAGGTTGCAGCTCGCTCGCTCCTACTCCCGTTGGTGTCCTCTCGGCGGGCACGGACGGTGTTCTTTCTACAATGTTCGTTCTTTTGTCAGATTTGGTTTGAGTAATAAACGAATCGTTGCTCCTGAGGAATCTCTGCGAACTGGAAGATTGCGGTGACACCGATAAGCCGCCGAGACTGTGAGCGACTTCCCTTCTCATGCTGCTCGTCCCCGAGAAACTAGATCTCAGAGGGTCAGTACCTGTTCTCCAAGAAGATGGCGTCCCAAAAACTTGCAAATCGCTGTCTGAAACCCTCGATGAATCGGAGAGATTTCTCAAGCGTTTCCTAATTGAGGTGTGGTTCCTAATAAGAGACTCTGCGAGAGAAACTTCCCCGTCGTCTATGATGCTGCCTTCGTCGAAGATGGACAAAGACTGAGATTGGCAAGTAGTCTGGGACTGGTACGATGAAGAAGAACTTGCGCTCAGACTTTCCGTGGCCTCTGCCCTCACGGCTGGGTTCGAAGCAACGGATGAATTTCTGGCCGGCTTCCCACCAAAGCGCGGGAGAGGGACTTTCTTCCTGATGGTACGAAGGCCTTCCACGACGTCGGCCATCGATGGGCGCCTATCTCTGGAGAGTCTGACACATCGGGCAGCGATGGCAGCGAGTTGCTTCACAGCCTTGGCATTTTGAGGAGGTTTCAGGGCCGGATCACACAAAGAGAGTGCTTTCCCTTGTTTGATAAGAGGCAACGCCCAGTCGACAATGCTGGAAGGATTGTATCTCACGTCGATGGCATTTCTTCCACTCATGATCTCCAGCAGCAGGATTCCAAAGCTGAAGACGTCCGATTTGGTGCTCAGTTGCGACGGAGTCTCGTACTCGGGGTCGATGTACCCCATCGTTCCTGCCGGGGGAGTTCTCTGCCGCACTACGTCTTCCAAGTGCCCTCGGAGAGCCAGGCCAAGGTCTCCAACTTTCGCGTTCCAAGATGCATCCACCAGAACGTTCGAAGATTTTATATCTCGGTGGATGATGGGGGGAGAAGCGGAATGCAGAGCAGCCAGCGCTTTGGCGGCTTGCAAAGCCATGTGCACTCTCAGAGGCCAGCTCAGAGGCTCTGCATTGCCGTGGAGGAGCTCGTAAAGAGTGCCATTCCCCATAAACTCCACCACGAGCAGCTTCTCAGGAGTTTCATTCGAGTACCCAATCAGGTTCACCAAGTGCCGATGCTGCAATTTGGACAAGATTTCCAGCTCGTTGTCGAAGGACGACACGTCCTGCAAGCCTCTGCGCGCCACCGTCGGTCGTTTCACCGCCACAGTCCGCCCGTCGGCCAAAGTGCCTCTGTAAACGCACGAGTGGCTTCCCTTGCCCAAAAGATTGGCCTCGGAAAAAGACTGCGTAGCTTTCAGCAGTTCCGGGGCTTTGAACACCTTCACACGCACGGGTTTAGAGGGCTGCGTTTTGCAGGAATCGCAGATCATCACGGCGGAGCCCCCTGCGCAGTTGGAGAGGTACCCCATTGAAAGAGCTGACAACGGAACTAGTCATCACCTTACCGAATCATGAGGCTACACGGAAACAGAAGTGATTGATTCGTAAAGAGCGATCGACGAAGACCAGACGTTTACTGGAGTTTTGTCGTGGACTAAACCATTATCGATGCTTCCTCGTCCCGTTCGACACGGGAGAAGTGCATCACCGCAGGACGGAACAAAGCCGCTCACAGATGTTGTGGAATCCTTTCCCCTTCCGGCGCCTGTACGTCGACTTCACTTCCGAACCATGCGGGCAGTTGTGCGAGAGCAATTCGAGGGGGCTACTGAAGCGGAAAAATCGAAAAGCCTGCACTTAAAGATCTGAAGATCCCGGCTGCCTTCCTATGACTCTCAATCCCAGGCCTGGGATCTGTCCCCATTGCCCATATACAGTATCCATTTCTTCGAGGCGTACAACCCAACATCACCAATTTGCTGAAACCTTCGTCCCGACGACTCGCAACATTAAGAATCAGTTGTGAAACAGGCCCATGAGCTGAAAATTGTACACCTTCGGCAGCTTGTGCCTAGGAGAACAAATTCATGGAGACTGAACTCAGTCCCCTTAAATCATGGACGCCCAGAAGGTAGGACGAGCTGCTGCACTTGGAAGGGAAACCTCAAACATCGAAATCGACAACAGCGAGAACAACTGACAGAACGGCGGCGGAGGAACTACTGCACCGCGCTGGACGACACAGAGTTTTCATAACGCGCGGGCGGTGAAGGTACGCAGAGCACTGCCGCCGGAACATCAGCCTGCTCGAATCCAAAAGTCTGAAACCACCTGTCCATGTTCCCAACCTGGACAATTCGAGCTCGGCCGCCTCCCAGCTCTCGCAAAACTGCACTGGTCTGCGTGCTGGGAGTGCGATTTAAAGCTCGGCATGAATCGGACCACAGCAAAAACATAACGCAGGCATCAACCTTACCCCATCGGGACGACGAAAGCCCGCACATGCACGAACACACATGCTCCGGAGTCCAGCACAAGACGGATTCCGGTGCAGAGTAGGCTGGCCATAAAAGCCAAGCGGACCCACATTGGCACATCCATCCACCCGGTCACGTCTTCGCGTCCACCGGCTATCGGCCGCTGCGAACCTGCGACGTACGTCTCTGAATCCCACCCAGCCGGCACCCTCGACATTTAGAAGTCCCCGCAGCCAGCCAGCCAGTCAGCGGCAGCTGCCGCCAACTTTGGAGATTCCCTGTGTCCACAAGGAAACAAACACCGAGAGCATGGTGCGCAAGCCAAATGCCACCCCTCCATTGATTGCCTGTCGTGCGGGCCTACCACGGCAGTACCACCTTCGCCACGGAACGGAGTCGGGTCCTTTCATGTGTGCTTGAGCGTCCACAGCTCTGCACAGCAACTCTATCCGTCCCATCCCAACGGGTCGGCGTTGATATTCCTGTTCTGGGAGGAGGCCGCATTTGGCTGGACTCTGGTACCGAACTGCGACAGTACATCCTGGTAGAGTACAATTTCGTACAGTAGGTTCAGCAGATTACCGAGTTCCACTTACACAGTGGGCAGGGTTTCACGTCGTAGGGAAGAATGCCATGTCCAGAATAAAAACTGGACGTATAGTTCTCAACGTGTACGTACATGGGATGACTATGATTGGTTTCCGTTTCCTCCGATACTGTACCGACTCCAGAGTCCAGCGCTGGCTTTCTTTGTTGGACGGACCGCGGGGTAGAGGTGGGTCCGTCCGTGCCGACTTGGATGCAGACAGGGTTTATATTTCCGGTGAATTGAGCTGGTCTTCCAGTTGTTTTCTCCATCATTTCACATTGGGATTGTAAGACGCAGGAGTGTGACAAGGAGTGATGGTGTAACATGCCACTTGTCAAGCCTTTGTAACTTCTAAACAGTCTACTTCGGACAGGCAAACTCGTAATTCTCGAAACAAATTCTTGCTAACTTAAAGCATGGAGGAGACGTTCATGATAGTGTTTTGTACCCCCAGTTGAGGACCTTGTACAGGTGTGTCCATAGTGCCAGCTACATGCCATGATTTCTCTACGACGTATCAATTCATATGAAGTAGCTGGCGTACATGTTTGACAATCTTCTGATTCTTTTGTTTGAACAACCAAGAGGAAAACGGATACGCAGTGTTGGACAACAAAGGGATTTCTCGTGATGTGAGATGTTTGATATTTTCTTACATACAAAAATACTCGAGCAAACAACCTTCATCTACTTATAAATAAAAAAAAAACTAAAACAAATCCTCTGCAACCCATTTTGATGAGTCAGTAGCATGGTATAGGATCCCCTATGTGACCTAATAGTGCTCAAGGAAGAGGTATACCAGAAAAGCCATTCGATTCTGTCACGCATATAAACAAATGGTGGTAACAAATGTTTTGAGGTAAATGTTATTGTATCAAGAACTAACTTAGGCGGGGAAACTTTTTGTGTCAGAAAATAATTTTGCGTTTTTAAGGTGAGGAAGTGGATTGGGACCCTTACTGTATGTAATTTTTTCAGAGTTGAAATTGGGTTGGTCTCATTTTTGTATATATGTATCTCACCTCTTTGTATAAGCTTTAATGTTTGAACACTTGGTAGTGTTAAATCATTCATTGGCAAACAAAGGTTACCGGATAGTCCAACTCCAGTTTGAGGTCCACCAAAGTCAACCTTTACCTACCACATGATGTTTTGTAGCCACATCAAACAGCGCCTTTAACTTTAGTTTATTAAATTTGTCCCAAACTATTTGACAGATTTTCCGCATACTACATGCCCGTTGGCCACTTTGTATGTAAGCTCGACTGAAATGACTCACGTAACTTTTACAACGTAGCAGCTGAGTATTCAATTAGCTCATCTCAATCTTTCCCTCTTCACTCTCATATTCCCATGTGTACTAGAAGAGGTAAAATATCAAATAATATAGAAAAAAGGATGGGAAGACCCCATAAATCATAAGGGATGAAACCAAAGAGGTAGGATGTGGCTAGTCCCAAATACCATGACAATGGGAAATATGTTTTACTAAACATAATATATCCTAACTATCTAGGTCAAATGGTTACATACTACATGAGCATCCGAATAAGCATCACCTAATGTGATCGCTCTCATATGGATTGCACTATAGATCAATGGATACACATTAACTAAAATAGACTACACAATATACTTAAGGAATTGATATCTCATGCCGTCTAGTATGGTAGGCTCTAGTGCACTCTTTCCATATAACTTCAAGGCTAGAGGAACAAAGAGTTGACCTCTTTACATACCGCTATACTTGGATATCTTGGCTTTTTCCTCTCCACTTGCCACCCATCTAGGAGGATGGGTAATCACCCACTCCGAAACTATGTCATGTGTAGTATAAGATATGTAAGCACAATATCCGCAATAATAAACTGGTCCTCCCGAACCAAGTATAGGTCTGACCTAACCCGAGTCGACTGCAAGGCATACCAAGCTCACTCCATGTGAGGTATCCACCTCTCATGGAAGTGTTTGCTATAGCAAACATCACGTCATGGGTAGCTATACTCTACCCTCCGAATGGACAACAAGTCATCTAAGGTAGTATTACATTTACATGTGAGTAATGAAGATGTATATGGATGGACCAAGCTAAGGCGGAAACTCATCATTATAGAAAAGGTAGTTATCCTATGGGTATTCGTCCAAGAAGATCTCATAAGATATATAAATCTTAATTTCAGTCACTTTTGGCTCAAGATATTATGCAAAATGCTTGGTCATGAACAATTAGAGGAATCCAAAGAGGTTACATCAAGTCCAAGGATAGAAATTCTAGCTTTTACAAGACCTACTCTTCAATAATAGGCTTACCTTGTATGGTTGGTGAACAATTTTTGCATACATGTTTTGCAACTGTTATTATTCTAAAGCATTAGATCCCATGGATGCAATGTGTATCTAAATCATAAAAAAATTATCAAACTATGGATGCACTGTGTAACCAGAATCATCAAGAAAATATGTTGAAAGTTAAATTCTTGCAATCATACAAATGATCGATTCATGTAAAAGAAGTTATTCTTAAACATGCTGAAAAAAACGCGACATTCTTAGTACTATTTTATGACAGTTCACCGAAACCTCTAGTCAGTTTATTATGTATTGCTATGGTTATGACGTGTTTTTGTTCTGATCATGATATCCAGTGCTTGACACATGTTGGTATAGTGCTCCAGATTTTCATCATGGGATTGATATTGTTGCTTTTCGTACATACTGATCAACTTGATTGAGATGAAATACTATAATGCTGACCTGGTATGTACGACTTTGAGCTTTTAATACCAGCAATTGAATGTGAACTCAGGTATGGAATGTGAACTAAGGAATGTAAACCTGTGTGTGGTTTAAGTTTCGGTTCATTTTACCATAATTCCAAATTCTGAATCTTTCGCCGAAATGTTATGTTGAGTTTAACTACAGGTTAAGACACGTCACTTCGGTAGTCGATTCACCAATTGACTAAATTAGTTGAGCTTTGACATTACGACAGATTAACAAGGGCTTATGACACGAATAGGAGCCGATTTGAAACAGTACGAAGAAGGGCAAGCAGGAACTAGCAGTGCGTTAGCGCCTTCGTCTGCATGTTCATTTCCGTCAAACTGTTAGTAGAGAACAGTGAGGGAGTACTGTATCGCGGAGACCAAGCATGTACATTATGTATCACTCGGTCGTCCACGTATGTTGATTAATACGGACCTCACATGTTTAGATGGAGCACTTGTTGACATATCTTTTCAAGAGAGCGCTGCTGTGCACGCCCTCGACTACAAACACACTACACAACATCTGAGAGCATAGCAAACACAATTCAGACACTGGTCCTCTGCTGCACAAGCATTGCCTCCCACTTTCAAATGAAAGGCATACATCCACAGACTACAGACTAAAGATCTAAAACCTTCACAGCCAAAAACCAAGTGAAAATCCTAAGGATATGTCAACAAAATCCCGGGCTCAAAAGGGAACGGTGATGTATTAACAAAGGAAATACTTGCGTCATACTCGCACCCGTCAAACCTGACATACCAGTACGATAGACGCAAAATATCACGGCTGCGTGCGCTAGTATACAGCCAGGTAAGTAAGACGACCAAGAGCTGCACCAGGCTCCTTTTCGTCCGACCAACCTCTCAGTTTCAATAAGGAGGCGTCATGCCATGCGTTCAAGTGAAATTCGGTTATCTGGGTATTTAAAGAAATTGGGCCAAGACTCTAGCAATACTACGGCGTAGAAATTAATACTAACTTCAGATTTTGTCTGAATATTGTTTTCGTTCATGATCCAAACCGGGAGAGAGCAACTTGACCACCTACAGTGCTTCAACTATCCAACCCAGGCCAATGTATATATATTTAGCATCAGATCCGGGCCTGGATGAGCAGCAAACCTGATGCGAGGGCAGCAAAGAAAAACATAAATATTTAAGCTGCCACTGCCTCTATAAGATACCTCAAATTAGTCTACACAGTGGCTCCATTGATGGGATGAGCTTTCGCGTTCAACTGGTTACTGCCGTGTGAAAAATGTAGATAAAAGTGATGTGGACCAGAAGTTTTGAGTACTCAGTCCAGCCTGACCTTGAAGGTTCTGACGACTTTTGCTCTGCTGCAAGGTGACACCAATCATTACCGCCTCACTACAGTACTGTTCACGTCCTATCTGCTCTCTAGTCGTAACAGTGAGAAATTTTCTGAGTCCCTCTTCAGAAGGACAAATCCACGTGAAGGACTAGAGTATCCCGATTGAGATCTAAATACGGTGTTAAAACTACCTCTGAGGACATGTAACTTAGATCCCATTCTGATAACAGGGATTAGGGCCGGTTGTAGACATTCAAGCACAAACGCGACCTCCTTCAGCTCCTGCAAGTTGGTCTTCATCTTGATCCCATTTATAACCTGGTTTTTTTAATGATTGTGTCGATACAGATCTTCACTAATCCATGCTCCCCATAGTACAGAATGAACCTCACCACGCCAAAATGCGGTGGCTAGTGTTCTCAAAAACTGGGAGATAGTAACAAGGTATACTTTTGTGTTGTCTCGACAACACATGACTACATAGTCGGACTCCAACAAGTTCCTCACTTCCACAGCTTAACGCATTTATCATGACTGGCAGACGCAACCATGCCCGTCGCTGGAGACTGAGCTAACGCAGCAATCAGTCCGTCATGGGCGGGTACGGTCATGCTTTTGTTCTCCACCATGTTCCACAGCTCCAAAGACTGCCAAATGGCCAACATAAAAAAGGCGAAAGTAAGAAGACGTATGAACCTACTGGAAAGGTTTCAGTTAGACAAAGATTCCAATCAAGTCCAATAACCACAAGGTACCCTGCAGCGCTCTAAAAAAAATAGCATTGACGGGGAAAAACAGATATATTGAATAATAATAATAATAATAACTCTCATCACCTGATAACAACCAATCACCAACAGCGACGGGTAATTCGGATGGAAGACACATGAGTGGAACTTGTTCCCATTACAACTGAGCTCGTGAACACAGTCCCCTTCACTGCCAGTCCCCAAAGCCCAAACCCTGACAGAATCCTCACTGACTGATGCCACGAAGTCACCGGTGGCGTCCCAGCAAACAGAGTGTACAGGTTTGGTGTGTCTCTGCAAACAGTGGACATTTGGGTGCATTAGAAGCCCTTCGGTATGTTGACATAGCAGACCTTTAGCCAATTTATACATGTACTTCCATGATTCGCATGTGTAGCACAACAAAGCGTCCGATTTTTCTTCGATTTTCTAATCATGTACCCTGCTTACCGAAAGCTGGACTTCCAGCACACTCCTCAAGATACAGATTTCAAAAGAATATGTCAACCAGTGCACTCGAGATTCCGTGTGAAAAAAAATGTTAAAACTTGCGGTTCGGTCAAAGAAGAACGGCAACGACTCCCAAAACCATAAAAAATACATTCTTCTCAGAATAAGGTATTCAACTATACACATAGTACAGGCAAACAGCCTTACATATCAAGGTCCACACAAAACCTACAGAAACTGGAACACAATATCGAGGAATAAGTCAGCGCATACCTGAAGTGAGTGTATGCAAGTTTCCGTCTCAACGTCAAAAATGGAAACGACGTTTTCAGCCGCTGCGGCCAACAACCTTCCCACTCGAGGTTGAAATCTCATTTGTGTCATACCACCCTACATTGCACAAACTCTCCACATTTCAGATCCCTGTTAACAAAGTCACCTCATGCAGAACACAACACAAGGTGGGGAAAATAGACAATTTGTTTCTCTACAGAACCATATAAAACCTCACACAGAAGAGGCATTTAACTCAGCTTCTCGGCGAGAATGTAAGTCCTCCACTAGCAACATTATAAGAGTCCAAAGAAAAACCAATTAAGTCATTATAATGTTTTCATCCCCTTCCAAGAGCATATAAGCAGATCACTGCGATTAGTATAGAAGATAAGGAGCACAGTAATTCCGACAGTAGACGCCCAATCGACAATACTTGGCCTTCACAACAGATGAGCAGCCAACTTCACAGTCACATCTCATGTTAAAAAACTAAGAACACACAATGGAGGGCCCCTCTAACCTTGAATATCTTAGTGCAGGTGTCACGATTGATGCTCCAATACCGAATCTCACTATCTCCGTCACAAGAGCACAAAAGATCCTCGTTGTTGGGATGGAAGTCAAGGGACATCACAGAGGTGGCATGACCTTGAAAAGTTCTCAGCGAATAACTTGGCTGCATGACACAGTCACGGCGTAAGAAACTCTAAACTCAACGATTCCTAACTTGCTTTTATTTTTGGAAATAATACCTTCAAACCTACAGAATTTGAAACGCTTCCTAGACGCAAATCAGAAGAACTTCGTATGGACGACCTCCAGATCAATGTAGGGGAAATATGTCAACTCCATAAACAAAATAAAAGAGGTTAAAGACGACTCTGGAAATCTACCATATTCAAGCATGTCACATGCCTACACATCTCATACTTTTACTCAAATCAGACATGAGCTCTGTCATAAAAATTTACATTGTCGGCATCCCACACTCTCACAGTCTTGTCAAATGATGAGGTCGCCAAACGTGCAGAGTTGGGACTAAATCTGACGTCTGTTATCAAAAGAGAGTGCTCCTCCAGCGTGCTTTTCAGCTTCAATGTGTCCATGTTCCAAAGGTTCACCTGTAAACGGAGCCGATGTCCATGACAAGGTGAAAAACAGACACCATGCAACAATTTGAGGTCACCTGCCATGAAAAAACGAGATGGCGAGCATCTGCAAAATTCCATACCTAACAGAGTTCGTGGACCTATATTGTGCAATCCGCAATTATATTCAATACATTGAATACCCTACTGACCTTTTTGTCATGTCCCGCGCTAGCAAGTAATCTTCCATCGGAAGAGAAGTGGGTACACACAACTTTGCTTGTGCTGGCACGAAGACATCCAACCTCGCTAAATGAAAAGCCTGGAGGGAGAGATCCAACGAATTTAGACAACTACAATTTGAATCTAAATGCGTTGTAGATCGAGTACCTATGAATATAAACATATATGTATCTGGGTGAAACATCCCTAATCGATTCCCAAGTACCAGAGGTTCCCAACTAATGAGACGACATATGACTGGCACTTTGATATCATCTCTAATAATAATCCTGACGTCCCTCAAATCTAGGTCTGTGGATGTTCATCAACTTTCCGTCCACGGAGTGATCTGCAAATGTAGTAAACACTCTTGATAACCACACCATCTCACGAAGGTGCAGTAATGATGCAAAGAGGAATTTTCGACTTCCATGACTGAGACAAGGGTTCGAACATATAAATACCCAAACGCAAATCAAGACATATACTATGTTCGAAAAGGACTCCCAAATACAAGAAGAATTGGAAAAGGAATGCGAAAGGTGCAGCAATGCTCAATGCTAGAACTCACAACTACATGTGAGGTATCCGAGCCAGCACTGAGATGTATAATCTGTAATAACGTCAGTTCGGTACATTTGCAAAGTACCACAATGACCAATACATATGAAAAGAAGAAATAGCCATGACAGTTACGCAAGACGCCATACATAACTGAAGATGCAATGTAAGAGAGGGACAGGCTCAAAGGAATCATACATTTGCACAAGGGATGCGCGATGCAGTAGGTTTAAGTTATGCAGAGGCAGTTATCCGATCAACAATACATAAGAGGAACATGCCGAAACACCATACTTTGGTGTCAAATTATCGGCCCTTGATCGGCATTGAGGAGTACGATCTGAGAAAGGTTTGACAACCAGTACAGAGACCTTCCACGAAAAAAAACCATGGTGCCATCATTCACAGCATGACTAGCCAATAGACATCATCGGCGCCCACGGGTGGCTTAGGCACGGATGCTTTCGAGCACCCACCCCGACCCGGGTTCTGATTTTTTCAAGACGATGGAAGTAAAATCGTGACATGTAGCCATACATTTCTCATGTACCTATGTAACGACTTTCACTGCGCTTAAAAAAATTGCATTTACACGTAAAAAGCTATACATGAATCCTGGGTTAGTTATAGTCCTCAGTCAATAAAGCGATTATCAAGAACTAGCAAGATTTCAAAATTCCTCAATTTCCTGACCATGAGAACTATGAACTACAATATGCCTATGGCACAGTGAGTAACCACGCCATTCTTAGTCTCGCTAAACAAATACGTTAGTAGACACCCTTCATATGCGGTAAGGATGAATGATGACATGATTCGATGAGGTCTCAATTGCCGTGGTTTTATCGCTGTGCTACCTCGTTTAAGGGGGGATGCTCGACCATCACCGATTAGAAACACCTCAATCTGAAGCTGCAATGCTCGTCATCGTCAAAGAGTCCAAGAACAACAACAGAACTGAGCTTATTATCGCGGTTAACGAAAACAGACATACGTTACCACAATCGAATCCCGGCCACAATCTGGAGGAGGAATACTATGACAGCTATTTGACTTGAATCAAAGCTTGAAGTCTCTCCTCACACGTTAAAACCTGCATAGAACAGACACAGCTTTCCAATCCTTTGTTTTATGTTCAACCCTCTGACGAGTGTCAACGTATGATCAATAGTCCCAGACAACTTGACATCAATTCAGGAGTAAGGCTTCAGTCTGAACTCAAGGCAACTTGTTGACAAGGGAATTTAAGCTCATAATGTCTAATACTTATTTGACGTTATAAGTTTTAACAGCCTGCCAAAGAGTGGAGAGATCCCAGAATAAGCTGGAAACCTTTCGGATTTGAGTTCTTTGACTATTTCCTCTGGGTAGCGGTAAAGTCGATACCCAGATAACTTTCTTCAGGACAAGGGAGGCAAGTTTTCAGTTTGCTCGGCACGACAAGTACCCGCGGATAAATGTGCAAAAACATAAGCACTATAAAGACCAAAATCTGTTACTACCTGATCCTTACTTTTGAGCTGAGAATGCAAGAAAACTTCTTAAAACCAGAGAACACAGTAATGATATGTGGTCAGATCAATACCTGGGAATGAGTTTGAATGAACCTTGACTGGCTGTCTTATTCCTTGTTGATGGTATAATGCACGGTAGAAATGTGGTCAGTATGGCAAAAGTCCCACCTAGCCAACTACACTTCAGTTGTGGTTCTTCAACTTAGTCACTGTGCATGCCCTACCTTGTTCTAGGTTATAATCAATGCAGCGTCCACCACTAAGATGAATACTGCGTGTATGGAATTAGAGCTTCAAAAATCCACACCGGCAAATATAAACTCATGGTGATCACTCGCCATCACATCGTAGCAGGCAAGAAAGATACGGTTTTGGCTGACAACATTCACATTTCTTTCGATAAACTATAAGTATGTCTGACCAAGGCATGCGGAGTGAAACTAAAAATCTGGCGGACATCACCCGAACGGGTCAGGAGTAAGGTGTCACTATAGACTGGTGCAATCCTCTTCTACCACGCTCACTTGCAAGAAATACAGTGTGTAAAGGTTCCTGCACTATTACTTCATTGAAAGCAACAGAAAGGAGATGCCAAAGATATGCAAATAATCGAACAAGTTGACTCGTACCTAGGTGGATCACTCTCTGAAATAATGGAGGTAAATAAGAAAGTTCTGCTGCTGATGATCATTACGATACATGCTGTGAAATCTTGACGAGCTAACTGAATTACTTTTCCCAAAGTTCAGGACGGCTGAAGAGTGAGAGAAATGTTGAGGGTAGAGAAGGCTCCCCTTCATGAGCTAGCTGAGTAGCAACCTCAGTGGCATACACCTCGGTCAAAGAAACAAAATCAAAATCTTTGCATAGTGGTCGAGGCTTGATGTGCTTTCATGTCCAATTTCAGAAGAACAATTGTACCATTTCAGAAGAAAACGTTCGTCATGGCTGGACTTTCTCGAGATATGGCTGGACCATCTCTGTGCAAAGTCTCATGAGACTCATCCTTGTACATGATTCACAAGGGCACCCACACTTTGTTCCAAAAGAACAGATAACCAAACGAATTTGGAGCCGCAAAGAAAAACATGGCGTTTGGGTAAAACGGGAGGATCAGTAAGGCAAAGAAGATGTCTTAGCACCATTCACAGGTAAATATGTGGCTCTAATGGAAAGAGCTTCAGCAACCGATGTAAGCAGCCCGTTACAACCAAGTGAGTTCTCTTCGCCTCCAACTCCGTTGAAGCCACACATTCTTGAAACACCCCAGAACAAAATGGATTTGGCTCCAAAACCTTTGCTTCCAGAAAAAGAATCACGACAGATTGCGTACAATACCACTTCTGCTCATGATAAAGTAGCAATGCAGCCCTCTTAGAGAGGCTACCAATCTCTGAACTTTGCAGGAAAGAACCGTAGGTTTGACTACCTATAAAGCGACCCAGTATGTGTTATTTCAGGAAAACTAACATGAAGTTGGTAGAATTGAAAAGAGGGATGGACACATGAGATAGGAATGCCAAAGAACACTCTGAAATGGCTGTTTGTGCAAAGCTGGAAGCGAAGTAATTGGGAACATGGTCAACCCTCTCTAAATTTCAAGATTCTTGACTAAGTATATCATCAAGTATTAAAGCTCTAACCTACTGACAAATAACAGAGAACAAATTATGCGAAAATCAAAGTAAAAACAAGACAAATAATAAACAAGTTTCTTCAGATGAGACTCAAAGCGCCAAAATTTAGCCTCAGGTGTGTGTCGGACATCAGTTGGCTATGTGACGCCTGGCGAAATCCAGCAACTTCCTGGTTAAACTTGCAAATAGACAATGAGTCGGAGTCTACTTATACATTTGCCTATAACTAACTTAAATATCACTGCACTGCAGATACAAGTCTGGAAGCAACTTTGACAATATAAAAGCTGTTCAAGTAACATTTAACCAGGATGTACAGAGGTCTGTCTAGAGAGAATCACCGAGATAATCTGTCCTGAAAGTTCTAAAACGACAGAAACTAATTTACAAATCCTTTCAACCTGTGCTGCCTGGCATTCTTATCCTCACCCTGGATGCTTACAAGGCTTACAAGGCGTCCAAGGTGAGAACGGTCTCATTCAAGTATCTACTAAAGAATTCCAAATCTTTATGGGTTTCAGACAGACACTGGTGTCATGGATGCTATTCCCTTCGAAAGGATATGGTGAGGCTAAGAAAACAAGTCCCATTCAAATCTCCAATAAAGAACTCCTAACTTCGTGACTTTCAAACAGACGTTCGCTATCCCATGCTGAAGAAGATGATGAAACGGTCCCCATCCAAAACTCTATCAGAAGCATCATCCAACAATCAACCGGTTTCATTGTACGGACCTTTGCTCACATCCATGCTATGCCCGGCTGGACTTCGCTTACTGCTCCCGAAGAGCGGCTCCCTTGGGTCTGCTTCCTCATGAGATAAGAAGGACTCGACATTGTCGTCTAAAGAACCATCTTCTCCGAATCGATCAATGTCATTCTGCCGAAAATAGAAGCAATGTCCAACCTCAGGACACAGCACCGAAATCAAAGAAATCCGCAACAAGACACGAAAAACTTATAGAATACATTATGAATCGGAGAGAATTAAAAGCATTCTCGAAACATACCAAGTGGTTTGACGGTGATGCAAGAGGTGCGTTTCCATCTGATGCGTACATCATCAACCCGGGCTTTGAAATACTGCTACTGTGTTGTAAAGTTATTGACATAACATCACCGGGTGTATGTGTAGATGGTGTCGATGGGGCAGAATTTGGTGAGGGCCCTGCAGTGTTTGCAGTTCCAGTGCTGTTCGCGGGACCAGAAGAAGATGCCGGATGTTGCTTTCTCTTCCTCCCATTGTTTGGACCCTTAGCCGAGTTCTTTCACAAGCAGAAAATCGAGGTAAGCAAAGGTCCTTAAAAACTACGACAGAACTACTGATCCATAACTGCTGCCCCCAACTTTATCCTTAACCAAATCCCATACGTTCCCCAAAACCTTTTCCATGTGTAACAGCGTGTAACCTCCGCTGTAGACTGCCATAGACATACAACTGGACCCTCTGCTAGCAACCATCAAGTTACCTTTCCAGTCCCTGTACTGTTGGTGCTCGGGCTTGGCTCGATGGCCCCATATACCTGATCATTGGCACGAAAGGAATTGCCATCCACTGCTACTCCCCCGACTCCACCCAATCTATCCTGCTGTTGTTGCTGAGGAGTAGCTGGTTGTTGTTGCTGCTGTTGTTGTTGTTGTTGAAGATTACTTGGTTGCTGTTGCTGCTGCTGTTGTTGCTGTGCCTGTTGCTGCTGTTGCATTTGCGCAATCTGCTTCATCTAGAATTATCAATCCACCATGTAGTGAAATTAAGCATTAAGAGCACTACACCTACGACAGGAGAAGCGACGCTCTCACTAATTACTGGTTCTGACTAGATGCATCTCATAACATTGAATTTTCCGAGAATTACCTTCATCAAAATCTCTTGGTCATTAGAACCACGGGGTACAGGGGAAGCGGCCTGCATCGGAGACCCGACACCTTGAGACACGTCGCTCCCTGGGTTTGTGTGACCGTCTTTGGAATTCAAAGCACTTCTACCCATTAATACTCTAAACCTTCGGTGATCCATATCCTGCAACAAAGGAGATCCAGATGTTTGATTTTGCGCCTGAAGTAAGAGCTGTTGTTGCTGTTGTGGAGTGAGCAGCTGGAACTGGTGGTATTGTTGAGGAGCCTGTATGTATGACTTTTGACTCGGAACCAATCCTTGAGGTCTTAAATTGTCAATGCCCTGCAATCATCAAAAGGACATCGTGTACAAGCAGAACGTTCAATCCCATATAGCAGGCTACATCCATTCAAATGTATCCCCTCCCTAATCATATACAGAAGCCTATGGGGATCAACCCCACTAACAGGCACAACTTCTACCTTGCCAGATCTAGAGCTCTCGTCGGCTCACGATGCACCAACCTTGCCAAATTTGAATTGGCACTTCAACAATCTACGAACCCTTACAAACTTGTATGGTTTACAAGGGATCCAAGTTTACAAGGACTCTTAAACAAAATTGAATCAAAGTTATCTACATGAACATTAAACCAAGTACCCTAATTTTCTCCTTCCTTGTTCCCTTACCGTCAGAGGCCAGCCTTTCACAGGTAAAGAATTGCCACCTTGATTAACTCCTGCTTTTGATCAGCCATACCAGTAGAGTTAAAACGTGCAAGTGCATTCATCCTGGCAGTCACGTTACACTGCTTGAATTGGAAAAACACCACACTTATTATCACATATCAATGCCTAGCCATGCAGTCAGGACGTTTGCTTTGCACTGGCAATCGGATTAGTAAGGAGGTCATGTTGATACCAATCCAGTAGGCGACAGTACTAAGAAAAAAATATTCGTGACGAGAAGATCAACAAGAGATTTTCCTAATCGGATATACCTAAAGAAATGAAATCCAAAGTGAAGTGAATTGAATACCTATATGTATGCTACTTTTTCAGCTGAGGACACACCAGTCATGTTGATATCACTTGCATGGGGCAAATTACCCAGAAAAAAAAAATTGCGTGAAGGGAAGAGCGACGGAGGTGTCTCTGATCAAATCTAACTAAAAAATGACATGAACAGTGAGGTGAATTAAAAACTCAGAAGTACAAATGACTTTACCAGTAGAGGACAACCAGTTTAAAAGACGCTGAAGAGAATATGTAAAGGCAAGGTGGAAACGAACCCAAACCAGACAGAACCGATAACAATCCAATCGAACTCACGAGCAATCACCAGTGAGCAACTAAAGTCTTCAAGTTAGTGACATACTGATCAACGAATACTAACCTTTGTACATTGTGGTTACCAGCAAACTAACCGAGAAAAACTTGGATCGCAAGAAGATAGCAACGTCTCCTTAAATAATTAAAGCGATTATATGAGAGATGTAACTGTATGATAGTTTGTTGGTGTTACTACGGAGAACGAAAGCTCCCAGTCACAAGAAAGGAACAAGATCTGCCTTTAGTGAGTAAAGGAGTGTTTAGATTCAAGATTGCTCTTACAGTCTAGCCCCAAATGATGGAGAATTAGAACAGACAGTTAACTGTGTCACTCTACCATTCTGAGGTGATAAAGTAGCTGCAAGAATTAGTACCACTGATGCAGCTGATAGGAGGGTAAGCCAGTGAGGACCGTGCAAACTTACGTAAAACCATCAAGGCATAAAAAGAAGCACCCAACATCCTGTCGCATCGAATATAATTGAGTCCAAGCGAACATGAAAAGTGTATATCCTTTAGACATGATTCACCATATAAAAGAATGCATTAAATGTTGGTGCTATGAACGGTATGTACAGTACATGGGCGAATGCAGATAATAGAAGGTAAACTGTGAAGTCAAGAAACAGGCGTTGGTGATAAAGCAAAACTGTATAATTAAGGACATATGGGATGAATCAGAGTAGTGTAAATTAAGAGTATGTAAAAGTCGAAAGAAATGAGAAAAGGCATACTGTCCATCGGTTGACATATTATATATGAAGGCTGCACCTTGAAAGCCAGAACTAATATCCTTCTTGTAGTTAGTAAACTGCAATAGTGAGAACCATCAACCCTACGGTAAGAGGGAGACTTTCATGACACGAGTTTCAAAACCAAACATTAATATGGAAAAGCCGGGTAAAACCAAATTAGGGGGTTTCAGATATCTCCCACAGACATTTTTCCACAAGGTTTTCCGGGCTGTTCCGGGACTTACAAAATCCGCAGTGAAGGCTGAGGGAACCTCTGCAGATCCCCAACAGCCTTAACACCGTAAAATAGTTCCCATTCGACTTTAGTCCATTAAACGCTTACGACGTTTTGCAGCGGGAGATATCTGAAACGCCCTATTGTGTCCGTATGACTTTACGAAGAGAAAGTGACATATCTTGGGAAGATCTCTGCAGAGAAAGAGCTTCCACCCAGGCAAATCAATTCAAACTAGAAGTTTCAGTATAATAGACAGGCGCATGGTCCTCTTAAAGTGCCTACACTCCTTTGCAGGCTAAGGTATTCCAAAACAACAAAGACACTCGAAAAATACATCATTAGCACATTCGTACGTAGTATACCTGGACTTAGAAGGCTAGGTTTGTTGTGTCCAACTCCCGGTACTCCAAACATCGGATCTGGAGCGGGAGATCTCTGATTTAAAACCACATTGACGTCGTTTTTGTTATCCTGTAAATTTCACATTGTGAGTCACAACGTCGCATAGAAAAGTTCCACTTAGCGCTTAAAGTCCAATTCCAGACTCCTCTACCTGCGTATGACCATGTCATACAAACCCTATTACTGGCACAACTCAGAGCTGGTAGAGAAAGGCACAAAACCTGAGAATTTCCAGAGATCTGCTGAGAACGAGACTGAACCTGTTGCAATGCTGTAGGCGTGCTACCAGCAGCATTGTGCAGCAAAGGTCTGCCACACACAAAGCAGAGGCCTGTCAATGCTTGAAAGTACGAGTTGTACAAATTACAAGTTCAAATTTCAGAGTGAATGACAAATCCATTACCAATTCACACCAATTTACTGTTCCTAACGTGTCCAGGCTTATAATCCGGACTTCCAGTTGTTGCAAAGACCGGGATGATGCAGAGTAGTGGCTTGTTACCCAGTAACTGATGAGTATCTACGTGTGGGATTATGGCTCCGATCTGAACAAAAAGAAGTGCCGTGTATAGATGGAACGACAGTATTTTGTCAAGGACACTCTTCAACGCTAAGAAATTGAGTCCTCCCATCTACATCCTAAAGGCGTTAATATTTCATCTTGGTACGGACATCCTAATATGCGTCATGCGTCTCCAACCCAAGGTAATTTCTAGAAATTGAACTTCAACAATGAAGCCGTATTCGCAGCACCCGCCCTCGAAGGAAAAGATTTGCCATACCTCTGTCAAAGAAGTAAACAATCAAGAAAGGTGACTGTTAGCGATGCGCGGAATTGATCGGAAAAATGTAAAGGGTAATACCCAATCTCTTCAGAAGCCTCTGTGTTTCTCGTAAATGAGTCCTGCGCTGCGCCTAATGACTAAGAGACCATTCTACCAGCACAAGGATCATAAACTGAAGAAAAATGAAGTACAGACTACACTTCAATCACGAAAAGAAAGATCAATGAAGGCATTTGAAAACGCCATGAAACTCGTAGCAAGCAGGAGCTTATTAGAGCAAATATATGCTACAAGAGAGCTCTCTAGTCGTATCAAGGGGACCGACCTTCATAGATGCATCGTCAAGTGTATCTCTCTGGTGTGGATGCTTTAGGCGCTCCTCGTAAATCTTTGTGGCCATTGCATTTGCTGTGCCTGGCTGACGTAATAGCGCCTCGGTTCCCAATCCATTCGCAGTTCCATTCAACCCCAGGTGGCTGTCTTGCCTTTGCCGCTGCGCAGCATGGCGTTGCAGCATCTGAAGCTGCTGCAACTGCTGAAGCTGTGCCTGCTGCTGTTGCTGCTGCTGCTGCTGTTGTTGCTGCTGCTGCTGCTGCTGCTGCTGTTGTTGTTGTTGCTGCTGCTGCTGTTGCTGCTGTTGTTGTTGTTGCTGTTGCTGCTGCTGCTCTCGAGCTTTCAGTTGCTGAGTCTGTTCCAATATTACAATTAATATCACGAGATGGGGAACCAAAAATATAGCCTACAACTGCAGATAGAAACTCAAAAGGATCCACACCTCGATATAAGAGGCGGCGACCTCCGAGTGCTTCTCGTTCGTGCGAGCGATGAAGATATCCCAAAACACAGACCACCACTCGAACAGGAACCCCCCAGGGGCGTCTATTGCTGGGACATCGACGAAACAATATCAGAAGCCATGCGGCATGAAACACGTTCCAGACGGTAATTGACGGTGCAAGCCTAGAACACATACCCACTGGATCAGACGACACTTTTCCTTCGTTCAGAAAGGCCTTTGCGGAAGCGTGGAGATTTCTTTTCATAAGGTAGTCGTAAATGTACACATCCAACCTGACACAACAACCGAACAAAGGATATGCAAAGCTTCCGGTCATCCGATGTTGTCGAAGCAAACATCAAACTCGCGGCTTACAGAGACCGTCAATGTCTTCCCTAAGAGAATCCAAATTTTCGTATCCTTGCCATCGGGCTTTAGTATCTCGTACTACCATCCGAGAGCAACTACAAAGTTCAACCCGTGAGCACAAGACCTACGCAAGCTCCCTTTACGTACATTTTATCCGCTTCCCAGTTACTTTGCGCCATGCTCGTCGACCAGAGAGAAGCTCCCGAAAACTTTACTCAATTCCCCTGCAAAACTGGTCTCGTCACTTCCCCAAGCCACCTGCAACTGATCACAGGACTCAAGGCCTTCTTCCCCGTCGTCGTGGACCTCTCGAGCGATCACCCATCCCTATTCTTCTCGCCCCCCCTCGTCTAGTCTCACTTTCAGCTGTCCTCTCTCTAGGCCTCGTGCCTCTGAAGAGAGAACGCCTGCACTCACTCTGCTTCGCTTCGCTTCCCTTCCCTCGCTCGCTCCCTCCTGCTTCCTCCCTCAGTCACTGGAGCGCCTGGTGTAGTAGAGTGGCGACATCGACCGCTAGCTTCAACTTCACGAGCTCGCACAAGCGGAAGCGGTATACCTGCGCACAAATCTCTCTTCCTTGTTCACTCTCTCTCGGTCTCCCTCCTTTGTCTCCCCGTTTCTCCATTCCTTTTACCAAGTTCTTGCTCCTGCCTTTCACGGTCCTTCACAAGGGAGGAGCACGTCAGCCCTACCCTCCCGGGAAAATCCACGCATTTATGTCCTAAGTCCTTCCTCATTGTAATCAAATCTGTCCATATTTAAATCCTTTTCCTGTAGTCTGTTGTCACCACCACCGAAGAACCGCAAAGTTTATAAGTGTAGAATGTGTAAACTCTGAATATCTCTATAATTTATTTAACGATTAACTGTAAAATTCATGTTATTGATCACCACAAATAGTGGACATATCACTATACAGAAGACAACTCTGAGTGACTATTGCATTATTATTTAGTTGCATTTCATATTCTTCTTCCGATGGGTTATATTAGGAGTGATAGCAATGTTTCTTATATGTTTGCAGTGCATCTTGTTAATGCTTGACTATGTATAATATTAGTGTCTACTCATGGTAGCTTAGGAATGCAGACTATAACCACCAGAAAATTGGAGACGTATGGAATAAACATCTCAGTGAAAAACATTGACAGTCCCACTAAGTTCAGATAAAAATCCAACCCATTGGTCAAAATGATGCACAAATGAATTATTGGTGACGTAATTAATATTAACATTGAGTTGCAAGATTTGTTTATTACTCTATTTGCTATATAAAATTTACTCTCATTTTTGTATGTTTAACAAATTTTTTAAAATTTGATAACAACGCAGTGTAAAGTCTTTCAAATTTGTTTGTAGATTGATGAAATGATGAGAGTTTAATTTTAAATTTTTTTCAATTAAATTTGATGATGTAGTTCAATAACATCACTTCTTGAACAAAAAATGTAATTTTGTAAATCAAATTTTATCAACAAATTTTATTAAAATTTCAATTCATTTTTAGATTAAAATAAATAAAATCACATAAATTATAAAAAAAATATATTAATTCAACTTATTATCAAAATAAAATAAAATTTATATTAATAAATTTCAACTTGTAGCATAACTTACTACAACTTGAATAAATTATAATCTTTTTGAAATTACTTTGTAATATTCCAATGATTGTCGTGAAGAATGACAACATAACGCATACAAAAGTAATAACAATCAAAACATTGAGTGAGTATTCAAATAAAAGGGAGTATTTTGCTATCATAAAAATGACTGCTGTTACCATAGGGGATGCATGAATCAAAGTGGATAGTGCAGTGGGTTACTCTCTCATAACCTTTTATGATTTCACAAGGTTGTAAATTTTTTTTTAATTTTCATAATATTTGGGTATTGTGTTTAAAATTTATTTTAATGGTTGAATTTTAGATTCTAATTTATCATTTTTATATTATTAAAATTTAATTTCAATAATAATTATATTTATATAAAATACAATGAATATAAAAATAATTTAATTTTTGAAAATAACGTAAACTTTTGATATGAAAATTAATGTAACAATTACAACAAGTTAGTACAATAAATTGTTAAATATTAAATTGTTCTTTTAATATAAAATTTGAATTAAAATTTAAAAATATTTATTAATTATTATTATAGCATGTGGTATGGTTTAATCACCATCTATCTGTATTTTTTATTATCAAAATAAATCAATTGATATTATTATTATCATAAGTCAGTTTTTAAATATAAAGAAAAAATATTTCATACAAATATAATTAATCAAGTAGGTAATTTATGATAATTTTATTTATATATTTTATTACATATAATTATTTTATGTATTGATGCAAAAATATAGATATATTTTTTACTACTGCAAAAAAAGTTATCAGATAGTTTAGATATCTTATGTGATGCTATTGGGGCTAGCCCCATGTTACCTGTTTAGTTTCATACTTTAAAGATTCGATGGGGTCTTCCCATCACTTTTGTTATTTTACTGTGTCTTCGTTGATTTAGGAATTTCCTGGATAGTGTAATGCTCCGCTTGTTGTCAACCGACATGAATACGGTATCTTAAAACAAAAAAAGTGTGGCAATTTACCGGAGGACCATAGCTCGTTGCAGATAAGTGATCCGCGACAATCGTTCACGGGCTTTCTGAAGATTGAAAAACAGCAAATAACAGCAGATACATTCAGACCAATCGGAATTAAGAACAAGAAGCTTAGATTGATGTACGATACCGTTCATCATGGTGATGAATAGGGTTGAGTGTTTCTATATTCTTTCAAACATTGTAATGATAATCCGAGTATGAAGACAAAACGTATGACCCATTAAAGATGACGGGATTTCTATATAAACCCTTAAAACTACACTCTAATTCCATATCTTTTAGGGGCTCCATAGAAAAAGTGGGTTTCAAAATATAGCCATAATACGAAAGTGAGTCCCATAAAATGACCATACCCGTAAAACTTCAACGGAATATCTCTACGGATACAAAAAACATGTGATGGGTAAATTGATTTTAAACCATTTCCCTGTACAATACTCCAAAACTCATTCCAAAATTAAAATTTTCTGAACGGGAAGAGTGAACAACAATTTTACGTGTCCTATAAATTGCCCGTAAAAATTGCGGGTGCTTTTTTGAATCCCATACAATGTTCTACCGTGACACCCTGTTACAGTAATGGCAGAAAAGTTTACGAGTGTGTTTTGAAACATCCAATACCTTTTATTGGTAAAAGCCC
Source organism: Marchantia paleacea (assembly GCA_014180765.2). Classification (NCBI taxonomy): domain Eukaryota; kingdom Viridiplantae; phylum Streptophyta; class Marchantiopsida; order Marchantiales; family Marchantiaceae; genus Marchantia; species Marchantia paleacea. Next base: position 782,380 of record MUAA02000060.1, read on the forward strand.
AAGTTCGGTAAGATATTTTGATGCATTTGAGTTGTAACTGAAATCTGTTTTTCATTTGTCTCATCACATTATACCTAGGAATTCGTGATGGCTTTACCTCATCAATCTTTTCCCCTGTAATGATCAAACCAAGGATAAATTTGTATGGAATTTGGATTACGACCAATTCCCATAACCTTTAATTAGGGTAATTCAAAATAATTCATGAAACCCACTATTATAACGTTATTGGAAAGTAGTATGAGGTTGAAGGAAACAATGAGAGATTTATATAGACTTTTCGTTAGGGTCTAGAAAAAAATGATTAGAATTTGATGTTCTTGTATCATCAAGAGTAACACTCTTGTCAATTCATCAATTGCTATTTACTTTTGAGAGTCAATGTGTCAAAGTGTAGGGCTTGGTCTCATTTGGGCATTCCTCATCATCTCTAGCTTCCAGAGGGATGTATGACATCGACAGACGGTTTACGTATTCTAGGAGTGCCGGTAAGGTATGAGGATTTTGTCTCGCGCTACCTAGACATTGCACTTGCCAAGGATGTTTTGCATGTAGATGACCTTCCTCTACTAGGGGATCCACATGTGGCGTTTGGTATACGTCATCTAGTATTGCTCGTAGACCCACCTACCTTCTTTGCACAGTTCCTCTTTGAGCTACATTCATATCACATTTGATAGAAGGATCATGGTCGTCTTTGGTGACATCATCGAACCAGGGATATTCGAGTGTGTGACAGGAGATTTGGCAATGAGACAAACATCTTTGCCAATTTTGTGTGGAATGATAGGCTTATAATCAATAGAGGAGATGGCACATACGACATTTTTGGCTAGTAGAACACTCGTTGCACCTTTGTTATATTCTCGATTTGTGTTCACATATAGATCTATCATGGAGATATATGCGAGGAACGTGAATACGAGATCATTTCCTTTATATGTATTATTGCGACATACGAGAGATACTCTACCACGGGAGATACAACATGAGTTTCCATCTTTTTCCTCTTTGGCTACCGATTGGACTAGGGGTCTATAGTCTATCTTGATGGACCGACATTTTCAGGAGACTCTACATTCACTCTTAGTGGATCCGGCCATTTCTCGTACTACTAGAGCTCGTCTATTTGTTCTTTCGGGTAAGTGCGAGGCTCGTGGATCTTGGCTCGACTATGCATCAAGGCTTTCCGACTCACACTAGCTACTTTCTCCACAAAGATGAGATTCTATCTTGGCTTGGTCCATCCATCTACATCTTCTTTACTCACATGTGAGTGTGGTATCACTTTAGATGCAACAGGTGTTCATTAACTCGTTGCCCATTCGGAGTGCAGAGGATAGCTATCCATGATGCCATTAGGGATGTGATACGCTCTCTCCATGTGAGGGTTGATATCTCACATGGAGAGAGTGTTGGTATGCCTTGCAGTCGACTAAGGTTAAAGCGGGCGCATTCTTGGTTCGGGAGGGCCAGGAGTCCACTTATGCCGAGATGTGATGATTCTTGATCCCTACTAGAACCACGGTTTGAGAGGGGGTGATCTCCCATCATCTAGGATGAACGGCGAGTGGAGCGGTGTCGCATAGGACAATTCTTTGCTCTGAGAACGCCCGAGCGCATGGCTGTAGAAGAATCCTCTAGAACCTTGTGTGAATTGACAATCTCTTCTTCCTCTCCTCAACACTCCACATTACAAAGTAAAACTTCAGCGGAAGAAGATTATGATATCCGATGATTCGACCGATAAGTCTTTTTTAAACTTTATAGAAAATTGCTCCACAACCTTTTCAATCACTCAGAAAAGTTTCAGATTTTTTTTTCTTTTCTAGATCTCTCAGAATAATTGTTGATTTCCACACTGTATCACAAGGCGATATGCAGACCCATGTGTACAAAACCCATCACACATCCCAATCCTTGACTCCAATTGCTCTCAAATTTCATGAGAAGGTCATTCATCATCCGAACTTCAACTCTGGAAAGTTTTATTGACACAACTTTCTGATATCAAAAGATATGATTGATGTACTAAGTTTGTGATAGTCAGTGCAATCCTGCAACTCTGACTGCTTACACAAACTTCAACCTATCATTCCGTACTCAAAACTCATCCAATCGAGTCAGAATTTCAATCAAAACACTAGCCCGAGTCGTAAATTGTATTTCGGTTGACTTAGATCTCCCAAAACCCTCGTAAGATTCTTAGAAACACTCCAAATACACTCAAAGGTCTAAATTTTTCTCTCTAACTTTGAATCACCGTTTTAGAGTGATAAATCCTTCAAATCTATCCATTCTTGAGCCCACGTTGTAGCTCGTCCCGTAAGCTTTCCAACCCCATCCTCAGATCTTTGAATGTCCCCCTGGAAGGTTTCCAAAATCCCTAAAAACCTCGAAAAGTTGCCCTAGTGCCCTCATTGGTCAAAAATCCTAGACCAATGGGAATGAGGAATGCTATTTTGACCTCTATCGTGGCCAAATTAGCTCCATTTTAACTTAGAGCTTTACAACTATACTAAACACACTACTTAGACATCCTATACATATTATGAATTGTCATTAATAAGAGTTAAAATGACAAATTGAAACCAGCTAAGTATACCCAACAGCAATCACAATGAAGCATCCGGATGTTGATCACAAATGGAGTCCACAATGGTACATCTTGAGGATCATGTTGTCCCCTATCTACGTCATACGTCGACTCCACTTCAATCAGATAAGCTCCTTAGTCGGCAATGTGATGTGTCTAGATCTCCCTAGCTATTTACAGCCTCACAATGCCATATGTTACTCTAACCTAAAGTATCGCTGTCATGACAACAACTCTGAAGATGACACATGTCATTATCTTCTCATAGTAGTCGCGTCACAACACGACAACGGCAAAAGCCAAAGTCTCCAAGTATAGGGGTATGCAAAGAGTTCAACTCTTTGTTCCTCTAGCTCTTGAGTTATATGGAGCTATGGACACAGACTTCAACATGTTCGTGAGGAAGTGCGCGAGAGCCTATCATACTAGGCGGAAGGGGGTATCACTCTCTTTAGCTTATTGTATAGCCTATTTTAGTCAACGTGTTTCCATTGCTGTACATAGAGCACTAGCTTGTGGAATCCATAGAAGAGTAATCAGATGATACTTCTTCGGATGCATATGTTATTTGTAAACCGTTTGACCTAGATAGTTCGAATATCTTAGGTGATGTATGGCATATTTATCAATGTGATGCTATTGGGGCATAGCCTCATATTACCGGTTTGGTTCCATCCTTGTACGATTTGATGGGGTCTTCAAGGTCTCTCTATGGATTTACTATGGGTTCATTCCTTGCGTGGTAAAATAATGAGTGATAGTTGCATAAGGAGAACATGATATTTAGTGAATTTGTCATACATTAGGAAGAGTGCATGTAGTCAAGCAACGCTCAACGAAAGCAATCAAATTTCTGCGTGAAGTACATAAGTTCAAGCAGCAAAACAATCCCAATTGGATTCCAGAGTAATTTGGCAGATTTAACAACTAAAGGGAAAAGCCCATTTTCAATATTACCAAAAAGGTAACCAGAAAACGATGTGCTACTTTATTGGCGTAAAGTTAATCACAAACTCTCGTTTGTGATTAACATAAGACTGTTACATATACCGTATTTTGTATCGTACAATTTTTTTGTTACATATATATTATATCATACAAGGGAAACGGGGTTGTTGGAAAAACAAAGGATTCAAGACAACAACGCTAATCGTGTGCAATGTTGGACTGAACGTGCATGGGTGCATGGAAGAGAATGAGTGTAATTTGCAGGCAATACTGGGTTACGATCTTAAGTAAGTACGGTTGCGTTTTTCAGTTGATAGAAAATCAGTGACAGAATTGGTTATTACTGTACCTTTACTTTCGCATTCCACTCCTTATTTCTAATTTTTTCGTTAACCACCTAACATCTTACGTAAAGGGACCGCTCCCACGCTGGTACACATGTATTCTAGGCTGTTATTTATACCCCACCTCATTTGTCATATGAGATTATCTCTCCCACAAATAGAATCTGTTTTAACGCATGTGTCCACTCAAGTAGAGTAAGAACATGGGTCATTGATCTCCAAACTCCCTTGACAGTATTTAGATTGAAGTGTGTTTCAAGTAAACCTTGTTTCCTATTGCTTGACCTTCATGCATTCGCGGAACGAAATCCATACGACAGAGTTACAGTGATCGACGGCCTGCAATAGATGCTGTGTTCATGGGCAATAGTTCATTCCTGTGGGAAAGATGTCAAACAAAGTCACGACTACAGAACAAGTGGGGTTAGCTTCGGAGATTATAATGGGCCTATCCAAACATATCTCATCAGACATTAGACCTCATCGACGTCTCACTACTTAAAATTTTCCTTACAATCAGCTGTACAGTTACAAAGCTCCGAGTACTGTCAAGTCTCGGTGGACGTCATATCTATAGATCATCTAGCTCATAGCTTGAGTTTGATGTGGAAATAACAACTTATCCCATTGGAGATGTGTTTCACACATCTACATAGGAATAATTTGGGGGTCGAGGGCTCATGGGCTTTACTTTAATCAACTGCGAGCTCTTCCATGAATCAAAGTCAACAGTTCAAAGGAGGGACTACTACGTAAAAGAAAAACTAGTTTTGTGAAGAAGCAATTTCTCTCATTCGCCACAATTCGTTGTACATAATTATGGATCCACACCTCTATTGGATCAGAATCGTTTCTAGCCCAATATACAGATAATATAGTCCATGATCAACCGCAGGGGATTAACATTTAAGGGAACCAAAACAATGGAGGTTAGAGCATGTATAGCAGATGTAAAGCATATCAGAAGCAGAAGCAGAGTGCAATTAACAACTATATACATATGCATCCAGAATAACGTGGTGAACAGTGAACCTTAAGCTCTTCAAACCATGGGCTGAATTGTACATCCGTCGTCTGTGTGGTGAACGAGATCATGGATGGCACAACATTTTCCACATTTATCTTCGTCTCCGACAAACCGTATAAATGTCACCCGGGATTTCGAGTATGACTATTCTCAATACTGCGGATAGGCGATCAACAATGCAGTTTTGAAAGATGATAATAATCACATCCTGGGCCAACGTCCAGCTTTTTCCAGCAGGAAGTTCTCTCTTTTGAGGGACTACGTTCGTGATAAACTGTTACCTTTTATATAATTTCTCCTGTAAACAAACCCTGAAGTCGCACTTCAAGATTGCTCTCTTGTCGTATCTTGATAAGAAACAAACATCGTCAAGGGTCATCCGCATCGCACAGCAGCATTATTGGCTCCGTAAAACGTGTATTAAGGAAGGAGAGGAAAGGGGAAAATCCTTACTCGACCCATGTGCCTACCGTTTTCTTCCTCAATTGACATGTTAATCAATTACTTGGTGCCGTGGGACGTTCTCGGAGGCGCTTCGAACTTCATCTCGCTCCGCTTACTCCTTTCTCACTTGACGCAAGTGCCTCTCTGATATTACGTATGTGTACTTACTTACAGCAGCGGGTCCATCTCACAAGAGCATCAAACTTAAACCTTGCTCTGCTCACTCCTTTCTCTCTTCACGATCCCTTCATCCCCTTACACTTCACTTCACATTCACAACCGTCCGGTTAGAGTCACTCTTCTACTTTTGATCACTAAGGTCCTCCAACTGTTTTCAAGAGTATCAACCAGCGTCTAAATTCAAATATGGACGCGAAGAAGATTGCCTCCTAGTCGGCTGACACTTTAGTGCTTTCCTAGCCAGCCGAACTAACTCCAACGCCCGGCCTCGATATTCGAGACGAGTATCCAGCATCTTGAATTCCAAAACTTCTACAGATAGATATCTATAGTTTCCTAACATTTCTTCTTTCCCATAAACAAAAAGATGGATTTAAACCGGAAGTCAATCCTGGATGCTACATCATTAAATCTATTAACACTCAAACTAGTGAGGATCCACACGCCCGCTGGGATGTCCATGCAGATAAGTGTAAAAGACACGGTAACCACAGTGATGTTAGGAGAAATCACTTCGAAAATGTAGTGTGAAAATAAGACACAAACCACGGATATAAAATACATAAAAAGCACGAGTGAACACTGGAAGAGACGAGATATATGTGTGAAAGGAGTAGAAAAAGAATCCACCACACATAGAAGACAGTACGTTATAGAATCGGTCTTATATATTGCTTGAAATTACTCCTATTAGGATCTTCCCAAAACGACATGGCAGATACACTGCTCTTGAGACAATCGTCCTTAAAAATAAACCCAACAGTCTTGAGCAACTCAAAAGTATTCACCCGAACAACTTACAAAACTCAATGTGTCTCGTCTAGGAGTAACCCCAGCTCCACAATCGTAAGTAACACCCTCATGTGAAATTCTTACAATCATTCAATTTTTTGGAAGATGTTTCCATATTATGAAATGATAACGTTGAGTAGATATATTTCAGCACGGGTGGTCAAATCCCCACACTTACCACCACCAACTTTACTCCTGTTCATATTTTACAACAAAACGTACAATTTAACCCATATTCCCATGGAAATGAGCTCCTAACAAACGCGTATTAGATGTGAACTTGAACTAAGCACCAAGAATTTCTTCCTTACAGTCAGTGGAGATAACTAAACCTACATAGATGAGATCATTGGCTTAAAATCCAACCCTGACGGTAAGGGATGCATGAGCAGTGAGTTTCCATGCTTTCTGCTACCGAACCGGTCCAGAAATTCAAAGTTCATCAGATTAGATTTGTTCAAAGCGAAAGACTTGGAATAGCTCACAAAACCATTTCAGGGTAGTTGAATTACAGGTGGTGATAACTCTGCGGCAGACAAAAATAGTGCTCAGCAGTTCCAAGGTACAATCTCTACTGGTAATGATTATACCAACTGACACCAGATGAGATGACTAGCGAGGGCCTAATGCGACCAGCTCTGGTGAGAACTCCCTGTTGAACACAGCTCCTTTGGCTGCGTTGTGTAGATAGCTGTCAGTATCATTGATGGATAAAGAACGCCATCTTGGTGTCCTAGGAGAAGCGGACTTCAATGGAGTAGGAGTCTGCGAGTCCATAGACATTCGACTAGGAGCAGATGCTGTACAACAATTTAATGGGCCACGAAAGACATTGTAATTAGTTCTACTTGTAGTCTATCACCTTCCAAAGCAACTACATTGTCAAATTGTATCTCACTGATAAGAATATTCCTCTCCGGCTCTTGCAAATGTCAGTTTCATGATCAGCACTCCAGACAGACAGAGTGAACCATGGTCTCAGACTTACGTGATGGCGGTCGAATGTGTTGTTGAGAGCTCTTAGGTGACGCTCCACCGGCGGACCTTGTGGCATCAAAGTGTATGAACTGAAGATTTGGTGGTGAAGGCGCAACTTCCTGAACTGAAAAACTTCTCGTCGGAGTTGATACTCTGTGCACATAATGGTGGTCCTGAAAGACGCAAAGATGATAAATAATAAGCAGGAAGCCTCTGGGTGTGAAAGATTGTGTGAGACAAGTTTTCAGTTATAACCACGAAACCAAATGCACTTACAGCGAGTAAGAAATATGATTTCCAAGCCTACAACAATTTAGAATAACATACTGAGCTAGTTGCAGATGACGAACCTGGGAACTAAAGTTGCGTCCCCCAGCACTGTTGTTCTTTTCAGATTGTTCATGAGACGGCGAGGCACTCTCTTCGTCACTCACTTCCAGAACTTGTGGTATGGTAGGTGGCTTAGACCGCTGCTGATACTGTGAGTTCTTCTGTCGAGCAGGCATAGATAAGCTCCGGGGCATCGATCCAAGTGGAGGAGGGGGCAAAGGTGTGGCTCGCACAGAACTCTGACTTGCGGTTGATTCTGCAGGTCTTGACAAAGGGGCGGAGTGGGCAATTAAGTTAGATGACCAGGAGGAAGTTGAGGTACTCCTGGTTTGATTGAGAGGAGGAGGAGGAAGTTTGTGAAGTTCACTAATTCTTGGAGGTGACATCCTAGGAGGTGATATACAAGGGGAGATTCTTGGAGATCCAAACGTTCGACCGAGAGGAGATCTACCTAAAGGGCCAGATCTGTGCAGATCAGAGGCAGCGTTGCCCCCGGATTGAGATGACGTATTGGGGCCCATATTGCCCAAAGATGGTTGGCTAGTCCAAGGCATGCCATTGAAAGTCAAAGGTCCTGACTGACTGTATCTCTTCAAATCCCGCCGCCTAGAATCCATGGTGTTACTGGTGAATCCCACAGGCGTGGAAGATAGTGAGGGGGAAACAAAGCTGACAACTGGAGGGTTCTCCATGATAGACACTGGAGGTTGTTGCTTTGGTGAAGGAAGTTTCTGATCAGATGAAGTAGGAGACTTCGCTTGTACTGATTCCGAAGTAAATCCTGCTGACTTTTGACTGTACTTTGACGAAACTCCAGAAGAATCACTTTGCATACCACTAGCCGACAAATCTGGGTCAGATGTGTGGTAATGATTGTCTAAAGATGTCCTTCCCGACGTAGAGACGCTATGTGAAGTATACTCAGAAGAAGTAGCGCTAAATCCAGCTCCATCCATGCCTCTTGTAAGACCAGTAGGGACCTCTGGGGGTGGCCTGGAGGGAGGAGGGGAAGTATATACTCCAACCTGGTTCGACTCCAAGTCCTCTTCACTCGCTTCGGTTGGGTGAAAAGTGTCATCTTCATCAACTGGCAACCCCCGCGGTGTCAAAGGAGCCGACTTACTACTGTGATATCCTGGACTATATTTGGAAGTTCGACCATGCTCCACTAGTCTGGGAGTGGTGGCACCAGAGGCGAAAACACTCTCATCCAGCCTTGGAGTAGTAGGGCCGGAGCCAAATGTACTACCATCCCTCAAATTTGGTACATCTCCACTATTACTTCTTAAGTGAGGATATTCTCCACTGTGCCTGGACTGAGAATTTTCCACCATATTTCGATTGGATCGTAAGAGCATAGAATTCCATTCCTTCGTGAGATTTTTTGGCACTCCAACACCCTGAAACACGTCACCTTTTCAATAAGCTTTGAGGCCATCGAAGATTGTCTGCATAGCTATAATTGAGCCACTTCAACACGTGGAGCACCAATTTCTTCTCGCAGCACGGAGCTATGTCATTCAGACATCAAACAAAGAACAGATACAGCTTGAGAAAAGACATAAGTGACTATAATCGTCACTCACTAACCTTGGCAAAATGCACTAGTCTCTACTCACCTCGTCTAGAATATTCGGCGATCTCTCTGGCGAATCTATACGCGAATTCCATCTGCTTGACTGTCCAATAAAATAACGAGAAGTGGCAGCGTCTTTCAGATCTCAAAAGCCTTGGCATAATAATCAGCCCAGAGAATATCAGAGTGACTTAGATAAGATACAAAAGCTACAATCTCACAAGCTCCTTTCGTTTCCGAGCGTACGATAACCTGACCCATCTGGTCCGGTAGCACAACATTCACAAGCTTTTTCAGAAAATTGCAGGTTTCATCATGCACAAGAACTTGTATGATGTCAAAAAAAATAACAGTAACAGTAAACCGTAAAACTCTAAACCCTAAACCCTACCCTTCGTTATCCAATGAGAGTGCTTTCAGGTTTCCTCATGCACAAAAACTAGTATCATGTCAAAAGAAATAACAGTACTGTAATCAGTTCATCGTTCTAAACCCTAAAACCCTAAACCCTAAACCCTACCCTTTGTTATCCAATGAGAGTGCTTTCTCAATATCTCGACTGAAAGAAAAAGAATCTCCAAGTTCTATGTATAGACTTAAATACAGATGAAAATCACTTTAGTCAGAAAGTTGGCACAAGAGTCAGGCACGATAAGAACTAGTGACTATTCATCTCTAGTAGTGGATTTGTGTTCTGAGAACGGTAGTTCACCCTATCCTCAGCAAGAAGCTAAGGACTCTTAACGACCGAAACAATTACTCTTTTCTCTACATGGGTAGGAAGATGGATCACAAATTGTTGAAGCTTAAAGCCAGAAAGAGAGATCACGATCGTTAACCATGAGAGAAAAGCTTGATATTTTGAGCCATTGGCATCGATAAAACAGAACAGTACTTGCCTGTATTTTCCTGTCACAGCCTGAAGGCCATACACCAGCACCATGGTATCGACACATTAGATACAAAACAAAAACCTGATGAACTGAAGGTGGTGTAGGAAAGACATACATGTTCCAAACTTTGTGAGTCGGAAGTATCGAGCTCATCTATATACGACACATCATCGTCTTCATTTGTGTCGGACTCAAATTCGTTCTCATGCAAGGCACTCCTTGCCAGGCTTATTTCACGATCTATATTCCGCTCTCGAGCAACTTGCCTCATATAAGGTTCGACAGCCTGCAAAGCCGAATGTCCCCGACTAAATAGGTGCATCTGCAAAGTACATTCTGGTATAAGTGAGAATGTACCATTGAATTAATGGAGGTTGCTCTATCCGTTTAATGGTGTACGTCAATATGGTGTACAACTTTCCTGAAGTAGTACTCAATCTACTTCAAGGAGACTTCTACAGTTCTATGCACATACTAGATGGATATGATAGACATACTCTACCTGGGCTGTGTGATGACGAGCTGCTTGAGTGATAAGGCTACGGGGTCGGCCTTGTTCCAAAGAGACCAAACGTGCATTGACGAACATAGAAAGCTTGTCAAATTCGTCTTTCACGACCTGCAGCTGTTGGTCTGCAAACGCTTCGGCCTTGCCATTCTTTGGCCGTCCTTTCACAATTCGTGTCCTTAGTTGTTCATATAACTGCCTGCCACATAAAACATATATATATATATATTTGTTGGCAGAGGTCAAAAGTGCTGTCATCCAGTATTTATAATTTGCTGATTATGTAATATACAAAAAATAATGTAGGCTAGTGCTGAGACAAGTTATATTCTCACCTCTTTTCATCATGCTGCCGTTTGGAATCCTGCAGAACGAGAAGAAAAGGAAGAGGCCCACGTTGTTAGAATATAGAGTCTCCCACGCACTCGGGATTGGGAGAACGAATACAGGTAAGTAGAGAAAATTAAATCTTAGTATGGTGACAGTTCCGTCCACGCGATTAAGTAAAATACGCGCCAATTTGTGTTTGAAGTCTCTACCTCCAACTCCACTCTCAACGGAAGGCTTTCGCTATTTACAAGCCCCAACAAGAATTTCTCGTAAAAACTATTTAAGATTGTAACGGAGTATACTGCAGGTCAGTCTCAGTTTGTCAGATCAGGTTATGCATGCTTCTATTCTAGTATATAACTCTTCCTTGCATGACATGCTGTGTAACTGTCACTGCTCAAGAGGGCCAGGCTCAACGCCGCTTGGATCCATGTTGACTGTTTCGACAAGAAAAGTCCTAAGTAATCCCACGGATGGAACCTGAACGTGATATAGGGCTGTTTCACTTTCAGGTGAAACACCATTCTTCAAATGAGCTCTGCTCAGGGAGTGGTTTCCTCGTGCGTGAAGGATCCATAGTGACGCTCTTATCGACCGTTTTTTGATGTTTACTTCCAACTCTCGTAACTTTGTAATACACCATCTGCAAAATCCCAAATTACAAGTTATCGGACTCACCTCCACATTTTGAAGTTCAGAAAGAAGAGTTTCTGTTGGCTCCGTGAATGTTTGCAGGACCTGGGCAGCCTGAAAAGGGTCGTAACAGCTCAGTTGGTCAACTACAAGGTCAGTTATACTGCATCAACTTCAGACATGCGTGAACACAGGTAAGTCCATTCGAAACGAACCAAATGAAATTTAAAATAGCAGAACAAATTGAAGTCGAAAACAATCGTGCTAAAACTTACATATAAGTCAAGAATTTTAGACATCTCAAACTGCACTCTCCCCACAATTTTGAAGACCTTCCCTGCAAACATGCATTTTTCATACAAGGTTCTCCAAATTGTCATCTGGATAATTGCATTCAACTTCGTTACTTGGCCTTGGCTACCGCACACCGAGTACAACGATGAACCATTTCCACCACAAATAACACCCGCAGTAGTCCAGGTATCATCTATCCTCAGACTAGCAGGGTATGCCTATCATCTTACAGACGTAAAATACAAGGAAAGTGGACAGCGTGCAACAAATTGCTAAGAACTGAACTCACCAGTTTCTCCGTCTTCAATAGAGCCGAAGGTATTGATGAGGTACGTTGCAAGTTGCTGGATGGCTGTTGAAAACTCTGAGATGACAACTAGAACTCAATCAAGCTGCCACCCGCATAAGCAAGATGCTAAAGCTAATATTACTTCTTAATTGGATGGCAAAGGACATATCACAATAAGATCACATACGCATTCAAGTAGTGAATGGTAAGATATAATGTTAGCAGGAACCGGAATCGCATAATTGATCACTGAAGCTAGAGAATGTACGGCGTAATCAGTGCGGTCGTCCAACTCATGCCCAGGAACATTAATAATTCATGGTGCTCACTTCCACGACGACTGCCCTGATTTGATCAAGTCGTAAATCTAGTCTTCGATCGATGCAATAAGGAAAAAAACATTGCCGGGTTCCAGAACTTTCTCGTAGTTTCATACAAGGAGATGTGCACACTTACCATGAGCACGGGCTGACACCAAATTCGACACTTCAAACAGCCCCTCATATTGTTTCCGCAATTCCCGCAACTCCTGCACATCCAACCAAAATCAACATTTCCTTATAGACAGAAATAAAAAATATCGAGGAACTAATGGGTACAGTTTGTAAACCTCTTCTAGCATAGTAAAACGCCACTCAGTAACAACGCCCTAATTACGCGGTCCAAAATCCTGCCCTTGGCTGCGCTTGCACTGAATCGGATGCTCGCCGTGCCCGCTTTTCTGTGCGAAAAATGGCTTTGGCAAAGACCTCTCTCGAACCGCAAACGGATACTATATCCCGACATGGAAGGCGTCCATTTTGGGCTTTATAAACTACGACGGACTACGTGATGCATGCCTTTAAATGTAACCAAGGACTTGCTCGGGCTTGTGCACTCGAGTGCGATCTTGAACTACGTGGCATGCTGCAGCAGACTATGGTTAGCTGGCATTTATTTCGTACGGATCGTCAGCATCGGATGAGTGCGGGTCACAGCCACCCTCGGTGTCAGATTTAGAACGAGTAGTTTCCAACATGAAGGTCACGATGTCGTAGACCTCAAAGTGATAGTCCAACACAGCATGAAGGCGAAGGATGCAAGATGGCTGGGAGTGAAGAGAGCAGTCTCACAAGCAGTCTCGGGCATTTTCTTACCCACACAAAAGCCGTACTGGCTGTCACACGAGTCTATGAATATGCTAGCCTTACTGCGCAGTTACAATATCAAGGTACAAATTCGAGTGCGCTAATGGAAGTGATAAGGGAAATCTTACTTGCATCTCTTTTGGTACTTCGGAGCCATGCTTGGAATCCGGCGAACTTTGAGAGCCACTGTGTTTCTCCTTAAACTTGTGACTGTTAAAGTGCATCAATTTTTTGATGGACTTCATCTTGCTGCTTCCAACTATTCCAACTATCGACTAACTTTTACCTGTGCAACGCTTCGTTAACGAAACAGTTTAACCCCACTTTTGACAGTCTTCCAATCCGCGCTTAATACCAGGACCTCTACCTCCTTCCACTAATCCTGTTCCTGATGCCTGATTGAAAGGAAAGTCCTCTGTTACCGACCACCAGGATAGAAAACATTGCCCCAAACGCATACTGCAAAGCTCCAATGCCACTTCTGCAGCCTTCAAGCTCCATAGTAAGATAGAAATTTGAAATGTGAGGTCACCTAGAAGTCACAAAGGATCTCCGCAACGAGTGTAACTTCTTGCTAATATTACAGGGTACATATTCCTCCACCAAGAGCCAATCCAGAATATATCTCCGAGTTCCCTAAGTGACAAAGCACACGATATTAAGTTCTAGGCGGATGAGATTGCAGTAATAATATCCACCTCGGGGCAGATCTCTCGTACACCTCCAGCTGTTACATCGTTCCTCCTGGTCACATCCTAACCCGAAACTATCCATTCCACAACTCATCATTCTTCAAACTAGCCCTCCCCTTCCCTCCCTCACTCACTCACCCTCATCAATCACACACCCCTCTGAGCCCTCTCCGTCTAAATGGCCACACTCTTACCAAATACTCCATTCCTCCTCACATCCAAACCTCTACCGAATCCAAGAGCGCAATCCCACGACTCAGATTTACACTCAACGGCACAATTGAAGCAACTGGAATGGATACCCTCGATCGACCGACCGACCAACAGCATGAAGCTCGTCGAGGACCTCCACGCAAACGCAAGTAGATCACATATCATGCTCTATCTCTCCCTGTCTCTGTTTCTCTGTGTGACAGTTGTAGATGCTCTGTGTTCTTCTTGGGCGATAGAACGATACAGCGAGGCTGCGAGAGAGAGCTCGCAGACGAGACGAGAGCATCTGTGATCAAGTCCTCAAGCCAAGCGGCCCCATCCCTTTTCCAACCCCGCGCCCCGCCTAGCGCCTCTTCATCTGCTTGGCCGGTCGTCCGGTCTGACCGCGACCGGGCGCAACAAAGCTTCCGTATCTCTTACTCCCCATCCAGTGCATCGTATAACTGTTAATAATTTCTAAATGTTCTCCACTTTTAATCATTTCGCTTCCAAACATCAATGAAGATCCAGGCTCACCTTCCACCATCATTAACATGGCTCAATATTCCCGGACTTCGAGCTGGAAAACCGTCGGAATAATCGACTTGTCATGAGCGTTCGGAATATCGCCCAAAGTCCTTACTGAGATTTCCCACTTTCAATTGATCTGGTTAATCACGTCCCAGTAGTGCAGTGCAGACCTAATCGCAAAACCGTGGTTTTCATTTATTAACGACCAAACCTTGTCCGAGACATCTGCGAGGGGTAACAGATAAGGAGGGAGTGGGAGCGTACGGAGTCACCCTATCAAAACATACGGATCTGATGACTCAGGTTCTTCCGGTCACCCCAGCTGTCACGTCGGGGCAATGTTAATAAAAAAGTCAGATGGTAAGAAGTCCAATCTGTTGGGTTGGAGTTGAGATGGATTTACTGTACTGTACCGAAATCAGGTAGTACCGTACAATTACCCTCCCTCTTTGGTGCAAGGTAGAAAACGAAATTCCGATCGAAACGAAAGTTTACATCTCGTCAGATTCCTAGAACCTGGAGCGCCGACAACGAGGAGACAGATCATTAACAGCTTTGACGCAACTAAATCACTACGCTAACATCTCCTGTTATCCAACTTTACGCCCCAAATTCACCACCATGAACACTGTGTTGACGACATACAGCACAGCAAGCAGCGTTTGTCTTCCCTGCCAGTGCCCGACAAGGAGCAGACCGGTGAGAAGAAGACTTCTTGTCGCTCTCAGAGTAATATATACAATGTTTATTTGAAGAATGATTAAAACTTTACAGGGCAACCGGGGATTTATTCATCCACCCATCAACTGTAACTTCACAACTTTCAAGTGTGGTGTATATGGCTAGTTTAGTGCCTATGAAGAAGTCAAATAAGGGATCCCTTCTCGTCACCACTTTCCGATAATGTGTTCCATAAGTTTGATCATTAAAGTGCAGTAATTCTACTGATGATGACAACCACATGTGGACAACCTATGTGGAATAGAATATGTAAACTTATTTTTTTCCTTTTTACCCACTAGACTAGAGGTATACAGTCTACCTTGATATACTCTACATTTATTATTAGTGGATCCGGCAATTCCTCTTACTACAAGGGCTCGTTTACAACATAAAATCATATATGAGGTACATGAATGAATCATGATGAGTGAACATTTTGTGCGATGTAATACACTCATATACATATTTAGTACATCTCACATACATACACTGTAGTTTGTATTATATAAATTTTAATTAAATTTCATTTACGACAAATCTATATACAATTCCATAATAAGTATATATATCCAATCAATATCCATCCCTAATTAGTGTATTCTAGTATAGCATATATTTATTCAGGAATGAAGCTTTTTAGAAAAACTTTATACACTAATTGGGATTTGGATTTAAGCATTTTTACTTCTTGACAACCTTCATAACATGATTATTCCAAAAATACTCTATTAAAATTACAAAATAGTGCTTAATCTCTAACCATCATGAACAATATTTCAAACTCAATTTTGAACAACATTAAAAAAAAACTTGATTTTTGATAGAGAATCAAACATTGAAGTGTTATGTAAATTATTTATCCAGTATAATCAAAGGGATATGGGTGAAAGATCGTGCTATTTGAAGGACATTATACAATACAAATGGTAATGTGGATGGAAAAGTGCATGGTCTGGAGGACCTTAGACTATATGGCAATATCGCAACCAACAAGTTGAAACAAATTTTGCTGAAATGGACGGAGCGTTGAATTTGATTAAAAAAGTAGCTTCAATTAAAAAAAACTTATTTTAAAAATATAAAATAACACTAATTTTATTTTTTCCAAGGATTTAGCACTATGTATAATTAAATCAAGGTTAATAGGCTTAAAGAGATGTATCGTTTTCTATATGTCGATTTAGTGTCTTATATCATGACAATACACTTTGGCTCAAGACCTTCTTACTTTGGTGATGGAAGTTTTGACCCAATGATCCTTGTAGAATTTGCTCAAACTGAGTTTGAAGGTCAATGTCATGTGGTTGTTTAATGGTACTTCTCAAAATATTGATATTATTGAGTTGTTGAATGATGAATTAAATACACAGGATGTAGAGGAGGATGGAAAGACATCAAAGTCAAAATGCAAGGTATAATTTGTGGCCACAAAGCAAGAAAAAAATGAAAAAGGTTGGGTGTATGATGTCATATAAGGTTGAAAATGAAAGAAATTAAGTTTGTTGTGATGAATGACGTTGAGTTTGTATTTGATGAAATTATCAAACAAACCACAATTAAGTTTCGAGAAGATGACAATAACAATATAATGTATGAAGGTTGATGAAGAAAATTATGTATTCATGAATTTTGAAGATAAAAATAAATGAAATTTTTTTATTGAAAGTTGCATTTGATGGAGATCTCAAGATAGAAAAATATATTTTGAAGAAGAAGAGTTCTTGGACGATTTTAACAAAGTGAGGAAAATTGGAGCAAAATTTACTATCTATTTGCTAATATTTATGATAAACAACTTAATTCCAAATATGCAACATGTTATTTTATACCTTAGCAAGACATTGCATCCATCTTATTTGATCATTTATCAATGGATTGTCATTGTATGGACAAATTGGATGTGATTTGAAGAAATTATTATGCTCAACATAAAGTAAGTCTAAAGATTTCATCATCATATTGACATTGTTACTTGGCAATCATATGTTATTAATTCAATTATAATTTTTGCTGAATAACAAGGTGGAGAATGTAGAAAAAATTAATTTTATTATTAACATGTAGAATGATAAGGCTATGTGACTTTATGATGAAAAAATATCAAATAAATTAATTTTATTTCAAAAATAATGATAAAATTAAAAAAAGATACTAGATTCATTATTAACATTTCTATGATAATGTTAAAGGATAAAGAAGTTACATCCCTTGAGAGTGGAAAAAAATATTCATAATGTGTTATCCAACATCAATAAATGGATTTATGACAAACATCATCTTGAAAAAATGTCTTTATGATGTCTATGATAATATTAAAGAATAATATATATGATTATCTCATGAAAATAATGACATAAAATGTTCATCATGTGCATTATTAAACATTGAAAAGTGGATTTATGACAAACATCATCTTGAAATAATATGTCCATCATGACTTTCATAACAGAAAAAAACAATATAGATAATTATCCCAAAAAAAAGAAAAAAAAAATTAATCTAATGTTCTATTGAATATTAAAAAATGAATTTATGACCAACATAAAAAATGATTATTGTATGCAAAACGGTAAAAATCAAGATAACAAAAGATTGGTGATAATTATGAAAATCTAATTATAATATTTATGCATATGCCTCATTCAGAAGATTAAATGCATTCTTTGGAAAATTCACTTATTATATATTAAACAAGATTCATTTGTTATGACAAAGATTAAAGAATCTTATGGACAATTACAAAATGGATTAACTAAAAATTAGTAAAGTGTTTCGAAAGATATTTAAAATCATTGTAGGAGATTTTTTTTTGCATTTGCTTGAAGTATAAGCATCACATAAAATGAAAAGGTTTGAGTCTAGCTTGAAAAATTATGAGAAGATGTGATTTGTAATTTGATATTGATAGAAATTAGAATAAGAGTCAACTTAGTATACAAAGCATGAGATAATAAATAAATGTAGAGTTTATCTTAATAGGGGATAGTTTTACAAATCTATGTGTGAAACTATTATGTGATAAATGATGTTTTGAAAATATATATCCAAGTTAAAACTCATAAATCAATGACTTTATCATTAATGACAAAGGAATTTTTTATAATGGGAATGTGAGACAACTTGGTGTATATAAACTTGACAATAAAAGTTGTTGATTTAAAATTATAAATAAATAAATAAAAATAAAATTTCATGCATGAACGGTAATAAAAATATTTTAATTTTGATTTACATGTGTGAGATCACATCAATCATAAAGGATGTTACTTACTACACGATTCAACCAAGAACTTACAATTTATGAATTTACTTAAATCTATAAGTGGATTATTAGTTTGAGACTTGAGATATAAAAAAATAAAAGTTCATGGATTAGAACATTTTTTCAAGATTTTTGGTTCACTTTGAGAATGTATGAATGCTTGATTGTAGATGAACCTTCATGTAAGTTGTAACTTTCCCTCTCTCTGCTTCATCAATTCATATTAAAGTCTATTGTAATTGCTCAAAATTCTTTTATAATCTACTAAAATCTTGCTCTCGACTTCATCAATTCATATCCGATTCAATTACAATCGATCAAAACCCCTTTACAATCCATCAAAACCCTTCGTGTAAATTGCATCTCTCCCCATTTAACCAAATCATATTCAAGTCGATTGCAATAGGTCAACATCCCATGAGAAAATTGTTAGATTTCACTAGATCATTGATTTTTCTGCAAACTTGACAAGTAATTGTGTTGAGATCTCTATGTGCTCTCAAAATTCTTTCCAGTTTTATTCACCCTTACATCTATTAGAACAATTCTCTAAACATTGCATCACATTATGATATAAACTCTTATGTACAAAAATTTTCACTAATTTATTTATAATCCATTTCAATTTTATAAAAAAAAATTTCATTATACAAGCCTCAACTTTGAAATATTTTATTGATCAAAACTTTAGATAGCAAAAGTTGTAATCAATGCTATAACTTTGTGGTAATATAATCATGTAACTTTGATTGTGTACACAAGCTTCAAGCTATTATTCAATACTCAATATTCTTCTGATTCAAAGCTATACATTTTGATCCAAAGTCAAGCTTGAGTTATAAGTTATTTGGTTGCCTAGTCTGATCCCCAAAACATTCATATTTTTTCTAAAAATACTTCAAAATGTATTCTAGGGTATGAATTTCACTTTTCAACTATAAAACACCACAACAGATTGACAAGTATTTCAATTGCATCCATTTTTCTAACCATCTCATAGTTTTTTTCAATAAATTTCAAATCGTATCTTTCAATCTGTCAATGGTTTATGAGAAACTTTTCAAAACTTGTCAAACCGTGAAAAAATTATATTCATTGGTCCAAATTTGAAGATAAATGAGAATGAAGAGTGACTTTTTTGTCCTCTAATGTGAACAAAATAACTATAATCTAATTTAGAGCTTTAAAGCTAATCGAATTAGATTATTTTTCCATAATATAAAAGAATCAAAATAACAATTCAAAATCAATTAAATATATATGGAATTATAAACTAGACTAAAAAATTTATAAATTTATTATAAAAAATATATTTTAAAAATATTCAAAAATATAATATTTTTAAAATAATGATTTATTTTTTTCCCACAATGTAAGAAATTATAAATTTTTATGAGTTCAGTTGGATGATTGTTGTATGTGTGTTAGTCTTAAATGACTATGTTCATAAGCATGATATTGTATAACATGATATACTGCTTGTTGTTAATATTGTTTAAAAGTTTCAAGGAGATGAAATGATTAGATGACAAAAGGATTTTATGTCATAATATAACTTTGAGAATGGATTTTTCAGGTCAAAACATGAAAATCTATTTATAAGTTTTACATTTATGTTGTATGTTACATTGGAATGTTGCAATGGGAGGAGAGACGACAGTGACAAAGATGAGTAAGGAGACACTCAGGAACCCAACTTGCAAACAGGGTAGGTAACAAAGTCCCATGAGTAGGAGGCACACCTTGGATAAAGTTCTTTTTAGTTCTTTGTAGTTCTGTTGATGTACCAAACGAGACATTTATGTCTCGTTTGGTATGGGTAGCCCTAGGTATGGAACGTGTGGAGAACTACTCACTGGGGTTTTGAACAAAGTTGATGGGGTCTTCCCATCCTTTTTGCTACAGTCCCCTGCGTCCATCAATTTCCTTACTCGGTCGCCACGTCCAACCCCAAGCAAACAGTGCAGCAGGCGAGCAGGAGTACCGTGATTTGCAATCGAAGGTTAATTGACAGCAATTGTTTTACCCTACCTGCACAATACCTGTAAGGCACCACGGTGGGGTGGATGGTTGACCTCTGAATGAGGGGGAAAGGAGCCTCAAGGTAACGGATGCAGTAAGTGACCGGTTTGTCCCCAGAATCCGATGAGGTCGAATGAGCCAGATTTGTAGGGATTGTTCCTCGTGACCACCATTTGAAAGCCCGAATGGCCGACAGCCTGGCTTCGGAAATCCTGCGCTAGTGGTAGTCTCGCCTCATCACTCTCATCCAGTCATTCAAGGATTCTACGGACCTCGTCAAGGGCAGGTTGTGAAACCTCGATCCCGGGGTTGCCCAATCGATTGAGTGATTGATTGCTTCCAAGGACCGGGACCCCATAGGCTCGATTAAAGCTTCAGGGAGAGAGAATTTCTGCAATTTCAACAGCATTTGACAATATTGCTATCTTGTCGATTTTGCAGCTCTTTGTTTCATCCCTGTGTTCGACGAGCTTAGTCTCTGCGCACGAGGACGTAAGGAGAAATGTTGAACGTGTCTGCCCGGGAGGCGGGCATGTTTTTGTTTCGGTTGTGTGTTGTGACGGATCAAAGAGAAATGAACTTTGGGAAGGGAACATAGGACCATGAGAAGACCGACAAGCAACATGTTCTTTGCACGATCCCTCCCTCCCTCGACTCTGCCGAGGTCGAGGATGAAAGAGCCAGTCTGTTCTTTAGCTGTCATTCGATGGGCTGCTTGTGGCCTCCGTTTTCAATCTCATGTCAAACAAATCTTTAACCTTTTCTAACGCCATCATGGCAGATTGACCTGTTTTTTTCACCAGGGTACCAATTGAAATGATGGGAGTTGAAAAGTGGTTACTTTCTATTCATATTTTACTCTGAGAGACATATTTTAAGAGAATGACTGCTGCACTAGCAAGGCCCTAGGAATCATCATTCAATATGAACTTGTACCACACAATGACTTCCTACCAGGTGATACAATTTGCGTAATACATTGTAATGTTCAGAGGAAGTGCATTACCGCGCCTCATGTAGGTGGCGATCCTGGACAAGGGCGGTAACTGTACTGACACTTCTCATGGATGGTATTAGGGGCATTCGTTTGTGAGTTTCATGAAATGATTATGATGTATGTTACAATAATATACAAAATCTTTAAATTGCAATTTCTGGTTCAGTAATTGGAAAATGAGCCCTCGCCTTCCCCTTGGCCTCGGGCTCTTAAACTTTTGAACATTCTGTCTGTTTGTGCGTGATGTCAGCGATCTGACAATTCCATGTGCATACGCTCAACGATCCTTGTTTTACTTTCTGTCAGTGTCACAGCCCAAAGAAAAAGGCTGCTGCAGCTGATGCACCAGGCTCAAGTTGCCACATCTCACAATCTCCTCTCATTGATCCACACAGACCAGATGATGCTGGCGCTCCATAAGTGGTGTGCCCTCGCCCTGGGGTGCGTTTCAAACTCACCGTCGATTAGCGAAGTGTAACTGGCTGATTCTCCTGGAGTTGGTCTTCCGTTTCTCGGGCTACAGTACAGATGGGGAGGCTTTGCAATTTCATCTGCTATTGACTGACCTGACCGACATATCAGGTGATTCAAATTTAAAGCTCAATTTGTTATGGCGCCAAAGTGAGAACATACTTTTTTACTTGCCTGCTTAGCAAACAAGATCATTGTATTAGCAAAGAAAGTAAGAGGACGCAGTAAAATAACAAAAAGGATTGGAAGACCACATCAAGTCAGAACATGGATGAAACCAACGGGTAACATGGGTCGAGGTTCCAATAACATCAATGGGAAATAAGTCCTGCTACACCTCATATATCCCAACTATCTAGGTCAAACAATTTACAAACAACATCCGAAGAAGCATCATCTAATGTGATTGCTGTCCTATGAATTGCACCAGAGCAATGGAAACACGTTGTCTAAAATAGACT
Organism: Marchantia paleacea; assembly: GCA_014180765.2. Taxonomy (NCBI): domain Eukaryota; kingdom Viridiplantae; phylum Streptophyta; class Marchantiopsida; order Marchantiales; family Marchantiaceae; genus Marchantia; species Marchantia paleacea. Next base: position 805,020 of record MUAA02000060.1, read on the forward strand.
ATACGATAACCTAAAGACAATGATACCCCTACCACATGGCATGGTAGGCTCTCGTGCATTCATTCACTCACATGTCGAAGTTGGTGTCCATAGCTCTATAGAACTCCAAAGCTAAAGGAACAAAGATGTGACCTCTATGCATACTCTATACTTCCCCTACCACCTGGTATAGTAGGCTCTCGTGCACTCCCTCACGAACATGTCGAAGTTGGTGTCCATAGCTCCATAGAACTCCAAAGCTAAAGGAACAAAGATGTGACCTATGCATATCGTTATACTTGGAGACCTTGGCTGCTGACGCTCCATTTGCCGCCCATCCAGGAGGATGGATGATCACCCCCTCTAAAATTGTGTCATGTGTAGGATCAGTAACCACCAAGTCTTCCACATTATCATGGTGTTATCGAACCAAGTATAGGTCCGCCCTAACCCTAGTCAACTGTAAGGCATACCAACGTTCCCTCCATGTGATGTATCCACACTCTTGCGCCATAGCAAACACCACATCCCTAATGACATCATTGATAACTATCCTTTGCACTCCGAATGGGCAACGAGTCACATGAACAAGTGCTGCATCTAAAGTGATACCACACTCACATATGAGCAATGAAGATGTAGACCAAACCAAGATGTACTCTCATGGCTATAGAGAAAGTAGCTAGTGCGATTCTTAAAGCCCTGATGCATGATTGAGCCAAGATCCACGAGCCTGCACTCTTGCCAAAGCAAGAACATAGACGAGCCATGGTAGTATGAGAAATGACATGATCCACTAAGAGTGAATGTAAAGCCTTTTGAAACAATTGATCTATCAAGGTAGACTGTAGAACTCTAATCCAATCAGTGGACAAAGAGGAAAAAGATGGGAGCTTATATCGTACCTCCAGGGATAAAGCATCTCTCGTATGTCGTAATAATACATTTAAAGAAAATGATCCCATATCTACGTCCGTAGCATATATCTCAAGGATGTAACTATATGCAATCACAAATTCATAAGATACCAAAGGTTAGCAAAGAGCAATTCCTCTTTAGATCCACCTCCATGTTCAGGATTACATAGTATGTCGGACATGTTTCTTCCACCCACAAAACACTGGACGTAGTATAATCTGGTTCTGGTGTACTATCGACTGTTTTTCACTTAAGCTTTAAGTGCATGGATGTCACTATGTTGATCGTGTGTAACAATTATCTCTTTCTTTGAAGGCAGTGGTCGCCAAGAGGCATCGACGATTGCCACATTGACGTATTTTTATGTCACTATGTTGATCGTGTGTAACAATTATCTCTTTGTTTGAAGGTAGTGGTCACCAAGAGTCATCCACAATTGTCACATTGACATATTTTTACACTCCACAATTTGGATGATGAGATGATGACACGAGCTACTTTCTCTACAGCAATGAGATTCAGTCTTGGCTTGGTCCATCCATCTACATTTTCATTACTCACATGTGAGTGTGGTATCACTTTAGATGCAGCAGTTGTTCATATGACTCGTTGCCCATTAGGAGAGCAGAGGATTTTGGATACCTCACATGGAGAGAAGGTTGGTATGCCTTGCAGTCGACTAGGGTTAGGGCATACGTGTACTTGGTTCGGGAGGTTGAGAGATAACCACCACAGTGACCTGCTGATCACCACCACATCCGCCCAGTGACCGGCAGGTCACTGTGGCGGATGTGGTGGTTACCAATCCTACTAGAGACAGAGATTCTGAGGGGGTGATCACCCATCCTCCAGGATGGACGGCGAGTAGAGCGGTAGCAGCCAAGGTCTCCAAGTATAGGGGTATGCAAAGAGGTCAGCTTTTTGTTCCTCTAGCTTTGGAGTTATATGGAGCTATGAACACCAATTTCAACATGTTTGTGAGGGAGTGCGCGAGAGCCTATCATACTAGGCGGCGGGGGTATCACTCTCTTTAGGTTATTGTATAACCTATTTTAGGCAACGTGTTTCCATTGTTCTACATAGAGCACTTCAGATTGGTGCAATCCATAGGAGAGCAATCACATTAGGCGATACTATGTTGTTTGTAGACCGTTTGACCTAGATCGGTATTGTAGGACATATTTCCCGGTGTGATGCTATTGGGGCCTAGCCCCATGTTACCTTTTGGTTCCATCCTTGTAGGATTTGATGGGTCTTCCCATCCCTTTTGTTATATTACTGAGTCTCTTCATTTAGATGATGAGAACGAGGATACCATGACCAGAGGATCGAAATCCACACGTCATCCTTGACTGTCGGTAATCTGCAGCCGGGCCCAGCTCAAACTGAAGGCCCTGCCTCGTCTGCCATCTTCTTATGGACTCAAAATAAGACACATTAACTCTCGGATCAGCGTATGATTGGATTTTGGCATCCGAAAGGAGAAGATGATGTAACCATCTCGATGATCATGTCATCCATCTTCTTCTATTTCTGTACGACTTGATGGGGTCTTCGCATCTTTTTGTTATTTTACTTGGCCGTTGATGAGATTTCTGTTCATTACTGCCTTCCACCGATACAAGTGCAATTTTCAGCCACATCCCTCTGGCTTCTTCTCACCCGTTATTCTCTCGTCGTCTCACTTTGAGAGCATGAGATACCTATATACGAAGGACTTACATCACACCTAAATAAAGGCTTCATGCGATTATTGGTTGAACATGGGGATCGCTTTCTTATGAGCAGGTGGGAAAGAGAAGAAGACTCAGATTCTGTTACTTTCCAAACCACAGGGCATATACACTCGTTTAACGACTTAAACACTAGCGGTCAAAGAGCGAAATAAACTGCAGTGAAACACTTGTTAACTTCTGCGCACATCTTACAATTAAATGTTTTCGAGAATTGGAAGTTCAAAAAACCTGATCAAATGCAAGAAATTTGAGGACTGTCAAGAAAGGTAATCATAGACTCGGAGGACTTTTGGCAAGCTCATGGATGATGTTCCAACGTCACACTCCAGTCAGTTTGACTTCCATTCGCTTACTCAAGCGTCTAACCAGATCCAGCTTGGAATTTTCTATCACGATACTGTTCATGTTCTCAACTTCCCTGTTTACAGATTCTACCTGTTCAAATTTAGTTCTCTACATAGAGCTCAGACCGCTTTGGATACTTGCTCTTGGCATCGATGGCCGTGACGTCAAGGTGGGAAGTTATGGAGGAACAAAGACCAGAGAAACGATGTAAAAAAAGCTTGTAATAAATGTGATTGATGTGAACGTGAGGATCAAGGCTACCAGGAAAGCTTGTTCTTTTCCCTTCCACAGGCTTTGAACTCTCTTTTCTTGTTGATCAATGATGCGCTTGACTGGATTTGACCGTAAAGAATCGGATCAGCATTGAGACTTTTTCAACGTGAAATACAGTACTTCAGATATTATGCGGAGCAGACAAGATCATTGGCTCTGCAGAGTCAAAATTTGAATGCTTCAAAGGGTTTTGTACATTTAGGGCTACAACATTATTCGCTAAACAGTCTCTCAGTCGAAGCTTGGCGTTAGAATATAATATTGCGAAGGTTGCCTTAGGCGACGAGAAGTATGACGATGGTGACCCCACATTCATATTCGCGAATCGAAGGTGGGACTAGGGCTAGAACCAGGATCTGATGGCTCTTTCAGGGGCGTGATCTAATTCTTCTTTCTTTCATTCACTGAAAGCCAATTGAGTCAAAATACCTCCAGCTGTTCCTCTGCGGAAGGAAGGGGTCGGATTTAGACATCTTCACCGGCACTTTGAGCAAAACGAGCCAATTGCTTTCTCTCCAGAATCCTTTCCTTGGTGTAGTTCAAGCCCAGTTGAAAAACCTGGGACATCGTCATCATATTCAGTCTCAACCTCAACCGGAAGAAACTTCAGAGAAACCAACCAAGCGTCAGAACCCTATCTCACAGAGTTAGAATGCGAGGACTCACGATCGTAGGATCCAGTGCAAGGGCGAGCAAAGTCTAAGTATGATAGATGCCCGAGTGGTGTGGTCGATTGTCAATGTCAAAATGAGATGCAGCTTAATATCTGTTGCAGCTCCGACTTCCAAGGTGTAGTGTATCAGATTTACCTTCACATGCAGGCCATCGGAGCACGCAAAATATTGACGCTTCTGATGATTGAAAGCCATCGCGAATATTGGATTTCCTTCCTCACTGGCGTCTACAGCTGCGGTTGGGTGGAGCATACTTCTCTAATAATGAAGATCCGACAAGATCCAGACAAAACAACGTCGGGACGTTACATGTTTGTGTTGGTTAGCGATCCGAGTCTTCTGCTTCACATTTCAAGCGTACCATGTGCGTTGAAGTTCCGATAAACACTTTCCACTCTTGAAAGTGAAGGCTATCGAGTGGACTATGCTGAAGTATCGGTAGTGAAGGAAATGATATGTTATGGAACCTAGTTAAAGCTTCAAATTGGCAGTTCTGGTAACATGCGAAACTCTTATACATGTACAAATCAGTTCACATGTTCAGACTCGAAGTTCCCGTGATTCACAAGAAGGATAAAGAATCAGCATGGGAAATTTTCAAAGCCCAGAAAGTCTAGATAAGAGCTATGTCTACATCACCCGATTTCTCATGATACGACAGACAAAGGCATCCTTTTTTCTACGATACTTACGACCCACAGAAGACAATCAGGTCAAACTTCGAAAACCCTATAATTGGACACAATGACACATCTATAAGTTTTCTGTAAGGTGCAGTTTCTTCCAGAAAGGCAAGACATCAGAAACGTGAGGGATGGTTAAAAGGCTATCTCCTTAATTCAAGTCCAGCAGAGAATCCTGGAGAGAATGGCTGACTGGTTGTGAGATATTTGGCAACAGCAAGAAACGAAGTCAGTTCTCTACCTGTACATCAAATATGAGAACTCGACCTCCTCCTACTCCAACAGCTATGACGAGGGGCCGGGAAGGTGACCAACCCGCGCATAGAATATGCATTTCCGATGGTTCAAGCCTCAGGATAGGTTTGGCCTATGCAAATGTAGATTCGAACATCGTTTGGCAGTTAGATTGTAGAGAGCGTATCGTAAATCCAATGGTTGCATTGTCCGTCTCCAATGATATTTAAGATGTGAAATGCCAATTTTTTTCATGTCAACTGCGTAATAATGAATCTCTCATATTGATACCTGGACATCGTTGTATATGCAAACAAAGCCGTCATAACCACAAGTCATGAATACTCTTTTATCGAAGGGCGAGAATTTTATGCAATGGACCGGACCAACATGTGGCTCATGCTGTGACTTGATTGGAGATAACAGTTTTAGTTTCCCATTCCTGCAACTGTTGGACAGCAAACCTGCATTATGCAGTAAACTTCATGAGAACTTGAGTTCTTGGCATCAAAATCTTTTCAGTTAAATTAGCTGCATCTTGCAGTCGTATTAATTTTACCATCAGCATAGAGGTTTCCCCAGCTGTCATCTACCTCCATTTCAATAAGGGTTGAGCAGGAAATCGTTGAGCTATGGTATCAAATGAAGTTATCTAAAGAGAAAAAACAAAATGCGATTTGTTGGAGCGTTCTCATCATCACTCTGCATGCTAACTACGTTGCACATGTCTGATACTGATAGTTTCAGATGATTTTTGTTCTGTGTACACTCTGGAGGTTGTACACTCTCTCTGAAATCATCAGTATCAGACGTACTTGAGCATGCAGGGTGATGGTGAAAACGGTTAAAGATTAAGAGCACAAGAAGGGATCTGAAAGGAAGTATACGTTGGAATCTAATTAATTTCAGATCTAATCCGGCGCTGACAATATCTATGATTAGAGACCAATTTTGATCCCATGGCTAGCACTCGAGAAATGTACCTGAATCTTTAACTTGTCTACTGAAATCATTCATCGATTTTTTAGTGAGTTGCAAACCACATCTGTACACTGTCCCTCCTTCAGTTCCCACGATTATTGTAGAATGATCTTTTGTGTTCGAGGGTACGTCCATACATGTTCCTGCTTCGAGAAAACAACACGGTCCACATAGAAGTTAATAACATAGATCTGAGCATTCACCGGTCCTAAAAAGAGGAGCTACAGCCGAGCGTTTCACCTACGTTGAAATTGTTCGTTCTTTCACGTTCTTCCTGTTGAAGAACTTTCAGTGAAATGTTATTCTAAATGTTTCCTCCAAATTGAGAAGTTTTAATCTCTTCACTAGGTAGCATCCTTTATCAGTCCTTTCTTGTCAGTCTTCTATCCATCGGCATCCGATTCGTTTCTTCATGAGCTTGCAGATTCTCTGTATATACTGGTTCCATCTCTGTTTGAATTACTTTCACAAATTATACTCTGAAGTTTTTCTACAATGAAAAAATCGAGCACACTTCACATCAGTCGAGGAAGCATAAGGGAAAGGTTTATTCGGCGCCAGGTGATGAACTTGAGTTTTTCTCCCCTTGACAACGAAAGTGTTACAGTTGATTCTTTACCTTCTCATTGTGAATGTTATATCTAGGCTGATGGGTCCTGGGATCCTAGGAAGCCAATATACTCATATATTCATCGGATGACAGAAAGTAGGGAGTACAGTGGAAGATTGAGTCTCACCTCCCCAATGTTGCGCTCTTGAAGAATGTGTTCGTGGATATAGGATAGCGTATCTGCAGAATGTTGGAGTCAATCAATGTCTCATCCGCAGAGTGAGTTGCTTTACTCGATTGACGGAAGGCTCTTCATCTGGTTATTAAAGTGTTCTGCTAGGGCTTACTAAACATTTCCGCCGATTGAATTCCCTGACGACAACTGAGGAAACCAATTAGACCAGGCTCCTTCGAGTGTTATCGGTGAAAGGTCGATGATGACAAAGTAGAATTTCCTACAAGACGATTATTATTCATGATGTTATTATGAGTTTGCAAAACATAACCACATCCACAGGATTATAATATACCCATAGAGCGGCTGGTTTAAGTTGTCTGCGGACCACAATAAAATCTGCCCGTCAGTGCTGGTAGATATAATCTGCGAAGCTGTCAGTTTGTGCAGAGTCAACGGTCCATCATTGAGCAAAGAGAAGAAAGATTGCCTTGTTCCTCGTTACACATTAAGCCGCTTAAAAAAGCAGTTGAAATTGTGGAAAGCATAAGCTCACGATAACACGCGAGATTAAGAGTTGATGTACCAATGTTCAGACCTGAAATGTATCTTTAGATGGGGAGCATATGCCTCTTTCTTTTCCACTGTGATACCAGGCCACCTACAGCAGTGATCCCTGAACTAGCTTCAGCTGAAAACGTTGCATGTCCTAATAGATAGCTATGAAGCAGCTTCCTCTCTCTCTCTCTCTCTCACACACACACACACATACACACCACCTTAACTCATCAAGCACAATGTTATCTTGCGCTTAGTAGGCAGAGAAACAAAGTTGTACCTCGGTTATCGGTTCAGAGTGACATACGTAAGTCGCACCAGATACAGCAATCTGGGGATCGTCTTTGCTCAGGTCCCAAACATAAATCTCACCTGACCAGTAGGCACAAACTCACGTCTTGTCTAGTGAAGTTCAATCCAGTATAGTGGTCGGCTAATTGCAAATGAGTTTGAAGATTAATCGTGGTGATGACACATCAGTTTGATATTCATAAAGTGTTCGAGCTTCATGCATAGTTTCTTCATGATGTGAAGCTCTTCAGTGTAGTTTGGTGTACCATTGAAAGTCCCCCCTGCAATAATATCTGGTTGTTGTGGGTGAAACGCAATACACATCAAACAATTCTGCACCCCGCAAGTTACTCGAATACATTGTCAGAAACGAAACATTAGATGTATACTTCCTAATTCAATTTTGTCAGAAACAATAATAAATTATTGTTCGACTTGTTACGTTACGTAAATCCGTTATAGAGGTTGAAAATACATCTCTTGTGAGTTGGAACTTTTTTATTGGAACATTTACCGCACATTCGCCGTGCGGTACGTAATCAAACTTTAGTGGGGCTCCAAAGATGCATGAGTCGAGACTCCATCTGATATAGCTGGTACCATCAACTAAAAGGAAGGCACTCACGTCCAGCGTAATGCTGCTCGTCTGAATGAAGCTATCTGATACTTGCTGCTTTATGTTCCAAGTGCACAACGCTCCAGGATGATCGCACCATCCCTTAAGGTCCTTTCTCCCATATCTGCCATCCATAGAGTTGACCACACTGTAAATATTTGAACTGAAACAGGCTGGTTGACATGTAAGCACATTAGACGTCGTTAATCTGCAAAGAGACAACTCACCCAGCGGCCAGAGTTAAACCAGTCGCGTTCCAACTGAGGCCGGTGCACGTTAGAGATCCCAAACTCGGTCTTTCATGATCATGAGCAGGTAATGTTTTGCTCCAGGCATCGCCGGAAGGCCGCAGTGTAAACAGAAGCTCGATGTTGCCGTCATCCAATCCGTAGAAGTTTTGTGGACCTGTTGTCCACCAGTTGGAAACAGGTCCACAAAATTGAGTTCAGGTAAAATTGAAATTAGTTTCCCCAGGCAGGGTTCATGACGAGCACAATTCTGTGATTACACGTTACTCAGCTGCGGAAAAGAAGATAGGTGTGATGATTCACCCACAGCTCTTCTATTTGTCCCTTAATATGTTCGAATTTCAATACAGTAGCAAATGGTTAGTTTTGTGCAATGGGTTCTGTTTTTTCTTAATACGTGCTCTTAAAGTCTGAAGGGAAAAAGGTTGCAGTAGGAAAGATAGTATGGAGTATTAAAATGAACCTAAGAATATGTCTGCCACACAGTCACCATTCTCGATCAGGGCTGCTTCTGTTCTACACGCCATGCGTTGCAGGCTCAATCCATCCACAGTGCTTGGAGCTCTTAATCCCGTTTGTGTCTGCATGCATCCGTGAATTATTCAATTTATAATCCCGAAAATTGAGATGACCTTCATCATACGAATCCTAAGTCAATATTAGGAGACTTTCTTGCCAAATCTGAACTCCATAATTGTGGAGGGCTGATCCCAATGTCTCAAATCGCAGAATGGTAGAAAATGTCACCTACTGATGACATTTTCTACCACTCTAGGTAAGATAAGGTGCCGACTGCTTCTTAAGTGGATAATGGTAGACTCGGTGAGCAATACCGCCATGTTTTGCACGGGCCAAGAGGCTTGAACAGCTGTGAGTCTCTTCTCAATTGGAAACGTCTGGCAGGCTTGATGGAGCTTTCGTCTCTCGCGTTGCCAGGTGGAGAGTACATGGTCTCCCAAAACCTCGGAATCCGTCAGAGTCATCGAATGAACTTAATCATGGAATCACAGCTGAAATCATGCAGTTCTCTGCCAAGCCAGCCCACTGAGTGATTCTTGTGAGGACACAGCTCTATAGCATTTCCAAGATATTGATGATGGTGAGTACGGTACGGTGCCGAAGACTGCGACAGCTATAAATATAGAGGAAATCCGGTCCTTCCGAGTCTACGAGACTGTTCTTAAGTTGCAACGTATTTGCAGCGTGTCCCGTGATTTGCATATTATAATCTCACTACCGATGAAGCATACGGGCGTGGTTGATAATTACGGACGCTCCTGGCGTTGATAAGATGGTGAGTGACATTGTGGATATGTCACGGAAGATGGTTCTTCAGACGTTTTCAAAACGTTTTTCTGTCCATGGTACATCGTGTGCCCTAAACCGTTAGGTTTGCTGATTGCAGCCATGCCGCGTTTTTTCGAAAAGACAGGGCTTTCTCCTTCAGACTGCACTCCCGGTAAGAATCAAACCCCTAACTAGAATCGCATACAATGGTCACATGATGTGGAAGAAATTCAGTCTCCTGAGTCCTCTTCGAGATCAATATCCTTTTGACTTGCACAACTTTTTCATCCGCCATTCTACTTGCATCACTTGCGGCATAGCAGAATTCCAGATCTCATCGTCGAACACGTTTGTAGTTGGCTACAAGAAGATCACCCGATCGCGGAGCGCCGACGTTGCATCAAAAGCGTAACTCCCAAGAAAAGTCAGTGAATTGAAAACCCTGTCGGGTAATGCAGGACTTCGGGACCATTGAGAACTTAAAGTCGACTCTCACGCCCTGCAATTTGGTAACTCTGGCTTGTTTGGCACATCACCGAGTACGGACCAAGATACGACCCGACAACCGTAAGGACCATGCAGGGGCTTTAAGGCCTCGGGGCTGGGCACGTAACATACTGAAGAAACAACAGTTTTGTGTTATGTATTCATAACTTTACTTTCTCGTACCTTTGATCAGATATTTGATTTGCTCATATCCCCCAGTTATTTTTCCATTACCCAGGCAGAGCATGTAACTTAACGGGCCACTCAACAAGGAGAAACTGTTAGAAACAAGACCGATGTTTAAAAACATGTTCAACACAGCTAAGACGGACCAGTTGCAAGCGAGACCCAGTAACACCCTAAACCTTGATGCACTCTTTGTAAACAGATTGAAATAGATATAAAACAAAGGTCTCCACATTGTGTGCAGTGCAAAAAGTGAATTTTTACATTTGAGTCTCGTGAAACTGACATCTCTTTGAGCTGGCTGGAACATGATAAGAATGATAATTATGAACATCCACAATTTAACTTGAATCTTTAGGTGGTGAACATACACATAACAAGATTTAGAATGATGAGGAATGGGTGATATAGGTGATGGATTAAAGGAACCGACGGTTGAAAATCCAGATTTTGACGACTAAAGGATCCCTCAAGTTAGACTCACATAACTTCAATTTCCAAAGACCTAAATTAATAATTTATTTTGGCCATGCCACATTGAAAGTTTTTCAATTCTAATCCAACTCTTTGAAAATGCTGGAAGAATGAAATGATAGATGTGTAAGGTTAACTATTCTCTTGTTAACCATAGTTAGCTTAACCATGGTTATGTTAGTTATATGCTAACTTTATGACTATATATAATGAATTGATCTCTCTCGGTGATGAATATGTTGACTCTCATTCTGGAGATTCATTTACTTTGAGTTTTAGTGTTAATTCACCAATAAACTACCCCTAATGTAGCTTATTGGTGAATCAGATATATATGATGTTTGTGTTGTGTTAGTTGCATTGTTGATGTGCTTGCATAAATCAAAATTGATACTCACAATTGGTATTAGAGCTAGGTTCAAAAGTCATTCCAAGCATGGGAAAGTCATGGATATGATTGAGATGGTCATTGATAATATGGAATTGCAAGGAGAGAAAAGATCAGAAATTTCATATTTCTCCATCAAAAAATTTGAGAAGTGTTCAATCGCATAAGAGGAGAAGAGATAAAAAATTTCAGGAATTGAAATTAGTATTTGATCGTGTTAAAATTAATGGGTTTCAGAATTTTATGATCAAAATTTTATAGGAATTGATTTGATAAATTGGTCGTGTCAAATCAGCGTATCTCATATTTTCTTGATTAGAAATTTTCAGGAATTGATAATTTTAGATTGTGACTTCAACAATACCACCATCCTAATCCTAATCATGACTGTAATTTTGAAAACAATCTTAATTGTTATTATGACCATAACTATGATAGTGAACAGGTAGTATTTTTGACAATGGTAATAACTTCAAGCATCAAGTAGAACTTTAGATAAATGGTAGAAAAAAAATCACCATTGTGAGCATTTTTATGGGGCATGAATGTTTTAGAGAACAGTTTGGAGTTTGTTATCACGACTTATGTAACGGCATCCCTAGTTAGGTAGGTGAACATGTGCATGAGCATACGCTCACCTACCTAACTAGAATCCTTCCATCCTGCTTGTTATCAAGTGCTTTTCTATTGCTAGGTGCTTTCGATTAGGTGGGGACCCTCTGACTTTTTAGGGTAGAGTCATACCCATATTGATGTATTTCAAACTCATTCCTATTACATATATTTCTTAAATGAAATATATGTAACAATCATTCATCAAAGGGCTCATACCAACCCAAAGCAAACTTACATAGCTTTAATTTAAGAGGCCAATAAAAACACTAAAATTAAATTTTGAAATCATTGTGTTATCCACGTGGATAATTTTATGTTAGTAATTCATATTGATAATCTAATGTTGATAGTCCAGTTATATAAAAATATTGACTTAAAGTAGTATTTTGAATTCTCTATGTTTCGTAATTTTTTTCTCAAATCACTAAAAAGATAAATTTCACAACTCTTACACCACTAGCCATGTGCATGACATTTTTATCCCCACGTTATTTTAGGTTCAAAAATTTCAGAATAGCAATTCTTGAACTCTGATCATTTCTATTAAAAAAAAATTACACCACAATCAATCTTAAATATCAATGTTACTATAAGCAATGAAACACTTGGTGAATTTATAACAATTCTTCACAATATAGTGATTTTGAATCTCCATTCAAAATCAAACACTATATTCGGAAAAAATAGAACTTTGAAATCAATCTCACAAACTTTGAATCGGTTACGTTTTTGGATAGCCACCATGATCTTTATTACATCAGCACCCTACACACTCAATAGCAACTAAATCCACGATATCATGAATCAAAACTTGACAAAATATCTTATCGCTTTAAGAGTTCATATTTCTCACTGGTTTATGTTCCACCTGAGCCAAACTCTTCAAGTGCTAAATTCAAAAATTGCTCTCCTAGATATCCTAATCTGAACTCTACCCTTTAAACCCACGTCTAGTGTGAAGATAGTACACATGAACCTAATTAGGGGTGCAGCCAAATAACGTATTACAACTTTCAATGCCACATAAAGTATGAAGACTCTTTATTAATGACAAACCTTTCACTCCTGCAACTTTTCGTTTGTTAGCAGTTAAATTTTGTCCGGTGAATAGTCAACATCAGGCCAAAACGATGACTTCCGGGATTTAGACCTAATGTTCCACATTGCTGGATTCTTCTAGATTGAAGGCTTAATTTTGTTGATGAGGATTAGGTCGCTTGTTTGACTTCGAGTCGTCGTGCTACACGAAGATTTGTGTTCGTTTTTAGTCATCTATGGTCGACAGTGTATCAAGCGTTGTGATATACAGTGCGGCTTGACCTTGATTTAGTCTCCAAATCTGACTTTCTTTCTTGTAAAACCTCATACTGGCGCATACTATTTATGTGTTGGATTCAGATTACTATTAGCTTAAGATATTTCGGCTTCATTGTTCACTGTCGTCGACGTTCTCTCCGCGAGTTTGACTCTTTCTCTCAGTGATCTGGCAAGTACGACTGGAGGATTCGGCTGGTGTCGAACTTAACTGTCAGCTAAGAGAATTCTCTACTCTCGATTAAGGCCATTTTCTCCCTGAACGGTGCGAATTCTTTTCTACTACAAATACGTGTTATTCTGCCATACCCTAAAACTGCTGGGAACCGCTGTTGTACTACACATGACTTCTTCAGCATGTGGCGAAGTGTCTCGGGGAGTCGGAGCTTGTAAATACGAGTACTGTCCACGGGCTCAGCATCTCCCAGGGCAACTCCATTGTTAGCTCCTGAAGTATATTGCAATAGGGAGAACTATAAGGCATACTCTTTAGGACAATCAGAACGGGAAAAACCCAGACGACTATGGCTATCAAAACATGAAATTCTGAAGACTTATTTGCTCATGTTCTTCTTTGTAATACTTCATTCACTGACTCATCTGTAATTGTTCCTTCGCGGCGTAGGACCAGACAAGCCTATAGAAGAAGAATCACGAGTTTTAATTCTCTCCAGCTAGTTCGTAAAAGGCGGGACCCGACAAAATCCGGATTACAAGGCAAGTGAGGGTGTTGTAGCGGAGACGACAAACACTAAGGATACGAGCACGGAAACTGGCAGAAAGAGTGCGTTGCCCTCGATCCAGACCCGTGTTCGAATCCCCCGGGGCACATTGTAGAGGAGGACCCTCCTGGAGTTGACTCGGGAGTTAGGACCCCGTTGCCTCGACCGCAGGGCAATGCAAGGGGTGAAGCGCCCGTAAGAGCACAAGGCTCCAGGCCAAGATACGCCTCAATAAAGAAAAACTGGAAAAAAAGGAAGAGTGAGTTGCCCGTGGCTACTGAACTAAATTGTAGTGATGAATTATACAAAGCTACATTTGTATGAACAATGAAGTACATTACATCCTTGGCTGGAGATCTCTGACAGGAACCTACCCCGAAATCCTGATGGACTGCGAAACGCTCTCCTCCAGCTGAGGCAACTAGTACTATTCACCTTTGGCCACAAAATTGTGCTCTGTAATGGATGAAAAGATAGCACAGTATGAGGCACAAACAGACAAGTGTGATCATTTGCGACCCGTTTACTATCTAAATGCTTTTTAGTACGTTCAAAGTCTCGCCCACGTGCTTTTCGGGTTGGAACTGATTGTTGAAGATAAGTTGGCAGACTCCGTTCTTGTCGAAGACGTATGTCTGTCGCCCGGGCAAGGTACCGAACAAATCCCCAGGAACTCCCCAGTCTTTACGAAGCTTGTTGTTCTCGTCGCTCAGAAGGGTAAATTGCAGTCTGTATTTTTGCTTGAACGCCTGGGTACAATCACAGAGAAAGTCCATCAGACACACAGCTCCAGAAATGTATTTGTGCAAACTTTCTCACAGTACATTGCGATCTGTGGACATGAGGACTCCGGCCCCACCTCCCCACTGCAGGTCACGCTTAAGCGGTGCTGAAGTGGTTTGATTAATTAGACGACGCTAGATGTTAACTAACGTAATACATCCACGGAACGAAGGGTGAAAGAGAAGTTAAGTGTAGAGGCCGGATGCGTACCTTGTGAGATTCAGGGCTGTCAGCGCTCACTCCCACAACATTAGCACCAGCCTTCGTGAACTTGTCGTAAGAATCACGGAACGCACACGCCTGCTCAGAACAAAAAGAGACAGGGATGTCAATGCTCCCTGTTCGTGGATTCAGTTAATCCGGTGAAGGCAGGACCAGCTAAGAACGAGGTCTCAATATCTTCCTAGCTTAACGGCAGATGCCAATTTTGCGAGACTTCTTCTCAATTTGGGAAGAGACAAACCTGCTTGGTGCAGCCAGGAGTCTCGTCTGCGGGGTAGAAATATAAAACTAAAGGCTTTCCCGTAAACCTGGAAAGATTTACTTGCTTTCCATCCTGATCCTTGAGGGTTGTCGACGGAAGCTTATCGCCCTTGTTGATCTGCAGAGTACACAATTTCATGCAATTCCCTCAGTGATGTACTTTGGATTGTCAACATGTCACATTGACGTTGTCTATGAAATAAGAACTCAACTTACAATGTCTTTTAGGCATGCATGTCCGGATCGAAACACCTCAGAGCAATACACGGACCGTTAATGCCAAGGACACTTGCAAATGCTAGCAAACCTTGCATTCTGTGGCAACGCGGCGAGACACGACGGGGAAGGCGCGAGATGTAGAAGCCGCAGAGAGGCAGCTCTTGCCACAGATTTGAGAATGCGAGAACGAACTGCTGGTCAGTGTCGCGGATGAAACACTACCGGCACTCGCCGTTGCAATGGGACCAGAGACGGCAGAACAAACGGGCACTGTGAATTTGTAGGTGGCCATGGTTATAGCACCGAACTGCCTCCAATCTTCCACTGCCTTGTGCCTGTGGAGTCGCGGAGTTCGATCGACCAACCGCTTATCGATGAATGACCACGCTCCTGCTGCTGGACCTCCCGACGATGAACGAAACAATGTACGAACAGCCCGATCACGGACCAGACAATCCAGCCGTGAATGAACGAATCAGTGCTTCCACTGGAACGAACGAACGACATGGGGCAGCACAGCAAATCCACGGCAGCTACAGGATTGTTGTCCAGCGTGTCAGCCCGCTTCTCGCACATTCCTATTTTGTCGCGAAAAGGCGATGAAAGAAGGATAAGGCGGATGACCATAGCCACTGCTCACCATGCGTTCTTGTCGGACGGGAATTCCGGACGCTCATTCTGGCTTATGCTGGCGGATTGTCGTCTGCATGGATGGCTTGATGCGTGGTTGGCTCAAGATGTGGAGTCCATCCTGATTGCACTACTTTTGAATGAAAGCCATCTAATCGTGAAAGAGTAAGAATCGTAGAAGGAAATTGAGGAAATTTCCCTCAAGTTCCATCCTTCACAACCGGACGGTTCTTTAGAGCCGTCCGGCTGTGAAGGAGTCCACATGGAAGTGTTGATACCACAACAAGATGACTTCTACCTAACATTGTTTATGATGTGGTATATTATAAATCATATATGAACAATCCCCACGATTCAACAAGTAACGACTTCATTAATTCAGCAACATGATTAATATTTAATCTCGCGAAGTCATATATTAAATTACTCCACGGAGACACGTAAAGTTATACTGAGGGTAAAACTTATTTTCTCACTTTACTTTATTCTGGTAGTTTAGATTTATTTCAATATTACTTTGAGTATATATAAATAAATAAATAAATAAATATATTCATTTCACAATTCATCTTGAATGTTAATTTCTTTTATTAAAAAATGAAAATATAATAATGTATTCAACAGCACAAGTTGATCACTTTGCGTAAAACCCACTTTGGATTCAGGTCTTGTCATGTATCCTCTAAAGTAAACCCTTTGGAGGGTATCTGACATACAATTTTGGCGCACTGCCTCAAAAAGTTCCCGAGTTGCTTTGTACTCCCTACTCTCTACCTTCGAAGTGTTCATTATTCGCCAATTAAATCAATCAAGTACTCTCCTGTGACGATTTGTGGAAAGAGTAATAAACATTTTACTCGAGTTTTGACTCAAGGGAAAATACTGTCACCTACTGTATTTTAGGGAATACACGGAGCAGTTTGACTAAATTACAAAGCTTAATCAAAGATCCTTGATCTGTTCGAAAATACTTCAATTTTGAAGTTGGTTAAGGTTCTAATTCGTGTAGGACTGTGAAGGCTATCAGCCGATGTACCGCTCCGCAAACACGAGGACTGATACCATCGGATTCACCATTTCAGATATGATCCCTGGATTTCCCACGTCAACTTGAACAACGCAAAGAGCGGTCCAGCTAAGAGTTTCTCATCTGAAGCGCTTCATGCGTGAACAACCGAAATCATTCAGAACTGTGAAGCGAACAAACGAACCACTTTACTGCGTTGACCTGTGGCGGACCATGAGAAGCCAGTCCCTTCCTTTCCGGCTAAAGGTGTGTCAAAACAAGTCTACTATGAGGAAGATGCCCTCATTGTAGAGAGTTCAGGAAGAGAATTAGCACCACAGCGACCCCAATGATTACTGGAATGGAGCTCACCAAATATAGGAAACTGTAACCCTGCGTATCAGGAGAAAACGTGCTCTTGAGTCAAGAATTGTTCCTTTGACCTGAATTTGGTTCATTTCTTGAAAAGACAGTGTCTGACGAAACTAAACCACCCCAAAACAAAACGGGAGCTGCTGTGAGGAACAGAGGAGAAATAAAACGAGAGCCCAAGGTGGGAGACGAAGCAGAATATGTACCACAACGGGCGGCAAGGTTTCTCCCAAATCCTTCTTCTCCTCCCCTGGGGTGATGTCCGCTGCAGTGTCCCAATCCACCTTTGCTCTTTCGGCGGCAACTCTGGGATCCACTCCCGTATTCGTTACTTTGGCGTACGGCGAGGCTACAGGAGGCAAGCGATCGGCGGCGATCTCGTCCTGCTCTTGTCCAGAGTGCACAATGAGGTCTATCAGCACGCAGTCTTGGTGAAAAATCGTGAACCGTAAAGCCTTCAGTGTAAGCCTAGAAGCTCACAACTATCGAGGCCTCGTAAATATACGTCTGAATTTTGGCCATCCTATGAGTACCGTATAAACGCATTTCAACTATGCTACCGAGTCTCCACACCAGGTGCAAAGGATGATATGTTTTGAGCTCAAAGTAAACAAAGGTCCTTCAGAGTGATGCTCGCTTGAGGTTGCTAGCTCAAATTTACAATCACTCTGGATTTATTGTGGACCAAAGTGGAATTAGTAAATTGGATGTCTGTGTGTATAATAAGGCTATGCATCCCGAAACAGGGACAAAACGACCGAAAGTACTTAAGAACATCAGGGAAGGGTTTAGCAGCAAGTAGGGGAAGACCTCCAGGTTGGGCCACTGCAGCATCTCCTTGGCGAGCTCTCTCAGTACGACTCGATCTTGTGGAATCCGTCCTTCATAGACCTTCGAAGTGAAAAACCACACGCAGTTAGGTAACAGAAGCCGTTTAAACCTGGAGGCCTCAACTTCCTGAAGTCTGCAAATAATATAGGCAGGGTCTCATAGAAGAATACTCCGCTCCCAACGTCCACTCTCTTCCAGCCGTGCACAAAACTGCCAAAGAAAAACGAAAAGAAAAAGAAAAAACCCCAAACTCAACCAGGATATAGAGCAAGACCAGGTCTCATGTCCAGCAGACTGTATGACATCTGATCACAGTGCAGCGTCTAACCATCCAACGAGTGTGACTTAAGATTCACACTTTTTGGAGGTCAGTCTGCTTCTCTCGTACAACTATGTCCCGACATTTTCCCTTCCGGTAAAACTGATCCGCGGAGTAATTTCTCATCAGATTTAGAGGTGTTTCAACGAAGGCTGCAAGATGGCGCAAGAGGATCTACACGGAGGAAAACTGAGTAGTCTCCATCTTCAATTAAGGACCGAGATTCGAACTCGGGCTCTTATATTCAGAGTCCAATGTCGTAACCACTAGACTATGGAGCCGGTTCGATAATCGTCCCAGCTTAAAGCCTCAGAGAATTCACCTCCATGAGAGCCGCACCCAGATCTTCTCTCGAGCAGCCTCTGTCATCCTCGATCCCCAACTGTTTCCTGCGCTCGACGTCTCGGGGATCTTCGATCATGATAGTCAATCTCACCTGCGGAGGTAAATCCAAGGCGAAGTTACAGACTGCTATTAAGTTACTGAATTCAGCAGTCAGGCATTCGGAGTATCGTGGGGCCCGAATTCACATACAAACATTTTCGTGCTCTAGTGAAAAATGCAAGAAAAAGAAATGCCAAGTTAACAACAGACTGACACTGATTTTTCTCCCTTCGCGGTTTTATATACACAAAAAAGAATTTTGAATCAATCTGTGTAATCGACGAATATTTAGGCACTAAAATTTAAGGGCCCATTACGTATGGTGTTACAGACCTCGTTGAACGTCATGTCTCTTTTTTTCCGGAGAAGTTCCACGACCTGCAGGCCATTCGAAGGGTTGAGTTGCACCAAAGAGATGCCATAGATTGTTTCAAGGAATCAGAGGGAATTCACCCCTTCATACTACTGAGTTCTACAAAAGCTACAATGAATAGGACACCACCAGTGGCAGCTACGAAGGCTGCGATATCGCAACGGTCATGAAAGCGCACGGAATTCCAATTATCGTTACTTTGCGTCAAGCTCTCATATATAGAACTGTCGGTGGCACTTCGAACGTCTCACAGGCACAAGGAAGAGAAATAAACCCTAAGAATCTCGGTGACATCCTCTCGGTCTAATTCCTCCTCCGAAGTCAGCTGTGGCTGCTCCTCCACAGCAACGCTGCTTGCTTCAGAATTGTCCTCCGCGCCCATACGCATTGAAAATCCTCTTTGTTTTCTACCAAAAACATTCGACCTTCCCTTCAATTGCATAGAGTGTCCACGCCATGACTTATCCCCGATCAATGTAAAGGAGCCTAATTCGACGCGAGTACTAAATCGGACGGACCTTTGCAGAAACCCGCAAGATTTAGTGTCATGAGGAGTTTTGCGATATAGACTCAATCCTGTGAGCATAACAGAGGAGGAGGCCATCTCTTCCGAGAAAGCCCTGGCTCAAAGCAGCTCAGCTAAATTGCAAGATCAGCATCAAGCAGCAACGCCGGAATGAGAAAGTCTGAGCTCAGACGAAAAGATAATTTCGCAACAAAGCGTGCAATTCGATCTGCGCCAAACTACAATTGGTGCTCAATCTATCGCAGGCACCTATTGCTGGTGGAAGATCTTCCAAAACACTACACTTTGAACGAGGACTCTAAACAAGAGACGTTCTAAGGTGCACTCGATTTGCTGGCAACCTTTCAGATGTGCAATCGATGCTGTAGTCCACCACTCGCTTTCGACAGTCACCTGTTTCCCCCCAGACTTCCTAGGCCCCCTCCCCTACCTTATCTAAAGTGCAGACTATGTGGCAAATAACGGGCGTCCTGTGATGTGATAAGATGTGGCAGCGAGCTTAAGAAACGTTCAAAGCCCAACCGTGCCCTGCCCTAACAGCGCATTCGTTATTTCTTCTTCCAAGCGTTGTTGCTGGACTATGTAGAGTGGCTACTCGTCTGATGATATATAGGTGATATTTGTTGCTGCCCGTTGTTGTCTTAATGTGGGTATGGACAGGCACTTCTGACGTGTACCGTACCAGCCGTTTATTCGCCAAGCATAATTTTCGCTCATACTGAAATAGCAAAGAATAAAATAAAATTAGAAGATTGTAAAGATGCGCAATTACATGGGCAAAGAAACCAATGGTGGCGCGATTCATAATAACATAACTACTTTGGTACTCCACTCTCAAGTTTTTTAGAGTTCGTCAGTTTCAAGTTGGCGGTGAGGATTTACGTGAAACTAGAAAAGAAAAAAAACAATAAGGGGCTATTTATCATCTAGCAATAGCATATACCTCCGCTTTGAGTTAGAGCAAATTAAATGGCTGTTACGGTATTGTGACGAAGCATTTTACAGAAAAGTATAAATAAATAGGACATCTTGGCAAAGTTCCACCTACATGGACGGTTTCAATGAAATTGTGGCAAAAGTGCAAAATCTGTTTGTTCCTTTGATGAATATGTTCATAACCATGTAGTCTTTACATGTTATAATAATCGATCAAATACTTCTTCAAAAAATTGATATCTTGAGAAAATTAGCACTAATATAATTTCTTTCTGTATTATCATGCTTTCTAAAAATTTGTTATGGAATTTTCAACATCAAATATGATCATCAAAGTGAACAACTTGTTGTATGTTATTCTTATTAATTTCCTTTCGGATGTTGTTTGAATATGAGTTTCATCCTTCATTGGCTTGATGACATGTACCATTCTTGAATCCTAGACATCATCAGTAAAGAATAGTAGCAATAGATTTTCTAGTTATACTATGAGCATATTTTCTTTCCTCACTGAAGTTTATCCTAGAACATGAAGCCAATGTGAGTTACCATGCACATAAGTTTATAACTCATGGTTGTTAAGATATATGTTGCATATAAAGAAAGCAATGGACAGAGGGTAGTGAGATATGGGTCGATTCTATGAAAAAATCCAATTAAGCCTATAAAATTAAAATCACATGATATAATTTGAATAAAGATTCAATAGAGTCTACTGTCTCTAAGTGCAACATTTTGGGAGTAGACTACTTCGTTGCAGTGATGTAGGTTATTCATCATCTCTAATATTGCAATTGACCTAGAAATTGCACTCATCCGGACCGTAACTGCTACTTTACCTAAACTTGCACTTCCGGAGGATTAACAATTGTTACCCAAATCACCTAAGATTGCAATTACGGAAAATTAACAAGAGGTAATCACATCGATAACATACTAATGACTTCATACTTTGCACGTGGATAATAAATGCACTCGCGCTCAGAAAGTTGCATGTAGTGATCTAGAGACTACAATTGCAGTTAGTCTGGGTAATTTTTCTAGAAGTTGCATATAATCTTGTAGTTATTAAGGTAAACATCATATTGCACTGGATATATTTTGCAACATTTTGATGTTTATGGTTATCATGAGTAACATAGTACTTGATCTCAAATAAATAATATCACAACAGGATAAATTTTAAATTTTTGAATATTTTAAAAAATACTAAAAATCATATTTTTTCAAATAAATCATTAAAATCAATCTAATTTTATAAGAAAATTATAAACATGATGCTATTTTTTTCAGATTTGTATTGACAAACTCAATGATTTAAAATTATAATGTAAAATTTTAAGAGATTCTGTCATACTTATCAAAATATTAAAGATTATGTGACCATGTTTGTGACAATGCTCACATGATTTTGATCCAACAGGATCCATCCTTCGACCTTGAAGGCAATCCTTCTTATGATGAGGTCCACCACATATCCAACACACCATCCCAACAATTGATTGTTGACCTGAAAAGGATAGCAATGGTCTGGATACTGCACCTTCACTACTCTGTTCGGATGGTCGAGACTGTCCCACATGTCTACCATAACCACTCCGGGTTTGTGTTATAGACTGATAACGTGAAGACGTTGATGAAGATGGTGAATCCTTGCTAAACCCAACAGTCACCACCCTCTCTTCTTGCATGTTGAGCTCAATACGCCAAAGAAGACAAAACACAATGGCCAACGTAGGTGATGTCTCATGTAGTAAGGTAGCAGCATCTCACTCTACGTCTCAACTCCCTATCCAATATCCCATACCAATATTGGACAGCTTGTGCCTCTGTCACCCCATGGGCAACACTGATCAACCAACGCATTCGGGTACACTCCTCTCGAAGATTCTCCCCAGTCTTCCATTGAAACTCATGCAAGCCTCGTAGCTTGTCAGTTCTCACCCCTTGGTAATCTCTCTTTAACCGTGCGAAGAACTCCAAAATAGGGTTAAAGGTTGGGACCTCTGAACTCTTCCCAACTCTACTAGCTCCAACCGTATCATCAGTGTTAGGTACAAAGGATGAACTCGCACTTCCAAACACTATACCCAAAGTAATAGAGATGTAGTTTGGAGACCAGTATTGTCTCCAGAACTCTATCTCCTCAAGGTGTTCACGTCGGAACTCATGATAATCATCCATGGGCGGACCCTCCAAATGCTATATTTATCCCTTCTAAGCCATAAACGGATTAAACAACGTAGAGTTGCACATCCGCTGTAAATCACACCATGAGTCAAACTCCTAGATGAAGTCATCCAACTCAATAGTGCCAAGTGTACCCGAATATCGTCTAGGACCCTTGGTGGCCCATGTTGTCCATGTCCTACAACAACGGTGTAGATATACACTCCAAGATATCACCAAGCTCAGCTCTGTGACCTCCGGGCTGACTCTCACTCAGGTTTACCTCCAATGGCTTTTTGGAAGCTCATCATGAATCTAGAAGAACTTAGTGCCACCCTATGACCATGACCCTATTGCTCACTCTTACACAAACTCTCAATGTCCAAGCTCCATTATGCACATTATCACCATGAGTAAGATATCACTCAAAAGGAAAGGGATACTTTGGTAATCAAAGTCTTCATTGAATCAAGGCTCCACTCCGAACATGACGTCTCCAAGAACCAAGCTCCCCAAAACTAAGATCACCACACTATCTTCTCCCAAAACTAACTTCCATTGAAAAAAACTACTTGAGAGGTGCTTCTCAACCTCTCTATTTATACTACTTAGAATCTTACTCTAGTAACTACAAGTAATCACCATGTAACTTCCTCTTACCAAGTTTAAACGAGGTAGATATCACAAACCCCAATGAAAAGGGTACATGGCAACATGCAATTGGTCCACTTGGATCTTCTAGAAGCCCAACTACTCCCTAATTGACTTCTAGTGTACCAAGTCAATCTCGCCCCTAGATTTAAGGGTCTTCACCAAGTCTAACCAATGAAAACTAGTCCAAGTCAAGGGAAGTCAAGATACCCATGTGATGGAATCTATTCCTTGATTCCTATTAAATAACAAAATAGTAGTTCTCATCTACCACACCAAAAGTTACTCTATATTTTCCTCCAACTTAACCATAACTAGCTAAACATAGTCATGACTAAGATAAACTTAGGCACAATTTAGATATACTTGCATTTTATCCTATATGTACAACCCTGGGTCTTACAGCTCCGTCACTCTCTGAAATCAAATTAGAGTCTTTTGTGAACCTCAAAGGCCAAGGTTGATACAAGCCTCCGCCACTTCTGGTGTACCCAATGCTAACCCGAGCAGTCTCTCCTCAGGAACCTCTAGAGAACTCCATGATGACTTATGTTATTTTTAAAATAAAAACTATATGTACATAGAAAATGTAAGAAATATTTTGTACAGTACATAGAAATGTTCTATTTTTTTCCCAATATAAATATTATTATTGATAAAATATACCTATTCCATTTGAATTGTAGTTTGCAAGTAAATTGCACAAGAATTGAATATTATCTTATTTATAAAATTTATAAATCTTAGATTATAAATTTTCTCTAATTTAGTGCATTTGATTTTGCAAAAAATCCAAATTATTCTTCCTGTTGAATAATCATGATTTTAGTTGACATCACACACTAGTGGACCAAGTAACAGTTGCTTCTCAAGGTGGCATGATGGACGTAAAAAATAAACTGTTATGCAGCTGGTGCCAAATTTTGGGGTCTATGTACGGAAATATTCGCACCAGCTCTATACCTACAGCATTAGGAAAGACCGGTAGCTTGCATGCGTACTCACGACAAATTCCCTGGTTCTCTCGAGCGGTACTATGGTTGGTGGGGCAACGATGGACACGCTCCTTTGATGTGCCATCCTCGTTCAGATTTTTCCGAGACTGCTTTTCACTGTTCTCTCGTTTGGTTGGGTCATAAGAAATGCGTTCACAGAGCTACTAAACAGGAAGACGTACATTCTGCTCGATGTGCAGTCGTGTCGGGAGAATGTGTTCTCAGTGGAATTCAAGTTAAAGCGGAGTGAGCTGACGTCTCAAGCAAGAAAGGGAGTAGTTGCCATGGCTCTCCGCATCCAAAATAATTTGCTGGCAAAACAATTCAGCACATTTAGCAGCCTGCCCGTAAGCCCCTGGAAGTCTTGGTGTTTGTTGAGTGATCGTCGGATTTCTGCGAAGAATGTCTGGGTTGGCCGGTGTTGTTCGGCAAGGCTTAGGTCTTGTACATTCGAAAGTCACGTGCTCACCAATTGCAGAATTGGCAGAGCGAGAGTAATTTCGATAAGAGCAGGATTGGATGTGCCATGTTCTAGCGAGCAGAATTCTGTAAAAGATGGAACTGTGTTGACGGGAGATGGAAGCGAATTGCGTAACACATTGAGGCTTGTGGAATGTTCGATGCTTGCAGCGACAGCTGGTTTAGGTTACTTCCTCAGCAATCTGTTTCGGCTGGAGGTCCGGATTTCCTGTAGAATTATTCTTCGCCTTTGCTCCTTAGCTTTGACGTCGTGCATTACTTGCTCGGGAACGATTGGAAGTTTTCGGATATGCGATGTCCATTCATAAATACCAGAATCATAGTTGGAAGTAGATTGTGCAGTTTTCCACTTTCCCTCTCAATGAATGGAACTGTTTTTTGCTGTTTTTTGCTATCTTTCTCTTAGAGGCTGTTTGTAATGACCACTGTTGCAGGCCTATTTTGGATGTTTTTTTCCTCTGCCGGTTGTGATTTCATCAATGAGATGGGGAGCTGCTGCAGGAAGGAAAACGATGGTTTGATTTTGACCTCTCAAGATCAACATGTTGTATGCGTAATTTGGCTTTACGAGTACCCACAATCGTTCATCTTTGCAGTTATTTCTAAAGTAGAGCTTACCACCTTGTAACCGTGCATATGAAGTGATATGCTGTTTTGTTGTTGGACTCAACTCAGTTGGGAACCGCTATGCTTCTTCTGGTGCTTTCTGGACCACTAAAGGCTGCATCATACCTGGTATGTTTGCAACTGGATACCTTTTTCCTAAATTGCACGTTCTGCATGCGGGAACTCCATTAAAATTAGTGCAGGCTTCTTGCCCTTGTCCCCCATGCTCTCTGCAACAATGTTGTTCCTATTGAGCTCTAAATTAAACTGTCTTCATGGGATTTTTTGTGCAGCTGATGCATGGCTTCACTGGGCTAGGAATGGGTTCTCTCTGGAGGTAGCTCGTTCTCGAAATATTCACCTCTTTTTTTTGTTTTTTTCTTGTTCAGTTTCAGCAGTTTCTGCCACCAACGTGTAGTGCAACTCGGCTCTAGTTATATGCTCGTAGGAGTATGTGAAGGTTTACACTTCTTTGAAAAAGGTTTTCACCCTTTGACTTTCCCCCACTTCGACTGGATATACATATTCACTAAAAGAAAAAAATCAAGAAAAAATCTCATCAGTTTTATTGTCTGCTTTGTAGGTGGCGTTCTAACTGGCTCATGTCAATTGCAGTATGCACAGTGGTATGGAGACTCGGCCCCTTTGTTGTTTTATTTGTGTTCCCATATCATTTGTATTCAATCTTACATATAGGTCATTCTTTTAGCGAGCGCCGGAATATGTGCGTTATGTTGCATGCAAACCTGGAAGAGAGAATTCCTCATTTGCCAAACTATGATGCTCGTCGTCCTTGACTTATCCGCTCTGTAATATAAGGACCCTCCATTTAGGGCGCTTGGTCTCAAATATGACTACCTGTTGTACAATATCAGGAGGGTTGATTTCTTAACCATAAATAATCCTTCGTATTGAATTATAGTTACACGATTAGAGAGTTTGTGGTTGCTACATAATAATCTTGTCAAAGCCAGGGCTGCTACCATGCTGTGCTGTTGTAGAAGGGTCTTGGACTTTTTCTGCACCGTCTTAAGTTCATACCGCTGACTTTCAATGATCAATCATTTTGACGGATCGATGTTAAAGCATTTATATTTCGATGTTATAGCATGTATATTTCACGGCATCTACATGTATACATTCAGCATACATCTTGTTTTTAAGAACTTTCTTTCGGATCACCATTAAACCTGGGGTATTGGTCATGCTTTCATACTGCAACAATTTGTAACGCCACAGAGCAAGCAGGCAGCGAATGGCAAATGTATCCTCTCCGTATGAACAATTAGAGGATAGAAATTTCTCTTTGATTTTCGGCATCTATTTCACGAGCATTGCACGCGCTAGTAACCGCTTTGTGTTTTATTTGCTAGTGATAGTAATCAAATTGAATTCCATTTAGAGTTTGGTTAAATGTGAGGATTGTTACATTGAGAGTTTTGATATCAATATTAGCGATCAGAATCTATCAAAAAATTAGATTGAGTGTGGGCAAACTATGAAAATTGCAGAAGAGTCCATATGATCCATCTAGTTCACATTTATACATTGAATATCAAAGTAAGATATTGCACAAGTAAATCAATATTTACCTCTATAACAATAGTAATTCAATTTACATTTTATTGTTATTACTATGGTACTGTTAATTCATAACATTCATATTTAATGAAGAGGTAGAAACAGACCCATGTGTCTTACACACTTCCTATGCTTATCTTTTTGAGAGTGCTTTCTTTAGCACATTACTAAATTGGATAGCAAACTAATCTAACTATTTTTTCCTATTCTTTCTCCTCAACAAATCTTCTTAGTTAGAGATGAAGAATATGGTTTTTTTAGTGCAATAGCTCTAAGGTTATCAAAGATTTGTATTGTTGGAGTTTGTTGAACAAAATGTAGTTCATTCAAGATACTCTTGGACCAAATCAGCTCTTGAGTAGTTAGTGAAAAATCCATGATTTCAACTTATGTTATGGATTAATAGCTCCACCACTCAAAGTAAATAAGTAACCACTAGTGGATTTATTGTTATCCAAATTGTCAATCCAACTAACATCATAAAAACCTTTAAGAGTGGATTCAGATTTTAACTTTTTGTATTCTAAGTAGATACCTTGAGCTCCTCTCAAGTACCTTAGTACTCTCTTGGGACATCTCCTGTGTGTGTTGGAGTTGCACAGTTAGTGTACCTCGCTATAGCTCACTCTGAGTGAACTATTTCGGATATGGTACAAACCATAGCAAACATTAGTGAACCTAGGGCACTTTGATACAAGAACTGCAAGTTTTGTAATGGTTTCCTTGCTAGTTTCATCCATCTCGTTTTTCAACATGCAGCCATGTTCCAAGAGAATAGAAACAGGTTTTGTATCATGTGTCATATATTTATGTAAAACCCAATCAATGTACTTGGTTTGGTTCAACCGAATCCATCGTTTCTTTCCATTTCTGTCTGTGTGGATACCTAATAGAAATTTCACCAGATAAAGTACTATCATTTCAAGTATGGAGAATAGGTAAAAGGTTACACGCTTCACATCTCTTACTCCTTTCCCCATCAACAACAAATCATCCACATAGATTTCTGTGTAGAATATTTCATCCTTGTTATAAACACTCAAGTATGAGTGTGATTTCTTGAAGTCTTGCACTCTCTAATAAGTATGAAACTTCTGGTACCAACTCATAGGGGTTTGTTTTAGCCCATACAAAGCTTTCTTAAACAAGTAAATTTTCCCATTTGAGGTGGAGTAGCCATATGGTACAACCATGTAGATTTTTTCCTTGAGATCTGCATTAAGGAATGTTGTTTTAATATCTAGTTTCGTTACCTCCAGGTTATTCTTAGCGACTAGAGCTAACAGAACCATACCTTGTCATTGGAGCAAGCCATATTCTCATCAGCTAGTGCTAACAGAACCATTTCTTGCCACTGCAGCAAACCCTATTCTAATCGGCTAGAGCTAACATAACCATACCTTGTCACTAGAGCAAACATTTCAAGGTAATGAACCTCAAGATGTTGATTGTACCCTTTGGGTATAGTCAAGAACCTCAGCAACAACAGAATAATGTCAAATGTGAGAGTTAGGGACAATCCTTGTAGAGTGGAGTTGTTGAAAGGTTGAATCAGACTATACAAGAAATGACACTGAGCATGTTACAACATGCGGAACTTCAGATGTAATTTTGGGGTGTAGCGATCAAGGTTGCCAACTATATTAGAAATTGAAGTCTCTTTGCTCTTCCCTTGTGTATTACTCTTTTGTCACTATTTCCTTTTGTAGGCAAGAAAATCAACTTCCTTAGTAGCTCTATCAAACCTAGTAACAAAGGTGACTATCTTGTTGTAAACATGATCTACTGACACTTCGCAAAGTAATAAGTATCAAGTGATAGCACAATAGTATCATACTTTGGAGATAGATTAGCAAATAGACTTGCGACCCTAAAGTGGAGAGGAATAATCAACCTTGATTCACCTATCCTAGTGAAAGAGGATTGAAGCTTAGTCATGTGACCTATTATATCATGATCTTCATCTTCAAGTTTCAAGTGGGGAGTAGTAATCAACCTTGATTCACCTATTCTACTGAAACTGGAATGAAGCTTAGCTATGTGATCAATCATATCATGATCTTCATCATCAAGTTTCAAGATAGATATCTCTGCCCACTTTAGTTTGGCATCAACAAACAATTCGATCTTGCCTACAATCCTTAGCTTGGAGCAAATATCAGACGCATATGGAATATCTTCAACCATCTCAAGGTTGGCATTGTTGAGAGTATCTTTCAAGAGCCTCAAGGTGATTGTTTGAAACACCGCGTCAGCAAAACTCTGTTCAGTGTTCTCGGGAGGAGATGTACAATATCTCCAATACCCATAGAGTCGTAATGTTCGGAACCATTTTCTATAATTAAGTTTCTCAACTCTATTAATCTCTCTACCCATAACCTTTTGATATTCAATGTATAGATGTAAACTAGATGGATCATTTCCATATGATGTTTCGCCTACCACATCAAGTCATGTGGACTCTCTTGTATTTACCATAGCTTGGTCACATTCAATCTAACCCCCAGGTAGATTATGAGCAATGCCCATGAGTTCAGAACTCTCAATGTAGCACCTCCCACCTTTAACTAAGCTTCAATCCGAATTCAGCTAGATCACCCCCACACCCAGTCATCCAACAGCTCACAAGTGCATGAGGGAATTATCATTGGCAAAATGTACTCACTTACCTGATTACTTCATTGACAGAGCATCAATATATACAGTTTTCAGGGTTAACTTTGAGACTGGACACACAATTCCGAAACCCTAAACAATTGTGGTTGGTGACTCCTCATCTCCAAAGATAACCCTAAAGTAAATTAGTATTTAACTCTTATAACTACCTAAGAGTCAGTTGAATTTACATTTTCTTCTTAATGAGTTATTGCTATGGTTGGACTCTCGGATTAATTCACAATATCTTATGAATGCAGTGTGATCTGTTCACAGGTGCGCAGTTTAGGAGCAGTGGGTTTCGTTCTTTTGTCATCTTGGCTGCTGAGAGAAAATCTTCTCGCACTGGTCTGGCCCGAACATCCTACTCCATCGATGGATTTGTTGTTTTCCATCTCACGTTTGTCCTTGTTGCATTTTTCTTTATAAATGGCTTGGAACACAACAAGCTGAAGGCTAAGCTTTCTTGAGCTAAAGTAATGTATGCTGAAATTTTCGTGCTTGTGCCAAGATAACCGTCAATGCGCACGCTTCATTCTCATACATTCTGGCAGCCGTTGGGATAAACATCGTTCCAACCATGTTGGCGATTTACTTTGTCTTTGCTGGTCTGGTACGTCCTTAACAGATGAAATTCCTCCATTTGTGTTGCTTCCAAATGCAGTATATTTTCAATTTTTTCGACGACGATTATTTAATCTGTTCCGTGCGTGTTGTGCAGCTCTTGATCAACTGCGGATCTTTTGTTTTTCTGCTACATGTTCTTTACGCCATTTTCTTGAAGCGTCTCGGTATTCCTATGTCTATTGCTGTACCGGGGTGGATAGCGCGGGCTATTTGAGCTAAGGCTCTGCTGTTTTCTCTCGAAAAAGGCATTGCACCAGCAATGCAAGTCGTGTCTTCATCATCTGAATTGAGTCAAATGACAACGGCAGGTACATCCGAAGCAACTCCTTCAGTATGATGTCTGACATAGAGCTTGAATGACAACACTGTCTTGAGGTGACGTTTAGGACGTTGGGTGTAGAGGTTTGCCTCGTCGATGTTACTTATGGTCCCCTATGTGCTCAACTGAGAGTAAGGGGCCTTTAACTTAGTACTATGCGTGATGAAAATGGTTGATGTTAATTTCCTAGGATAACGAACGTATAGTCCTGTCGTCTCACCAGCATGTTGTGAATCTAGGATTGCAACAGGTTTCTTTCATCAGGAATATCTTGGTTTCACTTGAATCTTTTAGTTTGGAAAAACACTACTGATATGACTTGTGTTGGCACTTGACCTCAAGTTTCACTTCTTCGTTATCTTTCCAGAGTACGGTAGTCTTGGAATTTCAGTGCAAGGGGCACTCAGATGTTCAGCAAGTACAAAGCAGGTGTTCGTACTAAGTTAGATTAAATAGCTTCGGCTGAACCTACTGTAATGGGTTGTCAATTGAGTTCCGTGTGGCATCGTCGTTCGTGTTTTTCTAGTAGCCCGCAATATATATGCCGTAGTTCAAGTATGATGATGGCGAGGAATTGCCTCCGTTGTAGATCTGTTAAAGGTAGCTGTGCTCGAGTATGTAATTTCCAGTGTAAAGATATGTGGCCTATGAGTTATATAGAACCAGAGCCGTTCATTATTCTTCACAGATTCGGAGAAGGTATGCGTTGTCAGATCATCGATTGACTTCGTTCTTTTTAAGCTCCATGATATCTTGACCTTAAAGAAGTTATTGGAGGGCGATTTCTCCTTAAAATTTGTAAACTTCTGAACTAGCTGGACTATGCACGGGAACACAGTAGTTTGTGTACGTTAAGCCTGAGAACTAATGAGCTCTAAGTTCAATATTATGCTAGTTGTAATGACAACCGAGATTTGTATTTATTTTGGTTTTCAGTACTTATTTCCTTGTACTCAACATGCCAACTTAGGGTATTATTTCCTCCAACAAAGGCGAATGTTTCCAGACTGGTGAGGGATTTGTGGCTATGACATGTTTGCTAAGTTCTCTCCTAGTAAGTTTTAACCCCACTAAATTATAAGAAAATGGAGGAACCCACATGGTTATATGATGGTCATGTTATATTTCTCCTAAGTTCTTAGTTATGGCCTTGACAGAAAAATATAACTTTGTGTAAGGAAAAGTGGCGATGGAGAAAGTGGAAGGGGGCCTTTTAGGAAGGAATCCAGCGCTCTTTGCTAGAGACTTTATGTAGTCACATAATCTTTTTTTATTGTCAAAATATCCATAATGATATTCCGGTCATAACCATAGGGTAAAAGGAGATTTTAGAAAATAAAAATAGATAATCAAATCCATTTTGAGTTCAAATACTAGCTAAGATTCAACATAACAACACTTTCAAAGGTTCAATTTTAAATGTTCCAAAAGCCATAATTGGAACTTTAGCTGACACTGACAAAGATTCAACTTTGAAAATTGCACTCCCAGAAGCCATAATTGAAACTTTACCCCTTGAATCATAGGTCTTCTAACGGTGCTATTGATCTGAACGGTACATCAAGTGCGAACCATACTATATATGCTATCGGCTCTAATTGATGTATATGTTCTTGCTACGTCCACCTACCTAACTAGATGCCCAAGAGTGCCACTTCATAAGTCGTGATATTTCTCATGCATCACAACATACATCGTTGTCACATCAAACATCACAATAGTGGCAAACACAAACAAAAGTGTACCAATCGCGTTAGGTGTCTCTAACACTAGGTAGCAATTTACACTATATGCCCATCTTGGCACTAAGATTAGAAACAAGGTGATACAATTTCCCATCGATAGTCTCATGTTTGTAGTCCATACCACAAGGTAGCAATTTAGTCTATTAACATGATAGGCCCATCGTGGCACTAAGATCAAAAGGCAAGATGCTACAATGTCCCATTACAAGATGTTTGCAATCCATACCATGTAACGGTCAAACCAACTTGCATGCTAATTCCATCGAGTACATTTCCACCATCCACTACATTGAGAGTAGGTGCCAAACATGACATATGCTATCCTTTCGAACAAAAATCACAAATCATCATACTATTTGCTCTACTATCTACTCCACATAACATACATCTCAAGCTTGCATGCACAACTGCTAGGCTTAGATCTATAGTACCATCAATGTTTGGAAGTTGACATGGCTCACAATTATGCACTTGATCATTCCAAATCACACCATCACGACCCTTTAGTACTAAAACTTTAGAAGGTAAAATCTCGTGTATTGCACCAACCACACATGATTATGTTCATGTGTGGTTGGTGCACACGTGAACATAATCAATTGCAAATTGAAGTTAAATATACTTCTTTTCGGATGGTAGCATAGTGCAAAGTATCTTTATGATGAACAATATGTAGATTCTCAAATGTCATGGGCATTATCTACAAAAGAGTTATGCTTTCTGAGAAACATCATGGTTATCTAAGATTTCAACTCACTCTTGATGAATAGGTACAGGTAAGTCTGTATCTCTACCATATAATAGAAAGTTGTTGAGAAATCGACTCTCTAGGAATCACTCCAAGAAGAGGAGAGCACACCAAACAGACAAGAGAGAGTGTACAGGAATGAGATGAGGAAGGCTTTGCCTTCCCTTGTATATATATAGGGTGAGTACAAGGAAATCCTAATTTCGGATTAGCCCTAAACAAATCTATACCATAGGTACGTAACAACCCTAGATCAACTCAATGAGCTTGGGATATTAACACTCCCCTTCAAGCTCAACTGTCACATCCCGAACTCCTAGACAATGTCGAAAAAGTAGCAAACGACTCTCTAGGCAAAGCTTTGGTGAAGATATCTGCAACCTGATCTCCTGTATGTATATATCTAAGATCTACTACACCTGAAAGGACCTTCTCCCTACCAAAGTGATAGTGCACCTCAATGTGCTTTGTCCTAGCATGAAAAACAGGATTGTTGGCTAACATCATCCGCTAATGTTATCAGCTAGGATAATTGTAGGACTAGGATAATCTACTCCAATATCAGAAAGCAAGGAACGAAGCCAAACTGCTTCACAAGTGGCATTCATAGCACCACGATACTACTGCCTACGTGGAAGACAATGCCACTGGTCGGTTGTTTCTTAGAAGCCCGACTCACGGCCGCATTCCCAATTCCAAACGCATATCCAGACGTGGATCTCCTGCCAGAAATGTCTCCTGCCCAATCAGCATGGGTGTAGCCATGCAGGTTCAGCTCACCTCCAAATCTATATCGAAGTCCAAAATGAAGTGTGGACTTCACATAGCGGAGAATCCGCTTAAGCGCCATCATATGCGGTACCCGTGGAGCATGCAGGAACTGATTGACTAGACCAACAACATAGCTCTAATTTGGTCTAGTGATAGTCAGATAAATCAAACTCCCAACCATATGTCTGTACAGGCGGGGATCTGCAAGTAATTGTCCATCGTCTAATTCTAGCTTTAGACCTTGTTGTAGAGGAGTGTCTATTGGTTTACAATCAGACATCCTGAATTCCTTCAGCTTATCTAAAGCGTATTGGCGTTGTATTAGCCACATATCCTTTCCCTCTATAATATACTCCACACCAAGAAAGAATTTGAGATATCCTAAGTCCTGTATCTCAAATTGAACATAAGATACTCTTGATGCGGAAATCATCTCCTCATGGTTCCTAGTGATAATAAGATCATCTACGTAGATGGAAATCATCACTACATGAACTCATGATCTCATGCAGTATAGGGATGAGTCGGAATGATAGACTACAAATCCAAGAGACATGAGAAAGGAATTGATCTTCTCATACCATGCTCCTGGAACTGTTTCAAACCATAGAGGGATTTCCTTAACTTACAAACGGGAAAGAAACTTGGATCTTCGTAACCAGGTGGTTGTTGCATGTAGACTTCCTTGCCGAGATCTCCATTGAGAAAGGCATTCTTGAAGTCCATTTGATGCAGTCGCCATCCCTTGTTGACAGCAATAGCAACCACCGTATGAATGGTTGCCATCTTGGCAACTGGACTAAACGTCTCTTCGTAGTCCACTCCATGCTGTTGTGCGTAGCCCTTGGCTACCAATCTGGCCTTGTATTGAGATACAGTGCCATCCGAGTTGCGCTTGACCTTGAAGACCCATCTGCAACCAATCGCTTTCTTACCTTGAGGTAAGTCCTTGCAATGTCGCACCAATAATCACAGTCGGATCAAGTTGAACATTGACAGATGCTTATTGATCTGCCATTTGCTTGATGTGATTGACATAGTCACTAGCACACATCGAGCCTTTCTTGATCTTGTCTTGAATTCTTGGAAGCAACTCTGACTTCGAGCTTCTATTCCCGAATGGAACATCTGTGACAATGCGTCCCAAGCTTCCTTGGGTGTGTCACAGTCTTGAATGTGACCGATCATTGAGCTTGAGATCGTGAGCGCAATGTAGTGGATGGCTTGATACGACCGCTTTCTCCACTCACGCAATGTCTGCTCAGTGCGAAGATCACGAGCAACCACGATTGGTGCTTTCTTCTCCCCGGTCACAAGCTCCCATAGCCCCCGGCCTTGAAGGAAGGTCTTCATTCGAAATTTCCACGTTTGGAAATTATTCTTGTCGAGTTTCTCTCCAGTGATCATGCTCACCGATTACGCCATGGTTGTGGTTACGGCGGAAATCAGGACTCCAACACGGCAGAAATGCGCGCAGACACAAAGCGAGAAAAAGAACACCTCCGCGACTACGGCGGAAAAACAGCTCCTTTGCACCTCGATCAAGAAACATATAAAACTCCAGAAATTGGCGAAATGTGCCTGTCTTGACCCGCAGACAAAGAATGAAATATGTTCGCGATTCTGAGCCTGCGCAGTACTTAAGCGAAAATAACGAAGAAAGCTCGGATTGAGCTGAAATTTTTCATGGTAGGAGCTTTGACAGAGGCGAGCGTTGTTCAGTTTAGGGCGTACGAGCGTCCCAAGGCATGGGCCCACATCTTGGCATCCCACTTCTTTGGTTGTGCTCGATATCCGATGGTGTGGACAGATTTCCCGCGTCGCACTTCCTCGCATAGTTCAGGGCAGACGAAATCCCACCTCCACGATAAGAAGGCACCTTCCAGATTCTTCAAGCGCAGCAATTCTGCCGCTGTCCAATCTGCCATCACAATGAGCGGTCGAATTCTCCCCATAGTCATTTTCCTGACCGGTGGTACCATAATGCCTTTCCTTCCTGTCATGGCAGTTGCCGTCCTCGTGATATCTCGATGTTGAATTTCTTATCGATTGCGTACTGAGAATCGTGTTCCCATTCTTGAAATTGAACTGGTTAGACTGTTGTAGTTTCCTCCACTTCCTTCCCGCGCTCTGGCGACTGAAGCCTCTATTCGTACTTGAATCTAACGCACCCTATTCGTAGGAAAACACTTCGAACTCCGCCGAATATGGTTCCATTCGTCTAAAATCACAAAAAATTCCTACTAACCGAGTATAGCATGCCCCTACAAGCAATGACATAGTACTTGCCTTCCTCATCAGGTTGACCTAGAATGTCACCAATCCCAAGAGCACTCCAATATGTATGTAAGATAAAGATCTTGCTGAAATTAGATCTTCTAAGTATCGGGTACTATGAGAGCTTATCCTTGAGTGCTTGAAAGACCAATTGAGCATCTTGGCTCCATGTTCAAAACACATACTTCTTCAACATGGTGTAGAGAGGATGTGCAATGGTATTGACATCCTAGATGTAAATCTGATAGTAGTTACTCGGCCTGATAAAGCTTCTCAATGTACTCACATCATTAGGGTTTAGCATTATAACCATCTTTAGTTAGAGAGAACTAAAGTTGAGGTTACACAAACTGGAGATAGACAGTATTGAGATGACTATGAGTGGACTATTTATGATGCCACATAAGCAATCCTTGTGCTTCTTAGGTTGTGTTAGTTAGTGTGTTAGTTGAAGTTACAATTTGTGTTGTAGGAGCATAGTTCTTAGGATAAGTAGGATTTTTTTTTGGTTTTTGTGAATAAAGAGTTATATTCGGGTTCTCTTGAAGGTATTCGTCCGAATATATGTTTGTTAGCTACGAATACCATTGGGGAATTCACACGAGTGAATTACGAGGGAATTTAAGCGCGCATTTGGGCGGCGGATTGAGGAATTGTCGAGAGAAATTCAAGGCCAAGAACTTGCTGAGCGGCCGGAGGGAAGGGAAGCTAGCTGCAATGTCGAAGCGTCGAACCGGAGGAGTTCTAGCAGGAAGAAGTGTGACGATGGGGAGAATTCGACCGCTCATTCTGATGGCGGATTGGACTCAGCGAGGAGTTCGAGGTTGAAGAAACCTCGGTGGAGCGTTTTGTCATAATTGGGACTATGTGTGCCCGGAGTCGTGCGATGAAGTCCGAGAGAGGAAGCCGGCAAAGAATTGGAAGCAGAGCGTAGCCGGAGAAGTGGGATGCGAAGTTATGGGCGAAAGCTTTGGGACGCAACCACGAAGAGGACAAAGGCGGAGTCGATTGGGAGGGATCGGCAATGCATACGGCGTTCACTTTTGACGAGCGGAAGTGGTTCAACCCTAGGAAGAGGAAGGGGACGAATGGCTACAAGCTCGATTTGATCAAAGATGTATTCAGGAGAAAGGTGGCACTCACCTTGAATCAGCTATTCTCACCTCAGCGGACAACGTACGTGAGTATGCATAAAGTGAGGATCGTGGAAGGGTTCATCAGAGGAACTATTCGGGTGAACTGGGGAGAGATCTTTGTGAGGAATGTGCAAGCCATGGCTCTTCATCGACGGGGAGATTTGCCGCGGATGTACGGGGAGATGCAGTTAGGAATTGACGCATTCACGCAAGCAGCGGAAGTGCGATCGAGCGGCTTAGATCAGAGTAGAAGACTTAGGAGAGAGCGATCCGTGTAGGAGACGGTTAGCTTGGCAGTTAGGAGTAGCAGTTAGAACATTCATTATAAATAGTCGTAGGAATAAAGTGGTGGATCTTTTCATCTTTGCAAGTGTCCAAACTATTGGATTGCAAATTGTAGTCAGGGTAGAACGAGCACTCAACGAGCTGGTGTCTGCGGGCTGACGTGGTGACGACTGAAGCGTGTATCAGTGAAGTTACCCGGATATTCGTCCACGAGCTAAGTCTATCTGTAGCATCAGAAGTACTCTAGAGAGTGTTTCACCGAGACGCAAACTTGTACTGAGAGAGATCCCCATCCAAAAGTAAAGCAAATTGCTGCACTGTATTTGCTGTGTCTGTGAAATTGGTGATGTGATGGGTTTGTGAAGGAATTAATGTTGAATTGATTACCTTCTGTGCATGCTCTTCGGACTTTGCAGTCCAGAGTTAGAAAGAAGTCTAAACGCTTATTTCCCTTCTTCGCTAGTGTGGTTTGATCCCTCATTCCCTTGGGAACGAATCAATCTATACGAATTCGGACTGAATAGTGCTTACCGTGCTATTACATGTGTGCTCACATTGATGTATGCCACATCATCGATCCATGAGGAGTTGGATGGATGATGGTTGTGACACATTATCTATATTGTATCTTTTGGAGGACTATATAAAGAAAAAAAAAACTGTTGAGGTTATCTCTCAACTTCAGAGTTCTTGAGTTATTAGAGTGATTTGCCCTCACTTCCTTAGTGCTACAATGACATCAAATCTAACTTGTTCTTTCCTTGAGTGTAGATTATTTCCCTTGGAATAACAAGACGGTGATGATAGCTTTAAGTTCTTGAGAGTTATATAGAGACTAGAAGAGGTCATTGATCGACATGGGGAAAAGGAAAATTATGAGATGTAGATATGGATATGTTAGACAGAAATCATGTAACAAACATTTCATTTCCCAAGTTGTTCAACATTCATATTTGATTTATAGAGAAAAATATTTTCAGAGTGTACCCTGTGGCCAACTCGGGTGCACATTTTATGATTCAAGTGATGGCATCATCGGTACCAATGATATTTCATATTGCTTGTTATGGAAAAAAATGGGATTGTGCCATTTATATTTTATATTGGATGTTGGATGGAATTAAATCACAAATCACTAGCATTGTTTCCGTTCAACACATATATAGAGATTATAACGATTTATCGATAGAAGAGAAATGAAGTGATTTTATTGTTAGAAATTATGATGAAAAATACTACAAAAATGTTATATGATCACCTTGGTCTTTTATGAGAGATTGGATTGTTATTAAACTTATATTTTATTAGTTTTAGTGGTTGAGAAGCATGGAAACCTTAGTTGCTATGAGTGAAATTCTGATCTCAATCATGATAGAGATGAAAAAGTCGAGACTAGTTATGTTAGAGGGTCATACAAAGCAAGAAGCCATGTAGGACAAAATGTTTGCATTAGAGAGTGAGAAGGTATAGAGAGAAAGAGTTGGTGAGATAGAAATGAAAACTCCAATACAAGAGATTCAACCTCAACCGCAAGCAATTCCTATTGACAATGAAGAGACAAATAGGAGATGACTTCAAGAGATGTAAGATCAAGCCAATCTCTTACTTCATATGAGAAAGTCCTGTAAGGTGGAGGCCTACAAGTGCAGTAGAACCATGGGAGTTTTGGATTATGGATAATGAGGATCAATAGACATATCATTTTCATACTTTTGATTTAATTGCATTAATGTTCATGCGGTCTTATCTTATAGATAAGGCTCTTACATGCTACACTACATGAGATATTGAGTTTCAAAAAGATATTCTTCCATTTCATGGAGTGGGATGCAAGATAGCCTGTAGGACCCTAGTTAGGAATTTTAAGCTTGTTTCTTTGGTTTTCGGAATAAAACGCATGATATTCGGCAGAATTGAGTATTGACGAATACGAAGATGACTCTTAAGGCGAATATGCATGTTGAGAAGAATATGTGTAGATTGAATCCGGCGGGAGCAATTCTGTTTCGGTTAGGGTAAAGTTGTAATTGTATCGTTGAGCAATGACGGGAGCAGAATCAGCAGAGTGACACGATGAAGAAGCGAGTGGCATTGCGATCGGGAGCACGTGAAGCTATTCGATTATCTCCTCCGCAGAAGATGGCGAGTGTAATTAGACCTCTAGTGCCAAAACCGGACTGGACGTTGGAAGAATTGAAACGATTGAATCAACTAGGCGGGGCGTTCCTAGCATGGCGATGGAACTATGTCTGTCCGGAGTTGTGTGAAGAAGTGAAGGCCAAGAAAGTTGCCAATCCGATTGGATGGAGAGGTTACCCCGATTCCTGGGATGCGATTCTATGGGCGGAAGCATTGGGCCGGGATTATGAAGACAAGGGCGGCATTGCGGGAAGGATCGGCTTTGCATACGAGGATTCGACCGATGAGTCCAAGTGGTTTGATCCTCGAGGAAGGAAGGGGACCAACGGGTTCAAGATTGATTTGATTAAGAATGATTTCCGACGGAAGATCATGTATACGTTGAATCAGCTATTTTCACCGCATAGAACTACTTACGCTAGTATGCATAAGGTGAGAATAGTGGAAGGATTCGTCGGAGGAAAGATCAAAGTCAAGCTGGGAGAAATATTCGCTCGGAATGTGTAGGCTATGGGGACGAAGTTGAAAGCGGGAGAGAAGGGAGTAGTGTACATTTCCTCTTTTCTGGTACACATGTACTCAAGGATGGGGTGGTGAACTCCAAGGGAAAGAGTGAAGTATCAGATGGATGCAGAGAATGTTTTGCGAGAGCCGAATATGAGTGAAGCCAGTAGTGGATCAACGAGAAGTGTGGGTCCCAAAGAAGGAAGCAATTTGCAGTCACCAGTTGCAGGCGAGATGCCTTCAGACGAGTTGGATAAAGTAATGCGGGGAATTGAGGAAGCTGTATTTGGAGGAGAGGATTCGGCAGGAACTTTGGGGAAGAGAGGGTGAAGTCAGAGTGTAGAGGAAGTTCGAACGCCGGTCAACAAGAAGCGAAAGTTAAAGGAGATTGTTAAGCCGAGGAGTCCGGTGCCGAAAGTATCGAGGCCTAAGGTGAAGGCATCCAAAGTAGATGGTGGAGAACCGCTCTCTTCCGTGTTGCAGTTAGCCCAGAAGTTAGAAAATGTAGTTGTCCTTGTTCTCATGGAGTTGAATGAGATGGAAACAGACTATATTCAAGGGTGGAATCCTCAAGAAGACGGTTACATGGAACTCATTCAGTTGATCAACCGCATTGCAACAGGAAAGAAGGACCAGACCCAGACTATTAAGCAGTTGACAGGGTCGGTGGGGCGTCTGGAGAAGGAGAAGGCAGAAGCATAACGGGAAGTGACAGCAGCAAAGAAGGCTTATGGGGAGATATGCAAAATCCGCGGGGCAGAGTTGAAGTTTGTGGAAGTCGAGAATGAGCGGCTTGGAATCAACTGAAGGAGGTGAAGCGCCAGTTGCACGAGATCGATACGGAGAGATCAGCTAGATTAGAAGTTTTGGCTAGTAAGTGTGCGAAGTATCTTCTTGCCCGGTGTGATGATGTGGAAGCTGATCGATTGGAGAGATTGATCACGGTGATGAACACTTCTGGCGATTCGAAGGAGAAACGAAAGGAGATGTACAAAGCGATGGGTCGTGACTGTCAGGAAGCGATGCGAATTCACTGGAGGGAGATTGCAAAAGATATCAGAGAGTTGCAAATCAGCGTTGATGCTTTCGTCTGGCGTGAAGAGACATCATCGAAGGGTGCAACAGATCTCCGAAGTTGTAGTCGGACGCGATCCGTGTAGGTAACGATTCGGATAGGACGTTAGAATTTTGTATAAATAGGACTAGAGTAGTTTGTGGAGACATCTTCAATTTGCAAGAGAAAGTCAGGATTTGTTCATGTGTAGCCAGGATAGAACGGAAACTCTCGAGCCGAAAGCGAGAGATCGCGGTGGCCTACATTTGGAGATCGGATTCCTGTGAAGATACCCAGGAATTCGTCCCACGAGTTTGGCTATCGAAGATTTCGCCGGGAGAACTTCAGCGAGCTTACGCCTAGTGAATATTACCTCTTGTAATTGGGATCGCCCAATCTTAGTAAAAGAATTCCTTCTGGAAATTTTTGGAACTTTATGTTTTGATGGGTTTTTAAGTTATGAATTGATTCCAATCTTCGGACTGTGATTGTCCAGAGTTGATTAAAGAAGTCTAAACACACCTATTCCCCACTTGATATTCGGTTAACATCCCATTCCCTTGGGAACGAATCAATAAACACTACAACTACCCAATTCTAATGTAACCTTGTTGTTACATAGCCTTCTTCAAAACTTTCAAGCAGTGGATCCCATGCCTATAGAGAGGGAGGACCTGGACTTGTATAGGATTCTCACTTGCAACGGTTGGTGGAACCCAACGCTGAAGAGAGAGAGAGAGAGAGAGAGAGAGAGAGAGAGCTATGGGATTTTGTACCTGTACTACATCAGTACCTACATTGTTAGAGGCATCACGACGTCAGGTGTTGGGTTAGGCTATGGACCCAACACCATGCAAGACCATTGGTAAGCTCTTTGCCTACCGAGATGGTAGAGGCAAAAGCTAGGGGCGAGAAGTGCCCAAGATCTCATCCTTGGTCTTATGGGGATGTTAGAGAAGGAGAGGTAGGGTCTTCTTTGAGTATGGTTGGAGTTATTTGCGCGGAGCAAGAGTTGGTTAGCACTATAGACATTTGTGATACAACACAAGAGGTTACAACTATAGTAGCAAGAGTTGTTCATACTAAGATAGTGGAGCATGATATGAGAGAGCAAAAAAAGCTTTTGCTCAAGAGGTTGCCATGTAGCAACCAAATACTATGTCTTCTATCTCTAGTGTTGATGGAGAGGAGATTTGGGATATTGAGATTGGTCCCAAAGTGACAGAAGAAGAATGACGTAGGATGTGGAGGTTTCTGAAGAGTTCCAAAAATTATTTTGCCTTCAGTATGAAAGATTTAGGTTGTTTGAAGGGACCTGGTATGCGGATTGATTTGACAACTGATGCACCAGTCTTCCGTCGTCCCTATCAATACAGTGATATGGAGAGAGATCTGATCCAAAGTAGGTGTCAAGACCTTCTTGAGGCCGGATTAGTGGAGATATCATATGGAGAGTATGCCTCTGCTGTGGTGATGCCAGTCAAGAAGGATATACATGGCAATTATATAGATAAACATATGTGTGGTGACTACCGATCTATCAATCGATAGACAAAATTTGATCGATATGCTATGCCTACACGTGAGGAGATCTTTGATGCGGTTGGACATGCAAAGGTTTTCTGTACATTGGATTTACAAGCAGGACATCATCATTTGCGGATTCGAGTTGAGGATAAGGCCAAGACAGCCTTTTGGGCAATTGATGCGCATGGCAAGGATGTGTTGTATCAGTGGAAGTTCTTACCATTTGGGTTGAAGAATGCACCTGCTGAGTTCCAAAGAGTGATGGATAGGATCCTAGACGGACTTGATTGTGCCCGAGCCTACAACGATGATATTCTAGTGTATAGTGCTACAGTGAGGGAGCATATTATATATTTGCAGGAGATATTTGAGCGACTGATTGCTCATGGCCTCAAGTTGCATCCTGGAAAGTGCAACTTCTTTCAGGAGCAAGTAGAGTACTTGGGTCATACCATATACCCATGAGGATTGGGAGTTCAGAAAATCAATGTGGAGGCAATCTTGCGTATTCCACAACCCTCAGATGTGAGTAGGGTGTGAGCCTTCCTTGGGCTTGTAAACTTCTATCGTCGATATGTGCGAGGATTTAGCATTATTGTCAAAGCCTTGACAAAGGTGACAAAGCTAGATCAAGAGTGGAGTTGGGGAGATGAATAGGAGAGAGCTTTTGTTGAGCTCAAGGGAAGGTTGACATCTGCCCATATTTTGAAAGGACCTATGAGAGGTTGTCCGTTTCAAGTACATAATGATTGGAGTATGTTGGATTTGGGAGTGTGCTTAATCAACATGATGATGAGGGGAAGTAGTGGCTTATGCAAGTTGTAACAGACAAGTTACACAAAGGATTTCCAAGTGTAAAGAATTAAAGTTCGTTCCCAAGGGAATGAGGTGTTAACTCACTACCAACGACGAATATGTGAGTTTACGCATCTTTTGTAGATTTGGACATGCACAATCCAAAGAGTGTTGCAAATAAGCTGTATTCAACCACTCATTCCAATCGTCAAACCACTACCCATCCATTATATTACACGCAATTACACATGTAAATGAAATTTCATGATTTACTGATGGGAGAATGATCTCTCCTTTACAAGTTGAAGTCTATGCGATGTTTTTGATGAAGTTCTACTGTTGAGGTGAATCCAACCATTGCTCATGGGCGAATACCCTGTTAACTTTACAAGTATAACACACCAATTTAGTCCGATCGAATGCAACACTCATCAGCTTCTCGAGCACTTCGTTCTATCCTGACTACACTTGCAGTTCTCAATGAACATTTGCAAAGAAGAAGATAATCCTACTCTAATTCTACTCCTATTTATACAATTGCTTGCACCTATTTCTAGCCATTGCCTACACGGATCACACCCGACTACTTCTTTGGAAAGTTGATGGTCCCTTCGATGATGTCTCTTCTCTCCAGGCGAAAGCATCTACGCTCATCTGCAACTCTCTGATGTCTTCTGCGATGGATACGCATCGCTTCCTGGCATTTGCGACCCATGGCCTTGTACATCTCCTTTCGCCTCTCCTTCGAATTGCAAGGAGTGTTCATTGCCACAGTCAATCGTTCCAACCATTCAGTTTCCACCTCGTCACATCGGGCAAAAAGGTATTGCGAGCACTTACTCGCCAAAACTTCTAATCTAGCTGGCCTCTCAACATCAACCTCGTGCAACTGCTCTTCAATTGCTGTTGAAGCTTCTCGTTCTCCCTCTCTACGAATTTCACCTCAGCGCCTCTGATCTTACAAATTTCACTGTAGGCCTGCTTCGTTGTGGTGGCTTCTTGCGTCACCTTTGCCTTGTGTTTCTCCAGACGTTCTTCCGATTCTGTCAATTGCTTAATAGTCTGCATTTGGTCCTTCTTCCCCTGAGCTATGCGGTTCATTAACTGAATCAGGTCCATGTAACCGTCCT
Organism: Marchantia paleacea; assembly: GCA_014180765.2. Lineage (NCBI taxonomy): Eukaryota > Viridiplantae > Streptophyta > Marchantiopsida > Marchantiales > Marchantiaceae > Marchantia > Marchantia paleacea. Next base: position 849,809 of record MUAA02000060.1, read on the forward strand.
CATGTGGATTCCACCCTTGGATGTAGTTGTTCCCCATCTCGTTCAGCTCCATTAGCACTGACACTATCACATTCTCCAGTTTCTGCGCTAACTGTAACACCGAAGAAATGGGTTCCTCCCCTTTTACCTTCTTTGCTTTTACCTTAGGCCTCGATGCCTTTGGTACTAGACTACTTGGCTGAGAGATCTCCTTCAGCTTCCTCTTCTTGCTAATGGGTTCTGCAACTACTTCCACACTGTAACTTCTTCTCTCAGTGGTCCCCACTGAGTCTTCCCTCCCGAATACGATTTCTTCAATGTCCCGCATTACTTTGTTTAGCTACTCCGAAGGCATCTCATCCTGATTCTCCACTATAGGCAACTGCAAGCTTTTTCCTCTATGGGGTCCTGGACTTCTGGTCGATCCATTGCTACCGTCACTCCCCTCTGGTCCACCTAGAGTATCCACCACGTCCAATTGGTATCTCTGTCTTTCCAGTGGAGTCAACCACCCCATTCGTGATAACATGTGCACCAAGAATGAGGAAATGTAGATTACTCCTTTTTCACCTACTCGTATGTTGATAAATCAACTCTTCAAGAATCACTCCAAGAAGAGGAGAGCACACCAAACAGACAAGAGAGAGTGTACAGGAATGAGATGTGGAAGGCTTTGCCTTCCCTTGTATATATATAGGGTGAGTCCAAGGAAGTCCTAATTTCGGATTAGCCCTAAACAGATCTGTACCATAGGTACGTAACATCCTAGATCAACTCAATGAGCTTGGGATATTAACACTCCCCTTCAAGCTCAACTGTACATCCTGAACTCCTAGACAATGTCGAAAAGTAGCAAACGACTCTCTAGGCAAAGCTTTGGTGAAGATATCTACAACCTGATCTCCTGTATGTATATATCTAAGATCTACTACACCTGAAAGGACCTTCTCCCTAACAAAGTGATAGTGCACCTCAATGTGCTTTGTCCTAGCATGAAAAACAGGATTTTTGGCTAACATCATGCTGCTAATATTATCAGCTAGGATAACTGTAGGACTAGGATAATCTACTCCAATATCAGAAAGCAAGGAACGAAGCCAAACTGCTTCACAAGTGGCATTCATAGCACCACGATACTCTGCCTATGTGGAAGACAATGCCACGGTCGGTTGCTTCTTAGAAGCCCAGCTCACAGCCGTACTCCCAAGTCCAAACGCATATCCAGACGTGGATCTCCTGCCAGAAATGTCTCCTGTCCAATCAGCATCGGTGTAGCCATGCAGGTTCAGCTCACCTCCAAATCTATATCAAAGTCCAAAATGAAGTGTGGACTTCACATAGCGGAGAATCCGCTTAAGCGCCATCATATGCGGTACGCGTGGAGCATGCAGGAACTGACTGACTAGACCAACAACATAGCTCTAATTTGGTCTAGTGATAGTCAGATAAATCAAACTCCCAACCATATGTCTGTACTGTGACCTCCGGGCTGACTCTCACTCAGGTTTACCTCCGATGGCTTTTTGGAAGCTCATCATGAATCTAGAAGGACTTAGTCCCACCCTATGACCATGACCCTATTGCTCACTCTTACACAAACTCTCAAAGTCCAAGCTCTATTATGCACATTATTACTAAGAGTAAGATATCACTCAAAAGGAAAGGGATACTTTGGTAATCAAAGTCTTCATTGAATCAAGGCTCCACTCCAAACATGACGTCTCCAAGAACCAAGCTCCCCAAAACTAAGATCACCACACTATCTTCTCCCAAAACTAACTTCCATTGAAAAACTACTTGAGAGGTGCTTCTCAACCTCTCTATTTATACTACTTAGAATCTTACTCTAGTAACTTCAAGTAATCACCATTTAACTTCCTTTTACCAAGTTTAAACGAGACAGAGATCACAAACCCCAATGAAAAGGGTACATGGCAACATGCAATTGGTCCACTTGGATCTTCTAGAAGCCCAACTACTCCCTAATTGACTTCTAGTGTGCCAAGTCAATCTCGCCCCTAGATTTAAGGGTCTTCACCAAGTTCAACCAATGAAAACTAGTCCAAGTCAAGGAAAGTCAAGATACCCATGTGATGGAATCTATTCCTTGATTCCTACTAAACAACAAAATAGTAGTTATCATCTACCACACCAAAAGTTACTCTATATTTTCCTCCAACTTAACCATAACTAACTAAACATAGTCATGACTAAGATAAACTCAGGCACAATTTAGGCATACTTACATTTTATCCTATATGTACAACCCTGGGTCTTACAGTACAGGCGGGGATTTGCAAGTAATTGTCCATCGTCTAACTCTAGCTTTAGACCTTGTTGTAGAGGAGTGTCTATTGGTTTACAATCAGACATCTTGAACTCCTTAAGCTTATCTAAAGCATATTGGCGTTGTATTAGCCACATATCCTTTCCCTCTGTGATAAACTCCACACCAAGAAAGAATTTAAGATATCCTAAGTCTTGTATCTCAAATTCGGAACATAAGATACTCTTGATGCGGGAAATCATCTCCTCATGGTTCCCAGTGATAATAAGATCATCTACGTAGATGGAAATCATCACTACATGAACTCATGATCTCATGCAGTATAGGGATGAGTCGGAATGATAGACTACAAATCCAAGAGACATGAGAAAGGAATTGATCTTCTCATACCATGCTCTCGAACTGTTTCAAACCATAGAGGATTTCCTTAACTTACAAACGGGAAAGAAACTTGGATCTTCGTAACCAGGTGGTTGTTACATGTAGACTTCTTTTTCGAGATCACCGTTGAGAAAGGCGTTTTTGAAGTCCATTTGATGCGATCGCCATCCCTTGTTGACAAACAATAGCAACCACCAGATTGAATGGTTGCCATCTTGGCAACTGGACTAAACGTCTCTTCGTAGTCCACTCCATCTTTGTTGTGCGTAGCCCTTGGCTACCAATCTGGCCTTGTATCGAGATGGTGCCATCCGAGTTGCGCTTGACCTTGAAGACCCATACGCAACCAATCGCTTTCTTACCTTGAGGTAAGTCCACCGATTCCCAAGTTTGTTGGTGACGAAGTGCAGCAAGTTCTGTCTCCATGGCATCAAGCCACTCACCATTTTGCATCGCCTCCTCAAGCGTACGCGGTTACGGCTCGGCAAGAGCGTGAGTCATGTATGCATGATGATCGGCAAGGAAACTTTCATGCATAAATCATTTGAACGGGATGCGAACTCTCTCAGATTTTAAGTAGGGTGATATCGGATGTCTTTGTTTGTCTCCCCTTGTTTCGGATCTGAGGTACCAGTAGCGTCGTTCTGGGACACTTTATCCAACGGATGAATATTTGTAATCCGTGGTGAGGACATCATATGTTGCAAAATAAGATGATCCTCAAGACTAGGAGTCGGTCTGGATGGTGCTCGATGAACTTCATCCGTAGCGACTCACGGTACAATAGACTTCGACTCTAGACTGTGTGACTCCAGAAACTCCACTCTGTAAAGGTACAGTGGATGGACTCCTTGGTGTAGTTTGAGCAGGAAGAGTGGGTATGACCGGAACAATCGCATGTGCATACCAAGATTGCAACTCTTCAAATACAACATCTCTACTGATATAGAATTGCTTAGAGGAAGGATTATAGCATCTATATCCTTTCGTATCTAAGGTATATCCAAGGAAAATACACTTCTTCGGATCTAGCTTCTTGCGCTTCTCATCCGGAATGTGTACATAACAGATGCAACCGAAAACTTTCAGAGATGAGTAATCAGGCTTGTGGCTTGAGAATACCTCCATCGGGGTCTTGTTGTGAACTGTTGCAGTCGGAGTTCGATTCATCAAGTACACACAACGGAAGCTTGACACGCCGGAAGCGGTCTAGGCGGGTTCTTCTCGTTCAACATAGCGCGGCGATACGCTATGTGACGATTCTTCCTCTCCGCAACATTACATTTGTGGAGTATAACTGCAAGTCTTCTGGCGCTGTATGCCATGCTTACGTAGGTAAGCAATGAATTCTCAAGATAGAAACTCGCATCCTCCATCGGAACGTAGACAAAGGATAGATTGTCCAGACTGTTTCTCCACCAAGGTGTGGAAAGTCTGGAATGCTGACAATACATTTGAAGAGCTCTTGCTCTTAAGGAAGTAAACCCAGGTGTAGCGAGAGAAATCATCAATGAAGGACACGAAGTACTCGAAACCAGATAAACTTGGTTGAGAAGAAGTCCATACATTTGTGTGCACCAACTCTAGAAGCTTGGTCGCTCTCCTAGCTAATCCCTTAAAGGGTTGTCTAGCTTGCTTGCCGAACTGACAAGCGGGACACATTGCAGTGGGCTGAGCAGAAGTGAAGTTGGGCAAACCTGTGACTAGATCTTAACTCGGAAGAGTCTTCAGTTTCTGAAAGTTCATGTGCCCAATTCGCTTGTGCCAAATATCTATGTCCGATACTACAAAGCCACTTTATGAAATGACAGGAGTTGGATGTTTACTGACATTAACTGTAGCATCTAGCTTCAACAGTCTACCACTCCTGCTACCTCGAGCTACAACAAGACTTGTGGAGTCTTCAACAAAGCATCCATCTTTGTTGAAACGCACTTGGAAATTTTGTTCTACCATCTGTCCTACTGATAACAGATTTTGAGTGAAAGTAGGAACATGTAAAACATTTCCGATTCCAAAAAGATTAGATCCTGGAATGTCAAGCGGAATTTTACCCTTATGCTTGATCTCGTGCTTCGTATCATCTCCAGTCACCATGAACTGAGGAGTCTCCATAGTGTCGAGCGACGCAAACCATTCTTGATGCGGCGTCATGTGGCTGGTAGCTCCGAAATCGATCACCCAATCTGTATCAGGTGCGAAAGCAACATAATTCTGGTGTGTCACAATGAGTAATTTGTTCTTCGCCTGACTACATGGCCTTGTTGGCCCAAAAGCGTGCAGAATCGTTCGGCGCTTGTAACAATTTTGGCATAGTGGCCATTCTGTGACGATGGTTGCGGTGTTAACTTTTGCCTTATACTTTGGCCCGGTGGCGCTTTTTTGGTTGGGCGCCTTGTTTTGCACACGACCTCTACCACCATCATATCCGGCTCCTCTGCCATGACCTCTACCTCGACCTCCAGAACCTGCAAAAAACACACATTCTTGTTCTTGGGCTGGGCCACTACTAATCTTGTCGCAGTCGCACTTCTTCTCCCAACATCATTGGGACCAGTTCGTCGAACTTCGGAAGATGTTATCTGGTCGAAATTGACGTAATGAATTGTTTGTACTCGGCAGGCAGTCCTTGCAATGTCGCAACAATAATTACAATCAGATCAAGTTGAACATTGACAGATGCTAACTGATCTGCCAGTTGCTTGATGTGAGTGACATAGTCACTAGCACACATCAAGCCTTTTTCTTAACTTGTATTGAATTCTTTGAAGCAAGCTGCGACTTCGAGCTTCTATTCCCGAATGGAACATCTGTGACAATGCGTCCCAAGCTTCCTTGGGTGTGTCACAGTCTTGAATATGACCGATCATCGAGCCTGAAATCGTGAGCGCAATGTAGTGGATGGCTTGATACGACTGCTTTCTCCACTCACGCAAATGTGCGCCACTACGAAGATCACCAAAGAACCACGATTGGTGCTTTCTCCTGCCCGGTCACAAGCTCCCATAGCCCCTGGCCTTGAAGGAAGGTCTTCATTCAAAATTTCCACCTTTGGAAATTGTTCTTGCCAAGTTTCTCTCCAATGATCATGCTCACGGATTCTGCCATGGTTGTAGTCACGAGCGGAAATTAGGACTCCAACACGGCAAGTACCTGCACAGACACAAAAAGAACACCTCCGCAACTATGGCGGAAAAAATAGCTCCTCTGCACCTCGATCAAGAAACATGCAAATCTAGAAACTGGTGAAATGCGCCTGTCTTGACCCGCAGATGAAGAAGGAAATGTGTTCACGATTTTTCTGTGCAAGATTTTAAGCGAAAATGACAAAGAAAGCTCGGATTGAGCTGAAATTTTTCGTGGTAGGAGCTTTGACAGAGGCAAGCAAAGTTCAATTTCTTTCGAGCAAGGGAGAGCTTTGATTCGGTAGAAACCCTCAAACTTCTAAAAAACCTCGTTTAGGCCTCCAAACAACTCCTCAAAGATTTTGGAAAAGGCGATAACTACCACCAACAACTCCAAATCGCACGAAAACTTCATGGCTATCAAATTCGACTATTTTGCACAAGACATCTCCCATATGAAGTTGGGCGATTAGAAATAGGTCGAAAACGATCATCTTGACCTCCGAAAACGCGATTGAAGATTCTGAGAAAACACGAAACGGTTTCCCATCAATCTACTCACTTCAGCGGGACAGCCTCCAATTCTGAGGCACACTCCTCACTGATTTCTAGCACTCCTCTATGTCTAATCTACAAAACTAATGCTCCCACCAAGCTCTGATACAATGTTGAGAAATCGACTCTTCAAGAATCACTCCAAGAAGAGGAGAGCACACCAAAGGGACAAGAGAGAGAGTGTACATGAATGAGATGAGGAAGGCTTTGCCTTCCCCTCTATATATAGGGTGAGTACAGGGAAACCCTAATTTTGGGTTAGCCCTAATCTTGGATAAACCCTAAACAGATCTGTACCATTGGTACATAACAACCCTAGATCAACGGCATGTAGTCATCAGACACTAATCGACCTATATCAACTAGATGAGCTTGGGATATTAACAAATATTGGACAGCTTGTGGCTCTGTCACCCCATGGGTAACACTGATTAACCGACGCATTCGAGTATACACCTCTTGAAGACTCTCCCTAGTCTTCTGTTAAAACTTGTCAATTCTCATCCCTTGGTAGTATCTCCTCAACCGTGCAGAGAACTCCAAAATAGGGTTAAAGGTTGGGACCTCTGAACTCTTCCCAACTCGACTAGCTCCAATTGTATCATCAGTGCCAAATACAGAGGATAAACTCACAGCACCGAACACTCTATCTGAAGTAATAGAAATGTAGTTTGGAGACCAGTATTGTCTTTAGAACTCAATCTCCTCAAGGTGTTCACGCCGGAACTCATGATAATCCTCCATCGGCAGACCCTCCAAATGCTAGAATAATCCCTTCCAAACCATAAACGGACTAAACAACGTAGAGTTGCGCATCCGCTGTAAATCATATCATGAGTCAAACTCATGTAGGAAATCATCTAACTCAATAGTGCCAAATTGTACCTAAATATCGTCTCGGACCCTTGGTGGGCCCATAGATATTGTCCATGTTCCACAACAAAGGTGTGGATACGCACTCCAAGATATCATCAAGCTCAGCTCCGTCACTCTCTAAAACCAAATCAGAGTCTTCTGTGAACCTCAAAGTCCAAGGTTGATACCGCACTCCGCTATGGGTGCACCCCATGCTAACCCGAGCAGTCTCTCCTCCGGAATCTCCAGAGAATTCCACTACGACACCAATGTATCACCTCCACAATAGTACAAATGCAAGTTCCCACCTAGAACTAGAGAGCGCAATAAAAGATACCCGAGGCACCACAAGGTGCTAACACAAGGGCAACCTGAAACTTGCCATCACCACAAACACTCACCTAGTCTACATGTCCCCAAGTCGTATCTCAATGGAAAGAAACATGGATAGTCTAATTGGTCCGCAAATTCAGTCTCACTATCGGCAGCACATAAGAGCACTAACACTTCAAACAACAAAGCACCAACACAAACAAACATGGTGCACAAACATGAAGTAGAGATGGAAGTATATCAATCACAAGAAACATAAATAACAAAAATCCATCTCAAAAATATCCATCAAAGGGGTCAAACCAACCGAACCCGGACTAACATAGCTTTAGAAGGGCATTTAAAAACACAAAAAATTAGTTTTGGAGTTCTTCTCCTCTCCAGATCTATAATCTGATAATGGTAATTTGGCTATATAAGACGTTACCTTATATAGCCAAATACGCAACTTATAGTAAGTTTTCTACCTAACGGAATTTTTTTTCGCAAACGGATACCGTTTGAAACTTCTGTGGAACTCTAAAAATCTTCAATTTTAATTTCAAACCCCTAAACGTCAAAATTTCATAATTTTGACACTGTAAGTCTTGTGCCTGATGTCTCTACCTCCCCCCCCCTCCCCTCCTCTCCCCTCCGCACGACAAACTTCACATCTTCTATCAACCCACCAAATTTCAGATCAAGCGGACACTATATAATAATCTAATAGCATGTTGCTATTATTTTCGACCCAAAAATTTCAAAACACCAAATCTTGGACTTCAAGCACTTCTGTCTGAAATATTTTTTTAGCCAATCTCGATTTATAGCCCCAAGATAACTATGAGCATCAACCCATTTCGTCAATTTTTAGCAGCACTTTTGTCCTCAAAAATTCTCGATTCGGATTTATTCACTAAATAGACTCTACTTCTACATCATCACCACAACCTTCACTCCATCAACGTCCTGTAAGACCCAGGGTTGTACATATAGGATAAAATGCAAGTATATCTAAATTGTGCCTAAGTTTATCTTAGTCATGACTATATTTAGCTAGTTATGGTTAAGTTGGAGGAAAATATAGAGTAACTTTTGGTGTGGTAGATGAGAACTACTATTTTGTTATTTAGTAGGAATCAAGCAATAGATTCCATCACATGGGTATCTTGACTTCCCTTGACTTGGATTAGTTTTCATTGGTTAGACTTGGTGAAGACCCTTAAATCTAGGGGCGAGATTGACTTGGTACACTAGAAGTCAATTAGGGAGTAGTTGGGCTTCTAGAAGATCCAAGTGGACCAATTGCATGTTGCCATGTACCCTTTTCATTGGGGTTTGTGATCTCTACCTCGTTTAAACTTGGTAAGAGGAAGTTACATGGTGATTACTTATAGTTATTAGGGTAAGATTCTAAGTAGTATAAATAGAGAGGTTGAGAAGCACCTCTCAAGTAGTTTTTCAATGGAAGTTAGTTTCAGGAGAAGATAGTGTGGTGATCTTAGTTTTGGAGAGATTGGTTCTTGGAGACGTCATGTTCGGAGTGGAGCCTTGATTCAATGAAGACTTTGATTACCAAAGTATCCCTTTCCTTTTGAGTGATATCTTACTCATGGTGATAATGTGCATAATGGAGCTTGGACATTGAGAGTTTGTGTAAGAGTGAGCAATAGGGTCATGGTCATAGGGTGGGACTAAGTCCTTCTAGATTCATGATGAGCTTCCAAAAAGCCATCGGAGGTAAACCTGAGTGAGAGTCAGCCCGGAGGTCACATTTTTGGTTCCGTTGCCGGGACCTCAATCTAGAAGGAGCAGAGATGTTTCGAATCCAGTTTCTTGCCCGTGAGAGCGCAACGATGAGAACTCATATAGAGAGGACTGTGGGGGAAGAGCGAACCGAGATCATGATGCATAGTAATCTACCATTTGTGTATCCGGTAGTGTTATATGATAGCTTGGAAGTTATTTTGTACATTTTGTTTACTTAAGTGTTGTTTGGGATGAGGCGAGAGTGCTATAGTTCGTATTTGGGAGGAACACTTTTATTTCCAAAGTTTTTCCGAGAATTTTATTGATTTTATAGTAGTAGATGGGATACATTTTGCACTTGAAATAACAGTCATATCATGTCTAGATCAAAAGTTATGATGTTTAGAATTTGCTAGGGTCCTGACGGGTTTTGAAAGATAGCTCTCGGGAAAAACTGTACAGAGCTTATCAATTCGTGCAAGAATTGAATCAAGATTTGAAACTTTGCATAATTGTTTATCAGGAGCTAAGCTACATGTGGGTCCAAATTTCGTTGAGAGATCATTTTTATAGAGAAAGTTATGATATCTGAAGTATAGGGGGGTATAAAAGTGAGCAAAACCGCTTTACTTTTCAGATTTGCTTTTTCCTTGTTTATGGTCATTTCGAGAGAGTTAGTGCATGGGTGTTTTGCATAGTGAGGATGACTTGACACTCATTGGAAAATGGGAGATCAAGCTCTTTGGAAGATCCGGTTGTCTAAGATACCTCAAGGGCTGGGCGTGATTGTTGTTTGGATTTGAACACGAGGGAGTTCAGAGTGGAGTTTGAAGAGAGGACACTAAAAAGTTCCCCGAGAGGGAAACGTGAGAGTTGCTTCTATTGTGGAGAGGAGGGACATAAGCTTGTGAGTTGTCCTTTGAGGACCAAAGATCGGAGATTGAGAGAGGAAACGTGGGAGAGCTAAACCTTCATCTAGGACCATCATCTCCCCATGAATCCAAGAGTGGAACCTATTGTGAAAATGGTGGAGTGACCGGACTTCCCTTAGGACACGAGTGTAGTGGCGTGAAAGCTCTGTTGGAGTCACTAGTGGAGGGCTTTGAAGATAAATTGAGTGCAGATACCGAAAAGTTGAAATCTCGGTGGCTCAAGTTCTAACTGAAGATGGAGATCATTTTCAGAATGATCGAGAAGATGTCGATGAGGGTAAGGCTCATAGTGTGTTTAGGAGAGGAGAGAGCCATGGCAATCTTGGACCAACCAATTCCGTTCATTTTGCCATTGATGAATTACTCTAGAATGGAGCTAGTTTTGTTTGTGTTGTATTAGGGAGTCCGTATAAATTTCCAACAACAACGACAAAAGGAGTTGGAAATGGGGAAGCTTCGGTGTTCTATGGGAGAGAGAAAGAAGATGTAGAATCTTTTGTGAGAGACTTCAAGAGGGCATGTATAGGAAACAATGAGAGAAGGAAACCCGAATGGACTATCCTTTTGCCCGACTTCTTGGAGGATTCTGCATTGAAGTGGTACAATGAATACAAGAAGGAGCATGTGGAGGAAGACACTTGGGAGAGTTTTGACGGAGAATCTTGTTGAAAACTTTCTTCGGATGAAAGTTACGAGAAGGCGATGTGTGAAGTCACCTTTTTTGAAGCAAGGAGAGAGTGAGAAGGTGAGATCATCGTGGAGAACGGAGAAAGGCTGGAGTCACGTTTTCGTGTGGTGTTGAGAAAGAGTGGAGACGAGGTCGAGCCAATCATGGTGGGGATTGTGGCGATGTTGACAAAGAACTTCATTGGAGGTTTGAAGCCTCAGATTCGAAGCTCTGAAATATGAAAAACCCTCTTCTAAGGTTGAGGCTATTCGCATTGCTATTCGAATGGAGGAGAGCCTAGAAGACGATGATTCTAGCTTGGTGGCTAGAGAAGCATCACCCTGTTGTGGTTAGAATGGCAACTCCTCTTGTTGTTGTTCTTTGCCCGGTAGTAAATTCTCCGGTGGTAGACTTGCACCATGAGTTGAAATCTATCACAGAAACACTCGCTGATCTCAAGATTAACATAGTACAACTATGGGAGAGGAGGAATCAGAATGTAGGGGGAGGATCTAGAGGGTTTGGGAATTATCCTCCAAAAGGAAATCCACCACAAGGGAACTTCACAGTTTCATGCTTTAGTTGTGGAGGCCCTCATTTCCAACGAAATTGTCCTAATCCTCGACAACATGATGGAGTTAGACACAACAATTATAGTAATCCTTCTTTGTGACAGCATTCAACTTCTTGTAATCTACGCATACACGTAGCTTACCATTCTTCTTCTTGACTATCAAAATAGGAGAAACCCATTCAGAATTCTCTACTTCATAGATGAAACCCGCATCCTTTAGCTTGTCGATCCCCTCCTTGACCACCACATCAGTTGGTGGATTTATCCGACGTTGCTTTTGACGTACTGGACGAGCCTTCTCCTCTAACTCAATGCAATGAGTTTCTAAGGTTACTTCCTTCAAATCCTTGTAGCTAAAGGCAAAGACATGGATATATTTTTGAAATATATCCAAGAACCTTGACTTCTCCTCCATAGTAACCTTGGGACCAAACTTGAGAGTGGAGAGCCGTCGAGTTATCTCATCTTCATCTTGTCGGGATCTTTCACCACCCCTGGCCTAGGAAGTAAATCCATTGCAGCAAGAACTTGAACTTGAACATCATCGTCCGAGGTATCTTCAGATGATATCTCCTCGTCGGTTGACATGTTGGTGTCAACCTCTGAAAAACTGCCACTTTCTTCACTCTCAGACTCTGAGTATTCACTCGTAGGTCTATCAGTGCGAGGCGCTCCTCCGCCACTTGTGAGAGGGACCTTCTTTCGATGGTTTTTCGGCCCTATACGAAGGTAACCCTTATGTCACCGATCAGTTGTCCTCACAGCCCTCAACCAAGGTCTTCCTAACAACAAGTCGTAGCTAGCCTCCTCAAGCACTTGAAAGGACAACAAGGTTTGAACTCCCATCACACTTACCACCACCTTGTCCACCACTCCAATGGGTCGCACCTTTTGCTTGTTGGCCATCCCAACAATGATGTTGGAAGGTCTTGAAAGCTTCATCCCCAACTTCTTCAACAAGCGTTCGACATGGCATTCACCACAGATCCACCATCCACTAGTACATCCGAAACATCACGTCCATTAATGCGTACTTCAATCTTGGCTTTGAGTGCATACCTCCAAGGCAACGGCATCCACCACTCCTACTCCAACATTCGCCATGGAAGCTTTTCCCTTGGATCGTCGCTTCTTGGTCCTTTTTAGACTTAGGCCTCCCCTCAACTCCTTTCTTATCGTAGGATTTAGAGCAATCAATTGGCCAACAGTTATATTGGCTTTTTGATTCCCCACATACTCCACCACGTCGTATTTGAAATTTGGGTAGATGAAATGGAGAAATCATCCATTCCCAACTTCTTCCTCGGTGCTCTCGGTTGACTCACACCACTGGAATGAGTGCTCCGGCTTGGTTGATCTTCCATTGAGATGGACTCCTCTGCAAATCTTGCTCTCTTCTTCTCGTGTGCAAGAATATCAACTCTGGAACTTATAGAGCTCTCTCCCTTCTCAAACGTGCACTGATGAGGAAACACATCAATAGACGCTACTCCTTTATCCTTCGATTGACTTGGAGCAGGAGTAGAAGAATTTTGATCAAATGATCAAAATGATCCTCCTTCTTCCCGTATACACAAAAATCATCTATGAAATCTCGCACAAATTTCCCAATAAAAGGTTCAAACACCTTGTTCATGAACCTCTGAAAAGTTGCTGGAGCATTACATAGACCAAAGGGCATTACCCTAAAGGCAAAAGTTCCCCATGGCGTGGTAAAAGTGATTTTGAGCTGATCTTCAGGAGCATTTTGAATTTGGTTATAACCACTATAACCATCTCCAAAACTATACCACTATGGTCTTGAAATCAATTATATGAGATAGGTTAAGATGTGAGGTTTGATTATGTGTGTATACTTGAAATTGCAATATTATTAAACATAACAAAAATGCATGTATGCAATCTAATATATAATTTGTTTGAAAAAAATTGGATAACTAAATAATATAATAATTTGTTAAAATAATAAATATTTATGAATATTATTAATAAATAAATATCACGACTTACGTAGCGACATCTCTAATTAGGTAGGTACGCGTATGTAGAGCATATACAACAATTAGAGCCGATTGTGCAGTTAGTGCCTTCAATTGTTAAGATAATTCTAAAGTATTTTTAACTTCATATAATTTAATCCTATCACCATGAATCCAAAAATATGTTGATCAGATTTATAAGAAACACTTAAAATTCTAAATATATATAAGTATATTACAATTAATTTGATAATCTAGTTGGTGTGGGAGATGAACTTATTGTGCACACGCACACATGTTTTACGTTATTTTTTCATATACAATATTGTGATCTTATCACAAAAATCCAACTTTATTTCTACAATAATTTAAGAATTCATTGTTTATTGTCAAAACAAGTTCATGAAAAAATATAATAAAAATAAAAATTAATCATATTTAATTTTTTGAATTTATTTTTAAATTAAAAATTAAAAGATAAAATTTATGCTATATATATATGATTTTTAAATTCATAATTTTTTCAATTCAATTGGAATAATGATCAAAAAATTTATCTCATGTAAAAAATATTGAAAAATTATGATGACTCTTTGATGTTTCAATACAAAAGATAAAATTGATTTTTATTTATCTATAAAGATAATCAAAAATAAATATTAAGTAAAAATTATAGAATCATAAATAAAAATTTTATTTTGAAAAGATAATCATACATTACATATAAACAATAAATGAAGGTTTGATGGAAATAACAAGAATCATAAAATAAAAATCAATATGAATGATATATTTATGAAAATTTGATAAAATCATATTTTTTTAAAATTTATTTATCAAACATTTGAGGCATAGAAACTACTATAACAAAAAAATTGTTATGGTCTTTGACCTTTAATTATATATATTGTTTTGTAAAATTGTATTATAATAGATAAATTATTTTATTTAATTAATTAAAAATTAATATATAATATTTTTTTTATTTTAAGAAATTTTATAAAAGCAATATAGAAATCTAAGTGACTTAAAAAGTATTAAATAACTAATCTTTGAAAAAAAAATAACAAAATTAAATATGATTTAAATTTTCAAATTTATTATATTCAATCTTTTGAAACTATGTGCATAAATATAATAATATTTTAAAATTTCTAGTTGAAACCTCACTCAGATCATATAGGCTGCCAGCAGCGAGACATCGATTGGTCCAACTGGACCGCGGAAGATTCCGAGGCAAGTTTTGAAGCATGACACGCGTCGATGGTCACTGAACCTGACCCATTGCAGCAAGACCGTCGACAAGTGGCAGGACACATGCAAGCATGAATTTAGTGACGAGGATGGATCCACACTCACGTCGCTGTAGGATTTGCAATGTTACATTGACTCATCAGAGTCAGCACAGTGGAGCTCAGTGGCGGCTGCCAGCGTATAGCCTTAGTACAACACGTTCACTCGACTGAGGAAAGATCCTTCTAACCACTTGTCTTGGTCACTCGCGCCTTATGAAATCGAGAGTCCAAATCTGAAGTACAAGCCACATTCTGAAGTTCAATCGCGTAGCGTAGATTCGGCACCCGGAACATCGTAGCCACCGCTAGCTTTAGAGTCTGCGCGGTGCATGGAACTCGCTCGCTAGGAATAATAAATAGAAGCGATGCAGGTCTCAGTTTCAAGCATCTACAAGCAGCCTCTTCAAGAGGCAAATGTCAAGTTCTCGGAGTCCTTTTATGCTTTAGCTGACTTCGTGTTGCAACATCTGTTGGTGACAGTACCCAGGTCAGGAGGAGAAGAGGCAGATCATCAATTGCGCTTTCACTGCCGAGTGTCATTCCTCTATGATTCCCCAGAGCATGCGGGCGAATCCACTCGTCATTCGAAGTTCGAACTCTCCTTTGACAGACTTCCAAGTCGTCGCTCGCAGTTGGTGACAAGCTTATTCTTGTCGCAGGTAGATCTGCAACACATGCGTTCTCGTTTCATTGCATACTTCTCAATCTGCTCTATTTATAGTTAGATTCGACTCGGTACAGCTCTGAGGTTCTGTTCTAGTCTACTTTGAACTGAAAATTTTCAAGCTAGTGTAAGCCTGCAGTCGCGACGATGTAGATGAAACTTGGGCCTACATGTGCTCGCGGTATTTTCCTCGAATTTTGTTTTGAAGTGGTGTTTGCGCGTGGGGAAAAGAGGAGACTTGCAACTAGTCTGACATGAGGGCTGTCGCTCGCAGGAGCCAAATTTCACACATCGCGATGGCTGAGCGATTTTCGAGAGCAGTTTTTTTGATCTTGATTTCCATTCTCGTCAGATGCGCCGAAGCTTTTGACAGCGTGTTGTTGGAGGGCTTCTATCTGGCGCCGAAACAGGAAATCACCGAAAGACCGTTCTCTCTCAAAATGCAGAGCGACTGCAATCTCGTGCTGTACGCCAACAACGTGAGACCCGTTTGGGCAACCAACACTATGAACCAGGGCACCGACTGCTATTTCTTACTGCAAGAAGATGGGGACGCAGTGCTGTGGACCGGCGATAATCGAATGCTGTGGCACACCAACACCGCGAACATGAACAACGGTCCCCATTTCATCAAAATGCAGTGCGATGGTAACGTGGTCATGTACAACGTCTTCGGCTACCCGTTGTGGGCCACCGACACGAACGTCTCCATCCTCACCCTTGAGGACAGGCAACTGGCCTACAACGCCACCCATCCCAACGCAGAAGAAACGTTTGTGGCACGGAATCATCGCGTTGGAATCACTGCTGCTGCCAGTAGTATTCAAGCACAATAATCAATCCGTCACGTTTCGATTGCGAGAATTAGCTCTGTGTGGAACTGCGGATGTGGAAGCGTCTTTCCTGTCTTCGACTGGACAGTGGTCTCCGTCCTCTGGGCTGCCACACGGAAATGAGCGTCAGCATTTGCCTGGGACACACGCGGGAGATTCATTCATTCCTTCGTGTAGAAATTTAGAAGAGGAGTTGACGTCTTGGAGTTTGGTGTGAATATAGTAGAACAAGCTCCTCATACTCATTGTACCTTCGTGGTGGAGGTGTTGCTATTTTGACGCAACAGCTTAGCGCCATTTGTACCCATGCGAGAAAATTCCCGGCGGGAGTAAACACCCGTTATTCTCATCATCATGTATAAATATTCGATTTTCCTCCATCGTGGACGTCTCTTTTCCATGCTGAATGAACATTCATCGAACAGATGTAAGCCATATAGGGGCTGGAGATTACAGTAGATGGAAGGGTCGTCCAGATCTTTAGTTTAACAGGCGGAAGACGGTATGGATATTTGTAACACAAGTTAGCCCTAGCAAAACAGGAAGACTAACTGTGACTATCCCTCCTCATGGATGGGCTGGGAGTGGAGTGCCACCAGCGAAGGTTTCAAAGTTTACGGGTATATTAGAAGATTTTAAGCCCTTTTTATATTTATTTTATATATATACTTATTTTTACTTTAATATATTTTTTTATTGATTGTATATAGCTTTCACTCAAAATATATCTAATTAACTAAAGTTTTCCAGACAATTTAGTTTCATTTGTAAATTATTATTGTTTGGCTTAGATAAATAATGGAGAACATGCTAAAGCTTTAGAATATTATTTTCAAGCATTTAGATAAATCATCTTTATCTCTTTCTAATTCTAGCATTGGAATTATATCAAACTATGTATTTAAACTCTACTCTAGAGCCTACCATACGAGTAGACATTATATTATCTTGCCATTATTTATTATTCTAGAGAGATCAGTCTTTGGTTTTTCTAGCCTTGAGCTATGGATGTCCAGTAGAATGTTCTTGAAAGATTGAAACGGAGTTTAGAATACTAGTCAACATAAAATATTATTTTCTTTAGCATATTATGAAATTTATTTTAGACAACGTGTATTTATTTTTTCACAAAAAACATATGAAATGTATTGAAGAACAATCACATGATAGTTGATGATTCTTAGAATGTTCATATATTATGTAACATTTATATATGTTAGATGTAATGACATATTTTCCATTGTGATGCTATTTGGGCTAACTCCATTCTATCCTTTTGGTTTCATATGTGTACCTTTCCTTAGGTTTTATCCATTTTTTTTCTATTTCATTAGATTTGACCATTGACTAAAACTTGCAAAAATGACAACATCCATCATACTCAAACTCTTGAAAATCTCATATAGTGAATGTTATTTGTTCAAATACATTTAGAAAATCTATCCTATCAAATAAGTTAGAAAATGTGTAGTACATCATAAATTAATCTCACATTAACTTCTCAAACTAAAATACAAACAACATTGTAATTCTGTCCCTTATATTATTAGTTGCAAGAACAATCAGTATATTTTTCCTTGTCAACATGAATAAATTTTTTCAACAGTATTTATATATAACATTTAGCCGGTTAGAAAGTGATTGTATGTGACAATCAATACGAATGGATTACAAAAATATGATGTATTTTGTAATCTATTCATATTCCAAGGTAAATCCTCATGGATGAATAAATCTTAGTTAGATTTACTAAAAATATATTAATAATTTAATAAGATTTATAATATTATTGATGTATAAATTGATTTCTAAAAATAACTGAATTAAAAATAATTTTTTTATTTGTTTATTTTTTAAAAAAGTAAAATTACTAAAAAGTATTTAAAAAAATCAATTAAATATCATTAAGATACTATATCATATATATATTTCTATTAATAATAATTTTATTGATTGAGTTCAAACTATGAGTATAGGAAATACAAGTTATACATGTATATTTCCAATCAAATAAGATTTATTATTTCGAACCAGATTTTTTGAATTATTTTTTCCAATATGTACAAATATTAGACGTTTTTCAACTCATCTATGAAATCTTATGCATAATCATTATTATAATATGTTTAAAAAGTCAATAGTCATGTATAGATTCATTTAATTTTTATCAAATTTTAACAAATCTATGATATTTTTTCATGTTTGTTAATAAATTTTTTAGTTTAACTTCAATAACGAATGTAATTTTTTATTTTATTAAAATATTTATCTCATTCAAAATTACAAACATATGTTTTTATCATTTTATTTTAAATTTACATAGCTGAATTTAAAAATTTGATCATATTTTTGATATAATCATGATTGTATAAAAGATATGAAAATGAGTTGAAAATTATTCAATAAACTAAAATATTATGATAATATAAATAAATAAATACATTTTTATTCTGTGTAATAAATATTTTTATCATATATTCTAAATATTATGTTTTGTATTATAATTTTTCCAATATAATTTATTTTAAATTAAATACATAAAATTTTCACTAAATTATTAATATAAATCTAGTGAATTTTTTAAGTAATCAATTTCATTTAAAATCTTTGTATGTTGTACATTTTTTGATCATTATTTTTTAATATTGTAATAATACCTTTTGATTTATAGCTTTAGATATGTCACGTGAAAAAATTTAAATTTATTTTACATAAGATGTTTAAAAATCTCAGTACAATCACATTATAATTAATTTTTTTTAACTATATAATAAATTATAAATATGCTATTGATTATATAAATTATAAAAAATATTAACAGATATTTTTATTTCTTTTACAAACTCATAAATTAACAAAAAAATTTTAATGATAAAAATAAAATTGAATTTAAAATATTTATTTAAAAAATTAATTTAATTTTTATAATTTAATTTTGAATATATATCAAAAATTATTTAAAATTACAAAATATTTTAAAATATTTAATTTTTTAATAAAAAGTATTATTTTTAAAAATTATTTGATTAATGATTATCATGAGTCAACATAAACTAGAGGACTTATATAGGAATCTTTCATATTAACCTTTTGGATGACATGGACTGGTGTAAATTTTTAGTTTATGTATTTGATATAAACTAAAGGTTTTTTTAAGTGAATCTTAAAAGAGATTTATACATGAAAATCTTGAAAGTTACAATTAGGAAGACATAAAACAATACAGTTCATGACAATCTACATAAATTTGGGAGTTTCAGTGGGATGACAAAGCAATTTTGTTTATATATGTCGACATAAAGTAAGTAAATAGGATTGACATTTATTAATGAAAGCAAAGATACATTTAATAACAAGCACAATGACATATCTATCATAAACAAAAAAAAGATTGGGATAAAAAAATAGTACTTCCGTTGTCGTGAGTAATGTAGTCCTATCTGGGATTTCTCTTGTTATATGACTATAGAAAAGGTTTAAGAATCACCTAATTTTGCTTAGTTTGGATCAATTTAGACAATCTATACATGTCACGTTGTCGTGTTGTGACACGGCTACTATGAGAAGATGATGACATGTGTCATCTTCAGAGCTGTTGAGATGACGGCGATATTTTGGCGATATTTTAGGTCGGGATGGCCGGCGGCTCATTGTAAAAGGCTGTTAAGAGGCCACGGTTGGATTGTCATCCTAAGGCCAGGATGTAGATAAGGATCCAAGGGATATCATCTTGGACCTTATCGGATATAAAGCGTGGTTGAGTCGAAAGGAAAGGGGAGGTCTAGGCGTCGCTGACTAAGGAGCTTATCCGATAGAAATGGAGCCAACGTGGGACATGGATAGAGGCGGTATGATCCTCCGGATATACCGATGCCCAATCCGTTTGTGATAAGCATCCGATTGTCTACATCGTGATCACTTTAGGGCATGGTTAGTGTATCACTTTGGAGATAGCTTTATGGAAGTGGTGATAAACTCCCCGGATCCTTTCATTACGCCAATTGTTTCCCTCTGGGCGACTTGGGACTTAACGGTCTATGTTTTGATTTGATATTAGCATTATGGACCTAAACTTGCCGATAGTGGCGCCTTTCAACACATGGGTCCCTGTCCATCACTACTTGTCTACCAAAGGCAAGTCATAGGGAGTTGATTGTTAGGAATTTTGGCGAGGAGTATTATACTCAAGTTATAAACTCCCGGTCCCTTTTGTTGTTCGTTTATACTTAACGGTTTCGAGTGGTTATTTTGACTCTTTATTAGCAACAACTCGTATTACCTATATGATGGCTAAGTAGTGTTTTTAGGCTAGTTGTTAAGCTCTAAGTTAGTTGTGGCTAATTTGGCCCACTAGAGGTCAAAATGGAACTCTTCATTCTCATTGGTTGGGAAATTTAGACCAATGAGAGCACTTGGGCAAGTTCTTTGGGGTTTTGAGGAGTTTCGGGAGCCTTCGAAGGGAGTTTTTCAGGATTGAAGGAGATGGTTGGAGACCTGACAAGGAGAGCTAGGATTTTGGCTCAAGAATGAAGGCGATTGAGCAAGTTGACACTCCGGTGTGGTGATTTGAAGTGGGAGAGTGAAATTTGGACCGATGGGAGAGTTTGAGTGAATTCTGAGCGTTCTATGAAGGCTTTGACAGATCGGATTCGATACACACAGAGTTTACAACTCGAATTTGCGATTTGATTGAAATTTCAGCTCGATTGGTTGAGTTTTGAGTGCAAAGCAGTAGTTTGAAATTTATGTACACAGTCTGAATTACAGGATTGCACAGACTGTTACAGATTTATTTCGACGATCATAACTCATGCTATCGATAAGATTGGTCAATAAAACTTGACAGAGTTGAAGCTTGGATGATAAGTCGTTTTCTTGCGAAATTTGAGTGCAATTGGATCAAAGGATTGGAGTTTATAGTGGTTTTAGTGTGCAAGGGTCTGCATATCGCCTTGTGACACAGGGTATAGTTCGACATTTGTAACGAGAGATCTAGAATTGAAAAGCATGTGAAACTTTCTCGAGAGTTATAAATGGTTGCAAAGTACTTTTCTGCGAAGTTTGGCTAAGAGTTAACGGTTCAATCGTTGGTTACAACGATCCTCTTCCGTTGGAGTTTACCGGGTGCAACGAGTTGGGCATGGAGATGAGGAGATGAAAAGAGGGTGATTGTCAGTTCACACGAGGACGAGGAGAGTTCTTCTACAGCCAGACGCTCAGGCGTTCTCAGAGTAAAGCTTTGTCCATGCGACAACGTATTGACGTAAGTTGTGCGCTGTGGCGAAAATAGTTGATTCAAGGTGAAGGCAACCTTCATTCGAAACACATCTTTAATCAAGTCAATTTTATACCCATTCGTCCACTTCCTCTCTCGGGGATTAAACCACTTCGTCTCATCAGAAGTAAATGTCGTGTGCATTGCCGATCCTTCCCAATCAACGCCATCTTTGTCTTCCTCATGTTTGCGGCCTAAGGCTTTAGCCCACAACCTCGCATCCCATGCTCCCGGTTGTGCTCTCTTTCCAATCGCATGAGTTGTCTTCCCTCGACGTACTTCGTCGCACATCTCCTGGAAAACATAATCGCTCGCCTTTCTATTTGGACAGCTTGTCCACATTCTCAGTCAGCTGACGAATGGTGTTAGTCTGGTCATCTTTCCCTAACACAAGTCGCTCTCTCCTAAGTCTTCTACTCTGATCTAAGCCGCTCGATCGCACCTCCGCTGCTTGCGGCTTGCTCTGCACCGCCGGCCTGACTTCTCCCGTTCTCTTCGGCTTAGGAGGAGCACTCGTCCCTAGACTCCTCGTCGACCCACTACTAGCACTGTCGAGATTTGCATCCAAATCCGACAGTCCACTCTCCAACCGATACAACTGTCT
The DNA here is from genome assembly GCA_014180765.2 of Marchantia paleacea. Lineage (NCBI taxonomy): Eukaryota > Viridiplantae > Streptophyta > Marchantiopsida > Marchantiales > Marchantiaceae > Marchantia > Marchantia paleacea. The sequence continues at coordinate 871,875 of MUAA02000060.1, forward strand.
CTCCTTAGGCGTTAGCCACTCCAGCTTCGCGTACATATGTACTAAAAAAGACGAGAGATAGACTACACTCTTATCGTCTTTTCTTAGCTTCGTCGCCATTTCTTGTACATTCTTTGCAAAGATTTCTCCCCAGTGCACCCGGATAGTCCCACCGATGAACCCTTCTACAATCCTCACCTTATGCATGCTTACATAAGTTGTTCTCTGCGGTGAGAAAAGCTGATTCAATGTGAGAGCCATCTTCCTCCTGAAGATATCTTTAATCAAATCGAGCTTGTAGCCATTCGTCCCCTTCCTCTCCCTAGGGTTGAACTGTAAGACCTAGGGTTGTACATATAGGATAAAATGTAAGTATATCTAAATTGTGCATAAGTTTATCTTAGTCATGACTATGTTTAGCTAGTTATGGTTAAGTTGGAGGAAAATATAGAGTAACTTTTGGTGTGGTAGATGAGAACTACTATTTTTTTGTTTAGTAGGAATCAAGGAATAGATTCCATCATATGGGTATCTTGACTTCCCTTGACTTGGACTAGTTTTCATTGGTTGGACTTGGTGAAGACCCTTAAATCTAGGGGTGAGATTGACTTGGTACACTAGAAGTCAATTAGGGAGTAGTTGGGCTTCTAGAAGATCCAAGTGGACCAATTGCATGTTGCCATGTACCCTTTTCATTGGGGTTTGTGATCTCTATATCGTTTAAACTTGGTAAGAGGAAGTTACATGGTGATTACTTGTAGTTACTAGGGTAAGATTCTAAGTAGTATAAATAGAGAGGTTGAGAAGCACCTCTCAAGTAGTTTTTCAATGGAAGTTAGTTTTGGGAGAAGATAGTGTGGTGATCTTAGTTTTGGGGAGCTTCGTTCTTGGAGACGTCATGTTCGGAGTGGAGCCTTGATTCAATGAAGACTTTGATTACCAAAGTATCCCTTTCCTTTTGAGTGATATCTTACTCTTGGTGATAATGTACATAATGGAGCTTGGACTTTGAGAGTTTGTGTAAGAGTGAGCAATAGGGTCATGGTCATAGGGTGGGACTAAGTCCTTCTAGATTCATGATGAGCTTCCAAAAAGCCATCGGAGGTAAACCTGAGTGAGAGTCAGCCCGGAGGTCACAGAACCACTTTCGCTGGTCGAAGGTTAATGCCGTGTGCATCGTCGATCCCTCCCAATAGACGCCGCTTTTGTCCTCTTTGTGATTGCGCCTCAGAGCCTTCGTCCATAACTTCGCATCCCACTTCTCAAGCTGAGCTCGGCTTCCAATTGCCGTCAGCGCTTTCCCTCTCATGACTTCATCGCACAGCTCTGGGCACACGTAGTCCCATCGCCATGACAGAAACGCTCCACCAAGGTTCTTCAACCTCATCTACTCTGCGGGAGTCCAATCCGCCATCAGAATAAGTGGTCGAATTCTCCCCATCGTTGCACTTCTTCCTGCTAGAACTCCTCCGGTTGGACGCTTCAACATTGCAGCTAGCTTCTCCTACTCCGGCCACTGCAATTTCTTGGCATCGACTTTCTCTCGACAATTCTTCAATCCGCCATCCAAACGCGCACTTAAATTCCCTCGAAATTCACTCGTGTGAACCCCCTAATGATATTCATGTCTTACGAACATATTTTCGGACGAATACCTTCATAAGACCCAGAATATAACTCTTTATTCACAAAAACCAAAAAAAATCCTACTTATCATAAGGACTACGCTCCTACAAGTATGAAAGTTTCGACACTACTTGCTTGGGTACGAGTTTGTCTTTCATGTGGACCATTACCCCGTGAAATATCTGGTACAGAAGGCCAATTTATCGCGTCTCTTGGCTCGGTGGATGCTGCTGTTACAAGAATTCGTCTTCACCGTCCAAACCAAGAAAGGAATCCATCACACCAATGCCGACTTCTTGTCCCGTTTAGAAACTCGGCTCCCGTCAAGTAAGGTGGCAGATGACTTCCCGGATGAAGAATTGTTTTAGCTCACGGAGTGCACGGGAACATAGTATTACAATCTGTACCGGTACTTGAGCACCATGGAAATGCCGTAGGGGCTTACACCCGAACAACGGACGGTATTTGTCCACAAGACGGCCCCATACCAGCTTGAACGAGGTATATTGTTCCGAATGGGCGTGGACGAGGAACTACGAAGATGCTTGGAGCCCTATGAGATTCATTGGGTCATTAGCGCCATGCATACGGAAGCTGTGGGAGGACACTATGCCTTGCGCAATACGGTGAAAAAGATACTATCCGAAGAATATTGGTGGCCAACCATGTACAAGAATTCGCACGCGTTTATTCAAAAGTGTGACGTCTCCGGGGCGGGCGGGCGTCAAACTTTGAATAAACGCGTTACTTCTACGATGACCTTTAACGCCAATCTTGCCTTTGGCATCTTTTGAGAAATAAGGAATTGACTTTGTTGGATCCATTTCACCCAGTCAGGGCACAAGGAAATGATACATTTTGGTGGCTACGGATTATGCTACCAAGATGGTGGAAGTAGTGGCCACCAGACGAGACGATGCAAAGACCATAGCAGAATTCTTTTCCAGCCAAGTTATCTGCATATATGGGTGCCCTCTGGAACTCATCAGTGATCGGGGAACACACTTCTTGAACACCTTGATTGAGGAACTCACCACCTACTTTCAGATTAAACACCGGAAAACCACTCCCTACAACCCGAAGGCGAATGGTCTCACAGAGAAATCTAACGGACTGCTATGCAAAATTCTGAATAAGGTTACCGTGAACCACATTTATGATTGGGATAAGAAGGTGCATGTGATGCGTGGGCGTTTTCTGACTGAAAAAAAGATCACTAGGAAAGCAGACTCATTTTACATGACGTATGGGATGCATCCAATTACTCCGGTGGAATTTGAAGTTCCTAAATCTGAGTCATGGTGGATGATGATTAGCGATGAGGAAAGCCAAGCGCACCCGTTTACTCACACTTGGACACTTGGAGGAATCACATGAGGCGGCAGAAAAGAATTAACCAGGCACATTCGAGGGCTAAACGCAATGAGAAGTACAATAACGGGGTTCACGGGTTACCAATGTGGTATGAGACGAAAAAGTATTCCTATATGACAGTCGCTACATGAAGTTTCCAAGGAAGCTGCATCTTCGCTAGAAGGGACCGTACGAAGTTAAGGAAGTCTTTGCCAACGGCTCGAATGCGATTATTAGATTTCGATGGGGGCCTCTTTGCTATCCGCGTCAACGGATGGCGAATAAAGAAATATTATGAGGAGTGTTGTTTGCGGGACGCTCACAACTAAAGGCGGACGTATGTAGGGGCATAGTATACCATGACAGTAGGAATTTGTTGGGGTTTCAAACGAAAAGAGTCATATTCGGCGGAATACGAAGTGTTTTCCTACGAATAAGGCAAATTAGGTTCAAGTACGAATAAGGGCTTCAGTCACCAGCGCGCGGGAAGAAAAGGAGGAAGCCACAACATTTTAACTAGTTCGATTTCAAGAATGGGAACACGACCATCCGTAAGCAACCGATAGGAAGTTCGACATCGAGATATCAAGAGGACGGCAACCGCCATGATAGGAAGGAAAGGCATTGCAGTGCCACCAGCCAGGAAGATGACTATGGGGAGAATTCGGCCGCTTATTGTAATGGCGGATCGGACGACGGTGGAATTGCTACGCCTAAAGAACATGGGGGTGTTTTCTTATCGTGGAGGTGGGATTTCATCTGCCCTGAACTATGCAAGGAAGTGCTACGAGGAAAAGCTGTCCATATCATCGGATGTCGAGTGCAACCGGAGAGGTGGGACGCCAAGATGTGGGCTAATTCTTTGGGACGCTCGTACGAGAAGGAGAAGGATGGAGTGGATTGGGAAGGTTCGGCAGTGCATACGGTCTTCACATTTGACGAATCAAAGTGGTTTAACCCTAGGGAGAGGAAGGGCACGAACGGCTACAAACTCGATTTGATCAAGGATGTGTTCTGGCGAAAGGTGGCTCTCACATTGAACCAACTCTTCTCTCCTCAACGCACTACTTATGTTAGTATGCATAAGGTGCGAATTGTGGAAGGCTTTATTGGAGGAACAATTAAGGTCAACTGGGGAGAAATCTTTGCACAAAATGTTCAAGAAATGGCTAGTCGACTTCGTCAGGATGACAAATGTGTGGTTTATTTATCGTCGTTCCTGGTACTTTTGTACTCAAAGATGGAGTGGTTCACGCATAAGGAGCGACTACTGTACAAGGTGGAGTCGGGGTTGTCTGATCTAGAGGACAAAGATGACAGCAGTGGGTCCACCAGGAGTGTCGGTGTCACTCTCTCAATTGTGGAGGAACCTCCGGAGATGACCAGCACCCAGCAGCAGACTTCGGCGCCAAAGGAGGTAGGGGCTGAGGGTTCAAAGAAAAGGAAGAGGCCAGTGATGGACAATCCTCCCGAGCATGTCTCTCTGAAGAAGAATGCAGTGGATGCGGCGATAGAGCCAACATCTCAAGTAGTGTCGAGACCAAAAGTGAAGGCCTCAAAGGAGATAGCGGAGCCTCTTGCCTTTGTTTTGCAGCTCTCGCAGAAATTGGAAGCGGTGGTAATTCCTGTCCTAATGGAATTAAATGAGATGGGCCCGAGCTATTTGCCAGGATGGGATCCACGGCGGATGGATACATGGATCTTGTGCAAGTGATGCACCGAATAGCAAAGACGAAGATGGATCAAACCCATGTGGTGAAGCAGTTAACCGAGAATGTGGAGCGGTTGACTAAGCAGAAGGCTGAGTTGGACCGAGAGGTTGAGAAATCAAAGAATGCTTACGGAGAAATTTGCAAGGTGCATAGTGCGGAGATCCTGTACGTGGAGAGAGAGAATTTGTAGCTTCAGGAAACGGTGCGAAGTCTGAAGCGACACTTGAATCGAGTGGACGTTGAGGCACTAGCTCGATTGGAGATCTTGGCGAAAAAGTTCATGCAACATCTCTTCGCAAGTTGCGATGAAGAAGAGTCGCGACGATTGGAGCGATTAGTAGAAGTGATGGAAAATCCCAAAGATTCCAAGGAAAAGCGCAAAGAAATATATCAAGCACTAGGTCGGGAATTCCGAGAGGCGATGTGTCTGCATGAAGAGGAGATCGCTGCCGACATTCAAGAGTTGCAAGTGGGAACCAACGCGTTCACTTGGGAATTAGAGGCACGATCGAGCGACGTAGTTAGTGCACGTAGGATTAGGAGAGGTTGATCTGTGTAGGCAGCGTTTAGGAGTAGACACTAGAAATCTTTATAAATAAGCCTAGGAATAAAGAGAAGGGGATCTCCTTTCTTGCAAGTGTTCATATGGTTGAATCGCAATTGTAGTCTGGGTAAAACGAGAACTCGCAAAGCTGGTGTGTGCTGTGTATGACAACCCCGACTGATGCTTAATACATGTGAAGTTACCCGGGTATTCGCCCATGAGTTGTAACCACGATGCACATATGAGGAGCACTTCTTCGAGTCTCTCGCCTCGACTTCAGCTTATAAGGGAGAGATCCCCCCAAACTTAGTAAAATCGTTGGAACGATTCATTGATCATCAATTGATTGAACTTACTATATTGATGGACGGAGTTTGAATTGATCAAAAGTGGGTTTGTCATGTTGAGAAACCGACTCTTCAGGAATCACTCCAAGAAGAGGAGAGCACACCAAAGGGACAAGAGAGAGTGTACATGAATGAGATAAGGAAGGCGAAGCCTTCCCCTGTATATATAGGGTGAGTACAGGGAAACCCTAATCTTGGATTAGTCCTAAACAAAAAACATTTGTACCATCGGTACATAACAACCCTAGATCTACGGCCTATAGTCATCAGGCACGGATCGACCTATATCAACTCGATGAGCTTGGGATATTAACACTCCCCTTCAAGCTCAACTGTGCATCCTGAACTCCTAGACAATGTCAAAATGTAGCAAACGACTCTCTAGGTAAAGCTTTGGTGAAGATATACGCAACTTTGATCTCACGTATGTATATATCTAAGATCTACTACACCTGAAAGGACCTTCTCCCTAAAAAAGTGATAGTGTACCTCAATGTGCTTTGTCATAGCATGAAAAACAAGATTGTTAGCTAACACCATGCTGCTAATGTTATCAGCTAGGATAACCGTAGGACTAGGATAATCTATTCCAATATCAGAGAGCAAGTAACGAAACCAAATTGCTTCACAAGTGGCATTCATAGCACCACAATACTTTGCCTCTGTGGAAGACAGTGCCACGGTCGGTTGCTTCTTAGAAGCCCAGCTCACATCCGCACTTCCAAGTCCAAACGCATATCCAGACGTGGATCTCTTGTCATAAATATCTCCTGCCCAATCAGCATCGGTGTAGCCATGCACGTTCAGCTCACCTCCAAATCTGTATCGAAGTCCAAAATGAAATGTGGACTTCACATAGTGGAGAATCCGCTTGACCGCCATCATATGTAGTACCTGTGGAGCATGCAGGAACTGACTGACTAGACCAACAACATAGCTCAAATCCGGTCTAGTGATAGTCAGATAAATCAAACTCCCAACCATTTGTCTTTACTGTGACCTCCGGGCTGACTCTCACTCAGGTTTACCTCCGATGGCTTTTTGGAAGCTCATCATGAATCTAGAAGGACTTAGTCCCACCCTATGACCATGACCCTATTGTTCACTCTTACACAAACTCTCAAAGTCCAAGCTCTATTATGCACATTATCACCAAGAGTAAGATATCACTCAAAATGAAAGGGATACTTTGGTAATCAAAGTCTTCATTGAATCAAGGTTCCACTCCGAACATGACGTCTCCAAGAACCAAGCTCCCCAAAACTAAGATCACCACACTATCTTCTCCCAAAACTAACTTCCATTGAAAAACTACTTGAGAGGTACTTCTCAACCTCTCTATTTATACTACTTAGAATCTTACCCTAGTAACTACAAGTAATCACCATGTAACTTCCTCTTACCAAGTTTAAACGAGGTAGAGATCACAAACCCCAATGAAAAGGGTACATGGCAACATGCAATTGGTCCACTTGGATCTTCTAGAAGCCCAACTACTCCCTAATTGACTTCTAGTGTACCAAGTCAATCTCGCCCCTAGATTTAAGGATTGTCATAAAGTCCAACCAATGAAAACTAGTCCAAGTCAAGGGAAGTCAAGATACCCATGTGATGAAATCTATTCCTTGATTCCTACTAAACAACAAAATAGTTGTTCTCATCTACTACACCAAAAGTTACTCTATATTTTCCTCCAACTTAACCATAACTAGCTAAACATAGTCATGACTAAGATAAACTTAGGCACAATTTAGATATACTTACATTTTATCCTATATGTACTTTATCACCAATTTATGTACATTTCCAGATGAGGATTTGCTGATGATGGACACCATAACAAAGGTACCGGCTGAATACAAGGGGATATGGGATTTCATCTCAGAGGGAGGGTTTCCCAAGGCATGCATTCACGGGAGGAATGCATTGGTGAAGCGATGTGAACCTTATACCATCATAGAGGACGTGTTGTTTCATCAAGGAGCAGATGTACTACTCAGAAGGCCTGTTGGAAGGGAGGAGTCAATTCAACTTATGAAGGAGTTTCATGAAGGCTCGGTATGTGGAGGACACTTTGCGGGGAAAGGTAGCGCATTTAAGATCCTAGATGCGGGGGCTATCATTGGAAGGGCATTTTCAAAGATTGTGTGGAATTTTGCAAGAGTTGTGATGTGTGTCAAGCTTTTTGCTAAAAAGTCCATGAAAACCCCTCCTTTGACATCAGTTCCTATTTTAGGTCCTTTTGAGAAATGGGGAATAGATTTTGTAGGACCCTTGAATCTTACTCCTTGGGGTAACAAGTTCATTGTGGTAGCTACAGATTATCTAACCAAGTGGGTAGAAGCTAGACCTCTAAAATCTACTAGTGAGGAAGAAGTGGGTAGATTTCTGTATGACAGGATAATAACTAGATTCGGATGCCCTCTAGAAATTGTATCTGATAGAGGTAGTGAGTTTGTTGGAAGCATTATACAAGCCATGCTAGGTCATTTCTCCATCAAGGCACGGGTGACTACTTCCTACAAACCTTAACCATAACTAGCTAAACATAGTCATGACTAAGATAAACTTAGGCACAATTTAGATATACTTACATTTTATCCTATATGTACATTATCACCAAGAGTAAGATATCACTCAAAATGAAAGGGATACTTTGGTAATCAAAGTCTTCATTGAATCAAGGTTCCACTCCGAACATGACGTCTCCAAGAACCAAGCTCCCCAAAACTAAGATCACCACACTATCTTCTCCCAAAACTAACTTCCATTGAAAAACTACTTGAGAGGTGCTTCTCAACCTCTCTATTTATACTACTTAGAATCTTACCCTAGTAACTACAAGTAATCACCATGTAACTTCCTCTTACCAAGTTTAAACGAGGTAGAGATCACAAACCCCAATGAAAAGGGTACATGGCAACATGCAATTGGTCCACTTGGATCTTCTAGAAGCCCAACTACTCCCTAATTGACTTCTAGTGTACCAAGTCAATCTCGCCCCTAGATTTAAGGGTCTTCACCAAGTCCAACCAATGAAAACTAGTCCAAGTCAAGGGAAGTCAAGATACCTATATGATGGAATCTATTCCTTGATTCCTACTAAACAAAAAAATAGTAGTTCTCATCTACCACACCAAAAGTTACTCTATATTTTCCTCCAACTTAACCATAACTAGCTAAACATAGTCATGACTAAGATAAACTTAGTCACAATTTAGATATACTTACATTTTATCCTATATGTACAACCCTAGGTCTTACAGTACAGGCGGGGATCTGCAAGTAACTCTTCATCGTCTAACTCTAGCTTTAGACCTTGTTGGAGAGGAGTGTCTATTGGTTTACAATCAGACATCTTGAACTCCTTAACCTTATCTAAAGCATATTGGCGTTGTATTAGCCACATATCCTTTCTCTCTGTAATAAACTCCACACCAAGAAAGAATTTAAGATACCCTAAGTCTTGTATCTCAAATTCGCAACATAAGATACTCTTGATGCGGGAAATCATCTCCTCATGGTTACCAGTGACAATAAGATCATCTAAGTAGATGGAAATCATCACTACATGAGTCATGCAGTCTAGCGATGAGTCGGAATGACAGACTACAAATCCAAGAGATATGAGAAAGGAATTGATCTTCTCATACCATGCTCTCGGAGCCTGTTTGTAATAGCATGGTAGGTACTATTCAGTCTGAATTCGTATAGATTGATTCGTTCCCAAGGGAATGAGGGATCAAACCACACTAGCGAAGAAGGGAAATAAGCATTTAGACATCTTTCTAACTCTAGACTGCAAAGTCCGAAGAGCATTCACAAAGAAGGTAATTGATTCAAACTCAATTCCTTCTCAAACCCATCACATCACCAATTCCACAGACACAGCAAATAGAGTTCAGCAATTTGCTTAACTTCGGGATAGGGATCTCTCTCATTACAAGGTTGCGTCTTGGCGAAACACCCTCTAGAGTACTTCTGATGCTACAGACGGGCTCGTGGACGAATACCCTGGTAACTTAACGGATACACGCTTCAGTCGTCACAATGTCAGTTTGCAGACACCAGCTCCTCGAGTGCTCGTTCTACCCGGACTACAATTTGCAATCCAATAACTTGGACACTTGCAAAGATGAAAGATCCACCACTTTATTTCCTATGACTATTTATAATGAATATTCTAACTGCTACTCCTAACTGCTAAGCCATGGAGACAGAACTTGCTGCACTTCGTCACCAACAAACATGGGAATTGGTAGACTTACCTCAAGGTAAGAAAGCGATTGGTTGCGGATGGGTCTTCAAGGTCAAGCGCAACTTTCGGATGGCATGTATATCTCGATACAAGGCCAGATTGGTAGCCAAGGGCTACAAAGACATGGAGTGGACTACGAAGAGACATTTAGTCCGGTTGCCAAGATGGCAACCATTAAATGCGGTGGTTGCTATTGTTGTCAACAAGGGATGGCGACTGCATCAAATGGACTTCAAGAACGGCTTTCTCAATGGAGATCTCGGCGAGGAAGTCTACATGCAATAACCACCTAGTTACGAAGATCCAAAGTTTCTTTCCCGCGTTTGTAAGTTAAGGAAATCCCTCTATGGTTTGAAACAGGCTCTGAGAGCATGGTATGAGAAGATCAATTCCTTTCTCATGTCTCTTGGATTTGTAGTCTGTCATTCCGACTCATCCCTATACTGCATAAGATCAGGAGTTCATGTAGTGATGATTTCCATCTACGTAGATGATCTTATTATCACTGGGAACCATGAGGAGATGATTTCCTGCATCAAGAGTATCTTATGTTCCGAATTTGAGATACAAGACTTAGGGTATCTTAAATTCTTTCTTGGTGTAGAGTTTATCACAGTGGGAAAGGATATATGGCTAATACAACGCCAATATGCTTTAGATAAGCTTAAGGAGTTCAAGATGTCTGATTGTAAACCAATAGACACTCCTCTACAACAAGGTCTAAAGCTAGAGTTAGCGATGGAGAGTTACTTGCATCCCCTTTTGTACATACGGATGGTTGGGAGTTTGATTTATCGACTATCACTAGACCGGATTTGAGCTATGTTGTTGGTCTAGTCGGTCGGTTCTGCATGCTCCACGGTACCGCGATATGATGGCGGTTAAGCGGATTCTCCGCTATGTGAAGTCCACACTTCATTTTGGACTTCGATCTGATTTGGAGGTGGTGAACTGCATGGCTACACCGATCTTTGATTAGGCGGGGAGACATTTTGGCGGGAGATCCACGTGCGGATATGCGTTTGGACTTGGAGATGCGGTGTGGTGGGCTTCTAAGAAGCAACCGATCGTGGTCTTCTTGTCTTCCTGCAGGGGCGGAAATATCGTGGTGCTATGAATGCCACTTGTGAAGCGGTTTGGCTTCGTTCTTTGCTTTTCGATATTGGAGTAGATTATCCTAGTCCTACAATTATCCTAATTGATAACATTAGCGACATGATGTTAGCTAACAATCACATTTTTTCATGCTAGGACAAAGCACATTGAGGTGCACTATCACTTTGTTAGGGAGAAGGTCCTTTCATGTGTAGTAGATCTTAGATATATACATACAGGAGATCAGGTTGCAAATATCTTCACCAAAGCTTTGCCTAGAGAGTCGTTTGCTACATTTTGACATTGTCTAGGAGTTCAGGATGTACAGTTGAGCTTGAAGGGGAGTGTTAATATCCCAAGCTCATCGAGTTGATCTAGGGTTGTTACGTACCTATGGTACAGATCTGTTTAGGGCTAACCCGAAATTAGGGTTTCCTTGTACTCACCCTATATATATACAAGGGAAGGCAAAGCCTTCCTCATCTCATTCCTGTACACTCTCTCTTGTCCCTTTGGTGTGCTCTCCTCTTCTTGGAGTGATTCCTGAAGAGTTGATTTCTCAACATTCATGCGACTCCAGACATCTTCGTAGGACATCGTCCGCCCCTAGTTTGAACAGTATTCCTCTTTCTAGTTGATATGGCGCAGCTTTGTGTACAAACACCGTGCGTTGCTCAATCGACAAGCCCTCCGGTAATTCCAGCGTTCGTAGATAACGGTACAAATCATAGTACTGCATATCCTTATACTCCGTAAGCTGGAACAACTGTTCGTCTGGAAATTCATCGTCTACCGCTACGGCTGGTATCTTTGTTTTCGATCGCGACAGAAGTCGGCATTCGTATCTTCGCACCCCTTTCTTTGGTACGCACCGTAAAGAGAACTCTGCAACAATAACATCCCACGTGCCAACCGGCCCGAAAGATCGGATTTCTGCACCAGGTACTTCAGAGAAAAATGGTCCACATGGAACACGAATTCATAGCCCAAGAGATAATGCCGGAACTTTCTCACCGCATAGACCATTCCGGTGGCTTCGTTCCGTAGATCGAGTAATTCGCTCCCTTTGCTTTTCGGATTCGGGCGAAATAAATTGGGTGATCCTTTCCTTTCTCATCTTTCTGTCCCAACACCACACCCATAGCTATGGAGGAAGTATCTATGTCCACATGGAATGGTTTGTCCCAATTAGGTGGAATCAGAGTTGGTGTCATGACCAATTCCCGTTTCATCCGTTGGAATGTAGCCTCATGTTCTGCTGTCCATTCGAAATCTACCCCCTTCTTGAGTAGGCCGGTTAGAGGTGCCGCAATGGCGGCATACACTTTCACGTACCTAAGGTAATAACCTGTGTGGCCTAGGAAGGCTTTGAGTTCCCGGATGTTCCTAAGGGGTTCCAACAAGTTAATGACTTTAACCTTATCTACATCTACTTCTAATCCTCGAGCCGACACCCGATGTCCCAACAGAATTCCTTCTGTCATCATGAAGTAACATTTCTCCGGATGCAACGCTAGTTGACTATTCGCACGGCCTCGAACGTCTCTTTGGAGATGATTCAGATGGTCGGCCCTCGACTCGAATACACAAAAATCATCTATGAAAATTTCCAAAAACTTCCTTAAGTAATCTTGGAAAATGTGTGTCATCATCCGTTGAAATGTGGCTGGGGCATTACACAATCCAAACGGCATCTTGTGGTAAGCATATGTCCCCCAATCAGTGGTAAAGGTAGTCTTGTCCTTATCTTTCTCTCGAATGGACACCTGATTGTACCCAGAAAACCCATCTAATAAACTATAACATTCGTGCCCCGCAACATGATCCAATATTGCATCCGCGAAAGGCAGGGGGTGATGGTCTTTCTTAGTGGTTGCATTGAGCTTCCTAAAGTCTTGACAGACTCTAATCTTGCTTGTGTTTTTCTTGGGAACAATCACAATTGGTGCAACCCATTCACTACTCAACACGGGATAAATAATACCTGCTTGCAAGTACTTATCAATTTCATCTTTAACCAACAAAGAGTATTTGGGATTTAAACGGTGCGCCTCCGCCTTTACGAGGGAATGCTCCTTCTATGAGGTCTATTCGATGCTCTCCCCACTTCTGGGGTATGCCCTTCATATCTTCTATCTTCCAGGCGAAGACATCTTCGTACCTACTAAGGAGACTCAACAGTCTTTGCAGATCTCTCGGCCCGCAAGCCTCGTTTAACTTTGAGCCGGTGGCGGGGGTGTTACCATTACTTCTTCCCAAGCATCCGCTCCAACTACGCCGTCAGTGTGGCTGGCTTCACTCCTTCCCACACTGATCTGTAATTGCTATTCGTCGTCTATGAGGAGTTCTTCCTCTATCTCATAATATTCTAGGTAATTAACTCTGTCTTCGGACGAATATCCGGACTCGGTCTCCTCCTCGCTTGGGTCAATCACGCCTGAGTCCGATGAGGTCTCCCCCTGGTACTTGGAGTGTTTCCAGATAATTACCACTCGCCGTGCTGCGGTAGCTTCTGGATCAAAGAAGTACAACGTCTTCCGTTGCCAATTTGTCAGCACCTTGGCGTTGTACAGTCAAGGCCTTCCGATTAACACTTTGTACCCACTGTCCTCCTGGGGTTTGAGGATTATGTAGGTGTGTAATGACATGAAGGGACATTATTGGAGTAAATTGCAGGGTAAAGTTCGTTCCCAAGAGAATGAGGTACCCAAAATGGCTTGTCGGGAAGAGGAATTATGCATTTAGTCATCTTTAAAGACTCTGGACTGCGGAGTCCGAAGAGTGTAAGGAATAGGTTTGAATGAAATCCAATCCAAGGTCACAATCCCATCGATTCACAAGACACCGGTATGCATTGGCAAATTTGTTTACTAATAGATGGGGATCTCCCTTCTTACAAGCCCATTTTAGGCGAAACACTGGTGAAGTCCTTCTGATCACGCTACGTGGTCACAACTCATGGTCGAATACCAGGGTAACTTCTCAAGTATTCGTACCACTCAATGCCGATTCTTCGCCGCACTCAACAGCTCCACTGGTGTTCGTTCTATCTTGTCTAGAGTTTTTAGTTCAATCGAATTGAACACTTGCAAGAGAAAATGAGAGATCCGAGACTAATCTTCCTACTCCTATTTATACATGAATTCCTAACTGTTAAGCTAACCGTTTCCTACACGGATCGCTCTCTCCGAAACCTACTCTGTCCTTCTAAACCGCACGATCGCACTTCCGCTCCTCTCGTAAAGGCGTCGATTCCCAATTGCATCTCTTGGATATCTGCCGCAATCTCCTATCGATGAAGTGCTAAAGCTTCCCTGAAATCTCGTCCTAGAGTTCGGTACATCTCTTTACGTCGCTCCTTAGAGTCTCCCGGGTTGTCCATTACTTTCACCAATTGCTCCAACCACTGCACTTCCAAATTGTCACAACGCGCAAACAAGTGTTGTGCACACCTGTTGGCAAGAGTCTCCAACCTACACGATGCCTCTACATCCACCTGGTTCAACCGCCGCCGGTCTTGCACAAGCTTCACGGAAGGTGAGCATTCTCCTTTTCTCACAATTTCACCTCGGCATCTTGAATACGGTAGATCTCGCATATTTTGCATCTTTGTGTCTTCTTTTCCAATTCACCCATACGCTTGGACAATTTGTCCACATTTCGGTCGGTGACGAATAGTGTCAGTCCGGTCATCTTTTCCCAACGCAAGTCTATTCATCATCTGGATTAGATCCATATATCCGTCAGCTTGAGGGTCCCAACCCGGCATATACATGGGTCCCATCTCATTCAATTCCAACAACACAGGTACCACTACTGCTTCCAACTTCTGGGATAGCTGGAGCACCGAAGCCATAGGTTCCGCTATGTCCTTTGACGCCCAGCCCGGTCCCGGTTTTCGCCATCATCTTGGGTCGAGACGTCTTGGGGGGAACTACATCGATCACTCTTTCTTCTTTGGAGGACTGGCCTGTGAGCATCCTTCTTCTGCTTGTCTCTTCCGTGGTCTTACAAATTCCAATGCTCTTTGCCGAGTCCGAATCCTCCAAGAGCGATGGCCTCTCTCGATCTTGGTGTAGCAAGGCCGCATGTACTTCTTGTAGACCCCTCTTTGTCATTGTCGCTTCTGCCGAGGTCTGATAACCCGGACTCCAAGCGAAATAGACGTCGTTCCTTCGGCGTAAACCACTCCAATCGGCCATATAAATTCACCAGAAAAGAAGAGATGTAAACTACACCCTTCTCCTCCTCCTTTACCTTGGCAGCCATCGCTTGAACATTTCGTGCAAAAATCTCTCCCCAGTTAACTTGAATAGACCCGCCTACGAATCCCTCCACGATTCTTACTTTATGCATACTTACATACGTGGTTCGCTGGGGTGAAAACAACTGATTCAAAGTAAACGCAACTTTCCTTCGAAACCCATCCTTGATGAGATCAAGTTTATACCCATTCGTCCCCTTCCGTTCTCTAGGATTAAACCACTTACGCTCATCAAAATTGAACCCGGTATGCATTGCAGACCCTTCCCAGTCTACACCATCTTTGTCTTCTTCATAGTTGCGCCCAAGTGCCTTGGCCCACAAGCGGGCATCCCACTGTTCCGGTTGTGCGCATTTTCCGATTGAAACAATTGGTTTCCCCCGTCAAAGCTCCTCACACAACTCAGGGCATACGTAGTCCCAACGCCATGACAGGAAAGCTCCGCCCAATTCCCTAAACCGTAGCAATTCTGTCGGTGTCCAATCCGCCATTGGAATGAGAGGACGAATTCTCCCCATCGCTGGTTTACGCATCACAAGAACTCGCATCCTTCGTTGTCTTCACATCGTACTCTTGCTCAATTCCGTGCTCTCTCTCTCTGGTTCGGCGGGTTCTTGGCACACACCTATATGAGCTCGGATGCATGCGGACCGTTCGCCACCCTAACAACCCTAACGCACTTTGGACCGTGCATCTCTCCCGTTGTGACTTCAACTCATACGTGCACTCTTAATACGATTATATTCGGCGTAATACACTTCTCATTCCCCCGAATATACCACTTTATTCACAAAACACAAAAAAAATCCTATCAATTCGTCTAAGTACTCCCCTACAAGGTGAGCGAGAAAGGTACACCCCCTATTCGGGTCTGGACTCCACGAAGTAGCCCTACCGGTTTCTTACGGGATTGGTCTGCCAGCCTTACAATTCGGGGGGTATCTTCGTAATGGTTGTACCCCAAGGCCACCGTCGTGTCCTTTGTCATGATGTTCACTCCTGATCCCGAGTCGATGGGTACGGACTTCAACATACAGCCCGCAATTTTGATCTCTATTTCTGGGGCACCTAAGTCCTCCTGCTCCACAGAATACATTGTAGGCAACTTGTTCCTTCTTAGGACTCCTGGCTTGCTAGACTTCAATGCTTGGATGAGGATCTTTTTGTACACCTTGTTGTCATCCAACAACTGCTTCATCGAAATATTTGCCTTGACTTTGACAAGGTCTGCCACGGGATCATAGTAAGTTCGGGGTGCAGCCGTCAATACCTCAGGTTCTGGGTTCTTTGGGTTGCCCCGAATCAAAACCTTCGTAGTTGTGGGTGTTAGTTCCTTGAGGTACCCCTGCACCTCCTGACAAATATCAGCAGGAAATGCTGATCCTCCTAGCTCCTCTTTCTCTTTGGGTGGGGGCTCCTTTGGCGTAGGAGCGTCTTCTTTCTTCTTTTCCCGCTGCTTGGCTTTCTCCCTTGTATTTGGCGCTATCTTCGTGGTCTTCGTACTTCGGGTCGAAACCCGTAGTATATCCAGGGCTTCTTCGGGCCAATTTATACGTTAATCCATTACACAACCCTTATAATTTGAGCGTTATTTAAGATATCTAGAGAGAGGTTATTATCTAGATCCAGCTAAACAAAACAAATTGTTTCATTTTATTAAATTGTTTAAATCGATTGGAGATGAAGAGACTCCTCCGGAAGGCTTATTGGCTCCTGCTCTTCAACAGTGATTTGGTGTACTCATACATCCCGTTTGGGTGGAGTGACAAACCGCACTCCTTGCGCCGGATAACGCTCACTCTCCCCTCGGGGTTGGGGTGGTTGTTCACACTCTACATTCGTGTGTCCTGGTCGTCTGCAGTTGCTACACATTGGCTGGTATGTCATGCGTCGCCGAGGCTGAGGGCACTAGGGTGACCAGTGGCCCATTGCTCCGCAATTGTAGCATGCATTTGGTCTAGTTGGAGGAGGGATTGGAGCCAACCCTCCCATTTTCCTTTGCGGCGTCGTGGTCGCCATTTCTACCAGAGCGTAGCGAGGTATGTGCACCGGGGGTATGTTAGATGAAGTCCCTCCCTCATGGATGCCGTAAACTTGGTCATCCGGGGGGCCTTCATATGGGCCGTAGTCCCATACTGGTACCCATTCCACCTGCTGGGCCGAATACCCTTCTTTGGGCTGATGCTCAAAGTTAGAGTGGCCCGGCTTCCTGCAGATGGTACACCATACATTAGCTCTCCCCTACATGGGAGATTTCCTCCTATCTTTGTTGTTTACTAAATGTATCTTGAGCTCTTCCAAACTCTTGGTGAGCTCCTCTACTTTAGTTTCGATGCCTTTCCGGCCAGTTTCCACCTGCTTCATCCGGCGCCCTTCCTTCCTCTTCGGGGTGTGTTTCGGTCCTCGAGGAGGCTGGATTCGTTTTAAATCGGATGAAGTGGACGCTTCACTACTGGAGGGACTTCGGCGTCTTCGGGTCTTCGGATGCTTAGCCCGTCGTCCCTTATGCGACGATCGATTCTCCTTTAGTCGGCTCCGATGGATGTTGGATAGCTCATAGGCTTCGGCTGCCTGTATGACAACATCCATCGTAGCTGGGTCTGCCCTCCTGCATAAGGTTTCTTGGTCAGGGTCAAATTTCCCCAAACCCGAAACATACCATTTGATGGCCATGGCCACCGAATATGGTTTTGTGTTAGCAGTGGTTGCCGGCATCCTATCTAGCAAGTTGAGAAACTGCTCCGTGTATTCTCGGAGCTTCTAATGTTTCTCTCTCCGAATGGCGCCTAGTCTTCTTAACAATACCTTATCGTATCCCATCTCCCGGAATCTCGCCATGAATCGGGCTTTGAGCCCATCCCAAGAAGAGATTTCAGCCGCATGGCCTTCTTCTTGGTTGTTCATCCACACCGGCTCCTTTACAGAGCAACCCAGGGGAAGATCCTTCTCCGATCCATGGGATCATTTTCCTTGTTGGCCGTAGAGATGGCTTCAAAGGTACGAATATACGAGTCAGCATCATCTTCATCTGATGTACCCTTAAACCTGGGGTACTGCTTTTTGGTGATTGGTGCTGCCATGTTGTCTTGTTCCCCCATAGTCAGAACTCGAAATGAAGGTTCAAGGTTGATTTTCAGGATCCTCATATCCTCACGTTGTCGAGCAAGGGACGATCTTGGACCTTCTTGAACGCCGAGGCCACCTTCTTCTTCTTGGCCGTCACGAGGGTGTCACGGCCTTCGTAGAGATGTCGGTATTTGAACTACTATTTTCTTCCGAGGAGTCTAAGGACGTGCTGGCCCTTGGCTGAGCTTGGGTCTCCAATCTTCCCGGGCTACTTGAACGCTTAGGCCGGTCGCTTCGGGGACTTCTTGCTGATGGTGAGATGGAATGCTCGTGACCCACAACCCGCCCGGCAGTGCAGTTCAACCGGGCTTTCTTCCTTCTTCGGCCTAGAGGCCGAATCCACCCATTCTCTTTCCGCCTCGGTTTCTTTCGGGCTGCGGTTCGTCTCGCTCGTGCGAAGGTTCGTCGATATGATGAAGGTAAGATGGGTGCAGCTCTCGATCTTTGTCTGTCATTCATTTGGCACATGATTCCGAGGATGAGGTGTCAACCTTCGGCCCTAGAAGATTTTAGAGACACCGCATTTCAATATCGACTTATTTACTACTCGTTCTTGGTCACCACTGGTGTCAACACGTTCCTAGCGTAATCCTAGCTATGTTGCACAACTCCCCGCTGGCAGATGAATAGCAACTTCATTCCCCGGCAGCGGCGTCAAGAAAAAGTTGGTCTAAACTTCCTTCTTTATGTAACAAACAAGTTACACAAAGGTTTTGCCGTTTGCATAGAATTACAGTTCGTTCCCAAGGGAATGAGGTGTTATCTTTCTGTCAACGACGAATATGGTTGTTTATGCTTCTTTTGAAGACTCTTGACATGCATAGTCCGAAGAGTATTGCAACAGGGTAGTCCAAGACCACTAAGTCAAATTAACAAACCATTACCCATCCATTACATTGTTGCAATCACGCATGTAATTGAAATTACACTCGGATTTACCGATGGGAGTTGATCACTCCTTTACAAGTCAGGTCGGCAGGCGATGTCCTCGATGAAGTTCTCTTTGCGAAGTGAATCCGACGATGGCTCATTTCGAATCTCCGGATATCTTCACGGTATTCGCAATACAAGGCCAATCGAATACAACATGACTTCGACTCCTCAAGCACCGTTTCCCCCCGACTACAATTACGGTTCTCAATGAACACTTGTAAAAAAAAACGATAATCCTACTCTAACACTACTCCTATTTATACAATCTACCGCGACCTATTATAATAATCACGCCTACACGGATCACGTCCGACTACAATTACGGTCTCATGTTCCTTCGATGATGTCTCTTCCTTCAATGCAAAGACATCGACAATCATCTACAATTCCCTTATGTCCTCTGCGATCTCCTTTCGATGGACTCGCATCGCTTCCTGTCATTCGCGTCCCATGGCTTTGTACATCTCTTTCCTGCGATCCTTTGAATCGCAGGGGTATTCATCACCATCCAAAGCGTTCCAACCTTCGGCCTCCACATCGTCACACCCCAGCAAAAGATATTGCACGAGCACCTACCGCCAAATCTTCTAATCTAGCCGGTCGGTCAACATCAACTTCATGTAGCTTCTTTGCCGTCCTCTTCAATTCTTTGGTGAAGCTTCTCGTTCTCTCTCCACAAATTTCACTTCCAGCGCTCGAATTCTACAAATTTCTCCGTGGCTTGCTTTCTTGCAATTTGCTTCCTTTGTCACCTCATATACGCTTCTCGAGGCCCTCCTGAACTACGTCCAATCGCTTTATAGTGTCGCTGATCCTTCTTCCCCAGCGGCGATGCGGTTACCAGAATCAATCGACTCCATGTAACCGTCTTCTTGCGGGTTCCATCATCACGTAATAGCTGCCTCCCATCTCGTTCGGCTCCATCAGGCGGCACTACCACATTCTCTAACCACGCTCCAACACCGAAGAAAGTGGCTCTTCTCCCTTAGTCGATTTCACCTTTAGGGCCGCGATGCCTTCGATGCGGGACTTCACGATTCGCGGTTTCCTTGACTTCCTCCGCTTATTCTTTGGGCTCGCAATTATCTCCACCTTTGGGACTTTTCTTCTCGTGAGTCCCCGAGTCCTCCCTCCAAATATGGCTTCTTCCTCATCTCTCACTGCCTTCGCTCTGGCCTCCGAAGTCATCTCTTGCTGATTCGGTCTCATCGGTGACTGCACACCGTCGTCTTGGTGGGGTCCCACACTTCTCGTCGAACCACTGTTGCCATTGCTCGCTACTGGCCCACCCAAAGTGCTGACCACGCTCACTTGATATCTTCTCCTCTCTTGTGGCGTTAACCACCCCATGCGCGAATACATGTGTACCAGAAACGAAGAGATATAGATTACTCCCTTTCTCTCGTTCGCGGCCTCCCCCATCGCTTGCACATTCCGAGCAAAGATTTCTCCCCAATTGACCTTGATTGCTCCGCCGACAAATCCCTCCACTATTCTCACCTTATGCATATTTACATAAGTAGTTCGTTGTGGTGAGAAGAGTTGATTCAATGTATACATTATCTTCCTTCGGAAGTCGTCCCGAATAAGATCGATCTTGAAGCCGTTTGTCCCCTTCCTCTCTCTGGGATCAAACCATTTTGCTCATCGAAGGTGAATGCGGTGTGCCTTTGCCAAACCTTCCCGATCGACTCGTCCTTCTCCTTGAGTAATCTCTTCCCCGTGGCTTCAACCCAAAGCAATGCATCCCACCTAGTGCGGATGTCCTCTCCAGCCTATCGGATTTGGTGTCTTCTTGGCTCGAACTTCTTCACACAACTCAGGGCACACATAGTCCCATCGCCATGCCAAGAATTCTCCTCCCAAGGTCTTCAATCGTGCTAATTCTTTGGCCGACCATTCTGGCTGCGCCAAGGGTCGATATACTCCCGTCGGCATCTTCTTCACATGCAATTGAATCGCCTCACGAGCCTCCCCGATCGAGTGACCGATTTCCCTCTTCATTTCGGCTACTTGACTCGATTTCGTTCTTGCTCCTCCGCAGCTCGTTACGCTCGTCGATGTTGCTACTAACTGCCCTAATCCGTTCGATGCTTCAGACCTCCTTAACAACTTATTCGTCTTGGTCATCTTCGCGCTTATTTCTCCTATTCGTATTCGGTGATACACACTTCCCCCGAATATCGTTTATTTATGTTCCAAAAACAAAAAAAACAGTCTGAAACCTCTAAACATGTCCCTACAAGCCAGAAGGATCAGCATTCCCTGCTGATATTCGGGAGGAGGTGCAGGGTGTAGGAGCATAGTTCTTAGGATAAGTAGGATTTTTTTGGTTTTTGTGAATAAAGCGTTATATTCGGGTTCTCTTGAAGGTATTCGTCCGAATATATATTTGTTAGCTAGGAATACCATTGGGGAGTTCACACAAGTGAATTAAGTAGGGAATTTAAAGCGTTTGGGCATGGATTGAGGAATTGTCGAGAGGAAGTCGATGCCAAGAACTTGCCGAGCGGCCGGAGAGAAGGAAAGCTAGCTGCAATGTCGAAGCGTCAAACCAGAGGAGTTCAAGCAGGAAGAAGTGCGACGATGGGGAGAATTGACCGCTTCATTCGATGGCGGATTGGACTCCGGAGTTCTTGAGGTTGAAGAACCTCGGTGGAGCATTTCTGTCATGGCGTTGGGACTATGTGTGCCCGGAGTTGTGTGATGAGGTCCGAGAGGGAAGACAAGAATTGGGGAGGCGAGCACATCCGGAGAAGTGGGATGCGAGTTATGGGCGAAAGCTTTGGGCGTTAAACCACGAAGAGGACAAAGGCGGAGTCGATTGGGAGGGATCGGCAAAGGCATACGGCGCTCACTTTGACGAAAGGGAAGTGGTTCAACCTCAGAGAGAGGAAGGGGACGAATGGCTACAAGCTCGACTTAATCAAAGACGTCTTTAGGAGAAAGGTGGCACTCACCTTGAATCAGCTTTTCTCACCGCAGAGAACAACGTACGTGAGTATGCATAAAGTGAGGATCGTGGAAGGGTTCATCGGAGGAACTATTCGGGTGAACTGGGAGAGATCTTTGCAGAAATGTGCGAGCCATGGCGACTCAAGTTCTGGGGAAGACGATAAGAGTGTAGTCTATCTCTCGTCTTTCTTAGTACACCTGTATGCAAAGTTGGAATGGCTGACGCCTAAGGAGAGGCAAATTTGTATCGGTTGGAGAGTGGGTTGTCGGACTTGGATGCGGACATCGGCCGGCTAGCGATGGGTCGACGGTGAGTCTGAAGACGCAGTGCGCCTTCCCGAGTCGAAGAGAACGGGAGAAGTGAGACCGGGCGGTGCGGAGCAAGTCCGGCCTTCCTGACATCGAGGTGATTGGGGACATCGGAAGAGGAAAGAGTAGTGGAAGGCAGTCCCCCTGCCGTTCTAGCGGTACGAAAGATGTAGGCAAGAAGAAGATGGAAGAAGTAGGACCGAAAAGTCCTCTCAACCGAAGGTGATGGCGGTGGCCGGGGCCGAAGCCTCGAGAAGGAGATTGCGGGAACCCATGGTATCGTACTACACTGCCGCAGGTTGGAGTGGTGGTCCCGGTATTGGTGGGAGTTGAGCGAGATAGGACCGATGTATATGCCAGTAAGGGGATCCTCAAGGTGACGGGTATATGGAATTGATTCAAATGATGAACAAATGCGGCGTTGGGGGAAGGAAGATCAGTCCATCACGGTGAAGGAGTTTGAGAGAATATGGACAAACATCGGGGGAGAAAGTTGAGATGGAGAAGAGGTTGAAGAAGGCGAAGGCCCTGAAGAGACCATCGTATTCGGGATGCGGAGATCCATTTTGTGGAGAAGGAGAATGCTCATCTTCGAGACCGTGCATGACAAAAAGTAAGATTGATTCGGTGGATGTGGAGGCACTGCGAAGTCGAGAACCTCGCAGATGTGCGATAAAGAACATCTGCTCACACGATGTGATCGTGTTGAGACGCAGCGGTTAGAGCAGTTGGTGGCAGCGATGGAAAATCTTGGAGGCACAAAAGACCGAAGGAAGGAGATGTACAAAGCATTGGGTCGATTTCCGCAAGCCATGGCTCTTCATCGACAAAGAGATTGGCCGCAGATGTACATGAGATGCAAGTTAGGAATCGACGATTCACGCATTCCATATTGGCGCGATGCGATCGGCTTAGATCGAGTAGAAGACTTAGGAGAGCGATCCGTATAGGAGGCAGTTAGCTTGGCAATTAGGAGTAGCAGTTAGAACATTCATTATAAATAGTCGAGGAAATAAAGTGATGGATCTTTTCATCTTTGCAAGTGTCCAAACCGTTGGATTGCAAATTGTAGTCGGGGTAGAACGAGCCTTCGAGGAGGGTGTCTCGGCAGACCGACATTGTGACGACTAAAGCGTATCCGTGAAGTTCCCGGATATTCGTCCACGAAGGCGAAATGCATAGCATCTAGAAGTCTTTCTAGAAGGTGTTTCGCCGAGACGCAAACTTGTAATGAGAGAGATCCCCATCCCGAAGTAAAGCAAATTGCTACAATGTATTTGTTAATACGTGGAATTGGTGATGTGATGGGTTTGTGAAGGAATTGAGTTTGTACCGATTACCTTCTTTGTGAATGCTCTTCGGACTCTGCGGTCAGTCGGAAAGAAGTCTAAACGCTTATTTCCTTCTTTCTAGTGGTTTGATCCCTCATTCCCTTGGGAACGAATCAATCTATACAAATTCGGACTGAATAGTGCTTACCGTGCTATTACACAGGGGTACCTCAAGGAGTTAACGCCCACAACTACGAAGGTTTTGATTCGGGGCAACCCAAAGAAATCATACCGAGGGATTGGCCGCGCCTACCCTTTCTTATGATGATCAGGGCGGCCTTCTTGAAGTCAAGGCAAATATTTTGATGAAGCAGTTGTTGGATGACAACAAGGTGTACAAAAAGATTCTCATCCAAGCATTGAAGTCCAACAAGCAAGGAGTCCTAAGAAGAAACAAGTTGCCTACAGTGTATTTTTGTGGAGAAGCACTTAGCGCCCGGAAATAGAAATCGTGTCGCGGGCTATATGTCAAGAATGCATTGCCATCGACTCGGGATCAGGAGTGAACATCATGACAGAGGACAATTCGTGGCCTTGGGGTACAACTATTACTGAAGATACCCCGAATTCTAAAATCGTCGGAACCGGTTAAAAGAAACCGGTAGGGCTACTTGGGGAGTTGAACCGAATAGGGGTGTACCTTTCTCGCTCACCTACATAATCCTCAAACCTCGGGGAGGACAGTGGGTACAAAGTGTTAATAGGGAGACCTTGGTCAGTATCGCCAAGGCTGCCCTAAACCGGCAACGAAAGATGTTGTCTTTTTTTGATCCCGAAGAAGACGGGCGGTGGCGATTACTTGGAAACACCCAAGTACAGGGAGACCTCATCGGACTCGGGCATGACCGGCCCCAAACGAAGAAGAGACCGAGTCCGGATATTCATCCGAGGACCGAGTTAATTACGGAATGTTATGAGGTAGAGGAATAACTCCCACCATTTACCTAATAGCAATTACATATTAGTGTGGGAAGAAGTGAAGCCCCGCCCACACCGACGGCGTAGAGTTGGAGCGGATGCTTGGGAAGAAGTGCTTGTAACACCCGGCCACCAAATTTCAAAGTTAAACGAGGCTTGCCGGCCGGTGATCCGCACCACTGTTGAGACTCCTTAGTCGTTACAAAGATGTCTTTGCCTGGAAGATAGAAGATATGAAGGGCATACCCTTAAGTGGGGAGAACATTGATAGACCTCACGTATGAGCAGTCCCCCGAAAGGCAAAGGCGCACCGTTTAAATCCCAAATACTCTTTGTTGGTTAAAGATGAAATTGATAAGTACCGCAAGGTGTATTATTTATCCCGTGTTGAGTAGTGAATGGGTTGCACCAATTGTGATTGTTCCCAAGAAAAACACATGCAAGATTAGAGTCTCTCAAGACTTTAGGAAGCTCAATGCAGCCACTAAGAAAGACCATCATCCCTTGCCTTTCGCGGATGCAATATTGGATCATGCTATGCACACGAATGTTATAGTTTCTTAGATGGGTTTTCTGGGTACAATCAGGTGTCCATTCGAGAGGAAGATAAGGACAAGACTACCTTTACCACTGATTGGGGGACATATGCTTACCACAAGATGCCGTTCGGATTGTGTAATGCCCCAGCCACATTTCAACGAATGATGACCCACATTTTCCAAAACTACTTAAGGAAGTTTCTGGAAATTTTCATAGATGATTTTTGTGTATTCGGGTCGAGGGCCGACCATCTGAATCATCTCCAACAGACGTTCCGTATTTTGAAGTAGTCAACTAGCGTTGCATCCGGAGAAATGTTACTTCATGATGACGTAAGGAATTTGGGACATCAGTGTCATTTCGAGGATTAGAAGTAGATGTAGATAAAGTTAAAGTCATTAACTTGTTGGAACCCCTAGGAACATCCGGGGAACTTCGAGCCTTCCTAGGCCACACAAGTTATTACCGTAGGTACGTGAAAGCGTATGCCGTCATTGCGGCGCCTCTAACCGGCCTACTCAAGAAGGGGGTAGATTTCGTATGGACTGCAGAACACGAGGCTACATTCCAACAGATGAAACGGGAATTGGTCATGGCACCAACTCTGGTTCCACCTGATTGGGACAAGCCATTCCATGTGGACGTAGATACTTCCTCCATAGCTATGGGTGTGGTGTTGGGACAGAAAGATGAGAAGGGAAAGGATCACCCAACCTATTTCGCCATTGGGATGTCGATAGCAAATGAGAGCGAAATTACTCGACTACGGAACGCGAAGCCCTGGGAATGGTCTACGCGGTAAGGAAGTTCCGACATTACCTCTTGGGCTATGAATTCGTGTTCCATGTGGACCATTTTCCGAAGTACACAGCATGAAGGCCGATCTTCGGGACGGTTAGCTAGCACGTTGGATGTTATTATTGCGGGAAATTTTACGGTGCAGACCAAGAAAGGGGTGCAGCATACGAATGCCGACTTCCTGTCACGACTAGAAACGAAGATACCAGCAGTAGCGGTGGATGATGACTTTCCAGACAAGCAGTTGTTCCAGCTTACGGAGTACAAGGATACGTAGTACTATGATTTGTACCGATATTTGCGAACGCTGGAATTATCCGAGGGGTTGTCGATCGAGCAACACACGGTGTTTGTACACAAAGCTGCACCATATCAATTGGAAAGGGGGATACTGTTCAAACTAGGGACGGACGACGTCCTATGAAGATGTCTGGAATCGCATGAAGTCACCAGGGTGATCAGAGCGATGCATGAGGAAGCTATGGGCGGACATTATGCCCTACGAAATACGGTCAAGAAGATTTTGGAGGCCAATTACTGGTGGCCAACCATGTTTAAAGACGTGCATAAATTCATTCAGCGATGTGATGCCTGCCAGCGAATTGGAAAACCTATGCAGACAACGCGGTGGCCGTTGAAGCCCATTTTGCCTTTGGTACCTTTTGAGAAATGGGGCATTGACTTTGTAAGATCCATTTCACCAGCCAGCAGAGGAACAAGGAAAAGATACATCCTGGTGGCTACTGATTATGCGACTAAAATGGTTGAGGCGGTGGTCACACGACGCGACAATGCTAAGACGGTAGCTGAATTTTTCTTTAATCAAGTTATTTGTCGCTACGGGTGTCCACTTGAGTTAGTTAGTGACAGGGGTACCCATTTCCTCAATCATCTAATTGAAGAACTCACAACCTACTTCCAGATCAAGCATCGGAAGACGACACCGTATAATCCCAAAGCTAACGGGTTGACAGAGAAATCTAATGGCCTACTATGTAAAATTCTTACCAAAGTCACGGTGAACCATATTTACGATTCGGATGTGAAAGTGCCAGCCGCACTCTGGGCTTTTTGAACAACGGAGAAAGTCACGACCAAGCAGACTCCGTTTTATCTTACCTCAATGGATGCACCCGATTACGCCCAAGATTTGGAAATCCCGACGTATCGAATTTTGGTGGAGGAACAATTATCGGTCGAGGATAGCCAACTTCATCGGTTGTTGGAACTGTCAAGATTGGAGGAATCTCGGGATGAAGCAGATAATTGACTAAGCTCATTCAGCTTCGCCGGAAGGAGAAGTATGATAGTCGATTGCGACCTCAGAAGGTGGTGGCAGGAGACAAAGTGCTACTATATGACAGCCGCTATATGAAATTTCCAGGGAAGCTCCATCTTCGTTGGATGGGACCTTACGAAGTCAAGCAAGTCTTTGATAATGGGTCAATACAAATGTTGAATTTGGGTCTTGTATTGCTTGCCAATGCGCATTAATGGGTGGCGAATAAAGAATACTACGAATAGTGATGTTGTGAGCCACAACTAGGGGCTTAACGATGTAGGAGCATAGTTAGAGGGGTTTTTTTTTTTGAACATAAATAAACGATATTCGGGGGAAGTATGTATCGCCGAATACGAATAGGAGAAATAAGCGCGAAGATGGCCAAGACAAATAAGTTGTTAAGGAGGTCTGAAGCGTCGAACGGATTAGGGCAGTTAGTAACAACATTGACGAGCGTAACGAGCCGCGGAGAAGCAAGAACGAGCGTCGAGTCAAGTAGCCAAAATGAAGAGGAAATCGGTCACTCGATTGGGAGCTCGTGAGGTGATTCAATTGCGTGTGAAGAAGATGCCGACGGGAGTATATCGACCCTTGGTGCCGGGGCTTCTAATGGTCGACCAAAGAATTAGCACGCTTGAAGACCTTGGGGGGAGAGTTTCTGGCATGGCGTTGGGACTATGTGTGCCCAGAGTTGTGTGAAGAAGTTCAAGCCAAGAAGACACCAAACCCGATAGGCTGGAGAGGACATCTAGATTTGTGGGATGCATTGCTTTGGGCGGAGGCCTTGGGAAGAGATTACTTGAAGGAGAAGGACGGAGTCAACTGGGAAGGGTCAGCAATGCACACTGCATTCCCCTTCGACGAGCGAAAGTGGTTTGATCCTAGAGAGAGGAAGGGTACAAACGGCTTCAAGATCGATCTTATTCGGGACGACTTCCGAAGGAAGATAATGTATACATTGAATCAACTCTTCTCACCACAACGAACTACTTATGTAAGTATGCATAAGGTGAGGATAGTGGAGGGATTCGTCGGCGGAGCAATCAAGATCAATTGGGGAGAAATCTTCGCTTGGAATGTGCAAGCGATGGGACAGAGGCTGAGAGCGGGAGAGAAGGGAGTAATCTATATCTCTTCGTTTGTGGTACATATGTATTCGAGTATGGGGTGGTTGACGCCACAGGAAAGAAGAAGATATCAACCGCGTGGTATGGAGGCTTTGGGTGGGCCAAGCCCGAGCAATGGCAAAGAAGTGGTTCGACGAGAAGTGTAGGACCTCATCAAGATGACGGTGTGCGATCAAGCCGATGAGACCGAATCAGCAAGAGATGACTTCGGAGGCGAGAGCCAAGGCGTGTGAGAGATGAGGAAGAAGCAATATTTGGAAAGGAGGACTCCGTGGGGGACCCACTGAGAAGAGAAGTCCGGGGCAGGAGATAATTATGGAGCAAAGAGTAAGAAAGAGGAAGTCAAGAAACCGCGCAATCGGGAAGTCCAGCAGAAGGCATCACGGCCTAAGGTGAAAGCGACTAAGGTAGAAAGAGAAGAACCACTTTCTTCGGTGCTATTGGCCATGCCAAGCCGGAGAATGTGGGTGCCAGTTCTGGATGGAGCCGAACGAGATGGGAGGCGCTATATTCGAGGTGGAACCCGGGCAGAAGAAGGTTACATGGAGCCGATTCTATGCCGAACCGCACCGCCGTGGGAAGAAGGATCAAAGTGGATACTATAAAGCGATTGACAAAGTCTGTGGAGCGCTTTGGAGAAGGGTAAGGCGGAGGTGACAAAGGAAGCAACAAGAAAGAAAGCAAGCCCACGGAGAAATCAGAGAATTCAAGCCTTATGAAATTTGTCGAGAGAGAGAAACGAGAAGCTTCACCAACAATTGAAGAGGGCAACAAAGAATTGCATGAAGTTGATGTTGAGAGACCGCCTAGACTAGAAGATTTGTTAGTAGGTGTCGCAATACCTTTTTGCTCGGTGTGACGATGTGGAGGCCGAAGGTTGGAACGCTTTTGACGTTGGTGATGAATACCCCTTGCGATTCGAAGGATCGGAGGAAGGAGATGTACAAGGCCATGGGACGCGAATGCCAGGAAGCGATGCGAGTACATCAAAAGGAGATCGCAGAGGACATAAGGGAATTGTAGATGAGCGTCGATGTCTTTGCATTGAAGGAAGAGACGTCATCGAAGGAACCTAAGATGCCCCGTAATTGTAGTCGGACGCGATCCGTGTAGGCTATTTATTAGGAATAGGTCTTGGTAGATTGTATAAATAGGAGTAGTTTTAGAGTAGGATTATCGCTTTCTTTACAAGTGTTCATTAAGAACTGTAATTGTAGTCATGGTAGAACGAAGTGCTCGAGAAGTTGTCGAATGTTGCATTCGATTGATTAATAATGCAATACCGTGAAGATACCTAAGATTAGATCCATGAGCGCAGATCGATTCACTTCACAGTAGAACTTCATCGAGAACATCACCTCGACGACAGCTTGTAAAGGAGTGATCAACTCCCATCAGTAAATCTGGAGTGTAATTTCAATTACTTGCGTAATTATGTGCAATGTAATGGATAGGTAATGGTTTGTTAATTTGACTTTGTGGTCTTGGACTACTTTGTCACAGCACTCTTCGGACTATGCATGTCCAGAGTCTTCAAAAGAAGCATAAATAGCCATATTCATCGCTGACAGAAAGATAACACCTCATTCCCTTGGGAACGAACTATAATTCTGTGCAAATGGTAAAACCTTTGTGTAACCTGTCTGTTACAGAGCGGAAGGGGATGAATAGATACAAGATAGACTTAATCAAGGATGGGTTTAGGAGGAAGTTTGTCTTTACCCTGAATCAGTTGTTCCCGCCTCAACGCACTACATACGTAAGTATGCATAAGGTGAGGATTTTGGAAGGACTCGTGGAAAGTTTCATTTATGTCCACTGGGGAGAGATCTTTGCGGAGAATGTTCAAGCGATGGCTGCCAAGTTAAAGGAGGATGAGAAGACTGTGGTGTACATCTCTTCTTTTCTGGTGAATTTTGTTAATATCCCAAGCTCATCGAGTTGATCTAGGTTTGTTACGTACCTATGGTACATATCTGTTTAGGGCTAACCCGAAATTAGGGTTTCCTTGTACTCACCCTATATATATACAAGGGAAGTCAAAGCCTTCCTCATGTCATTCCTGTACACTCTCTCTTGTCCCTTTGGTGTGCTCTCCTCTTCTTGAAGTGATTCCTTAAGAGTCGATTTCTCAACATGGTATCAGAGCATGGTGGGAGCATTAGTTATGTAGATTAGACATAGAGGAGTGCTGGAGATCAGTGAGGAGTGAGAGGTTAAGATGATCGTTTTTGACCTATTTCTGATTGCCCAACTCCCAAAAGGGAGTTGTCTTGCGCAAAATGGTTGAATTTGATAGCCATGAAGTTTTCGTGCGATTTGGAGTTGTTGGTGATAGTTATCGCCTTTTCCAAAATCTTTGAGGAGCTGTTTGGAGACCTAAACGAGGTTTTTTAGAGATTTGAGGGTTTCTACCAGAGCAAAGGCATAGTCTTAACACAAGTAGAAATACAACTTTGCTCGTCTCTATCAAAGCTCCTACCACGAAAAATTTCAGCTCAATCCGAGCTTTCTTTGTCATTTTTGCTTAAGTACTGTGCAGGCGTAGAATCGCGAACACATTTCATTCTTTGTCTGCTGGTCAAGACAGGCGCATTTTGCCAGTTTCTTGAGTTTTGCATGTTTCTTAATCGAGTGCAGTGGAGCTGTTTTTCCGCCGTAGTCGCGAAGGTGTTCTTTGTGTTCGTTTTGTATCTGTGCAAGTACTTGCCGTGTTGGAGTCGTGATTTCCGCTCGTGACCACAACCATGGCAGAATCAGTGAGCATGATCACTAGAGAGAAACTTGACAAGAACAATTTCCAAACGTGAAAATTTCGAATGAAGATCTTCCTTCAAGGCCAGGGGCTATGGGAGCTTGTGACCGGGGAGGAGAAAGCACCAATCGTGGTTGTTGGTGATCTCCGCAGGTGAGCAAACATTGCGTGAGTGGAGAAAGCGGTCGTATCAAGCCATCCACTACATTGCACTCACGATCTCAGGCTCGATGATCGGTCACATTCAAGACTATGACACATCCAAGGAAGCTTGGGACGCATTGTCACAGATGTTCCATTCGTAACGGTTCGGAAGTCGCAATTGCCGCAAACAATTCAATACAACCAAGAAAGGCTCGATGTGTCTTAAGGACTATGTCAATCACATCAAGCAACCGGCATATCGGTTAGCATTCGTCAATGTTCAACTTGATCGATTGTGATTATTGGTGCGACATTGCAAGGATCGCCCGCCGAGTACAAGCGATTCATTACGTCCAATTTCGATTGCAGAAACCTCTTCCGAAGTTCGGCGAATTGGTCCGAAATGTTGGGAGAAGAAGTGCAAAGTGCATAGCATTTTAGTGCTTCGTCCAGCCCACAAGAATGTGTGTTTTTTGCAGGTTCTGGAGGTCGAGGTAGAGGTCGTGGCAAAGGAGCCGGATATGGTGGTGGTAGAGTCATAATGCGAGGAACAAGCATCCAACCGCCCCGGCGCCATGCCCCGTATAGGTTAACAGGTTAACAAATCACGTCACAAGAATGGCCACTATGCCAAAATTATTAACGCGTCTAACGCTTCGGGGCCAATAGAGGGCCATGGGCCGAAGAACTCTACCATTGACACAAAGTTATGCTTTCGCTTTGATCTGATTAGGTGATCGATTCGGACTCTGAACCACATGACGCCGCATCAAGAATGGCATTTGCTGCCGACAATCGTGGAGACTCCTCGTTCATGGTGACCGGAGATGATGGTACGAGATCAAGCATAAGGGTAAAATTCCACTTGACATTCCGGATCCAATCTTTCGAATCGGAAATGTTTTACATGTTCCTACCGTTGAAATTTGTTATCAATAGGACCGGATGGTAGAACAAAAATTTCCAAGTGCGTTTCAACAAAGATGGATGCTTTGTTGAAGACTCCACATGTAATTTGTAGCCTCGAGGGTAGTGAGATCTCAAGCTAGATATATAGTTAATAAAAACAATCTTAACCATCACACATGTAAAAGTGGCTTTGGTAGTATCTACATAGATATTTGGCACAAGAGAATTGGGCACATGAACTTTCATAAATTGAAGACTCTTCCGAGTTCAAATCTAGTCACAGGTTTGCCCAACTTCATACGCTTTCCATCTGCAGCGGTGTCCCGCTTGTCGGTTCGGCAAGCAAGCTAGACAACCCTTTAAGGGATCGTAGGAGAAAACAAAAGCTTCTAGAGCCTGGTGCAGATGTATGGACTTCTTCTCAACCAAGTTTATGCGGTTTTGAAAGTACTTCGTGTCCTTCATTGATGATTTCTCTCACTACACTGGTTTCTTTCCTTAAGAGCAAAAGAGCTCTTCAAATGTGTTAATAAGCTTTCCCAGGACTTTCCACACCTTGGTGGAGAAACAATGCAGATAATCTATCCTTTGTCTACATTCCGATGGAGGCGAGTTTTCATGCGGAGAATTCCTTTGCTACCTACGTAAGCATGGCATCGGCCTACCGTAAGACTTGCAGTTATATCCACAAAGAATGGCGTTGGGGAGAGGAAGAATTGTCACATAGCGAAGTTGCTCGTGCTATGTTGAGCAGAAAAAAAACCTACCGGGCGTTTAAGGCGGGTTTCCGTTGTAGTGTATTTTGATGAATCGAACTCCGATTGCGGCGGTTCACGACAAAGGCCGATGGAGTGTATCCACGGGCCACAAAGCGATTACTCATTTCTGAAAGTTTTAGGTTGCATCATTTATGTACATATTCCGGATGAAAAAGCGCAAAAGCTAGATCCGAAAAGCCGAGTAGTGTATTTTCCTTGGATATGTCTTAGATACGAAAGGATAAAGATGCTATAATCCTTCCTCTAAGCAATTCTATATCGATAGAGATGTTGTATTTGAAGAGTTGCAATCTTGGTATGCACCTGCGATTGTTCGGTCATACCACTCTTCCTCTTTGAGAAATCGCAAAGGAGTCCATCCTTACCTTGGCTACAGTGGAGTTTTACGGAGTCACACGATCTAGAAATTTGAGTCACTTGTACTGAGTTGCTACGGATGAAGTTCACCAAGACACCATCCAAACCGACTCCTAGACTTGAGGATCATCTTATTTTGCAACATATGATGTCCTCACCACGGACATGCGGTATTCATCATTTGGATGAAGTATCCGAGAAAACCACGCTATTTGGTACCTAAGATCGAAGCAAAGGGGCGACAAGCGGTACATCGATATTGCCCTAAAATGCGAGAGAGTTTGGCATCTGTGCTCCGATTTATGCATGAAAGTTTTGCCGATCATCATGCATACATGACTCACGTTCTAGCTAAGCAGGCGAGTATGCGCTTGAGGAGGCGTGCACAAAAATGAGTGGATTGAAGCTATGGGAGACAGAACTTGCCGCACTTCGTCACCAACAAACATGGGAATTGGTGGACTTACCTTCAAGGTAAGAAAGCGATTGGTTGCATATGGGTCTTCAAAGGTCAAGCGCCTTTCGATGGCACCGTATCTCGATACAAGGCAGATTGGTAGCCAAGGGCTACGCACAACAACATGGAGTGGACTACTAAGAGACGTTTAGTCCGGTTGCCAAGATGGCAACCATTGGTACGGTGGTTGCTATTCTTTGTCAACAAGGGATGGCGACCGCATCAAATGGAGCTTCAAGAACGCCTTTCTCAATGGAGATCTCGGCGAGGAAGTCTACATGCAACAACCACAGTTACGAAGATCGAAGTTTCTTTCCCGCGTTTGTAAGTTAAGGAAATCCCTCTATGGTTTGAAACAGCTCAGAGCATGGTATGAGAAGATCAATTCCTTTCTCATGTCTCTTGGATTTGTAGTCTGTCATTCCGACTCATCCCTATATCCGCATGAGATCGGGAGTTCATGTAGTGATGATTTCCATCTCGTAGATGATCTTATTATCACCGGGAATCATGAGGAGATGATTTCCGCATCAAGAGTATCTTATGTTCGAATTTGAGATACAAGACTTAGGATATCTTAAATTCTTTCTTGGTGTGGAGTTTATCACGGAGGAAAGGATATGAGGCTAATACAACGCCAATATGCTTTAGATAAGCTTAAGGAGTTCGGATGTCGATTGTAAACCAATAAACACTCCTCTACAACAAGGTGCAAAGCTAGAGAGTTAGACAATGGAGAGTTACTTGCATCCCCCCGCCGTACAGACGGATGGTTGGGAGTTTGATTTATCGACTATCACTAGACCTGATTTGAGCTATGTTGTTGGTCTAGTCGGTCGGTTCTCCATGCTGCAGTGCATATGATTTTAAGCGGATTCTCCGTATGTGAAGTCCCACACTTCATTTTGGACTTCGATCTGATTTGGAGATGGCCGAACTCGCATGGCTACACCGATCTTGATTGGGTAGGAGACATTTCGGCGGGAGATCAATGTTTGGATATCTTTGGACTTGGAGATGCATCGGTGTGGTGGGCTTCTAGAAGCAACAAAATGGCTTGTCTTCCACTGAGAAAGTGATATCGTGGTGCTATGAATGCCACTTGTGAAGCGCTTTTGGCTTCGTTCCTTGCTTTCCGATATTGGAGTAGATTATCCTAGTCCTACAGCTTATCCTAGTCGATAACATTAAGAAAGATGATGTTAGCTAACAATCATGTTTTTCATGCTAGGACAAAACACATTGAGTGCACTATCACTTTGTTAGGGAGAAGGTCCTTTCAGGTGTAGTAGATCTTAGATATATACATCTTGTGAGATCAACAAGTTGCGAATATCTTCACCAAAGCTTTGCCTAGAGAGTCGTTTGCTACATTTCGACATTGTCTAGGAGTTCAAGATGTACAGTTGAGCTTGAAGGGGAGTATTAATATCCCAAGCTCATTGAGTTGATCTAGGGTTGTTACGCACCTATGGTACATATCTGTTTAGGACTAACCCGAAATTAGGGTTTCCTTGTACTCACCCTATATATATACAAGGGAAGGCAAAGCCTTCCTCATGTCATTCTTGTACATTCTCTCTTGTCCCTTTGGTGTGCTCTCCTCTTCTTGGAGTGATTCCTGAAGAGTCGATTTCTCAACAAATTTTATACAATTGATTGCAGTGGTTAGCTCCAAAGTAGCGGCGCCTATATCGTTTGGAGTCCGGACTCTCTAACATCGAGGTGGAGAATAATGACGCTAGCAGTGGATCCACTAGGAGTATTGGAGGAGTGGATAAGCCAGTGCCGAAAGGTCCAAGAGAAAATGAAAAATCGCTGATAAGATGTGAGATACTATCATCAGATAAATCGAAGAGTAAAACATGTTACTAATTTGATTATTGTTCTATTAAAATCTAAAAGAATCAATGTCAAAAACAAGAAAGATGTTCTTATAAATATCGCAAAAATATCCGTTGTGTGTCTAACATCTTCTAGAGAGATACGTAGAGCTAAAAAGGACTAATATATAT
Source organism: Marchantia paleacea (assembly GCA_014180765.2). Classification (NCBI taxonomy): domain Eukaryota; kingdom Viridiplantae; phylum Streptophyta; class Marchantiopsida; order Marchantiales; family Marchantiaceae; genus Marchantia; species Marchantia paleacea. The sequence goes on from MUAA02000060.1 coordinate 907,788, forward strand.
ATATATATATATATAAGATTATATTTTAGTTTTTATGTAGTCATGACATGGCAACTTAGACATATCTTTGTATTTTTTACTTGGTAGATTGTCAACACAATAATAGATGATTTGACTCTTGTATATAAAAAAATTATAACATGTTATCTTCATATTTAATGTATTCATAAATCTATTTAATTTTGATGCATTTTTATGTTGTGAATGGATAATGATTGCTTTAGATGTGTTTATGAATGTATAAAATTAATTTGAAAAAAACATAATGGATCTTCACATTGTTATAAATTTTTGTCAAAATATTAATTTAATCCATTATTTTATATATATAAATTATGTTGATGTTTATCAAAACTAAGAATATTTAATGAATTAATAATAATCAGATCATGATACCATGACGATGTCATATTGAAGATCATTTGAAATTAATTTTTGCATCAATTTCACAATGCGCAATGGACTGCAAAGAAAAATTTGAACATATAATTTTCAATCATTTTGATTTTTGCATGCATATTTTTCAAATGATTTTTAAAAATATGTGTTATTTTTATGTAGTTTTTAAAACATATTTATAATTTAAATATAAAAAATTAAATTTATTTTTAATTATAAAAAATATATCTAATATCAAGATTAGTAAAATATATAATGTAGTTATATATAATATTAAATTATTATAAAAATGCATAAATATAAAAATCTATATGCTAGCATTATTTTATTTTATTTTATATAAAATAATCTGACATATCAAAAATCTATATGATTTTTTTCTATCTAAAATTTCAAGAACATCATAGATCATGTCCAAGTAGTACTAAAAAAAATCATTGTGTTCAAAAACATATACTTCATCAACAACATGTAATGTACTAGGAGCATTATATGTAAAAAAAAAATACTTCTCTCTTATTTTTTAAATGTTAAATCCAAACTTCAAGTTCACATATCTCTCATCGCAAAAATCTATATTGTGTTTATCTTACTCAAAAACAAATTTAAACGTGGTTGCATAGTTGGTACATCATTAAAAAAACTACTCTCATTTCATTCATAAGAGTATTCACTTTTTTGCAAATCTGATTGGACTAGGAAATCAATAAAATTCTTGGAAATATTTCACAATAATCATTACAATTTGAAGGTTTTTCCAACCAAAGAGGCATGATAAAAGAACTCCAACTACTTCATACAACAACAAAAATCCAAAGAGATAAAAATTGATAAAAAATTCATATATTATCCTAGTTCCCCAAGCAAGTTAAGAATGTGAGTAAGAAGACCCAAAAAAACAATATGAGAAGATGTAAGAAAAGAATGAGAGGATGAATGATGTGAGGATTACCTTTGGGGATGTGGAGAGAGGGAGTATATGGAGAAAAACACAAAATCTGAAGAGGAGATTTTTTTAAGGACAATTTCACACCTCTCTTTGCTAGAACTAACATCATTAGGAACATGCATTATTTTGTATTTAACTGTAAAACAATCGTTCTTTCAATTACTCTTACTTTTTCACTTTCTACAAAAAAAAATGCACTTTTTTTATCTCTCGAAGAAGAGATTTCCATAGATATATAACACTTTTAGAATTAACGTTTGAAGTTTTACTTACACCAATTAGAAAATATATACTCTCTTTTTTCTGTGCCACTCTTTAAACTGGATTAGCCAGGACTAAAAGTGATAGGGGCCTAGCTACCAAGCCCGCAAACTCCTAAGCTACAATGGTATTGGTTGTTTAACGGTAGGAGCACATAAGGTTCACCACAACCATCCCAACACGATAATATGAACATATGTGAAGTTAAGGTTAGTAGAGTACCCACCAGCTGAGTCGGACCCTTAAGTACTAAGGCTACCCAAGATATGAAGGCCGACGGACGGTATTCCTTAAATTATTTCATTTCCATGACAAAAAAGCCTTGCAAGTCAAATATTGATTGTCATTTGAGTTTAGTTATGATGGCCCTCAAAGGGATAAGGGTACCTCTAAGGAGATTTCAGTCAGTCACATCAGGCAGCTCAATTCTGTGGGGATGTACTGGCACTGAACAAAAAGGAACAAACAAAAATGTTTGTTCCTTTTTTCATTTGCCTATAAAGGTCCGGCCTTCGCGCCTATTTTCCCATATACATACATATATCTCTTTTAAGCGTCTGTCCCTCCAGTTGTGTACATTGGCTACCCTGAGCAAGTTTCATCCTTGATCAATGGTCAAAAGCTTTAAATTCTAGCTATTTGTGTAATCAAAACGTTAATGTGCTTGGCCTTCCCATCATCCTCGAAGTAGATCATTCATAATCGTGGACCTGCATACTTGAACATTGGTGGTAATAAAAGTGCAGCCTTTGCACTCCAACCCTTCTAGCCTTCGTGTTAGGTCCAAACCTTCATGTGGTGGTGACTAAACTCCTGCTTATTTTTTCCACTCGCCCTGGTAACTTGTCAATATTTTTTATAATTAACGCATAAGTAGAATTTTGTCTTGGTTCCAAATTAAGAACACCATACACTTTCGAAAGTGTCATTCTATACCAGGTGATGAGCGCCTTCTTGCGATGTCCTTCATGTACTCTCTCCCTTCGGAATCTTGATAGGCCGCGTCCATAACAACTTATCCTCCCTTTAAATCATTTCGGTGGAGCTTATGATATGTGGGAATTCCTCTCGAAACCTACTTCAGTACGCATTGCTTACTACTGAAGCTTAAAAATATATTTGTCAGGTGATCTAACCTTTTCCATAAATTTTCTACCGTATAGTTCATGATTACTAATTTTTTTCTGCCCAACACTTATAAGGCAACCTAAGTAGCAAGAGGTAGACCAACCTGTGCAACCATCATGTCTGTATCGGTCAGCCATCATCCATTCTGCATGATCGCCACTGGCTTTGCCATTCTCAATCTCGCGCAAAGTATTTGATCAATTTTTGAGATAACCCAAACTCTTGCTACAACTTAGATTGAAGATTTGGTACACGAAAATATACATGCATTAGTTACCAGGCCTGCTTCATATCAATGAAATTTTAAATAATTTATAAGGATAAAGCTATACTTTTTTTTTACAAAGTGATTCAATCAACTACTATTTAAATCTAATATATTCCTTACTTTAAGCTTTGTTTTTTTAGAGGAACATTATCTATTTTTCATTTAAGAAACAATATTTAATGTTCTAAATCTACAGTTCCTTAAGAACGGAGATGGAAATTTCTGGTTTAAACCCCCATGTGCACCTTTTCTCCAATTCAAATCAAATTGCTCACAAAACAAGACATGACTCTGGCCTCCCAGGCAAATGTCTGCAAAACGGATAATATTTGGTCAAGGTAAAGTATACAGCATAACACTTGAGCAAAAATAGAGAGGTGAGGATACCCTCCTCATCTCGGCCAAATGCAGTACAATACGTATCATCCGATGAGTTTACCTCATACAGTAAGGACAAGTACACTACATTACAAAAGTTGCACTAGCAAGTAATCTACAGACAATTTTTAAAGTGTGTATTAAATGACACCATTGTGCTATGAATATTGTGGCCATTATGATCACATTGACCTACAATGACCTAGAGTTGTCAAGTGGCCTCCCAAAGTTTATGATGAGTACACCACAATTTCGATTTGTGGCTTCTAGTGTCTTCAACTAGTGACAGTAAATGGTACTACTGTACTGCACTACTTACTTATAATTTGGTAAGCGGGAACCAGCAAAGAGGGCTGATTAATGTTAATCATTGGACACACCACAGTAGACATAGTAGGTCATACCATTCATTAAAGTGAGAACGAGGGGTCTAGGAACTCGTGCACCTTGGTGACTGATGTCTTGATTTTGCTATTTATAGAAGTGCAACGCCGAAACCAGGACCAAGTTGTTATGACAGTTGTGTCTGTGTTTTCAAATGCCCATGTACCAATGAAAGCTAAGACGTCCATACCCAGGAGACGAAAAGCTAAAATGAAAGAGAAAATTCCCACGCAAATTATTTAGTATATGTGGAATATATATACATGTAACAAAGAGTCTCTAAGTCGAAAACCAGATAAAATTCCATCAAATCAAAAGCCAGTATTCCCGTGATCTCACGACAATGTCAAGTGAATGTATAATACGCAATCTAAAACTAGGGAATATAGGTAGGGAAAATGCCTTTTTATATTTTACTGTGTCTTTTTTCTCTCGAATATAGGTAGGGAAAATGAACATATTAACCCACCAACGAATCATGACTCATGAGTACTTTCGTACTGAGAAAGACCTGCAGGCTTGTGAGGTGCTCGGTGGTCAGGAGAATGCAAAAGAATCCAAGGTCTAACAACCCTGAAGTCGTCTCAAGGGACAACCCTGAAGTGAGGGTGTTCAATAGTGATGGCTTAAAGCAACCAAATGGACCATGTTACCTCACTTCATATGACTCATTGTACATTCGGAGTGCATAGGATAGCTACCCATGATGCCATTAGGGATGTGGTGTTTGCTATGGCACGAGAGTGTGGATACCTCACATGGAGAGAGCGTTGGTATGCCTTGCAGTCGACTAGGGTTAGGGCGGACTTGTACTTGGTTCGGGAGGACCAGGTCTTGTGGGCGATGTGGTGGTTCTGGATCCTACTAGAGATACATTTTCGGAGGGGGTGATCACCCATCCTCCGGGATGGGGGCGAGTGTAGCGGCGGCGTAAGGTCTCAAGTATAGAGGTATGCGAGAGGTCACCTCTTTGTTCCTCTAGCTTTGGAGTTATATGGAGCTATGGACACCGACCGACATGTTCGTGAGGGAGTGTGCGAGCCACCATACTTGGCGACATGGGGTATCCTCTCTTTAGCTTCTTTGTATAGCCTATTTTAGGCAACGTGTTTCCATTGCTCTCTGAGACTAACTTTGGTGCAATCCATAGGAGAGCAATCACGTTAGGTGATGCTTCTTCGGATGCTCCTGTTGTTTGTAGACCTTTCGACTTGGATAGTTTAGATATCTTAGGTGTTGTAGGACATATTTCACAATGTGATACGATTGGGGCCTAGCCCCATGTTACCGGTTTGGTTCCATCCTTGTACGATTTGATGGGATCTTCCCATCCCTTTTGTTATTATATTTTCTCATTGTTGCCTCACTTGTATTCAGCTTCCCAAAATAAATATAAATTTCATTCTAAGCATATTTGGATAAAGGATATTAACAAAATGTAATAACTGATGAAGTGATCGCTGTCCTTCTTGTGTCCTTGCTAGAGCAGTGCAATGAACGTTGCCTTATATCAACAAAGGGAATAGGATTATTCTTTTCGTATTTTGGTTGGAGTGCTAACGTCTTTGTTCCTTCGCTTTTGTAGATTTCTTAGAACATCCCACCAAGTTTGTGGGTTTTCTGCCACGAGTCATAATCAAAGACATGATCAAAATAAAACCATTTTAGTTTTAGTATATATATATATATATATATATATACATATCATTGAAATTTTCGTAATTGTTGGAAAGTACACAATTTTACATTGTGTAATGATAAACAATCTTCTGTCACATGTGATGAGCATACTGCATTCCAACCACAAAAATTGTAAAAAAAAGCATTTTTGTTCCAAACACAAAAATATTCAAAAACATATTTCTTAAATCTATATAACTATTTGAAAGAAATAACACAATGAATAAAATATACAGAATTTCACATCTCTAACTACATCTTGGATGATGATTGTCCTAGGGCATGAAATCGTAAATAAGAGTTTTGTTGAGTTAAGCTTTATCAAATGTAAAGAAGGTGATGAAATTCAAAAACTCAAGATGAACATTAAGTCATATAAACTAAGTAAAAATCTGATATGAAAATGATTATATATTTCAAGTAGTGATGCAAAATAAATAAATAAATATATATATTGTTGTAGATTTATATAAAAAAATTCTGTTTCAAGGAATAAAATTTAATATAATCTGAAATTTTTAAAATTTTGAAGTTTAATCCCAATAAAATGAATCACAATTCAAACTAAGAAAATAGTTATTTATTAAAGTTATCAGGCTTAATCATGAGAGTATGTAAGTGTTTAAATGCTAGTGGGAGTGAAACAATTACCTCTACATATGTTTTGTGTTGAAAGAAGTGAAGAAAACATGACTTGTATTGATGGTATCAATCTGATGAATAATGTGTAAAAATTTCATCCCATGAAAGTTTTTCCCAAATTAACGGATTTGAAAATTTTCATGTTATTTGGATAATTTAAATTAATAATAAGAACATAAAAGGATATTAAATGAACATGTATATTTTTAAAAATACATTTTTTGCAACCAAAAAATATGCATTATTGAATTCATATAATTTTATCCATACATTAAGATACAATTTTATCCAAATATTCATTAATTATGGATATAATTTTGGATGTAATAAATTAAAAATTCTTGAAGTTCACTATATTTAATAAGAAAAAATCCAATTCAAATATAAATCTCACAAGATCCATTTACTAATATTTTTTTGTATAAAAGTATTTTTTTTGTTTGAAAAATATACACCTTATGATTATTGATTCATAAAAATATCAAAATTAATCAATCTTTGTGAACGTTATAAAGGATCAAATTAATAAAAATGGTCTATTGTTTGTAACTATATTTTAAAAAATTGTTTTATGACTTAAGCATATGTATGATAATGACGAATGATAGTTTTTATTAATTCATATGTATATCAAACAACAAGTTTTAAATAACTTGAAATGAATTGAAAATTTGTGGACAAGAAACTTCATGTGGACTAAATAATTTAAAGAAATAATTTTTTGCATAGGTTGTCAATTTTTTTATCATTTTGATAGTTTTTAAAATATTAAATGAAAAATAAACTTATATCTTAATAGCATTAATTATCTATGTAAATATATTTCAATTAAATCTATATATATTATGATCCAATCATCATATTTTGAACATAAATTCGTATATAATATATACCAATATTTCAATAGAAGGTATTTTTATATCTTTAATCTCAAAATCATTTTTTTTGTTAATTTTATCATGATCTGATGGTCTTATAGAAATGAAAATATAGAATATTTTATAAATAAAATAAAAATGATTCAAATGTAAATTTAAAACTAATCAATACAGTTTTAAAAATAAAATGAATGTGAATTTAAAACTAATTAGTATGATTTCAAAAATGAATCAATTTTTGCATAAATCTTGTTTAATTTTACAATATAAAATTTGATATATTGTGATTCAATTTTATGAAACTTCCAAAAGCTGTTTATAGTTTACATAGGCAGTTAATAATTTAAAATTTTGTATATTCATATGATGTATATCCATAATATAAAATAAACTAAAATATGCAATATTTTTATTTTCTATTTATTTTAATTTGAAATTATATATTTAATTATACATTTTAAAAATATATATTGTGATAATATTATGATATGTAATATATATTAATATAATTTTGTTGGATGAAATAAAATAATAACCTAGAAAAAAACATGAAAATGATCTTAAGATTTTTGTTATACCTTATGAGAGTATATAGTTCTTATGATATATAATGATGATGATTTTTTGATAATTTTAAATATATATAAATATTTAAAATTTAAAATTAATTTAGTTTTATTTTGATCTTTCAATTTTTATATGAATTTTTTTAAAATTGATAAAATTATAATATAAAATAATAATGAAATTTAAATATTTTAAATATTTAGTTTGATATTAATCATTTCATTTTTTTAAAAAATGTTGATATAATTTTTGATTCTGATCATTTTTGTACGAAAATAATTTTTTATATTTTTAAAAAATTATCAAATTATTTTACATATTGTATAGTCTATACCACAAAAGAGATTAAACATTTTGGCTCTTAGTCTTAGCTGTCACATAAGGGTGATTAGTGATAACATATGTAATGAAGTAAATGCTATCTATGTATTCATCTCTAGTAAATTCACAGGTTTCTATAAATTGCACAAAAACATGTTTTTTTTCCCATGAGATTATGCAAAGTTAAATTATTTATATTTTGAATCGCTATTCTCAGAAGAGCAACTTCTTTGATGCATGGAAAGAATGACTGGTACGGTGCTCTCATTTGTTTGATAACATATCAGATGTTATTATATATATATATATATATGGAGGCAAAGTCTACTTCTGCATGATGTAGGTAAAGGTTGAATAGATAGATTCAAATGACTTGACATCTAAGAATAAGCGAGGGAGAATATGAGAATTTATATAGGTTTAACTCCTGTGTATGACCCCCAACTCATGCGTGAAATTTTCACGGTATGATGGTTATGCTCCTTCTGGTCCAATTGGTTTGGGTCGCATTGGGCTGAGTGAGGCCCTAAGTATTGTTGCCGAATCTTGGATTGACCGAGAAGGGCCAATTTTTACCGGATTCTCGATGGTCACATTTTCAAATCCCTCCATGATATTGTTTCTCGCTTTCTTGGTGACGAATACAGACAAGTAAGCTCAGAAGTTTGCGAGGAACAAAATTGTGGTTAATTGTATTTTACCCCTTGTGTGCCTTTGGACTAAAAAATAGGCATTTAATTTATTAGCCATGAAAATCCAAAGTTTATCGTAACTCTCACATAACCATTTCATGTACATCCGAAAGAGATGAGATGGGATAAAGTAAGATGATATATCTATCTCATTTGTTACCAGTGGGTGGAACGTTACGTGATCTAAGTCTAACACAAATTCAAGCTAGATGATTTGACATAGATAGTTAATATATTTTACTGTACTAAACATTTAGGAGTGATGATATTGGGGCCTAGCCCTATGTTACCGTTTCGTTTGGTTTCATGGGTCTTCACATCCTTTTTGTTATTTTACTGTGTGTGGCTTTACTCCTTCCTCCCTCCAGGACTTCGTGTAAGGTTGTAGTTTTGCGCATAACGACATTGGGGCCTAGCCCCATGTTACCGGTTTGGTTCCATCCTTGTACGATTTGATGGGGTCTTCCCATCCTTTTTGTTATTATGCTTCGTATTTCTCCGATCATAACGACATGCTTTGAAACATAGCCAGGATTCAGGAACATGTACCGTATACAATTCTGCGGCAAGGCGGTCATACACAATTGAGAGTCTTCATTGGTACGGGCAGAGGAAGAGGATGATTCATTTGTTGAGCAGGCGCATGCTCAGGGCTAGCATGAGAAAGAAGAATTGCGACAAGAAAGGAAGGTCGACCTATAAATCCCTGATTCAGATAGTCGCGGGGGACATGTAAATAGGTCGGGGGGTCTAGGTTAGAGATATTTTCATATCACCGTTTATTGGGCAATAATCCGCAATTCAGCGATGATCCATTGATACCGTGGAGGGGAGTGCGTAAGCCGAAGCGTGTATATTTTGCAGAAGTGATGAAGAGGGAGGGTTGAAGTTGTCTCGAGCACCAATCATTTGACTGATTACCGGAATCAGTCCTTTGGTAAACACTCTTCTTGTGTTTTCCATTAATGCGATGTAGCGTGTTCTTTACCTAAACTAGACGAGCCAGGGAAAGTTTGGTAATCTGTAGTTTGCGATGACCGAAAAGGTCCTCGTCATGGAGCCGGAATTGACGGTAAACTCAGCGCCGCATTAGTGATCTGAAAATCAAACGGAATGTTTGACTCATGTTTTCATCCTTGATTTGGCAGATGACCGAACTCATGGATAAAGACCGCGTCTACTCTGCCGAAAAGCTAGTGTCATTCGCCGTGGCAGAATTTCGAACCTATGGCTTTCTAGATAAACAAGATGCCCCCGCTTTTAGTATTGAAAGCCAGTCGACGAGATTGGATGATAATTCCGGTAATTAGAGTTCTAATTTACTTTTCAGATGAACAGATTTCCTGAAATAACTGCCCTCTATTCATCCATACTGTACATCATCCATGTGTGTAACTATGTGGGCGAGTGCTCGATATGTTATTTACCCGAGCGGAATCCCATGAAGTTGTTGCTGATGACCAGACTCCCTTTCGTTCTGTCAGCGGATGCAGATTGGGCTGCTTATTGGAATGGGCTAGATAAAGCTCCCAGAGTGTTGATGAAAAAAATTCCATTCAGTCACCCAATCAAGTACAAAGTAGACATGGATGGCAAAGGAATCTTGGTCATTCGTTTGGCTAAAGCTTTGGATCTGAAGCTTGTCGATTTCGGGAGGGAACCATGCACTTCTCGGTGACCAATATTCTCCTAGTCTGTGGTCAACTGGACGGATTGCTGTGGAGGATCTTGGTCGTTAGTCTAGTTAATTGCAAACCCACAGATGGATAGGTGAGCGGAAAAGGCCTGATAGATTCGTCTTAGAGGACAATTAGAGATGGAACATTGAACAGAAAGGAGGGAATATGAGAACAGCTGAACAAGACATTCAACATACACATGTGTTATGATTGAAGTTGATCCCAAGAAGTCGGATAGTTCGTCGGAATTGGCAGTGGTAGGGCAATAGAGAAGATTCGGACAAAAGGTTGTTAGTATACGCGCAATGTACAACTACAGTTTACAGATGACCAAAAAGTCGGGAGTATGTAGTAGAATCCACGAATCCCCCCCCTAGGCCTATTGTAGTTAGATCTGCTGCTGGTAAAGTCTTTTGGTGTTTTTGTGGTGGGGGTGGGTTGGGGGGGCGGGATTAATGAAACCAAAGAGGTCATTAATGATAGCGGGGGCTGCTGCTGCTTTCGGTGGGACAACGACAGGAAGTTGAAAGAAGAGGAAAAGACAGAGTCACAGAGGAACTCTCTCCATGATAAAGCGTTGGCTCTGCTGCTGCATCCTGCACGGGTTCCAGTTGGCTTAGCTTCGCTCTGGTTGGGATATGCTGGGCTGGGCTGGGCTGGGCTGATGGAAAGGAAAAACTTCTTCCCTTGCGTGCCATCCTAAGGGTGTGAAGAGGGCGGACTTCGCCCTCCTCTCTTCTTCGCTCACTCCATCCCCGGCCTCGCCATCCGTGTTCGGGTCCTCTCTTTTATCTGTCTGTCTGCTACTTCAAGTGTCCTCCTCCTCGCTTCCTCCTTTCATGCCCTACCTATTACGACACGGCACTTGCGTCTTGCTCACCTTTAGCTTGTTTGGCTCCTTGGCCTGGGGGCCTTTTTCTTTCTAAGAAGGTCTGTCCTGCCCTTCTGCAATTTTCCTTTGTTGCTGCTGTCCTGCATCATTCTTCCCATTCTCTTTTTTTTTTTTTTCTCATAGCTCCTGGACAGATTCCATTCTATTCTTCTGCCGCTGCATCCTCTTGCTGTTCTGTCGCTCTTTTCCCTGTCGTTCGCCTTATTCCAATCTATCCATTTGTTGACGACGGGAGGTCGAGGCAGAGGAGTTTTAGCCCAGGCCCCCAGGAATTGCTGTCGGGTTCGGTTTGTTGGACAGTGACGAGGAGGGACGTCTGCTCTTGTTTCTGTTGCAGAGCCTCTGGGCGGAGATCTACCTGCTGCACATAAGTGATCTGGATGAGAAGTTGCACTCTTCTCATTTCACGCCTTTGAACAGACGGTGGTTGGGTTGTGTTTAGAGCGATTACTGTAGTTAATGCAGGGGAGATGGTTGTTGTAATGAGCAGCTCTCGATGATGGTGGAGTGACCCAACAGGGCGGATGATGGTAGGAGGGGCAGTTGTGAAGACTGCACGATTTAAAGCAGCGCAAAATCTTCTCTGCTACATCGCGTTTTGAATTCGCATCGACGGAAGGGCCATTGAGGCTGTGATTTTGCCAGCCATCGCAATGGTGAGCAAAATGACGATTTTGTTTCCCTGCATGCAGACTTCATGAAGCTGTTCTTGGACTAGTCCCCAGCGATGATCTAGGGTTTCTTTGACCTGTTAAAAAAATCTATTGAGCTATATCGTTGCCTGTCGGTCGTGTTAATCCGAATAACCGGAAATAAAACGAAGAGCTAACATTTGTGGACTCACCAGAAATTGTCGAATAGCCTTGTCCGCTTGCAATTCTTTCGCGGATTAGATTACCTCCACAATCTTGATCCTCGTGGGTTTCCACTTTGTGCTGTTCGTCTGTACAAAAAATCTTTGATGCGACGAGCTGGGGCATTTCTTGGGATGCAAATTCTCCAGATTCTGGGTAGTGTCTTCCTAGATGGTATATATGAAAATTTAGTCGGAAGATGTACCTGGAGCAGTCACGATGTCGAGTTTGCTTCTCTACCCTCCGTGTAGTTGATGTATGTGAATTGTAGTCTGTTTAACTAGGCAAATTAGGCTTTTCCAGCCTTTTGTCGAACTGATAGCGTCGGTTTCCGTTTCCCTAAGTTATTGAGCCGGGTCTGTGAACTCGCCTGCGTCCTATTTGTACATATCACGCTACTGCATATCAATCAGTTTTTAAGAAGTGCTGCGCGAAAAGCTATCTGGACTCTGTTGTTAGATCGTTGGTGACTCTGATGAACATGAGCTAGCTGGTATTCTCAGGTAGTACGCAGTCGTCGTTTCATTGCTGGGTTGATAATTCCTTTAGTACTTTTTTTCAAAGTTCTGGAAGCAGAGGGAGCAGAAGCTACCCTTAGATTCAATGCATATCTGGAACAGCTGGGCAAGATGGGTCTGACTTACAGAAATTTGTGCTTCTAATGAAGACCAGATTGTCTGTCATCTTCTAACTTGAGCTCTACCAACATAGAGTTCTTCATATGATGATGGCGGCAAGTCCATGACATAGGTGTCATGGACTTGCCGAACGGAAAAATTTGTGAAGTTGATCACGCTTCGTATCTTGATAATGATCTGACTTTGTATGAGATTTTTAAAAAACTTTTCGGGTTCGAAAATGTGGTTTGGTGTGACTAAATCAATTTTGTGGAGTGACTTGTGGCCAGCCATGTACTAGTTGATTGCACTTGATACCCCTAGTGTTTACTGCATGTGAAGAAAACCTGCGAAGCTTACGAATTTTGGCGATCGAGCATTATCTCCTAAGCTTCTGGCTATTGTGATTCTGTGGCAGAATAAATTGGGTCGTGGGCATCGGGACAAAGTTCACCAGTTTATGACCATTGCAGGAGCAAGGTAAGAATATTGTTTCTACACCATCCATCTTGGTCGAATTTTAAGATGTGATAATGTTAAATCTTTAATTTTCGGATCGGAATATGCGGAAATATAAGGTCGCCTTCTGAGAGCTTTACAGGTATCTGGGTTCCGAGCCGACTTTGAAGAATGTTCCAAATATAGTATTGACTAAGCATTAGAGGTGAACTTACGTGTTCCTCTGTGGAGCTACACGTAAGTTCACACACAGCTGCGTGTCCGAATTATTCCGAATCTGGTCTCTCGATCGGTAGAAATGAAAGTATTTATGCAAAGAGCAATTTGTTTCTGGAGTCAGAAACCAAATGCCGCGAGGTATTCTTATGTGCATGAGCGTCGTCAATTGATGGATTCTTCACTACGTTGCATATGCAGTGAGAAGGCTGCCTTGCAAGCTTTAAAAGCCAGTGACTGGAACCTAGAAGGGGCGTTTGAGGTTTTTTATAATCAACCTCCTGCAAGACCGACTACTGATCCTCGTCATCTGGAAGAGCTATATTTGCGATACAAAGGTCAGTTTTCGATAGAGATACTGCAGCTAGCGGGAAGTGAACTCGCAAAGGCATGGTGACTTACGATATCTCTAATATCGTGTCTTTACGCAGATCCCTACTGTGACATGATTTTGGTTGATGGCGTCTCACTGTTTTGTGACGACTTGCAGACCGATCCTGGCGACGTAGTAATGGTAATTTCTTCTACTGCATGTTCTACTCTCTATTGTTCTTTTACTAGTTTGCAACGGATTTCTGGAGGTTTTTTGTTTCGAAACGTTGAACAACGAACTGATAAGGAGCAGAGGTTAGGCAGGGATGCGCCTTTCAATCAAGAGACATATGATATTTAAAGACTATCTAACTTTGATATAGTGTGATGTCTCCTGTAGTTGGTAATATCATGGCACATGAAAGCTGCTACTATGTGCGAGTTTTCAAGACAAGAATTTATTGGAGGAATGCAGTCCCTAGGGTATGTCGCACGTTGGCCGGATTGGACATTTCTAATTATCAATCTTCAGATTCCTTTCAACACATATCATTGCCTGTTTCTGTTACCTTTCTTCTGAGGACGATGTGTAGTGATGAAGCTCATCTGGATCACGCCTAATTAAGGTTTCAAGTACATCGTTTGGCAGGGTTGACTCAATTGAGAAATTGAAGTATTTGCTTCCTTCTTTGCGGTCAGAGCTCAAAGATGAACGTATGTCTTGCTTTTCCTTTCATCCATTTTTATTTTCCCGTCTTTTTACAAACATGGTTCAATGTGACCACTGAAATTATCGTTGAGGTACAGGTGGAGACATCCCTAGCCCACTTTGAAACTTTTCCTTGCACTGAGGTTTATGCTTGGACCGAATGGAGTCTGTTTTCCCCTCATGTCTGCATTTAGCAAAGGCATTTCATTTATGGAAGTGTTCTTGCACAATGCAGCATGGCTAGCTCTCGCTGTTCGTAATGTGTTTTTCTGGTCGGGTTTACGGAGTTTATTATGTCGACTGACATTTGAATCTGGTTCTGCCTGTTGATTTCTATCGCGTGGTTCCCTGATCTTGGGCGTTGAGTCCTGCTCTTCACATTTGTGTCCAGGCTGTATCATGGTGTGGCATCTTGTGTCTTTCCAGGATCACTTTGCCCGTCTTTTGCTTACGTGCACTAACGTGGTTTTTGAATCTCGGATATTTCAGCATTTTTCGTGGTCTTATCTGACCGGCCTGTGCCATCTATTACCATGCAGATAAATTCCGAGAAATTTATAACTTCGCTTTTGCTTGGGCTAAGGAGAAGGTACGCCCCTGTCCACCAATTGCACAACTGTTGAGGTCTTCCTCAAGCTTCCCATGACGGACCTTTTCATGAGTAGAGCACAAAGTTTCAGCAGTTTAAGTTTCTGTGACTTCTAAGAGAAGTTTTGATGGCATCCATCGTTGTGGAGCATCTGAACCCCATGAGGAGTATTGATGTGTCTTGATTGACGAAATTTTAGGGACAAAAATCCCTCGCATTGGACACAGCCTTGGGTATGTGGCGACTACTGTTCGCAGAGCGCGCCTGGCCATTAGTGGAATATTGGTGTCAGTTTCTACAAGTAAGTCTCAATGAGCATGTGCTCGGAGTGATTATCTTACGTAGCAAAAGTATACAGTGAGCTAACAGACACATTTTATACAAAGATGTTTTGAGTATTAGAGGATTAGATTTTCTGAACTATGCATCTTACCTTGTCTGCCCATGGTGCAGGCAAAGCACAACAAAGCAATATCGAAAGACACTTGGTCCCAGCTTCTTGAGTTCTCCAGGGTGAGTGTCCGACATCGTACTTGACGAGTTGTGGGAAGTGACTTGATGCTTAATGTCGTTTAATGTGGCAGAAGCCAAGACCACGTCGTGCTGGTAGACTCTGGCTCGAACAGTTTGTAATAAAGTATATGCGTGTGTCTCTTCATTCCCAGATAAAAAGCTCTCATTTTTTTCTTCCAATTATATATTTCTTGGGAGGAACTCTCAGTCTCTGTAATACATTTTGCTCTGATATTTAGTGATAAAGTTGTGGAGGGAATTTTTTATTTGATTTACAACAAATCATCAATATACATTTTTGTTATAAGAAGCTATATACATCAACTCTTCTGGCCGTTTTGCAGACGATCAATCCATCGCTGTCTAATTACGATGCAGAAGGAGCGTGGCCATACTTGATTGATGAATTCGTGGAGTATCTCTGTGAGATTGGTGTTCCACAAACACGCGGTAGCTAGATAGGATTCTTTGGTTTGCATTATCTGCAGAATTGATTCAATCCCTGTTCATTAACCACACTATGAATCGAAGCCTGAACAAAGGCTTATTGTACAGGACAAGACGTTTGCCTAAGTTTTCAAGGCCAGGGCTAATATCCTTGACTGACTCTGATAAACGTAGATCCTCAATGGATTGATGAATGGCTTTGGTGTTTTTTAATCTGCCCTGGCGCTCACATTTTTGTCGAGTTCATTCTGAACTCCTTGATTCTTGTAATTCTTTCTCTGATGAAGAGAGGTGAGGAACTGGACATAGCGTCTCGTTCAAGTGCGTGACGTATTGATTGCTTTGAGTATGTATTGTGGTTGTCCTGACAAGTAAGCATGTCAGTCAGATGGACTCCACTTGTGTAATAAATCATCCAAGGTCTGATATAATGTCAGATCCCGTCAATTTAATAGTGATGAAATTTTATTTCCTAAAGAAAGAAAGTTTGTGTTACTCAATATGACATATCATTCCCCATGTCAGCGGTACACCCTGTAATGGTACATAAGACGATTCAGATTCCTGCCCTGCTCGTGTGCCGAGATTTCCGTTGCTTACTGTACATAATGTTAAGAAAGAACGTAGGTAAGCTGGGAAGGAGAAAAGAGTGTAGGAAAGCATATTGATACTCGAAGTTTCGAGAAACAAGAAACGAATGTTTTAAATTGTAGGCAAATGGGTGTTCCTCACACCGAGGTTGTTCAAAGGCCCGAGTGACATGAAAGGCAGGTGGGCGTGTGCTTCTTGATGGTAAGAAACACGCATGTTGGCAGATGTTATAAAGCAAGACACACTCCTGTGTTGTTTGAGAAAACATTCCGCTGTGTGCGCTACACATCTGGGAATTGATAATTGTGCAGTCATTGATTTTATTGGATCCCGATTTGGCCATTTGGCCTTTTATGGGGGTTTAAGAAGACAAGATACTAAACCGGGGACCAATGGATCCAATCAAGTCAATAAAGTAAATTGGCCGTACTACTATCGATGCAAGATTACAACGAGTGTAATAAATGCTCTGATTCCGGTCAGAGGTTCGGATTCCAAGGAAAAATGCACGTGAACTCAAACAAGGAACTTAATCGTACGACGACGACCACAGGAGTGCATGCGACCTGTGTGTTGTCTCTTGATGATATCACTTTGTTGCCCGTGGGCCGTGACTCGCAACCTTACCTGCAGCCTGTCGAATCCTCTTATAGGAAACACGGTTCTCAGTCGCAATTCCCTGTGCGTCCAGGAATTTGCTAGATTCTAAGAATACTTGAGTGAAGTGGAGGCTTTGGAGACACTGGACGGTAGTATAGCTATGTAACACACTCTGTACTGTCTGTGGTTCTAGCCCTTGTACGCCTCGCTCAGCTTTGAGGTGAGCACGTATAGTACTGACTTACCAAGCTGTGCTTGCAGCTTGCTGCAAGGCGTCACTATAACATGCGTACTGCTACAGAGAAGACCAGACTCGTAGAACACCGTTAAATCCACGCGCTTCGAAAGTTCGGCCTTTAATAAACCGATAAACTCAGACTAAAAGAGTAGGATATTCCTGATGATATTTCCAATCGAACATCATCGTTGGCAAAGCTGATTTTGTTTTGAGAGAGAGGGCCAGCTGATTACAAAAGTATCAACATTTTACCTGGTGGGCAAGTGACCGAAACAGAATTCTGAATCATAATACAATGTTCGGTTTCCCCATCCTTTTTTTATGCGACTTTGTCTTCCGATTTTGGGAGAGGTTTCTTGTGAGCTGTGCCTCTTGTTTGTCCTCTCGATTTCACTCCTAAAGTTTATACTGTGCCCTCGTGTTTACAGTACAGAGTTGGTAGGGCTGCAACTTAATCGGAAGATTGTGTAAGATACTGTCATCAAAACTTCCGTTGCAGTCGCGGAACGATATCCAAGATCAATAGACCTTCTAGTACTGTGTGTGGTCCTCAGTTTGCCAATTGCTGTGCAGTCTTCAACTCGAAGCACCCCGGACCTTCAGTGAGAACTACAGAGGGTTGTCCAATTGTGCAGCTGCCAAATCGCGGCAGTAGGGTTTCGGTTCGTTCCTTGCAGCCACGGGTCCGAGGTACCAAGGTGCTATGGTGGGCAAACCGTTGGTTTCGGGTCGGTACGATGTGATTACCCATTCACTTCACTACCTTCACCTTGTAAACTCTGTAGGCAGTTAAGTGCTTTCGGTTAGATTTATTCTTGTTTAAGACAAACATGTGGGTACAAAGTGAAGAATAGTACAGTAAGAACTCAGGCTATTAAAGTATGGTCATGAAAGCACGAGGGACATGAAGTTTGGCATGATGAGTGCAGTTCATGGACTTAATTTGTTTATGGTGAGAATATAATAACAATATCATTACAATCAAGGTACCAAAACTTTCAAGAAAGCCTCATGCTAGCTTTTAATTACCCGGTTTTCAGCTTTTAATTACCTAAAGTGGAAAACTCTTTAGTTGCAAGGTTTTATTTATACCACAAGAGTGTCCATTCCCAGATCACTATTTCAAGTTGGAGACATATGTTGTTGATAGATATAAGAAAGTCAGAATTATGAAATTAAAATGTAATTAAATATTTGGCGGACAATGATATTTGAGCTATTGGAATAATCATTTATTTAAAGGATAAAGCACTATAGATTTTTTGACGAAATTGCATTAAAACTTCATGAAATAAACTAAAAACCCATTATGATACATTATGCACAACATAAATCAATTACATTTTACTTGACTATAAATTGCTCCTAAAGCTTTACTTGCATACACAAATTTACTTGGCATAACATAATCATTTGATCTTAATCATATATACACTCAGATGAATATATATATATATATATATGAATTATTGATTAATTTAAACTCATAAATCTTAAAAAATTTATTATCAATATTATAAAAATTTCATTTTTTTATATATAATATATCATAATTAAATATAAATACAAAATCTAATACAAAATAAATTTCTTATCATGATATCTTTTAATCTATAAATATTTTGGTTTGAAAATTGATGACATAAAATTGAATGGATTCATATTCAGGTATTAAAAGTTAATTAAAAATATATTATAAATTACAAAAGCTAAAATTTATGATATATTTTAGCTTGTTCTCATACAAAAACTCATAAGAAATAGCAAGTCAATGGGAAGACGTCAGTATGGACATTGTATGTGAGTTACCAATGATGTCTTGGGGTTATGATTCGATAGTCATTTTTGTGAATAAATTGAGCAAGATGATCCATATTAGACCCACAACAAAGACAGTTACTACACATGAACTTGTTCGAATTTATATGGATGCAGTTTTTACTCAACATGGTTTAGCTACAGTTCTCATCACCGATAGGGGCACTCAATTTACTAGCATGTTTTGGAAAACCCTATTTGGACTATTCAAAACAAAACTAGTCATGTACACAGCTTATCATCCTCAAACAGATGGGCAAACTGAAAGAACAAATAAAACTATTGAGGACATGCTTAGAGCTTTCACTTTGGAGGAGCAAGAAGGTTGGGATGCGCTTTTACCCTTGATTGAGTTTGCTTATAATAACTTAATCAATGCATCCACAAAAGTAAGCCCTTTCTTCCTGATGTATGGAGAACACCCCATCACACCATCTAGCTTGGTGAGTGTAGGTCACATGCAGGAACCATCAACCCAAGTTGAAGCGGTGAACGAGTTTGTGGCACCAGTCCAACGAGGAGTGCATCAGGCAAAGCAAAAATTAGCCATTATCCACAATCAGCAAAAACAATATGCCGATGCTCATCGACGACATATGGAGTTTCAAAAAGGTGATCAGGTATGATCGTCTACTACCAATTTATCATTAATAGGGGTTCGAAAATTAAGTCCACGGTTTATTGGAGTTTTCTTGATTGTTCAACGGATTGGAGAAGTGCATACAAGTTAGAGTTGCCAACACACATGAAACTACATCTTGTTTTTCATGTGTTCTCTTGAGGAAGCATACTCCATGATCTACTTCCTTTGGCAACCCACATCAACCTCCTCCTTTACCAACCATGATTGATGGTGTAGAGGAATATGAGGTTGAGAGAATTCTCAAGAAACGGACAAGAGGTCAGCTGAACCCAAAAGTGGAATATCTAGTCCAATGGAAAGGTTATCCACTTTATGAAAACTTGGGAACCATTGGCAAATCTCACAAATGCCAAGATACTTGTAGAGACTTTTGAGTCTTCTTGCAACGAGGACATTACGTCTTAAATGGGGGGAGCTTTGTAACCAATCTTGGTTAGCCATAGTTAGTTTAGCCAAAGCGTAGATTGGTCATTAGATCACAAAAAGACAAGATAGTGATGTGCCTATCCAAAAAATAAAAGGTAAATGACGAGGTGGTTACCATGCATTGGTGGATCAGATTGTGTGCTAGACGTCTTTTAGGAATTGGTTAGGATAGGATAACGAAACATGCAACCTACGTATATTAGCCATATGGCATAATTTGGATTTCGGACTTTTCTAATCCTACAAGATATAAAGCAAGGAGAGGTCTTGAGAAGTGATTCTAGGTTTTTTTTAACTCAATTATATCCATAAAATTATCCTAAGTCTCATCACTTGAGTCAAATGATTTGAAAAAGTTGTGTTTGTATTTTTGTAACACAACTATTGAATTTTTTTTTCATTTTTGAGGTCATTTACAACCTCTATCTTGATAGGAGTATGACTCTTGTTTCCTTAGCATACTTCTTGAAGATTATCTCTTAAAGATCTTATAAATTTTTTTCTCATCTTATAAATCTTGAAGTGGGTAGATTTCTCTACAAGAGGATAATAATTAGATTTGGATGTACTCTAGAAATTGTATCAGATAGAGGTGATGAGTTTGTTGGAAGCATTATACAAGCCATGTTAGATCATTTCTCCATCAAAGCACGGGTGACTACTTCCTACAAATCCAATGCTAACGGGTTTGTAGGAATAGAGAAACCTTGAGCGTCTGGCTGTAGAAGAACCATCCTCACCCTTGTGTGAATTGATATTATCTCTTTCTTCTCATCACCAATCCACATTTGAGTATATTGCAATTGTTAAAATTTCAACAAAAGAAAATCATTGATATTCAGCAATTAAACCAATACCTCTTGCCCAAACTTCACTGATAGGATGTCGAGCGCAGCCAGAGAAATGGGATGCGAAGATGTGGGCTAATACCTTGGGACGCTCTTATGAGAGAGAGAAGGATGGAGTTGACTAGGAAGGTTAGGCTGTGCATACAGCCTTCACATTTGATGAATCGAAATAGTTCAACCCTAGGGAGAGGAAGGGTACAAATGGCTACAAGTTTGATTTAACCAAGGATGTGTTCAGGCGTAAAGTGGCTCTCATCTTGAACCAGCTCTTCTCTCCTCAGTGCATTACTTACGTCAGTATGCATAAGGTGCGAATTGTGGAAGGGTTCATAGGAGGAACGATTAAAGTAAACTGGGAAGAAATCTTTGCTCGAAACGTTCAAGCAATGGCTAGTCGACTTTGGCAGGTGTAACAGACAAGTTACACAAAGGTTTTGCCAATTGTGAAAAATTAAAGTTTGTTCCGAAGGGAATGAGGTGTTAATTCACTACCAACGACGAATAGGTGAGTTTATGCTTCTTTTGTAGACTCTGGACATGCATAGTCCGAAGAGTGCTGCGAATAAGTAGCATGCGACCACTCATTCTGGTTATCAAACCATTACCCATCCATTACATTGCACACAATTACACATATAAATGAAATTCCACTCCAGATTTACTGATGGGAGATTGATCACTCCTTTACAAGCTGACGTCGAGGCGATGTTCTCGATGAAGTTGTTAATATCCCAAGCTCATCGAGTTGATCTAGGGTTGTTACGTACCTATGGTACAAATCTGTTTAGGGCTAACCCGAAATTAGGGTTTCCTTGTACTCACCTATATATATATATATACAAGGGAAGGCAAAGCCTTCCCCATCTCATTCCCTGTACACTCTCTCTTGTCCCTTTGGTGTGCTCTCCTCTTCTTGGAGTGATTCCTGAAGAGTCGATTTCTCAACATGGTATCAGAGCATGGTGGGAGCATTAGTTATGTAGATTAGACATAGAGGAGTGCTAGAGATCAGTGAGGAGTGAGCCTCAAAGTTGGAGGCTGTCCCACTGAAGCGATTAGATTATTGGGGAACTATTTCGTGTTTTCTCATAATCTTCAATCGCGTTTTCGGTGGTCAAGATGATCGTTTTTGACCTATTTCTGATTGCCCAACTCCCAGAGAGAGTTGTCTTGCGCAAAATGGTCGAATTTGGTAGCCATGAAGTTTTCGTGCGATTTGGAGTTGTTGGTGGTAGTTATCGCCTTTTCCAAAATCTTTGAGGAGCTGTTTGGAGACCTAAACAAGGTTTTTTAGAGGTTTGAGTGTTTCTACCGGAGCCAAGGCTCAGCTTTCACGCAGATAGAAATTGAACAACGCTCGCCTCTATCAAAGCTCCTACCACGAAAAATTTTAGCTCAATCCGAGCTTTCTTCGTCATTTTAAACAAATCTTTAGCTTGATTCTTGAGAATCGCAAACATAATTCATTGCCTGCGGGTCAAGACAAGCACATTTCGCCAATTTATGGAGTTTTACATGTTTCTTGATCGAGGTGTAGAGGAGCTGTTTTTCCGCCGTAGTCGCGGAGGTGTTCTTTCTGTTCGTTTTGTGTCTGTGCAGGTACTTGACGTGTTGGAGTCGTGATTTCCGCTCGTAACCACAACCATGGCAGAATCAGTGAACATGATCACTGGAGAGAAACTTGACAAGAATAATTTCCAAATGTGGAAATTTCGAATGAAGACCTTCCTTCAAGGCCAGGGGCTATGGGAGCTTGTGACCGGGGAGGAGAAAGCACCAATCGTGGTTCTTTGGTGATCTTCGTCTTGGGAGCGACATTGCTTGAGTGGAGAAAGCGGTCGTATCAAGCCATCCACTACATTTGCGCTCACGATCTCGGGCTCGATGATCGGTCATGTTCAAGATTGTGACACACCCAAAGGAAGCTTGGGACGCATTGTCCTGAGATGTTCCATTCGGGAACGAAGCTCGGCCGCAGCGATTGATGCAACAATTCAATACTGTCAAGAAAGGCTCGATGTGTGTCAATGACTATGTCAACCACATCAAGCAAGCCGGCGAATCGGTTAGCATATGTCAATGTTCAACTTGATCCATTGTGATTATTGGTGCGACATTGCAAGGACCTGCCCGCACGAGTACAAGCAGATTCATTACGTCAATTTCGGCCCAGTACCTCTTCCGGTTCGACGAATTGGTCCCAATGATGTTGGGAGAAGAAGTGCAGTGCAGGCGTACTAGTGCTTCGTCCGACCCGCAAGAATGTGTGTGTTTTTGCAGGTTCCGGAGGTTGAGGTAGAGGTCGTGGCGGAGGGCCGGATATGGTGGTGGTAGAGGTGGGTGTGCGGAACAAGGCACCCAACCCGGCCAGTGCGCCACCCGCCGCTAAAAGGCGGGTTAACACCGCAACTCTTGTCACAAGAATGGCCACTATGCCAAAAATTGTTACAAGCATCGGAACGATCTACAAGCTTCGGGCCAACGGGGCCATGTAGGCTGGCCAAGAAGCATTACTCATTGTGACACCCTTGAGAGTTATGTTGCTTTCTTTTTCACTGATTGGGTGATTGATTCCGGAGCTACCAGCCACATGACGCCGCATCAAGAATGGTTTGCGTCGCTCAACACTGTGGAGACTCCTCAGTTCATGGTGACTGGAGATGATACCAAGCACGAGATCAAGCATAAGGGTAAAATTCCGCTTGACATTCCAGGATCCAATCTTTTTGGAATCGGAAATGTTTTACATGTTTCTACTCTGACTCAAAATCTGTTATCAATAGGACAGATGGTAGAACAAAATTTCCAAGTGTGTTTCAACAAAGATGGATGCTTTGTTGAAGACTCCACAGTCTTGTTGTAGCTCGAGGTAGGAGGTGGTAGACTGTTCAAGCTAGATGCTACAGTTAATGTCAGTAAATAGCCAACTCATGTCATTACAGAAAGTGGCTTTGTAGTATTTGACATAGATATTTGGCACAAGCAAATTAGGCACATGAACTTTCAGAAACTGAAGACTCTTCCGAGTTCAGATCTAGTCACAGGTTTGCCCAATTTCATACGTCATTCCCCACTGCAGTGTGTCCCGCTTGTCAGTTCGGCAAGCAAGCTAGACAACCCTTTAAGGGATTAGGTAGGAGAGCGATCAAGCTTCTAGATTTGGTGCAATACGGATGTATGGACTTCTTCTCAACCAAGTTTATTTGGTTTTGAGTACTTCGTGTCCTTCATTGATGATTTCTCTCGCTACACCTGGGTTTACTTCCTTAAGAGCAAGAGCTCTTCAGATGTGTTGTCAGCTTTCCAGACTTTCCACACCTTGGTTGAGAAACAGTTTGGACAATCTATTCTTTGTCTACGTTCCGATGAAGGAGGCGAGTTTACATGCGGAGAATTCACTTAACTACCTACGTAAGCATGGCATCTGTGCTTGAGAAGACTTGTAGTTATACTCCCTATGAGAATGGCGTTGCGGAGAGGAAGAATCGTCATAGCGTGCCGCCGCACTATGTTCAACGAGAAGAACATAGCCGCCTTGACCATTGGGCGAAAGTGTTTCCGTTGCGGTGTACTTGATGAATCGAACTCCGACTGCATCAGTTCACAACAAGACCCCGATGGAGATATTCACAGGCCACAAGCCTGATTACTCATTTTTGAAAGTTTTCGGTTGCATACGTTATGTACACATTCGGATGAGAAGCGCAAGAAGCTAGATCCGAAAAGCCGAGAAGTGTATTTTCCTTGGATATGCGTTAGATACGAAAGGATATAGATGCTATAATCCTTCCTCTAGGCAATTCTATATTAGTAGAGATGTTGTATTTGAAGAGTTGCAATCTTGGTATGCACCTGCGATTGTTCCGGTCATACCCCTTCTTCCCGCCGAACCGCATAAAGGAGTCCATCCACTGCTACTTTTCGAGTGGAGTTTCGGAGTCACACAGATCTAGAGTTGAGTCCACGTGCACTCGAGTCGCTTCTGAATGAAGTTCACCGAGTACCATCCAGACCGACTCCTAGACTTGAGGATCATCTTATTTTGCAACATATGATGTCCTCACCACGGATTTCAGGTATTCATCCGTTGGATGAAGCATCCCGAAACGACATTTCTTTGGTGCCTCGAGATCCGAAGCAAGGCGACAAACAATACATCCGATACACGCCCTCACAAAAAAATGGGAGAGAGTTCGGTATCTGTTTCAGCGATTTATGCATGAAAGTTTCCTTGCTGATCATCATGCATACATGACTCACGTTCTTGCTGAGCCCGAACCAAGTACGCTTGAGGAGGCGATGCACAAAAATGAGTGGATTGAAGCCATGGAGACAAAACTTGCCGCACTTCGTCACCAACAAACATGGGAATTGGTGGACTTACCTCAAGGTAAGAAAGCGATTGGTTGCAGATGGGTCTTCAAGGTCAAGTGCAACTCGGATGGCAATCGTATCTCGATACAAGGCCGATTGGTAGCCAAGGGCTACGCACAACTTGACATGGAGTGGACTTCTGAAGAGGCGTTTAGTCCGGTTCTTAAGATGGCAACCATTCGTATGATGGTTGCTATCTTTGTCAACAAGGGATGGCGGCGCATCAAATGGACTTCAAGAACGCCTTTCTCAATGGAGATCTCGGCGAGGAAGTCTACATGCAACAACCACGCAGTTTACAAAGATCCAAGTTTCTTTCGCGTTTGTAAGTTAAGGAAATCCCTCTATGGTTTGAAATAGGCTCCGAGAGCATGGTATGAGAAGATCAATTCCTTTCTCATATCTCTTGGATTTGTAGTATGTCATTCCGACTCATCCCTATCTTCGCATGAGATCGGGGAGTTCATGTAGTGTTGATTTCCATCTATGTAGATGATCTTATTATCACTTGGAACCATGAGGAGATGATTTCCCGCATCAAGAGTATCTTATGTTCCGAATTTGAGATACAAGACTTAGGATATCTTAAATTCTTTCTTGGTGTGGAGTTTATCATAGAGGGAAAGGATATGTGGCTAATACAACGCCAATATGCTTTAGATAAGCTTAAGGAGTTCAAGATGTCTGATTGTAAACCAATAGACACTCCTCTACAACAAGGTCTAAAGCTAGAGTTAGACGATGGAGAGTTACTTGCGGATCCCCCTTTGTCTGCATGCAGATGGTTGGGAGTTTGATTTATCTCACTATCACTAGACCGGATTTGAGCTATGTTGTTGGTCTAGTCAGTCAGTTCCTGCATGCTCCACGGGTACTGCATATGATGGCGGTTAAGCGGATTCTCCGCTATGTGAAGTCCACACTTCATTTTGGACTTCGATCTGATTTGGAGGTGAGCTGAACCTGCATGGCTACACCAACGCTGATTGGGCAGGAGACATTTTTGGCAGGAGATCCACGTGTGGATATGCGTTTGGACTTGGGAGTACGGCTGTGAGCTGGGCTTCTAAGAAGCAACCGACCGTGGCATTGTCTTCCACAGAGAGGCGGAGTATCGTGGTGCTATGAATGCCACTTGTGAAGCGTTTGGCTTAGTTTGCTTACTACGATATTGGAGTAGATTATCCTAGTCCTACAGTTATCCTAGCTTCCGACATTAGCAGTATGATGTTAGCCAACAATCCTGTTTTTCATGCTAGGACAAAGCACATTGAGGTGCATTATCACTTTGTTAGGGAGAAGGTCCTTTCGGTGTAGTAGATCTTAGATATATACATACAGAGATCGGGGTTTGAATATCTTCACCAAAGCTTTGCCTAGAGAGTCGTTTGCTACTTTTCGACATTGTCTAGGAGTTCAGGATGTACAGTTGAGCTTGAAGGGGAGTGTTAATATCCCAAGCTCATTGAGTTGACCTAGGGTTGTTACGTACCTATGGTACAGATCTATTTAGGGCTAATCCGAAATTAGGATTTCCTTGTACTCACCCTATATATATACAAGGGAAGGCAAAGCCTTCCTCATCTCATTCCCGTACACTCTCTCTTGTATGTTTGGTGTGCTCTCCTCTTCTTGGAGTGATTCCTAAAGAGTCGATTTATCAACAAATATCCCAAGCTCATCTAGTTGATATAGGTCGATCTGTGCCTGATGACTACAGGCGTAGATCTAGGGTTGTTACGTACCGATGGTACAGATCTGTTTAGGGCTAACCCAAGATTAGGGTTTGTTGAGAAATCGACATCCTTAAGCTTATCTAAAGCATATTGGCGTTGTATTACCCACATATCCTTTCCCTCTATGATAAATTCCACACCAAGAAAGAATTTAAGATACCCTAAGTCTTGTATCTCAAATTTGGAACATAAGATACTCCTTAGCTACCAATCTGGCCTTGTATCAAGATATAGTGCCATCCGAGTTGCGCTTGACCTTGAAGACCCATCTGCAACCAATCGCTTTCTTTCCTTGAGATAAGTCCACCAATTCCCATGTTTGTTGGTGACGAAGTGCAGCAAGTTCTGTCTCCATGGCTTCAATCCACTCATTTTTGTGCATTGCCTCCTCAAGCGTACTCGGTTCGGGCTCAGCAAGAACGTGAGTCATGTATGCATGATAATCAACAAGGAAACTTTCATGCATAAATCGCTGAACAGGATGCCGAACTCTCTCAGATTTTCGTAGGGCAGTATCAGATGTACTGTTTGTCGCCCCTTGCTTCGGATCCGAGGTATGCAAATGTCGTTCTAGGATGCTTCATCCAACCGATGAATACCTGTAATCCGTGGTGAGGACATCATATGTTGCAAAATAAGATGATCCTCAAGTCTAGGAGTCGGTCTGGATGGTGCTCGGTGAACTTCATCCGTAGCAGCTCCAGGTGCATACCAAGATTGCAACTCTTCAAATACAACATCTCTATTGATATAGAATTGCCTAGAGGAAGGATTATAGCATCTATATCCTTTCGTATCTAAGGCATATCCAAGGAAAATACACTTCTCAGCTTTCGGATCTAGCTTCTTGCGCTTCTCATCCGGAATGTGTACATAACAGATGCATGTAGGACCCTAGTTAGGAATTTTAAGCTTGTTTTTTTGATTTTCGGAATAAAACGCATGATGTTCGGCGGAATTGAGTATTAACGAATACGAAGATGACTCTTAAGGCGAATATGCATGTTGAGAAGAGTATGTGTAGATTGAATCTGGCGGTGTCGTGTTGTGACACGGCTACTATGAGAAGATGATGACATGTGTCATCTTCAGAGCTGTTGAGATGACGGCGATATTTTGGCGATATTTTAGGTCAGGATGGCCGACGGCTCATTGTAAGGCTGTTAAGAGGCCACGGTTGGATTGTCATCCTAGGGCCAGGATGTAGATAAGGATCCAAGGGATATCATCTTGGACCTTATCGGATATAAAGCGTGGTTGGAGTCGAAAGGAAAGGGGGAGGTCTAGAACGTCGACTAAGGAGCTTATCCGATAGAAGTGGAGCCAACGTGGGACATGGATAGAGGCGGTATGATCCTCCGATATACCGATGCCCAATCCGTTTGTGATAAGCATCCGGTGTCTACATCGTGATCACTTTAGGGCATGGTTAGTGTATCACTTTGGAGATAGCTTTATGGAAGTGGTGATAAACTCCCCGGATCCTTTCATTACGCCAATTGTTTCCTACGGCGCGACTTGGGACTTAATGTCTATGTTTTGATTTGATATTAGCATTATGGACCTAAACTTGCCGATAGTGGCGCCTTTCAACACATGGGTCCCTCGTCCATCACTACTTGTCTACCAAAGGCAAGTCATAGGGAGTTGATTGTTAGGAATTTTTTTGAGGAGTATTATACTCAAGTTATAAACTCCCGGTCCCTTTTGTTGTTCGTTTATACTTAACAGGTTTCGAGTGGTTATTTTGACTCTTTATTAGCAACAACTCGTATTACCTATATGATGGCTAAGTAGTGTTTTTAGGCTAGTTGTTAAGCTCTAAGTTAGTTGTGGCTAATTTGGCCCACTAGAGGTCAAAATGGAACTCTTCATTCTCATTGGTTGGGAAATTTAGACCAATGAGAGCACTTGGGCAAGTTCTTCGGGGTTTTGAGGAGTTTCGGGAGCCTTCGAAGGGAGTTTTTCAGGATTGAAGGATATGTTGGAGACCTGACGAGGAGAGCTAGGATTTTGGCTCAAGAATGAAGGCGATTGAGCAAGTTGATACTCCGGTGTGGTGATTTGAAGTGGGAGAGTGAAATTTGGACCCATGGGAGAGTTTGAGTGAATTCTGAGCGTTCTATGAAGGCTTTGACAGATCGGATTCAATAGACAAAGAGTTTACAACTCAAATTTGCGATTTGATCGAAATTTCAGCTCGATTGGTTGAGTTTTGAGTGCAAAGCAGTAGTTTGAAATTTATGTACACAGTCTAAATTGCAAGATTGCACAGACTGTTACAGATTTAGTTCGACAATCATAACTCATGCTATCAATAAGATTGGTCAATAAAACTTGACAGAGTTGAAGCTTGGATGATAAGTCGTTTTTTTGCGAAATTTGAGTGCAATTGGATCAAAGGATTGGAGTTTATAGTGGTTTTAGTGCGCAAGGGTCTGCATATCGTCTTGTGACACAGGGTATAGTTCGACATTTGTAACGAGAGATCTAGAATTGAAGAGCATGTGAAACTTTCCCGAGAGTTATGAATGGTTGCAAAGTACTTTTCTGCGAAGTTTGGCTAAGAGTTAACGGTTCAATCGTTGGTTACAACGATCCTCTTCCGCTGGAGTTTACCGGGTGCAACGAGTTGGGCATGGAGAGATGAGGAGATGAAAGAGAGGGTGATTGTCAGTTCACACGAGGACGAGGAGCTTTGTCCATGCGACAGCGGGAGCAATTCTGTTTCGGTTAGGGTAAAGTTGTAACTGTATCGTTGAGCAGTGGCGGGCGCAGAACCAGCAGAGTGACACGATGAAAAAGTAAGTGGCATTGCGATCGGGAGCACGGGAAGCTATTCGATTACCTCCTCCGCAAAAGATGGCGAGTGTAATTAGACCTCTGGTGCCAAAACCGGACTGGACGTTGGAAGAATTGAAACGATTGAGGCAATTGGGTGGAGCGTTCCTAGCATGGCGATGGGACTATGTCTGTCCTGTGACCTCCGGGCTGACTCTCACTCAGGTTTACCTCTGATGGCTTTTTGGAAGCTCATCATGAATCTAGAAGGACTTAGTCCCACCCTATGACCATGACCCTATTGCTCACTCTTACACAAACTCTCAAAGTCCAAGCTCTATTATGCACATTATCACTAAGAGTAAGATATCACTCAAAAGGAAAGGGATACTTTGGTAATCAAAGTCTTCATTGAATCAAGGCTCCACTCCGAACATGACGTCTCCAAGAACCAAGCTCCCCAAAACTAAGATCACCACACTATCTTCTCCCAAAACTAACTTCCATTGAAAAACTACTTGAGAGGTGCTTCTCAACCTCTCTATTTATACTACTTAGAATCTTACTCTAGTAACAACAAGTAATCACCATGTAACTTCCTTTTACCAAGTTTAAACGAGATAGAGATCACAAACCCCAATGAAAAGGGTACATGGCAACATGCAATTGGTCCACTTGGATCTTCTAGAAGCCCAACTACTCCCTAATTGACTTCTAGTGTGCCAAGTCAATCTCGCCCCTAGATTTAAGGGTCTTCACCAAGTTCAACCAATGAAAACTAGTCCAAGTCAAGGAAAGTCAAGATACCCATGTGATGGAATCTATTCCTTGATTCCTACTAAACAACAAAATAGTAGTTCTCATCTACCACACCAAAAGTTACTCTATATTTTCCTCCAACTTAACCATAACTAACTAAACATAGTCATGACTAAGATAAACTTAGGCACAATTTAGGTATACTTACATTTTATCCTATATGTACAACCCTGGGTCTTACAGTCCGGAGTTGTGTGAAGAAGTGAAGGCTAAGAAAGTTGCCAATCCGATTGGATGGAGAGGTTACCCCGATTCCTGGGATGCGATTCTATGGGCGGAAGCATTGGGCCGGGATTATGTAGAAGACAAGGACGGCATTGACTGGGAAGGTTAGGGTTTGCATACAGGATTCGACTTCGATGAGTCCAAGTGGTTTGATCCTCGAGAAAGGAAGGGGACCAATGGGTTTAAGATTGATTTGATTAAGGATGATTTCCGACGGAAGATCATGTATACGTTGAATCAGCTATTTTCACCGCAGAGAACTACTTACGCTTAGTATGCATAAGGTGAGAATAGTGGAAGGATTCGTTGGAGGAAAGATCAAAGTCAATCGGGGAGAAATATTCGCTCGGAATGTGGGCTATGGGTTGAAGTTGAAAAGCGGGGAGAGAATGGAGTCTTGTACATTTCCTCTTTTCTGGTACACATGTACTCAAGGATGGGGTGGTTAACTCCAAGGGAAAGAGTGAAGTATCAGATGGATGCAGAGAATGTTTTGCGAGAGCCGAATATGAGTGAAGCCAGAAGTGGATCAACGAGAAGTGTGGGTCCCGAAGAAGGAAGCAATTTGTAGTCAAATTCAAAAAGTAGATGCCTTCTGGACGAGTTGGATGAAGTAATGCGGGGGATTGAGGAAGCTGTATTCGAAAGAGAGGATTCGGCAGGAACTTCAGAGAAGAGAGTGCGAAGTCCGAGTGTAGAGGAAGTCAGAATGTCGGTCAATAAGAAGCGGAAGTTAAAGGAGATTGTTAAGCCGAGGAGCCCGGTGCCGAAAGTATCAAGGCCTAAGGTGAAGGCATCCAAAGTAGATGGTGGAGAACCGCTCTCTTCGGTGTTGCAGTTAGCCTAGAAGTTAGAAAATGTAGTTGTCCCTGTTCTCATGGAGTTGAGCGAGATGGGGAACAGGCTATGTCGTGGGTGGAATCCTCAAGAAGACGGTTACATGGAACTCATTCAGTTGATGAACCGCATTGCAACAGGAAAGAAGGACCAGACCCAGACTATTAAGCAGTTGACAGAGTCGGTGGGGCATCTGGAGAAGGAGAAGGCAGAAGCACAACGGGAAGTGACGGCAGCCAAGAAGGCTTATGGGGAGATATGAAAAATCTGCGGAGCAGAGTTGAAGTTTGTGGAAGTCGAGAATGAACGGCTTCGGAATCAACTGAAGGAGGTGAAGCGCCAGTTGCACGAGATCGTCTGAGAGACCCGGCTAGATTAGAAGTTTTGGCTAGTAAGTGTGCGAAGTATCTTCTTGCCCGGTGTGATGATGTGGAAGCTGATCGATTGGAGAGATTGACCACGGTGATAAACACTCCTAGCAATTCGAAGGAGAAACGAAAGGAGATGTACAAAGCGATGGGTCGTGACTGTCAGGAAGCGAGCGAATTCACCAGAGAGAGATCGCAGAAGATATCAGAGAGTTGCAAATCAGCGTTGATGCTCTCGCCTGGCGTGAAGAGACATCATCGAAGGGTGCAACAGATCTCCGAAGTTGTAGTCGGACGCTATCCGTGTAGGTAGCGATTCGGATAGGACGTTAGAATTGTGTATAAATAGGACTAGAGTAGTTAGTGGAGACATCTTCAATTTGCAAGAGAAAGTCAGGATTTGTTCTGTGTAGCAGGTAGAACGGAAACTCTCGAAGCCGAGCAGAGATCGCGGTGGCCTACCTGACTGGAGATTGGATTCCTGTGAAGATACCCAAGAATTCGTCCCATGAGTTTGGCTATCGACGATTTCGCCGGGAGAACTTCAGCGAGCTTACGCTTGGTGAATATTACCTCTTGTAATTGGGATCACCCAATCTAAGTAAAAGAATTCCTTCTGGAAATTCTTGGAACTTTATGTCTTGATGGGTTTTTAAGTTATGAATTGATTCCACTCTTTGGACTATGATTGTCCAGAGTTGATTAAAGAAGTCTAAATGCACCTATTCCCCACTTGATATTCGGTTAACACCCCATTCCCTTGGGAACGAATCAATAAACACTACAATTATCCAATTCTAATGTAACCTTGTTGTTACAATGCAACTGAAAACTTTCAAAAATGAGTAATCAGGCTTGTGGCCTGTGAATACCTCCATCGGGGTCTTGTTGTGAACTACGATCGGAGTTCGATTCATCAAGTACACCGCAACGGAAACAACTACGCGTAAGCGGTCTAGGCAGGTTCTTCTCGTTCAACTTAGCGGCGAGCCTACGCTATGTGACGATTCTTCCTCTCCATAGCGCCCATTACATTTGTGGAGTATAGTGCAAGTCTTCGGCTTACGTATGCCATGCTTACGTGGTAGTAGCGGTGAATTCTCGACGTAAACTCGCCTCCTCCATCGGAGCGTAGACAAAGGATAGATTGTCCATCTTGTTTCTCCACCAAGGTGTGGAAAGTCCGGAAAGGCGACAACACATCTGAAGAGCTCTTGCTCTTAAGGAAGTAAACAGTGTAGCGAGAGAAATCATCAATGAAGGACACGAAGTACTCAAAACCAGATAAACTTGGTTGAGAAGAAGTCCATACATCAGTGTGCACCACCTCTAGAAGCTTGGCCGCTCTCCTACCTGATCCCTTAAAGGGTTGTCTAGCTTGCTTGCCGAACTGACAAGCGGGACATACCGGTGGGGTGATTTGAGAAGTGAAGTTGGGCAAACCCGTGACTAAATCTGAACTCGGAAGAGATTTCAATCTCTGATAGTACACGTGCCCAACTTGTTTGTGCCATATATCTATGTCAGATACTACAAAGCCACTTTCTATAATGACAAGAGTTGGCTATTTACTGACATTAACTGTAGCATCTAGCTTGAACAGTCTACCACTCATGCTACCTCGAGCTACAACAGTACTTGTGGAGTCTTCAACAAAGCATCCATCTTTGTTGAAACGCACTTGGAAATTTTGTTCTACCATCCTCCCTCACGATACTTGATTTTGAGTCAGAGTAAGAACATGTAAAACATTTCCGATTCCAGAAAGATTGGATCCTGGAATGTCAAGCGGAATTTTACCCTTATGCTTGATCTCGTGCTTCGTATCATCTCAAGTCACCATGAACTGAGGAGTCTCCACAGTGTCGAGCGACGCAAACCATTCTTGATGCGGCGTCATGTGGCTGGTAGCTCCGGAATCGATCACCCAATCAGTCAGTGCGAAAAGCAACATAACTCTGGTGTGTCACAATGAGTAGTCGTTTTTCTTCAGCCTACATGGCCCTGTTGGCCCGCTTGAGATCGTTCGATGCTTGTAACAATTTTTGGCATAGTGGCCATTCTTGTGACAAGATAGTTGCGGTGTTAACTTTTTCCGGCAGCGGCGGTGGCGCACGGTTGGTTGGGTGCCTTGTTACGCACACCCACCTCTACCACCACCATATTCGGCTCCTCCGCCCACGACCTCTACCTCGACCTCCAAAACCTGCAAAAAAAACACACATTCTTATGGCCGGGACGAAGCACTAGTACTCTACGCATTCGCACTTCTTCTCCCAACATCATTGGGACCAATTCGTTGAACCGGAAGAGGTTCTCTCGGGTCGAAATTGACGTAATGAATCGCTTTGTACTCAGCCAGGCGGTCCTTGCAATGTCGCACCAATAATCCTGATCGGATCAAGTTGAACATTGATGATGCTAAGCGATTCGCCGGTTGCTTTGATGTGATTGACATAGTCACTAGCACACATCGAGCCTTTCTTGACCGTATTGAATTGCTGTAGCAACTGCAGCTTCCGAGCTTGTTCCCGAATGGAACATCTCGTGACAATGCGTCCCAAGCTTTCTTGGGTGTGTCACAGTCTTGAATGTGACCGATCATCGAGCATGAGATCGTGAACGCAATGTAGTGGATGGCTTGATACGACCGCTTTCTCCACTCACGCAATGTCTGCTCACTGCAAAGATCACCAGCAACCACGATTGGTGCTTTCTCCTCCCTGGTCACAAGCTCCCATAGCCCCCCGGCCTTGAAGGAAGGTCTTCATTCGAAATTTCCACGTTTGGAAATTGTTCTTGTCGAAGATTTCTCTCCAAAGGATCATGCTCACCGATTCCCGCCATGGTTGTGGTCACGAGCGGAAATCAGGACTCCAACACGGCAAGTACCTGCACAGACACAAAACAAACAAAAGAGAACACCTCAGCGACTACGGCGGAAAATAGCTCCTCTGCACCTCGATCAAGAAACATGTAAAACTCCACAAATTGGCGAAATGTGCCTGTCTTGACCCGCAGACAAAGAATGAAATATGTTCGCGATTACAAGCAAGCATTTAAGTTTAAAATGACGAAGAAAGCTCGGATTGAGCTGAAATTTTTCGTGGTAGGAGCTCTGACAGAGGCGAGCAAAGTTCCGTTCTACTTGCACTAAGGTTGAGCCTTTGCTGTGGTAGAAACCCTCAAATCTCTAAAAAACCTTGTTTAGGTCTCCAAACAGCTCCAAAAAGATTTTGGAAAAGGCGATAACTATCACCAACAACTCCAAATCACACACCAAATTCGACCATTCTGCGCAAGACAACTTCCTGTAGGGAGTTGGGCGATCAGAAATAGGTCGAAAACGATCATCTTGACCTCCGAAAATGTGATTGAAGATTCTGAGAAAACACGAAACGATTCCCCAACAATCTAATCGCTTCAGCGAGACAGCCTCCAACTTTGAGACTCACTCCTCACTGATCTCCAGCACTCCTCTATGTCTAATCTACATAACTAATGCTCCCACCAAGCTCTAATACCATGTTGAGAGATCGACCCTACAAGGAAACACTCCAAGAAGGGGAGAGCACACCAAATGCACAAGAGAGAGTGTACAGAATGAGATGAGGAAGGCTTTGCCTTCCCTTGTATATATATAGGGTGAGTACAAGGAAACCCTAATTTCGGGTTAGCCCTAAACAGATCTGTACCATAGGTACGTAACAACCCTAGATCAACTCAATGAGCTTGGGATATTAATAGGGTTTCCCTATACTCACCCTATATATACAAGGGAAGGCAAAACCTTCCTCATCTCATTCCTGTACACTCTCTCTTGTCCCTTTGGTGTGCTATCCTCTTCTTGGAGTGATTTCTAGAGAGTCGGTTTCTCAACACTTTTTTTATTCAAAAAACAAAAAAACAGCTTTACAACAAGCTAACTAGGGTTCTACATACGTCCGCCCTTAACTGCGAACGCTCAACTCCACAAGCTTCCGTTCTACCCTGACTACACTCGAAGTTCAACAATGAACTCTTGCAACATAAGAAGATGAACCTTTCACACTAGTGATACTCCTATTTATACAAAGAATGTCTAACTGCTAAAGCTAACTGATTTACACTGAGCTCCGGCTCTTCTCTTCTCGGACACCATCACAGCACGACAATTCTAGTCTCTACGGGAAAGCGTCAACACTCATTTGCAATTCCAGGAGGTCCTCTGCAATCTCTCGCCTATGAATTTGAAGTGACTCATGGCATTCGTGACCCATGATTTTGTACATTTCTTTCCTTCCTGCCTTTGAATCGGCATGAGAGTTCATAACCTCCTTGATTCTTTCTAACCGACGGATGCCATATTGTGGGCCGAGGCGCTCGAGCGAGATTACAAGGAGGAGAAGGACGGGATTGATTAAGAAGGTTCAGCCATGGTTAGAGGGTTTAACTTTGATGAATCAAAATGGTTTGACATGAAGAAGCGTAAGGGCACGAATGGGTACAAGATTGACCTTATCAAGGACGGGTTTAGAAGGAAGATAATGTACACATTGAACTCTTCTCACCACAACGGACTACCTATAGTAGCATGCATAAGGTAAGGATAGTGGAAGATTTTGTAACAAGATCGATTAAAGTCAATTGGGAAGAGATCTTCGCTCGAAATATGCATGCAATGGGGGAGAAGCTTTGATCAGGAGAGAAAGGGGTAGTATACAATTCCTCATTTCTAGTTCACATGTATTTGAGGATGGGATGGTTGATCCCTCAAGAGCGACAGAAGTACCAACTAGGAGGAAAGAAATTTGTAACCAAACCTCAACCGGAAGCAGCGAGTAGCGGGTCGACGCCAAGTTTGGGTTCAACGGGATTGGGGACATCGCAGCTGAAGAAGGTTAGAACGAGAGATGATGCATCTTTGGGGGACTTAGAGAATGTTATTCGGGAGATCGAGGCGTTGGTAGTAGGTCGGAGTGAAGCTGCAAGCCCACGAAGAAAGAGAAGTCCCAGCATGGAGGTGGCTCAAGACCCAAAGACAAAGAAGAGGAAACTGAAACAAGCAACATATTTGCCAAGCCCCACCCCAAAGAATTCAAGGCCAAAGATGAAAGCTTCTAAGATAGGAGGGGAGACAATCTCTTTGTACTTACAATTGACGTAGAAGATCGAGACTGTGGCAATACTAGTTTTCATGCAGCTGAACGAACTAGGATTTTGCTATATCCAAGGCTAGAATCCCCAAGAGGATGGATATATGGAAGTGATCCGTGCCATGAACTTTGCAGCGCATGGGAAGGAAGATGAAACAAAAATGACTCGACAATTGGCAGAGTCAGTGAAGCGGTTGGAGAACTAGAAATCCGCAATGGAGAAGGAGAACCAGCAATTGAAATTGGCATATGAGGAAGTTTGCAGGGCAAGGAGAGGAGACATTAGATTTGCTGCAACAGAAGTTGATGAGTTATGGCAGCAACTGATGAAGGCAAACGACAACTTAGAAAGGTGGATGTCGAGCAGCACATGAATCCGGATATCCTCGCCACCCAATTGGATTCCGTTCTTTCTTGGCTCGAACTTCCTCACACAGCTCCGGACACACATAGTCCCATCGACATGCTAAGAACGTCCCTCCCAACTCTCTCAATCTCTGCAATTCGCTTGTGATCCAATTAGGTTTTGGCACTAAAGGTCTGTATGCCCTAAGTACAAAGTTTTGTTGAGTAAGCAACCAAATAGCCTCTCTTGCTCGCGGACCGCTTCTTGGTCAAGTTCACCCGATCCATCGCTCTCCGATTCCCGCCCTCGCTCTTGCTGTGGTGATCGTCAAATCAAGAATGTCGGCATCTCGTCCCTTCCACTCTTCCTAATTTCTACTGTTCCTCACAATTCCTTCCCTAACAGTTGATTCGTATTCAGCTGGGTGATATTCGTACTTATCACAAATGTTCATATTCATATTTGGCGTACTTATCCTGAATATTGCCCTCTTTATTCAAAAAACCAAAAAAAAAATCTACATGAGCTAACCACGGTTCTACATAAAGAATTAAAGTTCGTTCCCAAGGGAATGAGGATCAGAATTGGAACTATCACGTTCTTCAGTTTCTGTGCTAACTGTTACACCAAAGAAATCGGTTCTTCACCATTTACCTTCGATGTTTTTACCTTAGGCCGCGATGCCTTTGGTACTGGACTTCTTGGTTGAATGATCTCCTTCAGCTTACTCTTCTTGCTGATGGGTTCTTGACTACTTGCACATTGGGACTTCTCCTCTCTATGATCCCCAGTGAATCTTCATGTCCGAATACGGTGTCGTGTTGTGACGCGGCTACTATGAGAAGATGATGACATATGTCATCTTCAGAGTTGTTGTCATGACGGTGATACTTTAGGTTAGGGTAACAGATGGCATTGTAAGGCTATAAAGAGCCAGGGAGATCTAGACACATCACCTTACTGACTAAAGAGCTTATCTGATTGAAGTGGAGTCGATGTAAGACGTGGATAGGGGACAACATGATCCTAAAGATGTACCATTGTCGAGTCCATTTGTGATCAACATCCGGTGTCTTCATCGTGATCGCTTTTGGGTATACTTAGCTGGTTTCAAGTTGTCATTTTAACTCTTATTAGTGACAACTCAAATTGTGTATAGAATGTCTAAGTAGAGTGTTTAGGAAAGTTGTAAACCTCTAAGTTTCAATGAAGCTAATTTGGCCACACTAGAGGTCAAAATAGCATTCTTCATTCCCATTGGTCTAGGAGTTTTGACCAATGAGGGCACTAGGGCAACTTTTCGAGGTTTTTAGGGATTTTGGAGACCTTGTAGGGAGAGATTCGAAAATTGGAGGATAGCGTTGGAAAGCTGACGGGACGAGGTACAACGTGGATTCAAGAATGGATGGATTTGAAGGATTTGTCACTCTGAAACGGTGATTCAAAGTTAGAGAGAGAAATTTAGACCTTTGAGAGTATTTGGAGTGTTTGTGAGAATCTTACGAGGGTTTTGGGAGATCTGAGTCATTTGAGATATAGTTTACAACTCATGCTAGTGTTTTGATTGAAGTTTTGACTCGATTGGATGAGTTTTGAGTACGGAAAGATAAGTTGAAGTTTGTGTAAGCAGTCAGAGTTGCAGGATTGCACTGACTATCACAAACTTAGTACATCAATCATATCTTTTGATACCAGAAATTTCTGTCAATAAAAATTTCCAGAATTGAAGTTAGGATAATGAGTAACCTTCTCATGAAATTTGAGAGCAATCGGAGTGGTGGATTGGGATTTGTGATGGGTTTTGTACACATGGATCTCCATATCACTTTGTGATACAGTGCGTAAATCAACAATTGTTTTGAGAGATCTAGAAAAGCAAAAAATCTGAAACTTATATGAGTGATTGAAAGGGTTGTGGAGTAATTTTCTGTAAAGTTTAAGCGAGAGTTATTGCTCCAATCATCGGATATCATATTTTTCTCCCGCTAAAGTTTTACCGGTTATAAGGAACTCAAATGTGGAGTGCTGAGGAGGGAAAGAAGAGATTGACAACTCACACAAGGTTCTAGAGGGTTCTTCTATAGCCAGGCGCTCTGACGTTCTCAGAGCGAAGAATTGTCCTCTGCGACAACGGTCCATCAATATCCCGTATTATTTTATCTAGCTCCTCCAAAGACATCTCATCCTTGTTCTCCTCTGCATGCGACTGCAAGCTTTCTCCTTCACTAGGTCCCAGACTTCTAGTCCAGCCACATTTTCCGTCATTCTCCTCTGGCCCACCTAAAGCATTTGCAACGTTTAGCTGATATCTCTTCTTTTCTAGTGGTGTTAACCATCCCATTCTTGAATACATATGGACCAAGAACGTGGAGATATACACCACTCTCTTCTCTCATGCTCTTAGCTTATGGTCCATCGCTTGCACATTCCGGGCGAAGATCTCTCCCCAATTAACCTTGATCGATCCCCCCACGAATCCCTCTACTATTCTCAATTAGTGCATACTTACATATGTAGTTCTTTGCAAAGAGAATAGTTGATTCAGGGTATACATGCTTTCCCTTCTAAAGTCATCATGAATAAGATCAACTTAAATCCATTCGTGTCTTTCCTTCCTCGAGGATCAAATCACTTTGATTCATCAAAGTTAAAGGTTGTTTACAATGCCGACCCCTCCCAGTTGATGCCATCTTTCTCCTTCAAGTAATCTCCACCTAACGCTTCAGCCCATAGAAGCGCATCCCATGAATCCGGATGCCCTCTCCATCCTATCGGATTTGTTGTCTACTTCGCTCGAACTTCCTCACACAACTCTAGACACATATAGTCTCATCGCCATGCTAGGAAAGCTCATCCTCAGTTTAGAGTTTAGTAGTGTGGCTATGGTGGATATTAGCTAGTGCAGGAACATGAGTTTTTTGAAGCACAAAGTGGGTTTGATTCTATTGTAATCTCTTTTTATTTTATGTAATCTCCTTTTGGCAGTTTAACTAACATTAACATATGGTGGAACTCCTACTAGCCTCGTAGTTTGTTAGTTCTCTCCTAACCAACTATGAAACTTGCAGGTTAAACTGAGAACTGGAATTTGTGGAGCTGAACTGTAGTTTCCATATCCATCCTAATGGCGGACCTGAACTCGTAATTTGGGAGCTTCAGGAAGTAAGACAGATACTCTTAGTGAAATAGTGCTGCTCATATGCATACCGGCAGGTCGCCATCATATGAAGCATCTCTTCTGCTTTCAAAACACCGTCGGCCTCCGAGAAATTGCTCAATGCTATATCAGTGGAAACATCGCTATCGCTCTCAGATTCTGCCATCGCTATCTCAAGGTCCCGGATGTCTGCTACAGTGTTCGGCAACTGAACTCAATGAGACAAACGAGGGAGGCATCACGCTATGCCACTATGGAGTGTGTTGATTTTGCATTTTCTTAAAGCATTTGTCATGTTAGAAGTTTGCTTTCAGATGTCAATGAAAGCTCCACACTCTCACTGGTTGTGCTATTCCACTTGCTCGATGCAAAGATCTCATCTTTCTGCTTGTCTGGTCGCTGCTTTTGCACTTCGGATTTTGTATGGATTGACGAGTATTCTCGTTGTGATAGAAGCACAGATTTTTCTGTCCTGATCAAACAAAACCAACGTGGCGATTTATATTACAGCACATTCTATGAGTTTTTTCCGTGTGAAAGTAATGGTACAGTTCTGGGGCTAATCTTGCCAGTTTTACTTGGAAAAATCTTTCCTTCTAGTGGGCTGTTGTCTCTAACCGAACTTACTGATCATTTGGTTAATTTTGGTAATTTAGAGTTCTCTCACCATTACGTTTTTGAGTGAAGTGCAAATATATGCATGTCTTGGTCGATATGATGCATTAGCTGCTCAGGGGAGAAAGAGCATGGATGATGAACATGGATCACACTTGCCGAATTCGATTCAGCTCAGCATCGCATGTCAATGAACTTCTGACTGTCTGAGAGTGAAAGTTCCATGAGTAGACTTAGCGTTATCGCGTTTAGGCACACCATGCACTCACAGAGCAAGCTTTTTATTTCGTCAATATATGATAACATCGGAATGCAGTTTCTCTACTCCTCCAAGTTGACAATGTTGGTGGGCGAATACATTTGTGTGTTTGACCGTTACGGTATGAGAGAGAAACCGATAGTAAAGTTTAAGATTCTAATAGAAGTCAGAGGCACACAGAAACAGATAACACTAAGAAAAATCGGACGGGTACCTACATAAGGTTTATATATCCGACGATCATATTCTTTAATATCGAGCGAGTTTGAAATCACACATACATGCAAATCTGACAACTCGACGGTTAAGAGTAATGACGCTCCGAGTCAACTATTGTAGGTGTTTCCACCACTCCAACTTTGGAGGTAGTCGAATTGCAGTAAGATTCAGATATAGACATATCTTTCAAAAGAGTAACACGATGTAACTGATCGATGCCGCCGTTAACGACAAGACATTAAAATTTCTGACCAGCGCGTGCTCGAAGTACTCTCTTCCGGTAGTGCAATGGGCGTAATGGACTGTGAAAGAA
This sequence comes from Marchantia paleacea, assembly GCA_014180765.2. Taxonomy (NCBI): domain Eukaryota; kingdom Viridiplantae; phylum Streptophyta; class Marchantiopsida; order Marchantiales; family Marchantiaceae; genus Marchantia; species Marchantia paleacea. Next base: position 949,970 of record MUAA02000060.1, read on the forward strand.
GCAAGTTTTCAAACGTTTATACCGACCAAGTGCAAGCGCATGAAGCGAAGGTTGGCATCTTCGGACAGAGTGTCAACTTTACAAATAATAGTGAAGTGCTCCTGCCGTGCACACACGTCAGAAGTTAAATATCCTGCTCTGGAAGTGGATTGGGCTCTGCCACAGTTTAGGCTTCTATGTGTAATACCTATATTCACTGGGGAATGAAAAATACATTCCCATTTTATCACTAATATGGTTGCGGGATGGCATGTGTCGTATGCCTTTCTTTTCTGTACATTCTGAGAGGCGGGTAAATACCCGGTCGAACCACCGTTCACAATACTCCATTAGCTTAAGTAGCTCAGGACATCCTGTGTTACGGCTTCTTAAGTCCACTCATTCTTATGATACAAACGCAGACGGCAGTCGTCACCCGTCGTGGATTACCTGAGGACTTATTCCATAGACAGGACTTGATTAAATGTGACGCGAATCCTGAAGATCTCCGGAAGAGGTGACAAGTTTTCGAGAATTCGAGCTGGATGGATCCATTTACAGGAGAGGCACAGAGTTCCTCCTGAGAGTGAGTAATCGATTGCCGAAGCCAGATCATGCTTATCATGTGCTGCATGCATCGCCATCGTAGATTGGTTCGATTCAAGAGATGGTTCACACTCGATGGCATCCGAAGCAGAGCGAACAGACAAGGGACACGGTCCGCGGAAACCAGGGGTAATAATGCAGAGAGGACCTAGGGGAGGGAAGCGCAAACAGAACTGCTGCTGCTGCTGATGATGATGACGATCCTGCTGCCGAGCTGACTGACAAATTATCACTTTCTAAGCTCGCAGCTTCTGCAGCACAGAGTGAGCGGTGCAGTAAGCTATGGATTGGACAGTGACCATGGGGTTGACGCCAGAGGCCGTGGGGAAGACACTGGCGTCGGCGATAAACAAGCGCGCGGCCTCCCAAGCCTCGCCGCCGCCGTCGACGACGCTGGACTCGGGGTCTGCGCCCATTCTGCAGGTGCTCATCTGGTGCGCCGAGCTCACAGGGTAGCTCAGATCCTTCTTCGCGAAGGATTGAGAGGCGAGCGCTACCTCTCGTCGGATGTACTGGTCGAGCTGCTCGGGTGTACTCGAGGAAGTATCGAGGGTGTGGCCATCAACGTGATGCGTTCCGATCTCCACAGCCCCAGCCGCCACCAATGCTCGTAGCCCGAGCTCCAGCCCCTCCAGCAAGTTGGTTGCATCCGCCGGCTGCACCTTGTACAAGATTTTGGTGGTCTTCCTGTTCTTGTCCAGCATCACTCTCCCGCCCCCTTGATCTCTGCAAAGGACGATGAAATGTGCGGTTCGCGAGTACTTGCGCATCATCTCCTTGTGGGCGGATCCCGAAGTCCACGGGACGATTCCTGCGAAGCTGCCCGGGTGAAGGATCGGCACCTCAATCAGCGACCCGTAAGCAGAGGTTTTCGAATCCCAGTTGGCCAATTGCTTGGAAACTGCAGTCATAATCGGGCCGTCGTAGACCGTTCCTCTGGGGCCCGTGCCTTCGGGAAAGTAACCCCATCCCATAATAACAGGGTGGCAATGGAAATGCCGACCGATGTTGCGATTTTGAAATCCGCTCTGGAGCAAAAGGGGAGGAGTGTTGAGACTGCCGCACGAGACCACAGTTGCGCGCGCTTCTATGTACACAAGAATGTCGCCGACTGCGGCCACGACCCCGACAGCTTCGCGCTGTTTGGGCGAGGCAAAACTGGAGTTCTCGCGGTGGAGGACGGCTCGAGCTCTGCAGTTGGAGAGGATCACAGCTCCGCGACCTGTCGCCTCGACCAGCCATGTCTCGGACGTGGCCAGCTTCTCCCCTTTCGAGCACCCGAAATTGCAGAAGCCGCACGCGTGCTGGCCCCGGACGTTTCTCGGGATGGTCCCCACGTCGACCCCGAGGTGCTCGCAGCCTTTTCGCAGCGCGGCGTTTTGAAAGCTCTCCTGCTGGCAACTGCAGTGCACTTCGCCTTTCGAACACACCGCATCCATTGCTCGTTGGTACTCGTCGCTGGCGAACAACGGAAGCCCAAGCTCTTGCGCCCATTCTAGCCGGACGTGAGGCGGCGTCTGGAAAGCTGCGGCCCAATTCACCGCGGAACCACCACCCACCGTGGCACCGGCCAGCAAATTCACGGCTCCGCAATCAGTAGCCAGAACACCTCCTCCCTCGTACATATTGGCCATGCTCGGGTACTCGAGTAGCGAGAGGTCGTCCCTGGCGAAGTACAGACCCTTCTCCAGGACCAGCACCTTCTGATCTCCACTGGCCAGCACGCCGGCGGCGACGCCTCCACCGGACCCCGATCCCACGACCACGGCGTCGCAGCGAACGCCGACGATCGTCTTGCCCGATTCATCCTGCGTTGACAGCGCTCGCAGCTGGGACAGGGACGCCTCGTCCAGCGGACTGAATCCTCCGGCTGCCAGAAACGATCGCAGCGCATCGGCCCCGGCCAATTCGGCATCCAGTACTTTGCCCTCCAGCGGCCGGGGTACCGATTCGTTGGCCTTCGGCAGCTCCGCGGCTGGACGCGCGTAGCCGATGGCATTCCAGCACGGATTGCATCCGTCTGCGCCAACCTGATACCGTAATTCCGAGAACCAACCATGTCAGTACACATTCCGTTACCACGTCAGGCGTTCATAAAGCAGATGGAAAAGGCAACTGAGGTTCATTGAGTGAATGGACTTATGACTTTACTCGCACACGGCACTTTGGCCCGCTTGGGACCCTCGGCCCATGAAGCTGAACAAAAAGCAGTCTTGGGTCTTGACATCCTCAACTACGTTCATTCGTCCAGCGCTCATCGTCTCATCACGACATCTCGATAAAGCGTCCGGACTTTCGTCCGAGCGCGAAGCGTACAAATGATCGGGGAAAGCGAAAGCCACGGATGTGAAGGAAGAATGGAGGATGTCGTGACTCGTGACTCGTGACTCCGAGGGTCGTCTCAAACCTGTGTCGATTTCAATGCACGCACGACGACGTTGCCAAGAAGCCCTCAGCTCGCGCATGAATGATGATGACCGCTGGTGAAAGAACCAGGAAGGAAGATACAGACCAGGAGTCCCAGACAGAGATGGAATGGGGATGGATGCAGAGGATAATAGAGACACACTTCGGCCATCGAGCCAATGGTTCAAATGATGGCTAGCCAATGCGATTGACGAGCGAGACCGACGGCGAAATGCGTGTCGATCACTATGATGGCAGCGACGGCCGACGAATTGGGTGTTGGCCCCATGATTGAACTGGACCGTACCTTGGTATAGAAGCAGAACAAAGTATAGCCTTTGCACAGCTTGTAGATCTTCTGCAGACTCGGAATGAAGCTGTGCGCCCAGTTGTGCAGTACCATCTCGCGCTTCGCGAAGGACATATCCGGAAAACGATGAACGAAAGGGAAGCGGGAGCTCCGACATAAAAGTCCACACATCAAGAATGTTCCCAGATAAGTAGAGAGCAGCCACAGACCAGCTCCGATCAAGAACAGGGGAAAGTCCTTCATCCTTTGTGCGAAGAGCCTGGCTACCTGAATCAATCGCACAGCTGATTAGTGTCTCCATCTCCGACTGGCGCCTACACTCGCAAATTCGACTCCAAATTTAAACAATGTACTACATGTTTCTCATTTTATTAGCGGATCGTGTGCGAGTTATGAAAATGGCCATTCTTCATTTCTACAGACTTACGACACTCACGACAGCATCCTGCGTGTAGGCATCGTGAGGTCTAAACAACCTCACCCTGGAAGAAAAACATCTGCAAGTTGGAACACACATTTAAACTCTCAAAACTGGAGTGGCTTGTAGCATGGAATTGCGGCGACACAAACCTTCATAGGCTCATTTCCCAATTGCAAAAAACTGACGTCCAACCGAAGGAATTCTTCGCACACAAACAATTTTCCTGAGGTTATATCCAAAAGCATCTTACTCGAGCAAGTTGAAAGTAAGGTCTTCACAAACCGGACAAGGGGATGGTCTAAGACATTTGGTGACACTCAAGCGTAGCAATTGGAAGGCCAAGCTTGAACCTTCACATCTCTACAGAAGGAGTTGACCTAGGCCGCAATACGAGAAAGCCTTGCAATGTGCGCGAAGATATGAAGTAGAGACAGAGACATGGACTGTTAGTCAAGTTTCTATCCAGCACGTCCAAAGGAAAATTCCATGGTGGAGGTACAGCAGCATTTGCGTACGTCTTCCACTCTTGACAAATGACCGGGTACAGAAGGAGAGCCAAGACCCGTACCACTCTCGATACAGGGCTTGTGCACTTGTAACATTCTAGCAGAAGGCTGGACCACCGGTTGTAGAATGCTCTGAACAAACAGAAGAGAATGCTGTACGATAGGAAGAGAACCTGTTTAGAGCCATCACTAGGCTTAATTGCAGAGTTGCAAACCATCCAAAACCTTTCATGAAAGTTTCTCTCTTCTTCCTGCAATTTACGTGGGGAACTTATTGCACTGCCAGCTCCGAATATAACTCCAATAGCTAGACCAATCGGTCGATAACGAAAATGTAGGATCAATGTTGAAGCTAGTGACAATTACAACTTCGAGGGAAACGTGAACAGAGCTTCAGACTTAAACCACAACTCACTAAATATTAACCTGCCATCGACTGCAGCTACGAGGAGACGGGTGAAACAGAAGCAGAGACGAGCTTGCATGGAGTGAGACATTTCCGAAGATACGATCCAAACTTTGGAGAGTACCTTATCAGGAACGTCTGCTTCGACGGCATCCAGTCGGTAGAAGGCGCTGATACCGTCCAATTTGCTCTTGGCCAGAATCTCTTCTGCGTTGTCTGCATTTTGAGCCAGTCCAGAGGCCTCTAGAGGCAACGAAGGAACGAAGGTGTTACAAATTGCAGCCAGAGCTTCCATTTGCCCTTTGCTAAATTTGTGAGAACATGGAGGAATATCAGCCCTCAATTTCGGATGCCCCTTCTTCGTATCCTGTTCAGAATCTCTCTGTTCCACTCCTGCCCCCATGTTAGCAGTTCTTGGCCAGATTTTACTCCCTCCTTCACGTTTGGCTAGATGGACCGGGTACAATACAGCGATTGATTGCGAGACCTCTACCTCGTGCCTCGTGGTTGTCGTCGAGAAGCTCGGGCTTTTAGAATCCCCCGGTGCTGGTCCCTCAAGTACTCTCACACTTGGTGATTACGATGTTCTTGCATAATCTACTCAGCAGGCCCAATTGATGCAAATCACGAAATCAAATGGCCCGCTTTGGACGGATAGAGCCTTACACTTTCTGACCAGGTGTCTGGTCCCGTCTAGTCTCGTCTTCCCACAAGCTCTTAATCAGAGATCCGTCAACTGCAAATGCTGAAATTGTGAAAAATCTAGCGCCCCTAAACTGTATTATGTGGACTTGCTATGACGTGTTACAACGCGTTCCACGCAAGCATCCCCAACGATTCCCCAACCTTGGCCGCATTGCCGCGAGGACGTCTCTCTCTCTCTCTCTCTGGCTAGAGATCTAGTCCTCTCCTTCCGTAGAGCCGCCAACACGATTTGACATGATAGCGCCAATGGGCATGCTGATGCTAGATGAGAGCCACGCCACTCGCTTCCCCCTCCCTCTCTCTCCCTCTCCAAGGCAGCTGCTGCTGCTACTGATCGGTCTGAAAGTCTGAGCTCTGGAAAGCGAGAATAATTTCTTTGATGACTGCCCTGCCCATGCAACCGATTCTTTCTGGATAGAAGTCTGGTGCACTGACAGTAGCCAACAGTCCCGATGATAGAAACGAACCTCAGGAAGGTCCTCTGGAGCGAGAGCCTGGAGCCTGGACGGCCCTGCCTTGCAGGTGCTAGACCAAACAACTCGTCCGGCGCGACCGATCTGGGAGATCGAATGAAGATCCCTCCGATCCACTAGTCTTACACCCAAGTACTAGGTCGGCTCGTTAACAAGACTTCCAACGAACCACTCAACCAACTTGCATGACTTGGTCTTGCCCACCCTTCCCAGTCCACTAAGGGGCTGGCCGTCTGTCATGGCGAGTTGTAACAAAAGAACGAACCAAGTTTCGCTGGATGACTGCAGTTTGTTGTAATTTTACGGTGGCAAACAAAGATTGATTCTGGCCTTAAAGTGTACCTTCCCTGGATAACAGCTTCATGTTGGTCCATGAGGCTCTTAATAGGTGGAAATAGAACGGTGCTCGTTCGTGGTTTTCGGATTCAAAGTTCTTTGGGACCAGTGGTTGGAAGAGGCCTATCTCGCCATGGTTCTAAACCAGCGCCGTCATTATCGGCCATGCTCGCGTGGTACAAGACAAGTAGTCTTGGGGTGAACAGAAGACGGGAGGCGAGAGTACAAGTTGGCGGAGGTTTCATGATAAATCCTCTCGAACATTGGCACGAATCTATTTCAGGTCGCAACGACCCTGTGGAGACTTGGGGAGAGGACGCTCGTGCTCCTGCTAATTATATACCAACAATTTGATCTACTTTAGAGCTAGCGAAAGGGTCACCTTGTGATACTTGTCTTGCTATATTCTTCTACAATTACAATTTGCTTAGATCTAAACAGCGCCTAGCCTTTGTCCAACTGGGAAGGATGTAAGTTCATCAAAACGTTGTTGGATGATCTCAGGTGGACAACAACATAGCCGGCTCTTGAAATTCGTTTCGGTCCTCCGATCTTGATCTTGATGGCGTCAAATTATTCAATTGGTTGCCACCGGTTGATGTGCTCTTGCAACTAATGCCTCTCCTTCCACCGTGCCTGCGAAGGAAAAACAAGAGTAATAACTTCTGCAAAGTAGTTGTCTTTACCAACTATGTGGTTCTCGTCCGGGTACTGCGAGAAGAATTTCTCCACTCGAGTTGGTCTCGACTCGACGATAGGCCGAAATAGACGGCAGAAGCATCAATAGAATTACTTCTGACTACCTCGAATTGATTTTAGTCCCGTCGAATTTTTTACAACTCGTTTAAAAAATTGAATATCACACCTCATGTGCACATGTTGCACTTTTTCGTTCATTGCGTAGTCCCTCTCTCTTTTCTTTGGTTACACGGTTGTATATCGTGTAAATATATACTGATCGTACAAACTAGGACCTATATCGAAGAAATAGTAGTTTTGATGAAATAAGAATGAGGACCGCATGAAAACTTAAAATAAAACAACCGTTATGATTTATTTTTTACTCGTCCTTTTTGCACCTTCATTTTTTGTTTGTTCTATTTGACATGCATTGTCACTCGTGTTTCTCTTTCATACACGACCACTAATATTGAAGCTCTGCCGCTTGTCTTTCGATCTCTCCAGCTAGTACGACAAAAAATTTACTGTTTCTTTGAATGACTTGTGTTCAAAAACTTTTTAGAGTTGAAAAATTCAATTCACTGATTTACCTCCATCGTGTTGAATAGGGTGGAAGTCTTTTGGTCCTGTGCTCCCTCCTGATCTGTTCACAGAGAGCTGAATCTAGTGAATCCCTATAAATTCCATCATCGAAATTCTCTACACTGGTTTTTAAGCCACTAGATCTTCAACTTCTTGCAGAGTTCTGGCAATCAACAAAACAAGCACAAACGTTTTTTAAGTATGCCACAAAGTACATCTCTGCAACTCTGGTGCTGTTACATTTCGAAGTCTAGCTGTACTATATTTATTATTGTCATATCAAGATCCGAAAGTGTTCTCGGATTCGGCTACTTCGTCTCGATCGTTTAGGACACGCACTGACCCGAGATTGTACTTCTCGTTGGTGTCACTTAGACATAAGAGAATCTCCACGTGGAAACACTGCATTTGGCTGACACATGAAATATTGCCATGTTTTTCCTCGCCAGTCCATTAAGTGCTCTGATAACAACCGAGTCTGTCAAATTTGCTCTTTTTCCCGCCCATCTGTGCAATATAGTTGGGATAGAAAAAAGGCCTCTGTGACTCCTAAAAACCCTAAACCCTACAAAATTAAATCAATGTTTAACTTTGCTTCTGTTTCACTCTACTCATAATCTTCTTATTTTTTGTCATTCCAGTAACCGCTTCACTTTCAATCATTATTCTTCACTCTCACTTTGTTCTATCTTTTCATTTGTCTTTCATTTCAGGTTCATGGAGTACTAGCCTGCGGGCTGTATCGCCTTATGAGACACACACACATGACTCCGAATGAAAATGCTCTTCGCCAGTTGCTAGCAATGACAGCGTTTGGACTCTTGAGGACAGTATAATTCGGGTTGGGTGAGGTGCAACTTCTGGGCTGGTAAAAAAATATTTATCGGGGCCTTTCTTTTCCCCTTGTTGGTGGAGATGCTATAAGACCATTCCTAGCACGATACAATATGCTATATGCTGGAACTGTGAGTGAGAATGCATTTTGTATGTTTGTCCCAACACTCTTTACCGCCTTCTGCACACCGATCCGTCCAACTTTAATGCCCGATATTGTAACTAGCACATGGAGTGCTTCCACAACCTGGAAGCTACAATATTACTATTTTGAGCAATAATTTACAATGTTACCCCAGCTTGAATGTGTTATTGCGAAGCGTTGGAGACCATCAGTTCGAAACGTAACAAAAGTCGTTCCATGACACCTTCTGCACCACCTCAACACGTCCATTGATCTCGAGTATTGAGATTCTAAGAGAGTTCCCATGGATGCACAAAATGAAGAAACGAAGCGACACAGTTCCAATTCCTCGTGGATCGATGATGTGTAGGGCATCACTATGAACACACGGATTACTTACGTGTAATTCCAACTAATACACTAACTAACACACAAGAAACACAATCTAAAGAGTACACGGATTGCTGATGTGGCATCTTTAAATAGTCCATTAATAATCAACTCAAGACTATCTATCTCTACTTTGCGTAATCTCTACTTAAATTCTTACTAACTAAAAATAATTATGCATCTGTATCATGATTGAATTAAGTATTTCATTCATAGCAATTGATATCTCCATGTTTCTTAATCACTCAAACTAATATAATATAAGTATAATAACAATCCAATCTCTCAAAATAGAAATCACAAAAGATCGAGGTGATCCTATAACAGCTCTATAGTACTCTTCACCATAATTTCTAACAATAAAATCCATTCACATTCTCTTTTATTTATAAATCATTTTAATTTTTACATATGTATTGAATGAAATCGGTGCGGGTGGTTCGCGATTCAGATCCATCCAACATTCAGTATAGAATATAAATGATACAATCCCACGTTTTTTTTAACTGATAATCAGAAGTATCATTGGTATTGGTGACGTCATCACTAAAGCCATAAAATTTTCATCCTAATTGGTTACAAGATAAACTCTGAAAACTTCTTTCTCTATGAATCAAAAATGAATGTTGAACAAGTTGAGAAATGGAAAGTTTGATAAATAATTTCACTCTGGCACATCCATAACTATAACCCATAATTTTCACTTTCACTCTTATTCTACATGCAGATTTAAAATCCCTACCAATCTCTATACAACTCACAAGAACTGAAAGATATCATCACTTTTTTGTTATTTCAAGAGGGGCAATCCACATTCAAGGAAAGAGAAAGTTAATGTGATATTATTGTAACACTAGGAGATTGAGATAAGATCACTCGAATAGCTCAAGAACTCTCAAGTTGAGAGATAAACTCAATGGTTTATCTTTTTTCAATATATAGTCCCCAAAAGTGTACAATATAGATAAGATCCCACAACCACTATTCATCCAACTCCTCATGGATTGATGATATGGCGGATATCATTATCAACACACGGATTGGTGACGTGTAACTCCAACTAACACACTAGAAACATAACATAATGAGCACACTGATTGCTCATGTGGCATCTACTCAAGACTATTTATCTTCATCTTGTGTAATCTCTATTTTAGTTTTCACTAACTAAAGATGGTTATATTTGTGCAGGTAAATATATTTAATTTTTAAAAAATTAAATTTATTCACAAAAATAGTGTTGAATTCAAGCATTCACTTGTATTTTTAATATAATTTTTTGTTTGGATTATACTTAAGTGAAACGTCAAAATAGTGAAGCTAGAAGATAAGATTGTACATTTGGCCTTCTTTCTAAAAGATCCCGGATTATGGATATGGATAACGAAGGATCATGACAGATTTTATAGTTTGTTTTTTTGATTAAATAAATATATATATATGTATGGATTTTATTTTTATTTTATTTTTGCAAAAGACGTATTGAAAGATAAAATTAAAGTTCAAAATTGCAATTTTTAAAACATTTTTAAACTTTTTGAAAAAAAAATTGATTCATCCAATCAAATAAATACATAAATATATATATTAAGTCATATCTCATTGTTAAACTCGTAATGATGCACAAAAACATCATATTTTTAGAACTCAAGCATAGATTAATCATTCATACTTCAAATAAATATAGATCAGATTTATTTCCGATTTTATAATATGATATCAATTTTCTGTTTAAATTATTCTATATATGTTAGAAAGAAAACGAAATTTTGCGAAGAAGCATTTTGTGCTGGATTTAGCCTTGAATGTTCATGTGTTCATGGAAAAGGCCATGTCATGGCTCAGTAAAGGCCTTCCGTGACATCTAGACGATGGTACATGAAGTCAAGTGTTTGTACCACATCCGGGGTAGACGAATCGTCTCCACATAGGGAGTTCCTCCGGTGTTTGATTGTATGTAATCGAGTATGAAAAGAAAACAATAATATATACATTCAAACATACAATACTCTTCGATCATACTCACTCTGCCAGATTGATATATATTCTAAAATTTTCTCCCAACTCAAATACTTTTAGCACATCAAATGATCCCGCTAGTATTGATTATATATATATATATATATATAAAAGTAGATGACTGAAGACATAAATTAGCTGATGTGTATCACATATGTGCATTACTTTTGAAAAGTAATGCAATATCTCTTGTCATCACGGACATATGGTGTGCTTAATTTTGCTGTCCAAATGATTTCCATAGTGTGTTGGAAATTAGACTGGCTGAGAAATCCATTTTTATTTAATACTATCTTCCCAGTTTGACTTTCAAGAGGACAACCATTGGAAGTCATAAATTGGTTTAAGTGTTGTACACATCAGACATTACATTTTAATTACTTGTATGAAAATATTAACATGAATTTATCACAAGAACAAGACTTGCATTGTGATGACATCCAATTTTATAACGAGCCATGCATGTCCAAAGTCTAAAGGTGTGTATGTCAATTGTATTTGTTTTCTCTAATGGGTTCTGTTCACCTCTTTATCTCTTTACACACTCCTCTCATTTTCTTCTCTTCATCTTTCTCTCTCTCTCTCAACCATCACTTTTTATCATATAAAACTCTTTTTTTGTTATTCTTGTTCTTCTCTTGAGAGCAACATAAACATAGGGTGATTCAAAAAACATTGTTCTAAAAGGATATATAGATATTTACAAAACATAAAATACACAAATTGCATATGAAAATATATGATGCATAAATATGAAAAAAATATGGAGGTATATCAATCACAAGAAACATAAATAATAATCCTGCATCTTAAAAGCATCCATGAAAGGGGTCAAACCAACCCAACATGGATTGAATAGTATTAGGAGTGCATTTAAAAACATTAAAACTCAATTTTAGAGTCATTCTTCTCTCCAAATCAATAATATAATGCTATTAATCTAATTTTATAAGATGATTTCTTTTCAATTCTATACATAATGCAATTTTTTTTTGATAACAGACATCGTTTGTAATTTTTATGGGATTTCAAAAATCTTTTATTCTTATTTCGGACCCCTAAACGTTGAAATTTTGCAATTTTGACACCTCAAGCCATGTGTCTAATGTCTCAACCTCTGCACAAACTATTTTATATCTTGCATGAACTTACAAAATTTCAGATCAAATGGATACTCTAGGTTAATCAATTCACATGAAATAAAATGCATGAATGAATAATATATAGATATTTTACTACTAAAAGTAAAATTTTAAACAAATTTTTAGATAGATAAATCACTTTTTTAAAATAAATTAAATAAATTTTAACATAAATATACATGAACCATTTCATAAAAATTGAATATAATTTTTACAAAATTATTCTCAAAAGTGCACTGGTTTTCAAGTAACTTTACTTTTCTGTACTTTTGGTGCGGATTACTTCCCCATTTCGCACACTTTGTTTATGAGTTACTAGTTAGACATGATTATCTTCTAAACTGTCATAGAATCCACAAAGTACTCCTAGTTCGAAGGGTGTTGTATCTTTTACCGAAAAAGTCTGCCGTGAAAATCGCGAGAAATAGGCAACATGAGAACGCAGCTGCGGTGGGACACGAGGTAATATAATAATAATAATAATATTTTAAACATATGCTCACTCTTCAACAAGACTATTATACATTTCCAGAAAAAAGGGTGACGAAATAATATAGCAAAAAGGAGGGGAACCCGTGTTACATGGATGAAACAAAGGGGTAGATGGGGCTAGGCCCAACAGGACTATTATACATTTCCAGAATCATAAAATAAAGATCAAGTAAAATAACAAAAAGTATCAGAACACCCCATCAAGTCGTACATTGATGGAACCAAAAGGGTAACAAGAGGCTTCCAGAATCTAGGTTTCGATGTAAGTATAGAAAACCAGCATGATCATGATCTCTTGAACACCTACCATACGGAACTACTTTTCGTCTGGAGCCTTAAAGTCCAAACCGATTCTTATGAAGTCGTGTTACTGTATCCTGATCCTTGGCGCATCCTTACAAAGGATGCGCATCCAAAAATCCTCTACAAAGGAATGTCCTTAACAGCCGTAACTAACAATTTCAATCCTTCTGCCAGGTCACCAGCGTTGCTGTCCACCGTAACATTCATAACCCTGGATCAGATAGTCTTCATTACTCGCCACCTGCTCTTGCAAACGCACAGAAAGAGAGGGCGAGGGGTGCGCAAAAACAAAAATAAAGTGGTAGAACAGGGGCAACAACGCTCCCTACGCTTCTCGACCTGAACGATGCTCGGATGCGGCCTCTGCTGCAAGCTTCCGGGACTCAGAGGTGCGGGTCGATGACCACTCCTCTCTGAAGAAGAGCAAAGAATGTCTGATCAATGGTGGACGGCCATGGTTTGTTTACTTACGCTCAATACTGGGTGTCTTGCACTATTGGCCAGCTATGCACCATGTAGATGCAGCAGTTGTGCAATGAAGCTCTTCGCCATAGTTAATGAAGAGATTTCCGTCTAGGACTCCCTCGTATCGACGGTCCCCGTGTCTCTCGGCCACCGGCCGATCCGCACTTTCTGGGGGAAACAAAAGAACGTTGCATGCTAGGTTCCGTCATCCATTGTTTATTCATACACGGCGGGGTAGAAAGCGCGATACAGCATGTTGCCAGTCACTTGATTGGGTACTTTGCCTGAGGCTCTCATCGAACTCAAAGGAATGTAATACAGTACTGTAGTAAATTAGAATATTTGGGAACCGAGGGTTAAGCTGTAAAGATGGATGGATACATGGAGAACAATGCTGAGGCCCTCTCTTACTGTAGGGGAGCGGGTCGGAGACATTAGACTAACGGCCCAAAGGCCACGAGACTATAGGTAGAGGCACTACGTGCTCTCCCTTCTCCTTATAGTCTTCGTGCGTGTGGATAACAGGTTCAAATGTTGAAGGTGGTGGCTGTTGCTGTTCGAGTATGAAGGGACTGTACAGCTTCGATAGAGAAAAGCAAATCGCTTAGGCAATTGTGGAAAGGTGATTATACTTTTCTGCTGTCGCTTGGCTGTTTGAAATAGACTTTGACTGGTTGACTGCATTGATGGCTGTCGGCAGATGACATACAAATCTTGCAGTAGCTGTGAGTGCAGATATCTGCATATCTACCGAATTGTTTGTGTCTCGTCACTGTTAGTGGCAGCAAAAAATTCAGTTCAGTCCAGTCCAGTGCACTGCACTGCAGTTCAGAATCAGACTTCAGATCGGCGAGGCCGACGCCAATTCGGTTCCCTCGTGTTTCTCATCAACAAGATCAGCACTCTTTTCGTGCCTCATTTAGCGCGTGAGTTAACGTGCCAGAGCAGTTGATGGCTGGGACGTGCCTGTGATAGTCCGAGCATGATGAGCATTTCAGATCGGATGAAAAGAAAGCAAAATGGCAGAGAATGAAACAGGCAGACGTGGCAGATTCGACACGTATGCAGAAGCCTGAACGCAGTGGAACAACGGACTCCAGAAAGTCCTTCTCTGGACACTCTGATACGAAGTTGGTTAAAAATTCATGGTTCCAAAGCTCGCTCAGTCAGACGAGGGACATCTGCCGGGCCAGTGCTGGCCTCTCTCCGCAGTGGTCCCCCTGCTTAACTCCTGTGAAATGTCATCTTCCTGATTTGATGCCGGGTTCGCTTCATCTACTAATGGACACTTCAGAATCTGAGAATCTGAACTTTGCATGATCAAACTCTTCTCGTTTCTCACGGCCAGTGGGACGACCACGAGCATACACCTCTTACTCCCGGAGAAGTACGGATCAAGGTATGCAACAAAGAGAGCCACAGAAACGCTGATCTAAAACCTATAAATCATATGGCGCGATGGTACCTAAACCTATATCATCGTGTGGCCATGTGATTTTATATTTTTTGTTCTTCTCTTTTCTTGAGGCATACTTGGGCCTGGAGCCTTGTGGTCTTACAGGCGCTCAACCCCTTGCATTGCCCTGCGGGGAGGCAACCGCTTCCCGAGCCCATCATCTAAGAGGGTCCATCTACCAGGATCGCTTGGTAATGTACAGTAGTTACTTACTAAGCTTCTCTAACTTGGTTCATTCTTCCCAGTCACTATGTGATGAGGTGAATGCTAACCTGGTTGCTGTTTACTTGTATCACGAACAGAAAAATGAATCTTGAGGAGTTTCCCAACTTTCCCCCACAACGCAATTCAGAATAAAAATGACGGACAGTTTCAGACGGGTGGAGAACCTATTCCTGTCATCATGGCCTTCCCATCGCTAAGCTGCATAGATTCATGATTACAGGTACTTTTCCTTCAGCTTTAAGTTAAAGGAACTTCAGCTTCTTGCTCTGGCACATCCACATGGAGTCTTCAAATAACAAGCCTTGAGGCTCGCTGCTTCGAACTTTAAAGCATACCCCTTTCAGTTGTTGCAGTATTTATAATTCGACGATGATCCCCTTTCAGCTCTCGCGGTGATCGAAGCTCTGTGGACAGATTTCAGGGTGGAAAAGCTCGAGCTGCTGCTGCAGCCTTGAGATATTTGTGTGTGACTACATTGCAACGCCACGAGATGGCCAAGTACTCGATGAGTGCATCAGTCTTTGGCTCCGTCAGTGCTTAGATTACTGCCCGCCCAGCTAGAATATCCACTGCTCGGTCCAGTATTCTTAGAGACTGAAAAGGAGCCACTCACTCAACAAGGTTTATAAGTACAGATAAAGCCTGCGAATTTTCTTTCACTTTTGTTCTTCGAGAAGATGTTGACCCTGTATGCAGCTGGACGCTGAGTAGATTTCAAGTAGAGAGGGAGAACAAACATCATGACTCATGAGACGACTCCTTCCATCTTGTAAATTTTGGGTCTGCCCGCAAGCTGGAGCTGGCCCTGAGGTCCTGAGGACTGGATTCACTGGATTCACTGGAAGTCTTAGGTTTCTGTTCCAAATGATGGTCGTAGGCGTTTCAATCTCACACAATCGGCTCCATATATATGTACCCAATCTACTCTACGAGGATGATAACCGGAATCTTGAAGGCCATGTATTCCGGATTGAAGTTGCTTGTGGGCCAACAGTTACGTCCGAATCTGGAGAACATAACCTTTCTGAAGAAGGCATTGACAAATGTGACCCGTCACGTCAGTCAACCAGGTTCATAACGAGATGTTTTATTTTAGAGTGGAAATGAAGTACGTTTTTAGTGCGATCAGCGCTGGGATGGACGAGGTGCTCCTTTTTATGGGAACTAGACTGAGATTAAATCTTCGACTTCACTCTGCATCCGTCCGGGCAGATTTGCAGCATATCTATCTACGGAAGAGAAGAATGGTACTACACTTACGTCAGTTCAGAGGTCTTCTTTCTTTATGCTCTATCAGGATCATGATCACGATAAAGAAACTGATATTCCTCTGGACCGCACGCAGCAAAGTTGTCTCCTCCTGCGCACGAAGGGACGTGTCTGATTGTTGATTCATGACCAATGGCATGAAGGTAGACAGAGACAAGATTCTCTGAGAACTCTCCTAATAACCAGTACAATCGCGCAGATGTGTGCTTGAGGTGGAATATCAAAGGGTATCGTATGTACAGCGGAGGCCAGGATGATTGCGCGAAAGAAGTAACAAAACACTCTGAGCTCCTATTTCAAACAAAAAATGTTTTCATGTAACTGCAAGTTTCCTGCTTGGTTCGGTTGTATTATTGTCTAAGACCACCGTGTACATTTAAACATCCAAATTATGAAGTTAAATCTCGCACATGTGGACACTTTCACTGCAGTTTCTTCCCTGGTTCCAGAAAAGCTGAGATGATTTTGAAGTCTACAATTCTTCAAAAACATTAACTGGTGAATGGACTGGCCACTACGATATTGGTCATCGTACATGTACCAGTGGTCGTCAAATCTGTTGACGAGGAGATGATTTCCATGAACCCATCGTTCTTTATCCCACCTCATTGCTGAAGAGATCAACGATGTGAACAGCTTGTGCAAGGAACGAGCGATACACTTGGGGTTGCTGTTTCATAGGTTGATGGTTTTTTTGATGTAAAGTGAATGCATATTTTGCTCGAGCTTGAAAGGGATGGTACAAATAAAACTATCATATCACCGATCTAATCAGAAGTGGTCCAAAGAACTGATCTCGAACGTAATATCTACTTTACTCAAGATTACTGGACGTCGGTTCTCACAACTTCACATCCAGTATTTCTTGGATCACAGCCGCCTTGAACTCTATAAATGAACAAGGCCGATGAAGGTCGGCCATTGTTTTCATTTTCCCTTTCTAATACTTCTACAGTATTGTAGTAGGAGATAAAGATCATCCAGTGAACTGTAAAAGCTGGTACACTGTACTGTAAATGCAAGCCTCGATGCCAGTGATGACAATACTCAAATCCCAATGCTGCATTCATCTTCTATGTCGTACAGTACATGATAGAGGTTATCTCGAATGCGGAGAAAAGCTACAGCTTCCAAATGCGTATTACTTGTCAGAAGCACGTCCAAAATGACCACAAGCGGTCAAACTCCGTTTTATCTGGCCATGCAGTTCATGTAGCACTTAGATCTGAACACTTGGAAACTAATTATTGCTACGCCACTTCCAAATGCCTCAGAATCACTGCGTCCAGATTTGGCATTGTTAATCTTCGTCGAGTTGGATGCCCTCTGGACCAAAAAGGGAGAACAAATATATGTCATCTACTATTTTTGGAAATCATTTAATTTTCTTATTGCTTAAAGTTGTATATCCCCACAAATGTGCCAACTTGACACCCGAACACAGTGAAATTAGATTAAACAGAAGATTAGTTTCTAAAATTTATTTTCAGGTGTTATTCCGCTAGATTCCACACGTGCAGATGATTGTAGTGTTTATAGTCTTTCTCAACATATCAAAAATGAAGTCATTATTATCCGATGTGATTCTTTTTCACGGTTTGATGAGCCCATCGGGCAGACGAAAAACCAGGCCCATCCGTAGAGTAAATTAATATAATTCGTCCCTTTATAGGAAAACCATGACTTTACATAAAGTCTATTGACTGAAACATATATATATATATATATATATATATATATATCTCATGTACCACTCCATTTTTTTCCTTGTTTACATTGTTTGTCCATTTTGGCACTCAGTGCATGTAAGCTTGAAAGCCTAGCTTTGTGAAATACAATCGGTTGAAATGTGTACGTGGTTCTTTGTTCAAGTGTATATCTTACGCTAACCCAATGGAAGTTCAGAAGAATGCGCAAAACCTAGCTTTGTGATCACATGCTACGCTATAACTATTGATCAGGAGCAGAACATCCAATTTTATTCGACATGCTGATTCAATTCTAGTACACTAGACATGTTGCGAGTCTGAAGCTTTTCAAGTATGGAAAGTGTAACGGAATGTTATGATTTTGTTTTCTCAACCAACATGAATGAGACGATCTTAAAGAGAATAGGCCTGAACGCCTTAAAAGGTTCCGTCTACATGCTGCACTTGTTTTCTACATCACGTCAACGTTTTAGGTGAGACTATAATTTACAGCTAGAAAGTCAGAAGACGTAGATGCACAGATACCAAGATTGTCTAGGGCTTTCAGTCAACAGCAGAAAGTTCTAGTACTACCACTTTAGTTTTGACATGTTCTTTTATGTGTGTTTTAAATTATCTCCATATGCACAAATCATAAACTTTGTAAATGAATATTCAATGTTAAAAAATATCTTAACATCATATTTTTAACAATTCTTAAAATTCTTTACAAAAAAATTTATTTTATATCAATTTTTTACATGGAATCCATTTATTTGTCTTATTTTCAACATGGTATTTTTTAAAATACATAATTTAAGAATATTTTTACAAAAATTAATATTAAAAAAATCAATAATTGATATGACATGAAACTTTTATATTTTGTTGAGGCAAGGCTATTTTCCATTTTTGTACATGAAAAAAAATTTAAAAACTGAAATATCACATCTTAAATTATCTTGATTAATCCTATTGATTATTCAATCTAATTTATATCTTTGTTTCTTCCAATAGGCTAAGAAAAAAATTTTTATATATATATATATGCAGTATAAAAATGATACTTGATATTTTCAAATGTACAAGCTACTTTGCATGTTTTAAAATTTATTTATGTTCTCTTGAAATTTAAAATTTTGAAAATCCAGTAGTATATTCAGATGATGTAAGACTAAAAATATTAAAAATTTAGGATCAAACTGTATTATAAAGAACTTTGTTTTATTGTGTGTGATTGTCACAAACTTTGTCATAAGTTAGTACCGTGTGGTGCACTATAAAATGTTGTTAAAGTGCACATTCTAAATGGTGAAGTAACTTGATGTGTTTTGTTACTCTTACAGCTTTAATGGAATGGTGGTGGAATTGGCAAAATAAACGGAGCCAAGTATTCAGATGTGATGTGGAGTGAGGAAAGAAACAGTTTTTAGTTAGATATATGGGTTTTTTTTAGCATTGCACAAAACTTTTCTCGTGAGGATGATGTATTAGTCTGAGTATGGATGTGATTTTTGGAAGGTTAAATCTGTTTAATTTTTTATTGGAAAATGGAGAGTTTGACATCAAGATGTTGCTTTTACAAAACAATGATGTATTGAGGAACAAAGGAACATCTGATGTGCAGTAATTCAATATTTTGATCCAATTTGTATTTCTTCTTTTTCCGTCTTTAATCATAATAGTTTCATCATGATACAAATAATGATTGAGAAGTAGTTTTTTAAACTCTATGAGTGATTTGCGCTTTTGGATGGGTCGGTAAAGTAGTAGCGCGTGCACAAACGGTGACATTGCGCAGAGTAATAATTTAGATACCTTCATGTAGAGCCTTCATGGGCCTCACAGATAATAAAGCGGAAAGTTTACATATCACTGACAAGAACGGATGGCAAAGGCTGAACATGATGAAGTCCGACTCTAAAAGTCTTCAGCCAAATTTGATGGGGTCTTCCCATCCTTTTTGTTATTTTACTTCGTCATTCAATTTGTAAAGGAAGCAATATTGCAAAGGCGTCACTTGTGCAATGCAATGCTATTCCGTCCCTTAACTGCAATGATCAATCAGTACGAGAAGTATTCTAAAACCTAACTAGGTTACATATAGGCTGTATAGGTTTGTGTATTCTTAACGTGAACAAATCTACAATGACCCATACCTAAACAATTCCATCATTTTCTTTGATTTCTTTCTCGATGAGCTAGGCCACAAAGTTTATCTCACAAGTTAATGCAATACATGATGTGAACTGCAATCTTCAATTTTGATAAAGTTCCGCACCACACTCAAGTACTTTTTTTGTGGGTATCTCTATCCCTACCCGCATTGATCGAGTAAGTCCATGCTTTTCGAGACATTGTGAGTATTCCTTTCTGACCAAGATAACATGCAGTATCGGGAAAAGTGATGACTTCAAGTTTGAACATTCTTTCTTTGGCCTCATACGAGGCCCCTCCGACTCTAGAGAATCTTCAATGGTCCGGACTTCGAAGTTCGATTTATTCTGCAGATTCAATTGTCAACTCCTGAAAGGAAGGAAAAGTAGAGAGCACATTATATGTTTCATCATCATCATCTTCCTGCCGTTTCCTCCATGTCGACCTCGACGAGTGAGGCATGCACGGACATCAATCGATCCATCTGCGCAGTAAGTTTCCAGAAAATAGATTGTAGACTTTTGCGAAGCAAATTGAATGCAATTTTTTAACGTCGATCATGAAAAACAGGTTTGTTCATTCCATAGTCAAGATTCTAGTCGGTAGACTCTGTGTCCCAAAGCAGTGGGAAGTTGCAACGCGATCCAAAAAACGGATTTCTTTTAGTGGTAAACTGGGCCAACTTCACCAACGTATGAGAAGAGCTCCACGTAATAGGCATGTAAGTATAAGATTGGACAGCTTCAAAACCTGCAGACCTCAAGGCATCGTATCAACAACAGGTATTTTACACATAGGATTTCACAAAAGTGGTGTTGAGAAAGCACTTCTAAATTTACCGGTGTTTGCCGTGGATGATTTATTTCTATTTTTTATGATTTATGAATCTTTCCAATGAATGAAGAATTGATGAAATTTGTATAGGTATGATTATTAGACTTCTCTCTCAACAACTATTTTAAATTTGGAAGGAAAGTAAAATGATGTAGATGATGGCTTGCGGGTCATTATTATATGTCCATGTTTATTGAATTTCTTTGATTTTCTACGTTTTGACTTCAAGGTTTATTTCTTCACTCTTTATCCATCATAATTATACTCTTCCAAACAGGTGTTGGGAATCTTGAAATACACAGTTTTCTTGAATTTGGGAGCTCACTGAAAGATCGAGAATTACGGTGTGTGAATCCCTGCGACTGATTTCTCCCTACACTTTGGCCCCATGATCCATCCAGCTGTGAGGTCATGTCCCTCCCTGGGTTCTACTTTTGTTCAGAACCTGTAGTCCGATCCGAAAACAAACATCTGATATATAGACATCTGATATCAGTGATGATGATATTATAATATCAATGGAGACGAGAGCGTGACAAGGGATGTGCGGGAGCGTGAGGAGTGTTGAGAGTGACTCAAGAGTATTAGTTCCATTCTTCGGCCATACTTTGCCAAACATGGAGAGTGAATAGTCCATTCTCTTCGTCTTTCAATTTGGGTTCCATTGGTACCTAAATTGAAGACTATGGAGCGAGTGTTTGAGTGCATTTTGAGTGATTTTTCTTAGATTAGACATATGAGTCGAGTTTTTTTTGTTCTCATCTCTTACTTTTCTTGCATTGGTTCTATTGGAACCTAGTTAGAAAATTATGGAGATCTGAATAAAAAGTTATGAGTATTTTTAGTTTTTAGAGTTTCCATAGTTAGCATTTTCCAATGTGAGGTGGTGTGTTAGGGGGTTGTGGTTCTGCAGGTGGGGGGAGATACACGATGGAGTGCTGGGTTTCTTTATCGTTCCCTTTATGCTAGCTTTAGCTTGACTTTCTCTCATGGGACCGCCAAAAGCGATGCGTGATACACCATGTCCGGTGTGTCATCGTCTCTTTACCTCGCAAGGGGTAAAGACCCACGTGAGAAAGATGCACAAAGATTATGATTGGACCACTTGGGATGCGCATGTAAGGAGGACGGTCACATCGATATCGGTTTTTGTCACTTCGGGGAACATGCACACTACATTGACTCCTTCGTTGAGCATTCCGGGTATACCGTCTGGGTCGTGGGAGTGGTTAGCTTCTCATGCAGATTCGATTCTAGGGCTTTTTGAGACTAGATTTCCTTGTCCACGCTTATTCCATAGGCTTCCTCTGGCACTGCATGACGAGACTAGACGTGCTTTTCGCTTGCCGCTCGATCGGTTGACGCGCGATCCCATGGACGAGTTAGCATGATTTTTATTTTTATTACTTCCGTGATGGTGTCTACGTTATACTAGAGGGGGACGTGCTGGACATAGGAAGGTGGCAGTTAGATTTCGGAGATTCCGAGCAGGGGATTGGGCTACATTGCAGGAGGAGTCTATTCAGGCCACACATGTTAGGAGTCGGGTTCAGTCACATGATACTTTTGATTCGGCGCAATTGCGACGGTGTAGGATCTTGGGGCAGGCCGGGGAGTATAGCAGGGCTGCAAGGGCCCTTCATCCTTTGTCTATGGCTAGTCCTACTGATGAGACGATTTCCTCTTTAGGCCTTCTACATCCACCCATGGGCGAGGAGATACCATCAGAGGTCTTGGAGTATCAGCCAAAGGAGCCATTATGTCTTGATAGATCATTATTTGCTCATTCTCTATGCACAGCCCCATGATTATCCTCTGGGGGTTTGTCATGGATGGTATATGAGCATCTTTGAGATTACTTTCAGGCAGATGATCCCTCTAGTGGTTTCATGGAGTTGTTCTAGGTGGCTGCATCAGTTGCGAGAGGAGAGATTCCGTTGTCAGTTAGTCAGGCTCTGGGTGCTAGTCGGCTTCTCGCGATGGAGAAGGACACTTGAGGTATCAGACCGATTGCTATTGGATAGGTCTTATTGCGATTAGTCAGCCGTACCTTTGTCTTGCAGCATCGTTCACACTTCCAAGAGGATCTTTGTCCACATCAGTTTGGAGTCGTCACACTAGGAGGCTGTGAGGCAGTATCGTTGGGCATTAGAGCACTTCTAGATATCCATCCGGATTGGATTGTCTTGCAGGTGGACGTTGAGAACGCTTTTAACATCGTCTCACGTGCATCTATTTTTAGAGAGCTGAGAGAGGCTGGTGGACCCCTATCAAGCCTCATTCCTTTCGTACGATCTTTCTACAGTTCACATTCTTTTCTATTTTATCAGCATGGCTTTTCCGAGGAGGGAGTCACCGTTCTGATCCGGCCGGCGGCACTCGACAGGGAGATCGTTTGGGAGGACCCTTATTCGCCATGGCTCATTATAGAGCTCTTGTGTCTCTTGCTTTGGTCAGAACCGGTTGTGTGTTCCCCTCCTTAGCGGATGATACACACATTGTGGGCCTTGTATACAGCATTAGGCAGGTCTTTGATTACTTGACTACCGAGCTTCATCTAGTAGGCTTGAGAGTCAAGGTGTCAAAGTGCATGGCTTGGTCTCCTTTGGGCATTCCGCCTCACCTTCAGCTTCCAGAGGGATGTATGATATCAACAGATGGCCTACGTATTCTAGGAGTGCTAGTAGAGACTGAGGATTTTGTTTCACACTACCTTGACGTTGCATTGGTCGAGGATGTTTTGCATGTAGACGACCTTCCTCTACTAGGGGATCCGCAGGTGGCGTTTGGTATACTATCATCTAGTATTGCTCGTTGACCCACCTATCTTGTTGTTAGACGGTTCCTCCTTCACCTACATTCATATCACGTTTGACAGCCTTTGATAGGAGGATCATGGGCGTCTTTGGTGACATCATCGGACCAGGGACATTCGAGTGTGTAACTGGAGATTTTGCAAGGAGACAGACATCTTTTCGTGTGGAGGGATAGGCTTATTATCGATGGAGGAGACGGCACCTGCGGCTTTCTTGGCGAGTTGGACGCTTGTTGCACCTTTGTTATCTTCTCGATTTGTGATCGCAGATAGATCTATTTTGGAGATATATACGAGGGACGTTGATACGGGATCATTTCCCTTATAGGTATTATTACGACATACGAGAGATGCTTTACCACATGAGGTACAACATGAGTTTCCATCTTTTTCCTCTTTGGCTACCGATTGGACTAGGGATCTACAGTCTATCTTGATGGACCGACAATTTCAAGAGACTCTACATTCACTCTTAGTGGATCCGGCCATTCTTCGTACTACTAGAGCTCGTCTACGCTCTTGCTCGGGCAAGGGTGCAGGCTCGTGGCTCTCGACCATGCATCAGGGCTTTCCGACTCGCACCAGCTACTTTCTCTACAGCGATGAGGTTCCGTCTTGGCTTGGTCCATCCATCTACATCTTCATTACTCACATGTGAGTGTGGTATCACTTTACATGCAGCAGGTGTTCATATGACTCGTTGTCCATTCGGAGAGCAGAGGATAGCTACCCATGATGCCATTAGGGATGTGGTGTTTGCTATGGCGCGAGAGGGTGGATACCTCACATGGAGAGAGCATTCAAATGCCTTGCAATCGACTAGGGTTAGGGCATACATGTACTTGGTTCGGGAGGACCAGGTCACTGTGGCTGATGTGGTGGTTACAGATCCTACTAGAGATACAATTTCAGAGCGGGTGATCACCCATCCTCCAGGATGGGTGGCGAGTGGAACGGTAGCAGCCAAGGTCTCCAAGTATAGAGGTATGCAGAGAGGTCACCTCTTTGTTCCTCTAGCTTTGGAGTTATATGGAGCTATGGACACCGACTTCGACATGTTCGTGAGGGAGTGTGCAAGAGCCTACCATAGTAGGTGACATGGGGTATCACTCTCTTTAGCTTACTGTATAGCCTATTTTAGGCAACGTGTTTCCATTGCTCTACAGAGAGCACTAGCTGGTGCAATCCATAGTGATTGCTAGCATAGGGTAGGAGAGCAATCACGTTAGGTGATGCTTCTTCGGATGCTCTGTTGTTTGTAGACCTTTCGACTTGGATAGTTCAAATATCTTAGGTGTTGTAGGACATATTTCCCAATGTGATACTATTGGGGCCTGGCCCCATTTTACCGGTTTGGTTCCATCCTTGTCCGATTTGATGGGATCTTCCCATCCCTTTTGTTATTATACTTTCTGGGGAGGAAAGGGGGACAGGAGCAGTAATTTGTACAAAACGATAAAGAAAAGCTTTGAGAGATCAACATGATTATGGCAGCCGACTGCATACATACCACGACCATGTATTGCCGCACAACAGTTGGCTTTGCGGTCAGACTGTGGGACCTTCCGTTGCTTTTCGTGAGAATGTATAAAGTGTTTTCGATGGTACCATTGTTTAACATCTCTTGCCCATAGGACTCGACCTCGTAGAATAATCTTGTAAAATCTTCTTCTTTTTTTTGGCTTGGCATAATTCTCTAATTTCGATTCAGAGATCCAGCAGAAAGTTCCCCGAAATTCAATGCCCACAATTACACTTACGCTTTAGTATTCACAATCATCCTCTCAGCAGAACCGCTAATGTTCAATTTAAAATTGCCTGAATACCCTTGTAAATAAGGGATTCGGGACCGGTTGCCTCCAACGCAGGGGGATCCGTGCCTGTAAGAGCGTTAAAAAGTTTGATTGTCAAAAAATGTCCCAAATAAACAATTTTAAAACAATTTCTACAAGTGAAAATTTCAATTATGTTGGTGATGATAAGTTCATTTGCTGCAGCAGTTTGATCAGTTATGATTTCAATTCTTTGCTGAAATGTCTCTAACAATCTATAGACATACATGTTGATTGTTACTGCATAGTACTACTGTGTTACTTGCTGATTTCCTAGCCAAGGAAGAATGATTTTTGTTATTGTTCTTCTTCTCCACATCAACAAAGGTAATAGGTCTTCCTTCATCAATCACCGATAATACACAAAAATATTAAATAATTTAAATACTGAAAATTTTAATAAATGTGGATAAGTGACCAGATAAAAAATTTAACATTTAAGCATAAAATAAATACATAAAAATTTTTTGAATAATTTTCTTATATATAAATTAAAAATTCAGTTCAAATATTTTGTCAATGAAAAGATATAAAAAATATTAAATTCATAACAAAAATCAAAATTGATTTAAAGATATAAAGTTCAAATTATAATCTATAATTTTATTAAAAATATTATCTTTTTGTGAAAAAATTTATTAATAGCAACCTTTGAATCATTTCAATATATGATAATTTTTCAAAGCTCATTGCCATCCTGAAATCTAGGAAAAAATATATCTGTCAAAAAATTTGGTTTAAGTTGCATTTATTATCATATTATCAATAGAAAAAATTTCTATTTTTTATAAAATTATAAATAAAAAATTATTATACATAAAAAATTTAAATATATATATTTTCAAAAAAAATTTATTTTCACATTTATAGTTTTATGTTTGTATCATAATATGATTTAATTTTATAAGATGTAATAACATAATAATGAAGCTTGATTGTTGAAATGTTTAATTTGAAAAACTTTAGTGAAATTATCAGAATATTTGATTTTTGTATAAAGTTTAGAAGACTTTTGTTTCATTTCATGAAACAAATAATATTTTGATTTATGGAATATTATAGGTTAATTTTGATGATGGTATCATTTTGTGGCAATTTTTTTATGTGTGTATGAACATATCAGTTTTATTCCACACAATTGTGGTTTACAAGTCCACACATGGTACATATATTGCAGTAAAAATGTCTCAATTTAAATTACCTTTTATTTTTGGGAAACTTTCATAATAATGATTTCACAAAATTATGATGTATTGAAGATTTTTGATTTTTTTTTTGATGTTCTCTTGTAATCAAAATAATCTTATCTTGATATGTATATGACTAAACAAAGTGGTCTGAATATTTTTAATAAAATATCGTATCATTATTTCTGAGTTTCATTCTTGTAATAATATAAAATTTTATTTATTTTTTCAAAAAATTAAAGTTTAATATTCTTGATACAAATATGTTATAGTTTTACTTATTAAATTTAATTTTTGAAAAAGTTATAAATGTGATTAGTCATTGAATTTGATATTTTTTAATAATAATAAAATTTTTAAAAATTTAATATTATGATTTTTAAGATTGGTCATTAATTTTAAAATTTTAATCAAAATAAACTCATAGTCTCTCACTATAAATTTCAAAAAATATATTTTATATAATATCAATGATTCAACAATCCTATGAGTGGACACATAAATATAGATTGCCATTGATCCAAATTATGAATTTCTGTAAAATTAAAGCTATTTGGAAAAAAATTTATAAAATTACTAATTTAAGTGTAAAATAAAATATCTCATTGCAATCTAAAGCTATTAACAACAAAACAGGTTGGATTCAAGCATTTAGAATTTAGATCACCAACATTTTAATATCAGATGTAATTAATCAAATGCTTGATACATGGTAACCTTCCAAGGTAGCATTTGAAAAAATACTCCAAAGTATAAAATGCTTCTGAATATGTAAGCTTCAAATTTTACCACAACCTTCCAAGGTAGGATTTGAAAAAATACTCCAAAGTATAAAATGCTTCTGAATATGTAAGCTTCAAATTTTACCACCTTTGACAAGCGTGAAACTATTCATGAATCTACATGAATAGTTTCACATGTAAATTCTCACATCTGTTTTATCAGTACAAAGTTATTTTGGTTATGAAACATAGATTTTACACATTTTCTCATGTGTAAAATCTACATTTTATGTTTTTAAGTTAAAAAGTATTTGGTGTGCTACATGCATAGCTTCTACATCAACCGCAGATAATTTTAAATTTCACCCGGCTTCATCGCATTAAATTTAAAATTTTACTCGGCACATAATTCTAAATTGATATTATCAAATAAATTCAATATCCACAAACACTAGGCTATTTATCCAACCTCGACATATTAACAAAAAAATTTCAATGACACCAACAGTTCAACATGTCTCCATCCCTTTAAACTTTTCTAAGGTCAATATCACTATCCACTTCATTGTCATATCATAATACGACATATCATAGGTTGAAGGGAGAGACTGGTGTGGTTTTCGGTTTGTACAAAAGCAAAATATATGCATCACTTTCGTTGCTGTAACAAAGCTTAAAGTCCAAATCAACAATTTGGTTCAATGTGAAATTTATCTTATTTCACTGTTTACTATCTTTTATTCAAAGCACCATTCCTGAAATCCAAAGTTCTCTAGAGTCACAACTTTAAAAAAAAATATTGGAAACCTTGTCTGTGTTCCTCAATCATAACACAAACGCCGTAAACTATCACGACCACGTGGCAACACCCAGGATCCGTCTCGCATGTCACGTGGACAGAAAAGACATGGAGAAAGAACATCAACCAATTCCTACGGTGTGCATGGACAGGAGCGGAGTTACCTTTGCCGCATCGTACTCAGGACGTACACTGATCAATTTAGCTATCAAATTTAAGGGTTTTATCAGCTGAATGTCTCCACCGCTTCAGCAGGTTCAAGGCCTACCATGTCCTCTCTCCACATCCGCAGTGCAACACGAAATTTTCAGATTTCCATCCGGAAACTGGAGCAAATATGAAAATGCGGTACGGACATCCAATAACATAGTATGGACACTCCAGTGGACATGATGTTGGTGATAATAAAAAAATTAACAGACGAAGAATCATCCAGATGTGAACTTGAGTGTCACTTCTTCTCCACATGATTTAATTACAAGTATAGTGTACAAATAATGCGAAGCTTTGAAATGATGATATATTAAAATACAATCGATTCTACATCCCATCCATCACCGTATGAGGAAAAATGACCCCATTCTCTTTCGCAAGCGATAATGAACTCTTTAGTTCACGTAACTCATCATGACACTTAACTGGCAAAAAACAATGACTATGTACGACATCGGCGATGACTGCCATAACCCAGGATAAACCATTCAGAAAATCAGAATGGGTAAAAACTAGTGAGTTTCCTATAAACAGCTAGGGCAGATCAGATTGGAAAATCTGACAGTAGCGGCATCAAGTAAACTTACAGACTTAATCTCAGGGTGTAAGAAACAGCTAACAATGCTGTCATGTCAATATACCCACATGTGCGAGTATTGACAGAGTTTAAACACAACTCAACTCCAAATGACAGAAAGCTGCTCACAACATTCTGAAGTGACAAGAATAACGTAGCGTGGAAGCACACCTGAGCTAAGATGAGTGCAGTTAACTTTCTCTAAAAATTGCTCCAACCGAGATCAGAAGGCTTCTTATCTTGATTACCACCATTGAAAGGCCCAGTACCCGCAAACAGATCGTCTCCTTCATCAAAGGAAGTGAAAACCCCGCTCCTTCCACGGCCAGCATCAGATTTCACACTTCCGAAAGAATCGAATCTGTTAAACGTACGATCATTGCCGGCATGCAAATGATTGTTCTCGTGACGGTCTTCGCCATATGCACTTCCCGGAAACGCAGGATTGTTTTGAGGGCTGCTAAAAGAAGCTGGGTTGTTTTGTGGGCTGCTGAAAGAATCAAACCTGGTGAAACGCGCCTCATTTCCAGCTCCAGACTTCGCACGCGGACTATCGAACACAGAGCTCCCCCGCATTGTATTACTACTTCCAAAAAACCTCGGTGACCTATCAAAGTCTTTAGATGCACTAGGCGACCCAAACGCATCCAGATCCTCCGAATCTCGAAAATTAAAATTCCCATTACTACGATGGCTTTGAGCTGGGCTAGACAGCCCGTCAGGGACCCTCCCAGGACTTGCGACTCCTGAAGAATAATCCAAAGAATCCGCAAAGCCATGTGACGTTGTGGAAGTTCTACCAAAACGCGAAGTACGATTTCCAGTAACATCCAACGATGCCTGCAGCAGACCAGGCTCTTGTCAGGTAATAATATCACGTCTTCCATAAAGAATATTCTCAAGGGCCCCGCGATGTGCGCTTCTATTGATACTCAACTGTTGCCCCAAGCCTGTATCGTAAGAGATGAGCGTGTCCTCACGACTTAGGCCTATAAGATATGCGGACACAATTATACATGTTCCTGAACCTCCCGGTTTGTTCAAGGACTAAAATGAATATGTCACGATATTAAAGTATTTTATTTGTATATATATCTATATAGCAAGATCGAGTACAAGTACTCAATGCAAGCGATTAAAAGGTCAGTCAATACAGTAAGCTTCCAGTTGTACCTGCAGGTTAGTAACGAAAGATTGATTCGCATAGAGAAAGGACATGCAACCTACTTGAATGCAGCCTGAAGAAAGAACTGATGCCGATGTCTGTAGTTGAGAGCAACATGCAAACAGGTGTAGATATCAATCCAGGAAATATGAAATTCAACAGGAAAAAACATGGAAGTGGAAGCGAACTGTTAGCAGATACGACCAAGGTATCCAGAAAGGGAGGTGCAAGCTTTAGATTCTATGGATTATAAAAGAGAATCCAGAGGCATATATATATACCGCTCATTAAAGTGAGGACCGTATCATAACAGTTGAACATGTAGGTAAGGAGTTTCTTACGAAAAAAGCTACTATCTATTTACCTGAGTACTGGATGGGTAGCTTTGGAAACCCCATGAGGCGCGCGTGCCAGAGTCCACTTCCTCCTCATGACTGAATGCGGCTGACCAAGACGCAGCTCCGTCCCCGAAAGTATCACTAACAGAATTGAACGACGGTGGTCCTTGTTCAAAGCTGTGTGAAAAACACAAACCATCGGTAAAGTGCAAACCGAGAATAACCAAAACTTCCCAGTATGGAGAAATCGACATTACGATTTCACAAGTGTCCATAATATGGGTAAGATATTAAGTCTAGGAGCACGAGCAAACAAATGACTTTAAAAAGCAACCGAAACAAGCTCCTTTGAAGCCAGCCTCTCCTGCTGAACTGAGTAAAGATGAGTTGTCCTCGATCGCCATGCACGTGATCAACTTTACCTGTTCGTTGTTGAACTAAACGATGTTGGATTGTTGAAAACATCTCCGCCGAAGTCATTTGATTCCGCAACATTTGCATACCTACATCAAGCTTTACTCATCAGTGTGTGCCTGTAATAGCCTGAAGACCATAGACCTACGTTAAGGCATAACATCTAAGTTAGTTATTATGAGGCGTTTCTTATCACCAAGAAGAAGCACCCAAACGCTTTTCCGTCATACGAGGACGGGGCCGCACTAACCTTTGGCTGGCTTTGTTTGCAGATCCTGATTGATCAAAACTGATTCTTCCAACAGCTAAAGAACTAGATGTAGTAGGACTATCAACCCCACTTCTTCCAGAGGTTTCACTCTCTGCCCGCGGTGAGGCAAGCTCAGATGCCGCAGCCCCTGGAGGGGAATCCTCAGACTGGTCTCCAGCTTTACGATCTGATCGCGGGGAAGAGACAGAGTCTACCCCATCCTCAAATGGACTGTTCGATTCCCAACCTAAACTTAGAACTGGTGCAGATGCTGCTGGTGGGGCTCCACTAGAATTATCCATGTAGTCCTGGACAGCAACAAATCCTGCACCGCATAACAGAATTAGCCTATGCAGTCCATACAGCACACTACTGATGTAAGCAACACTTCAAAGTGAAAAGTCCCACAAGACATCCACAGCGCGAAGAGGCACCGCATTACAGAAATCAGCCTACAGTTGGACAAGAATTGCCATACCTTCGTCATCAAATTTATCCCAATCTTCATCCCACTCTGCAGCATTCTCCTGAAGCCCAGGTTGCCAACCTGCCCAGAAAGATATGAGTCAATAGAATCCAGATGCCATCCTTGTAACATCTGAATATAGCGACAAACAGCAGTTTGTGTATCTTCGAAACCTAGACCAACCCTTAAATCTGTGAGAGCAAAAGGTCCTTCGCGTACTTGGCCAGGAATCGATACTCACCAAACTGCTGCTCAGTAGGAGCTGTTTCCTTCACAAGCAAGCCCAAACGTCTGGCTCGTTCATTAAGCGCCTTCTTCAATTCGTCTAAATCCAAACTTATGCGGTCTGCTTTACTCTGTATGCAGACGAAACCAATGCAGTAACCCATAAGAAACAAAAAAACACTTGGGGATAATTACACGTCACAATTAAACAACATGAAGGAGCTGCAAACCACTGCATATTAACAGGGGAAACATACCTGTAGCAACCCATTGGCATCACCACCTTGTTCCATTTTGGCAATAGCATTATAAAGTTCCACCTTCCTCTCCTACAGTAAAACCACAAAGTGATTATTGTAAGTACATCACTAATAATGAACATAACCGTCGAATTAGTCTCACCTATACGTGAGACTACGTCTGAAACAAGAAATCACGAAAGACGGACATCTCTATCTGCACAAAATGTGAACATCCCAAGTAGCACTTGTTCCTTATGTAAGGGACATACCTGAATATCACGAAACACTGCTTCTTCCGCTTGCAACCGAGAATTCACTTCACCTGCTGCTTTGAATCTTTCATCGTATTTCTTAGCTAGTGCCTCCATCTATACATCAGCCATTGAACAAGATATCTAATTCATCAACATATCCCTCTATATCCTCGAATCGGAAAATCGAAACGTCGACCTTCATTAACAAAACTATCTAGCGCTAGGTTCCACTTAGCAACTAAGTAACATAGAAGTGAGCGAACCAATTTTGAAGTCACCTACAGTCAATTACAACCAATGTTCCGTCAGAATTACACAAGACTGCCTTTCAAAACACAAATTGCCTTTGCTTATGGTGAAAGGTAGTCAACCGGTACGACAATCCTTTCCTCCGGTCCTCAAGATTATCTCTATGCATAAATTGTGAACAATCAAGTCATAAAGCCCAGTCCACGGTAAGAGACCACACCTCACGCTTGTCTGCCGCTGCTCTCTCCGTGATCTCAGAAAGCTTGTTGTCACATCTGCTTTTGAACAATATCTGAAACAACGTGAAGCGCTCCTTGTAAGTGAGCCTGAGCAACTTATTTGAGCGGATCGCCTACTGGCCAGAAATGAACGGAAATACTGATTCCACGAGACTGCATTGTTCCAAGAAAAGCTAAGCCCTCTCGTCTGCTGAACATCGTCTGCTGAACAATACTTACAATTTCCTGCAACTTAGTTCGATAGTACTCCGCTTTTTCCCGGTAGTCCATTATTTCCTTGTCCAACTCAAAGGCCTGCATGAACAACCAGTCACTGAGTCAAAAAATACTGATTCATTCAAGGTGTAATCCCTGCGTATTCTATCAAGGGACTTAGTAAACACTCGACACGGTACAAAGTACACTTGATCATAACGGTCGGAGTGTCAACACACAGTGAATATACTTCAGCCAAGATAAACCGGTTAGGAATGATCAGTCACATCACTTCGAACTTAACTAGCTTTCATTCACTACAACTCGTTCAAGAAGTTGCAGAACCATTTATGTTGTAGACATCGGTACTACAAAGAAGGACGAGGCTGAAATAAATTGCAAAGTTCTGTCACGTTCTGTACCACGCCCCGATGTCACCCGGAGGATTAAAATCACAAGCACATAATAAGACATCTGAAAGACTTATCTACGTGCAAGTGATTGGCGTAAAAAGTGCAAAGTTGATGAATTAATTTTTAGTAACATAAGACTGCGTCAGGCCAACCTCAGCATAGTCATCCTATGCTTCCTCCATACCACAAGACTCTCTACCGCAAAGAAGAATCCAGGTTTAAAGAAGGTCAAAGGTACAGAGTACATTGAATATTGTCCTAAGAGATTCGTCTTTACCTTTTTATCTGCTTCTTCAGCAGCTTTGTGTTTTGTCTTTAGAGTTTCCTGCTCATCCCTACTTAGCTGATTAACGAGATGCATCTCGAGTACAGGAGCCTTGGATTTATACACAGTAGGCTGCGCAGCATCTAGACCAGCGCCTTGCAGTGGCATACGTCGATCGAGTCCGGTTGGTATACCTGGCCGTGAAACAGAAGCTGATCCTAGACCAGTGGACTGAAGAATTCCTAAGTCCAGGCAAAATGGACGATATGAATAAATAACCAAGACAGCTAAAGCTATTGCATAAAAAGGAATAAACATTTAAGACCAATTAAGGCTGATTAAATGAGATGCTTGCGTTCCATAGAACAAAGTAATGTGACATCAAATCTAAGATAATACGGAAAATATGTTCTCAAGATTTGATTCATCTTCCACTTCAGATTTGTGACATTCAGGCTAGTATCAGCCACTAACACTGCGAAAAAAAGACAAACGACATACGATTTGAGAGATTAATTAACACCGCAATGGATGTTGACAGTACACTACGATTTGATGAGAACCTCACATACATGATAATGTAAGGGTGAGCCAAAAAAAGACAAGCAGGTAGCACCTGGATTCTGTTGCCAAGTAGGAACATTGTAGCCTGCAGAGTGGTGAGAGATGGTAGCGCGCGCTTGCTCTGTTCGTGAAGCAGCTACATTCGACCACGCATCGGGTTGGCGATCATCATAATGGAAGCCTGTGGGCAGAACAGGAGGCAAAGGTCTCCCTTCCCGAAAACGCTCCATAAGGTAAAGGGCAGTACAAAACTCGCGTAGAGAAAGCATACTGTCACCATCCTGATCTGATAAGTCCCACACCTGCTTCAAGACCTCTGGATAAACAAGAGCAAAAATCGGGTAAGCGAAAAAATAGTAACTCGAAGCTTGTAAAGAAACTTCCTACATGAGAACCAAAAGAGCAGTCTAAAATAGTTCCCCTGTTTTATTTGTTTGTCAGTTGCGACGGTGTGTGTCCTTTTCCAACGCTCCTCCATGAGAGACTATTTCCACGGACAACTATTCTTACTCATTAATGGATGCCCCGCCCATACTCGTACACAGTCAATCTTTGAGGCAGAAAAAAAGGACAGAGAGACAGCCTTCAATTTAAAACTTCCTACTCTTGAACTTGTTACAACAAATCCGTTGGGAGACAGTAAAAGATACCTCTCGGAAGACCCCAGCTCAGAAAGAGATCTCGAGCTTGCTCGCCTGTAATCTTTCCATCTCTGTCCGTGTCCACCTCCGCGAACACTCTTGTATAACGTTGTGCGTCAGACTCTGTCATGCGGGGCCATGGAATGCCCATCCCTACGACGGGAGGTGGCTGCGCAGCAAATCCTTGTCCACCGCTTGCTGGTGGAGCAGCCATAACTGGTCGAGGAATGGGGGCAGTAGGAACTGGCAGTGATTCCCTGCCCACTGACCGAGAGGCCACATCTGCTGGAACTAGGGCTGCTGTGGCGACAGGGTTTGCTTTGAATCCTCCATCGCCAAAGTCTGCAAAACCCTGGGAAGTGCTCGTAGCTGAAGAAGGCTTCTGAGTTGTGACTGTAGGTGTCTTGTTACTTGCAGCGAATGGATCACCTCCAAAAGCATCGGACAGAGATGGCTTCCCGCCACTGTTGGATGCAATCTTAGAAGCATCGCCACCGTTTGACAATTTACCTGCCTCATGTCCAAACCCACCAAATGCATCCTTCTTTACCTGCACCTGTGATGGTAGTGACGAATTTGCACTCACTTGAAAAGTTTGAACCGAGGCTGCTGCACTCGTTTGCGCTTGGGGAGTAGAGAGATGAGTTGCGGCGGAGCCTGAAGATTTTATAGAAGGCCAAGTATCTTGAGCGAACCCGGGTCTCACTCCTGATGCTGAACCAGGTCTGGGAACCGCCTGAGGAGCTACTTGAGCTGCATTTACAGGTGATGCAGAGGGCTGTGAAGACCATCGGCTCTGAGGTGCTGCTGTAGCAGATGGATACTGGGATGCATAACCAGGTCCCTGAGAGGCCACAGATGGCGCCCCATAGCTTGGGGTGGGAGGTCCAGGAGTTACTATTCGTGGGGCTGGAATCTGTGCAGCAGCGGGTCCAGCCAAAGCAGCTCGTACAATTTCCGGTGTAAGCTCCCTTCCAGTCTGAGCGACAGTCACGAGCTTCAAAGCATTGTAGAACTGAAGCTTCGTTAAATATCCACTCTGCCCTTGATCTGCAAATTGCCATATCTGCAACCCAGACAAGTTTACCCATACTCAGGCCATGAAACGAACAGTAAGTGAGTCTCATTTGGTGATCAATACGTTTCAACGCGCTCAAATCGGACTTTTAGTTTAAGTTTTAAGACTTCCGCCTCTACAGTATCTCACGTGCTTCCAGAAAATACACGACTAACATCATGCACATCAGATAGGCCTAGCCAAGTGTAACCGCGGCCCAGTGCGCGGCACAGAAAGTGGGAGCATATAAAACTGATTAGCGGACTGTTCTTTGGAGTTGGAGTAGACTATCGACACCTTCGCCAAAGTGACTTGTGGTAAGTTGGCTCCCTGGAAAAATGCGACCGCTTCTTGCCCGCTGATCCTGCCATCCTTGTCTAAATCGGCACGTCGGAAGTAGTCCTCGAAATCTCTAAGATGTGCCATTTACGAGTATTCCGAGTCAGCTACCTTCCCTCACGATCTGCTGCCAAGACCACCTTCCGAAGAAAAACTTTTGCACTCCAACAGAAATGCACATTGCCTTCTTACTGATATTCACGTATGTTCAAACCTAATCCCACTTTCGCGCCACAATCACGTACAAATGACATCTCTTCGGCCTGCGCACGCAAATTTATGACGGAATCAATAACATAAATCCCGAAACCTCTATTACTCAGAACACGGGCCTTCAAAACGACACTTCAAACACCCGCAAATGCTCCACTCCCCACGTTCAGGCACATGTGACAATTGGCAATTCGAGTACGTTCGTTTTCAATGAAAAACCTGTTCTTAACATCCTCTTCATCATCTCAACACTCCAGAAACGTTCGTATGTACTGCGACGACTCAACGAACCACACTCATGCCTCGCAGGAACTCTAGCCACTGAGAACCCAGACTCTGTCCCGTTTCAAAAGACCTCGTGCCGTGGCCTGCATGTAACTGCTGCACCTCCTCAGAAAGGCTATCATGTAACATCATCTTGTGGTTCTATTCATAAAAACTCAGCAAACTTTGTTGCCACACAAACGCATGCAACCTACCAGAGCACACGAGCACCAATCGATATCGTTTTCTTCCTGTCAACTACCTGCGTCTTGCGTGCCGGGGATCACTCTTTCGCCTGAGAATTGGATTAACTCACGTCTATCTTTTTTAATGAAAAGCGGAGTAGCTACAGCGATTCCAGCACATCTCATCGGCTCGACTTTTCCTTTTCAGCTCTGTGAAAGTCCGCGAGCAAATCAATCAATCAGTGCTCAGCTTTGCTCTGCTCGGCTGTCTGCCTCTTCCACCACCTCCCCTCCCCTCCCCAGCCCTGCCCTGCCCTTCCCTTCTCTGGCCTGCATTCTTCTGTTTCTCTCTTTGTATGAGACCGGGTGCTAAGGCCTGAATGTCGCGTGGCAGACCAACCATGCCCCCGCAGCCCCGGTGCAACGGAGGGCGAGTTATCTCACGCCCCAAACCTTTTCCCTCCGTACTGTCCTTCCGGTTCACGGCTTCCCACCATCTCTCCGACGTCCACTCGGTCGGCCCCAGTACCGTGGTAGCATCATCGGCCCTCACCTGTATTGCGCCTGTTCGATACCGTCGGATTCGCAATCCGATGGTCGGATCTCCGTTGGTTCGACGCGGATTCTTCAGCAACTGCGATGGGCGAAGAAACGTGAGCTGTCCTCTTCGTGCCATCGTAGTCTTCCCAGTATTTTTCATGCACCTTCTCTAACTGTTTTAGTCCAGGATTAGGCCAAAGTTGTATGAATCTTCCGGTCTACCTTTACTTCTCCTGATTCTCTGACCAGCTTGTTTTTTCCTCCGAGCATTTGCATCCATGTAAGTTCATGTTACTTTCTCTTTACGACAAAGTTTGTATGGAAAGCGAAAGCTTTCACTTTGCGCGAAAGGAAGATGAACTGAGGGCATTATCGCTGCTACCTGTTGATCGCTGCGATCTACACCAGGGAAAGGTTTCATTTACGCATTCGCGTTTAAACTCTTTCTTGGGCAGTCGCTCATTTTCCAGCCTATTTCAAAGACACTCTTGCATGGATTAACATACGGAAGAAGAAATCAAAGGATTTCAAATGAGAAGAGGATACCTATATGTGAGTTCTCAAACATTATCCAAGAAAAATTTGATTCTTATCGGAGAAAATAACTGTTTTTAGGATACACTTACTGTGCCCTATTATTTTTCCACTTCCAAAACTTTAAAACTAATAAACTGTCGAGATTCTCCTATCAGGTCATGACGAGCTATGACCATGATTTCATCTGTTTGCTGCAAATTTAATATGGTATATTGTTAACATTTTTGAAGTAATAGTCACGGTCACGCTGATATTGCATTGAACAAACTGCTCTCTGCAATGTTGCTCTAGCTGTTTTTTTTTTCCTCTTCTTCCGCAAAAATAACATCGGTTGCAAATCAACTGGTTGACCGTGAAAGCGTTTAAATAGAATCAATATAAATTATAAGATGAAGAATTTTTACATGATAAAAAATGAAGAACCATACATTATGCTTATGCAAGTCCTACTCATTCAAATATTCTTGAAATTTGGTATTGTGTAATTTTTCACCGGTCATGTACAAAGTATGCTTCATTGTAGCTCAGTTGGAACAGCATAGAGATCTTCGGTTCGAATCCAGAAGCAAAGGTAAGTTATTCGAAATTATCATAGTTCGTTCATGATCCATTAAAGAAATTTGATAAAAAATACGTGTTCCTTTGGATTTATTATCGCCCTATCCAAAAATTACATTATAGAATTATTACAAATATATTTGGAACTATTTCAGTTTTTTCAAAACTCTTTGTGGCCAAGTGTGGTTGTATCCAAATTTTCTGAAGATCATAAAAGTAGTAAATTATGATAAATTCTAATTGAAACAACTAAAGAAAGACAAGGCAGCAGCACCAACCGGCTTCCTCCAGACATCAAGATAGCGATAGAATTTACATTGTTACACAGTTTCGCATTTGTCACGTACGGTAGTACCAAAGTAGACTATCACCAGCGTCAAATTCAATTACTGGTCAAAGATATTTCTCCTCACTTCGAGTCTTACAGATGATGTCTATCCAGCGTATATCTTTGGTACTGTAAATGTGTAATTCAGTTATGTACATATAATTCAGAAAATTTGTATCTACTGCAGATTTGCAACTAAAAATATTTAGACTGGTGGATAGACCAAAGGAAAACCTCTATGACAGAACGGGGGCCAAGTACAGTAGACAGGCCAGTAAAGATAGATGCTGGAAAAGTGAATAGCGACAGATACTAACCGTGGTGAGGCCGAGACAGAGCGGAGGTACCGGTAATCGCAGTGGGGCCAAATTGAATTGCTATCCATTGGTCGATACCACACATCATCTACAGTACAAGAATTTGAATTCTGCCGTGAAACACTACAGTCGGCCCAACCCGTGGTTGGAGATATAACTACGGTACCCTCTTGGTAAGGAGTACCTTACGTATTGTAAAGTACTTACTTTATCTTGCGTGACTGGATGAACTCCTCGTACACTCTTCTGTCCTTGTCTTTAGGGTATGGCCGTTCTTTTCATGGGACATCAGGCTCAGGATCGTACACTGTAAAGAGATTGACAAATCCGAAACCCAAACATGGCCTCTCTCGTGCCTTTGGTCCCTGGTCAGGCTTGGTACAGTACAGTAGATGTTGTGGCATCAGTGGCCTGTAACCGGTGATGTTCCTGTATCAGTGACTATAAGCAGCGGCCCCTTGTTTCTGGCTCTTGCCATTTGTTGACAGTTAGTAAGACAAGAACTTTTACCGGGAAGTGGGTCGGTAGTGACAGGATACCGGAGATTTCAGTAAACGTAGCCTCTTCTGTCGCTTGTTTCCTTTGTC
Source organism: Marchantia paleacea (assembly GCA_014180765.2). Lineage (NCBI taxonomy): Eukaryota > Viridiplantae > Streptophyta > Marchantiopsida > Marchantiales > Marchantiaceae > Marchantia > Marchantia paleacea. The sequence continues at coordinate 989,769 of MUAA02000060.1, forward strand.
AAGTGTTCATTTTAGGGCCGAATTGGTCTGTTCCTCTCGTGCACGCTCAGAATATACAGCACCAACATTCTCCTCATATCACCGTTCGATTATGATCTAAACTTTATCGGCCCCCAACCTTAGCGACCAAGAAAGAATGTCTCACTGGAACCATTTCATTGGCGGTCCATTTCGGGGCATGTCTTGTAGTATCATATGATAGCGCATGTGGAAACCCAAACTTAGCCGAGTTGTTTTAAATTTAATCACGTGAATCTGTAGATATTCAAGTGGAGAGCAAAAGCTTTGAGATTTTTTTAATTTCTTGAAATCTGAACTAGACTTACTTCAGCCCCGTTAGCTTCTTACTGACGGCATCAAACTTGTCTTATACTCGATGGTTATTTTAACGATTCTCCGACAAAAATCTTTTTCTTGTTACTGTACACCCACGTTTTCCCATAAACAGGCCATGTGTCGGAATCAACGAGGGGAAATAATGTCATGGAAATGCCCGATCTATACTTTTCTTTGCACGTTATGCATCCCATCTAGAGGAAATATCTGGCTATTTCTATTAATATATTTATATGCAATAAGAATGTCATCTCTAACATTTGTATTTCATCCCACGATATTTGATTTTAAACTAAGTGTCATCCTAGAAATGTTTGGTCCGAAAGACATGAATACACTGAGAAGCAATATGAAATCAAAAGACAAGATAGAAATTATGTGGTTCACCTCACTCAGGCTATGTCCACGGAACATACAGAGTCACTTTACTAAATAACCCTAATTTGTGTTACAGAGAGCTCCTGCCAGCCCTCTTATATACTAGTATTAGCCCTAGTCTAACTAAATATAGTCAAACTAACCACAGTTACTCAAGACCTGATGAGTTAACTCCTAACAATCTCCCCCTTGACTCATGTCTTGGGGTGTCTAACTCTTGTCACCATATACATACTCCGCGGGAAGTCCTAGAAGGAAACCTAAAGCATAGGCCCTCCTGTAAACAAGGATTAACTAGAACTAAGCCGTAGCCTAACTAGGAAGGAGTAAAGCATATACAAGAATCAAACAATTGCTAGCGTAACTCTACTAGTGCTCCTTGTGCAAAACTTGCATAGTAGCACAATGACTCCTGAAACTCTCTAAAGGAATAACTTTGTTCAAAGAATCAGATGGATTGAGTTTATTGTCAATCTTGACTAGCTCAATCTTCTTATCAGAAACTGCATCTCTGATAAAGTGATATCTGATGTCGATTTGCTTCACCCTGCTATCCATCACTTGATTTGCTACAAGATGTAAGGCACTTTGACTATCACAATGGAGATTTACAACATCTTGTTTCAATCCCATCTCAGTGATAAGTCTATTCAACCAAATAGCCTCCTTTGCTGCTTCCGCTGTTGCTACATATTCGACTTCCGTAGTTGATAGAGCTATGCACTTCTACAAGGTAGATCTCCAACTAACGCATCCACCTCCAAGTGTAAACACGTACCCAGTTGTAGACTTCCCCTTGTCTAGATTTTATCCATAGTCAGCATCAACGGAACCCAACAAGGATTTGACATTGTCCAATAAATCATCAAACAAAAGACCAAAATCCTTAGTACTCTTGAGGTACCTGAGAATCCACTTCATAGCTTCCCAATGCACCTTCCCTGGATTTGACATATACCTGCTCATCTTGCCCATAGCTAGAGCAATATCAGGTCTAGTGCACATCATCAAATACATGAGTACGCCCTAACGCCTTTTGTCATAGAGAATTGACAACATCTTTCCTCTCTCAGTTGCATCAATTGGACATTGACATGTTGAGAGCTTAAAATGTGCCGCCAAAGGAGTCCACACTCCTTTAGAGTCTGCCATGTTAAACATGTCAAGCACACGCTGAATGTACTTACCCTGACTTAACCATAGCTTCCTCTTCTTCAAATCCATGTGAACATCCATACCTAATATCCTTTGGACTCACCCAAATCCTTCATCTTGAATGCAGATTTCAGTTGACTCTTGCATCTGGCAGCGTCGGATTGTTCCTTTGCCAAAATGAGCATGTCATCCACATAGAAGTCTTAGAGAATAATGAGGCTAAAGATCTCATTATTCACCTTCTTCATGTAAACACATGGATCAAACACACTCCAAGAAAATCCTTGTGCTTTCATGAACTCATCAAACCTTGCATTCCATTGTCTATGAGCTTGCTTCAATCCATATAGAGATTTGAGCAATCTACAAACTAACTTCTCCTGACCTTTCTTCTCATATCCAATAGGTTGTCTCATGTAGATTTCTTCCTCCAAAGATCCATATAGAAAAGCCGTGACAACATCCATCTGATCCATAACTAGACCAAATATCGCATCAAGTGTACATACCAGACGAATTGTAGCATACTTTGCCACATGAGAGAAGACTTCGTTGTAGTCCACATCTTTCTCTTGTGTGAAGCCCTTAGCCACCAACCTGGCTTTGAAGATCCTCTTCTCTTCATCCGCTGGATTATCCTTCAACTTGTACACCCACTTGCTATCAACCAAAGGTTGATCATTTGGAAGCTCCACCAGCTCCCAAGTCTTGTTCTCAACAAGTGATTGCATCTCACGATCCATAGCAATATCCCACTCAAGCTTATTGATAGAGACTTGAGCTTCTCTATATGGTTCTTCTTCTTCCAAGATCAACGCATTGCCATCATCATTCTCAGCTTCAATATCATGATCCTCAAGAATAGATGAATCAGCCCATGTTCAATACCTTTCGGGAGCTCTACTAATCCGATTTGATGATCTCCTAGTAGATGGTCATGGTTGATCTCCATCATTTCGTCCTGTGTCTTGAGGCTCAGCAACGACAACTTGCTTCTCCAATTCAGCAATTTGCTCCATCTGTTCTGGAGCTTCGTCGGACCTCATTGCACAGCTCCGTGCACACGTAGTCCCATCGCCATGTAAACGCGGCCCACCGAGATTCTTCAACCTTCAAAGAACTCGCCGGAGTTCAATCCGCCATCAGGATAAGCGGTCGAATTTTCCCCATTGTCCTACTTTGTCCTGCTGGAACTCCCCTGGTTCGACGCTTAAACATTGCAGCTATCTTCTCTTGCTCCAGACGCTCCGCAAGTTCTTGGCATCGACCTTGTCTCGACAATTCTTCAATCCGCCGTCCAAACGCGGGCTTAAATTCCCTCGCAATTCACTCGTGTGAACTCCCTTATGATATTCATGTCTAACCAACATATATTCGGACGAATACCCTCATGAGAACCCGAATATAACTCTTTATTCATAAAAATCAAAAAAAATCCTACTTATCCTACGAACTATGGTACTACACATCTTTGGTGACATCATCGGACCAGGGACATTCGAGTGTGTGACAAGAGATTTGGCAAGGAGACAGACATCTTTGCCAATTTTGTGTGGAGGGGTAGGCTTATTATCTATGGAGGAGACGACTACTAAGGCATTCTTGGCGAGTTGGGCGCTCGTTGTACCTTTGTTATCTTCTTGATTTATGATCGCTGATAGACCTATCTTGGATATATATGTGAGGGATGTGGATACGGGATCATTTCCCTTATATGTATTATTACGACATACGAGAGATGCTTTATCACGGGAGGTACAACATGAGTTCCCATCTTTTTCCTCTTTGGCTACTGATTGGACTAGAGGTCTACAATCTATCTTGATGGACCGACAATTTCAGGAGGCTTTACATTCACTCTTAGTGGATCCGGCCATTCCTTGTACTACTAGAGCTCGTCTACACTCTTGCTCGAGTAAGGGTGCAGGCTCATGGATCTTGGCTCGACCATGCATCAAGGCTTTCCGACTTGCACAAGCTACTTTCTCCACAACGATGAGGTTCCGTCTTGGCTTGTTCCATCCATCTATCATTTTAGATGCAGCAGGTGTTCATATGACTCGTTGTCCATTTGGAGGGCAGAGGATAGCTACCGATGATGCCATTAGGGATGTGGTGTTTGCTATGGCGCTAGAGGGTGGATACCTCACATGGAGAGAGCATTCAAATGTATTGCAATCGACTAGGGTTAGGGCATACTTGTACTTGGTTCGGGAGGACCATGTCACTGTGGCAGATGTGGTGGTTACCGATTCTACTAGAGATACAGTTTCAGAGGGGGTGATCACCCATCCTCCATGATGGGTGGTGAATGGAACGGAAACAACCAAGGTCTCCAAGTATAGAAGTATGTTGAGAGCTCACCTCTTTGTTCCTCTAGCTTTGGAGTTATATGGAACTATGGACACCGACTTCGACATGTTTGTGAGGGAGTGCGCGAGAGTCTACCATACTAGGCGGCATGGGATATCACTCTCTTTAGCTTATTGTATAGCCTATTTTAGGTAACGTGTTTCCATTGCTCTATAGAGAGCACTAGTTGGTGCAATCCATAGGAGAACAATCACATTAGGTGATGCTTCTTTGGATGCTCATGTTTTTTGTAGACCGTTTGACCTAGATAGTTCGGATATCTTATGTGCTGTAGGACATATTTCCCAATGTGATACTTTTGGGGCCTAGCCCCATGTTACCGGTTTGGTTCCATCCTTGTACGCTTTGATGGGGTCTTCCCATCCCTTTTGTTATTATACTTTGTCCCTATTTTCTATCTACAAGTATGCAAGTCATGTTTCACTAAAGAGAAACAATGCTAACACAAAGACAATGTGAAATGTGTCATAACCACAAGCACTCATGTAATTTACAAGTCTTCAAGTCTTGTATCACTAAGGAGAAACATAGATAGTTTGACTTGTTTGCAAATCTAGCCTCACTATCGATAACACACATAAATATTAACACTTCACACAACAAAATACCAACACAAACAAAAGTGATGTATAAATGAAAAGCCAAGATGGAGTCATATCAATCATATGAAACATAAACCGCTGAAATCTATTTGCTGTGTCTATCAAATTGGTGATGAGATGGGATTGTGAAGGAATTGAGATTGAATCAGTTGACTTCTTTGTGAATGCTCTTCGAACTTTGCAATCTTGAGTTAGAAAGATGTCTAAATGCTTATTTTCCTTCTTCGCTAGTGTGGTTTGATCCTTCATTCCCTTGGGAACGAATCAATCTATACAAATTCGGACTGAATAGTGCATATCTGTGCTATTACAGTTTGGAAGATCCACAAAAAATCGTGGAAAAATTCATGGCTTGTCTTACATCCTAGACTATTCAATGCCTCAATGGACAAAGTGTGCTATCACTACCATGCTCATCTAGTAATGTTCATCTAGAGCAATGTCAACAAGTCTTGCTAATCCATAAATTATCATTTCTCGAAATTATGTGTTACGATCTTTCAAGTCACAATGGTTGAGGACATTTGAAACACTAAAACACAATTTTAGAGTACTTCTGCTTTCCATATTGATAAACTGATGTTGGTAATCTAGGGAATACTAGTCTTGGATAGAGCTTTGAATGAGAATTTTTCAATCCTCTATCTAACTTAAAACAAATATCGTTTGTAACTTTATATGATTTTGAAAATCTTTGACTATAGTTTCGGATCATTAACGTTAAACCCCTAAACCTCCTAAAACATCAAAAATTTATAATTTTGACATGACTAATTTTATGCAATATGTCTTTATCCTCAAGCAAACTACTTAATAATCTTTTACAACCTCATCAAATTTTGAATAAATGGACAATTTATGACCATATAGCCTACCGCTCTTATTTCCGACCCGAAAACTTTCAAACACCAAATCTTGGACTTTGAGCACTTTTCTTCAAAAAAATTCTTGACCAATCTTAATTCTAAGCACAACATAACTATAAAAACTGATCCACTTGATCAATTTTTAATAATGCTTCTACTCTTCAAATTCTTGATTCAAATTTTAAGCACTAAAATAGAAAATACATAAATTCAAAATTGATCACAATAACTTCAAATCGACTCTTCTTCTAGATTACCATCATGATTTTCACTTCATCAACATTTTGCACATTCTACATCAAAAAGATCAAAACTATCATTGATCAAAACTCATCAAAACACCTTCAACACTCCAAAAATTCACAGTTCTCACCACTAAATCTTATTTGAGTTTTTGAAGTAATCTTTTTCACCCTCTAAACATCCACAAGGACACTCTACTTATTACTATAGCATAAAAGAGAAATTTCAGTAGAGTAAAATCCACTCTGAGCTACAAAAACTCCAGCTTCATGCATTAGCTAATATCCATCATAGCCACATTCTCAAAGGCTCAACTTCAAAGACTACACACCAAGGAGCCCTAATTTGAAGTCTAGCCCTTAGGCCCTAAGTATCATAACTACGTTCTTAGCCCTAATGGCATATCCAGTTCAAATGACACTAACTACACTATCGGCTCTAACTGTTGTATTTACTTCTGTATGCATGCACATGCCGCTACATAAGTCATAGTAGCTTACACCTCTTAAGCTAGATCATGAAGCTATGCATTAGTAAACATCACTTGCTCCAAATAGAAAAACTCGAGCTATACTAATTCTAGACTTCACATTTCATTCTCTAACATCATAATAAGACCAAGGATGAGATTCTGCCTCTAGATTTTGCCTTCACCATCTTTGTAGACTAAGAGCTAAACAATCATATAACAATCACACCTTTGATTTCATGTGTATTTGCTCAGCCAATCCAATGCTCATAATCCCTATCAAGCCTTTTATGTTGAGTAGTTTATGGTAATGACTTGGCCAAACACATGATTTTGTGATGATTTTGACAATGTAGATATTCTTGTAGAACTCATATAAAAGCTTATAGCTCACTTTCTCTCATCAACATTGGATTCCATGAGATACAAGTTTAATTACTAACTCTTTATATGCTTCTTTATATGCATGTGAAGCTATATAACTCAACAATATGGATAATGCAACTCTCAGCAACCCCACAAGGTTAGATATTGTTATGGATAACATGTGAGCATTTACCAATGTATTGGTTTGTTTGCTCACATCAAAAATATTTTCCACTATGAGATGTGAGAGCTTATACACTACCATATGTTTATATTAATACATTAAAGATGATTGTTTCATCATAGAGATGGACGATGTGCACAAGATCCAACAAGACTCTCTCTACATTCACTTATATGCTTGTAAATAAAATGTATCTTCAAAGAAGATTGTTTCATCATAGACCTGCATGATGTGAATGAGATACAACTAATATTTGATCTAACAAAATTATTCGTCAAATATATGATATTACATGATGTACACTATTCATCATTATAGCATAGGGGTCACCAAAAAATAAATTTTTATTTTATTTTATATATAAATTGTTGAGAAAACAACTCTTCAGGAATCACTCCAAGAAGAGGAGAGCACACCAAAGAGACAAGAGAGAGTGTACAGGAATGAGATGGGGAAGGCTTCGCCTTCCCCTGTATATATAGGGTGAGAACAAGGAAACCCTAATCTTGGGTTAGCCCAAAAGCAGATCTGTACCATCAAGACGTAACAACCCTAGATCTACGACTTTGTAGTCATCGAGGCAAAGATCGACCTATATCAACTCGATGAGCTTGGGATATTAACACTCCCTTCAAGCTCAACTGTACATCCCGAACTCCTAGACAATGTCGAAATGTAGCAAACGACTCTCTAGGTAAAGCTTTTTGGTGAAGATATTCGCAACCTGATCTCGTATATGTATATATCTAAGATCTACTACACCCGAAAGGACCTTCTCCCTAACAAAGTGATAGTGCACCTCAATGTGTTTTGTCCTAGCATGAAAAAAAACAGATTGTTGGCTAACATCATGCCGCTAATGTTATCGCCTAGGATAATTGTAGGACTAGGATAATCTACTCCAATATCGAAAGCAAGGAACGAAGCCAAACCCGCTTCACACATGGCATTCATAGCACCACGATACTGCCTCGTGGAAGATAGTGTCACGGTCGGTTGCTTCTTAGAAGCCCGACTCACGGCCGCACTCCCAAGTCCAAACGCATAACGTGGATCTCCCGCGAAATGTCTCCCCGCCCAATCGGCGTCGGTGTAGCCATGCGAGTTCAGCTCATCTCCAAATCAGATCGAAATCCAAAATGAAGTGTGGACTTCACATAGCGGAGAATCCGCTTAACCACCATCATATGCGGCACCGTGGAGCATGCAGAACCGACCGACTAGACCAACAAAGATAGCTCAAATCCGGTCTAGTGATAGTCGGATAAATCAAACTCCCAACCATATGTTTGTACAAAGCGGGGGATGCGCAAGTAACTCTCCATCGTCTAACTCTAGCTTTAGACCTTGTTGTAGAGGAGTGTCTATTGGTTTACAATCGACATCTTGAACTCCTTAAGCTTATCTAAAGCATATTGGCTTTGTACAAGCCAAGTATCCTTTCCCTCTGTAATATACTCCACACCAAGAAAGAACTTGAGATATCCTAAGTCTTGAATCTCAAATTGAACATAAGATACTCTTGATGCGGGAAATCATCTCCTCATGGTTCCCAAGTGATAATAAGATCATCTACATAGATGGAAATTATCACTACATGAACTCCCCGATCTCATGCAAGATAGCGATGAGTCGGAATGACAGACTATAAATCCAAGAGATTTGAGAAAGGAATTGATCTTCTCATACCATGCTCTTGGAGCCTGCTTCAAACCATAGAGGGCTTTCTTCAACTTACAAACACGGGAAGGAAATCTTGAATCTTCGTAACCAGGTGGTTGTTGCATGTAGACTTCTTCTTCGAGATCACCGTTGAGAAAGGCGTTCTTGAAGTCCATCTGATGCATACGCCATCCCTTGTTGACAACAAAGAACCAAATGCATTTAATGGTTGCCATCTTGGCAACCGGACTAAACGCTCTTTGTAGTCCACTCCATGTTGTTGTGCGTAGCCCTTGGCTACCAACTCGCCTTGTATCGAGATACGGTGCCATCCGAAAGTTCTGCTCTTGACCTTGAAGACCCATCTACAACCAATCGCTTTTACCTTGAGGTAAGTCCACCAATTCCCATGTTTGTTGGTGACGGCGCAGCAAGTTCTCGTCTCCATGGCTTCAATCCACTCATTTTTGTGCACGCCTCCTCAAGCGCTTCGGTTACGGCTCGGCAAGAACGTGAGTCATGTATGCATGATGATCGAAGGAAACTTTCATGCATAAATCGCCGAACAGGGATGCCGAACTCTCGATTTTCGTAGGGCGTGCTCGGATGTCTTGTTTGTCCCCCTTGCTTCGGATCTGAGGTTCCAGCAGCGTCGTTCTCGGACGCTTCATCTAACGGATGAATATCGGTAATCCGTGGTGAGGACATCATATGTTGCAAAATAAGATGATCCTCAAGACTAGGAGTCGATCCCGATGGTGCTCGGTGAACTTCATCCGTAGCGCCTCCAGTAAAGAGACTTCACTCTAGACCGTGGTGACTTCAAAACTCCACTCTGTGAAGGTATAGTGGACGGACTACTTTGGCGTAGTTTCGGCGGGGAAAAGTGGGTATGACCGAACAATCGCAGGTGCATACCAAGATTGCAACTCTTCAAATACAACATCTCTACTGATATAGAATTGCCTAGAGGAAGGATTATAACATCTATATCCTTTTCGTATCTAAAAGGCATATCCAAGGAAAATACACTTCTCAACTTTCGGATCTAGCTTCTTGCGCTTCTCATCCGAATGTGTACATATGAATGCAACCGAAAAACTTTCGAAATGAGTAATCAAGCTTGTGGCCTGTGAATACCTCCATCGGGGTCTTGTTGTGAACCGCTACGATCGGAGTTCGATTCATCAAGTACACCGCAACGGAAATGAGAACCGCCTGGAATGGTCTAGGCAGGTTCTTTCTCGTTCAACATAGCACGGCAGCCTTCGCTATGTGACGATTCTTCCTCTCCAACGCCGCCATTTGTGGAGTATAACTGCGCAAGTCTTTCGGGCGATGTATGCCATGCTTACGTAGGTAGCGGTGAATTCTCCGTGATAGAAACCGCCTCCTCCATCGGAACGTAGACAAAGGATAGGTTGTCTGCAATTTTTTCTCCACCAAGGTGTGGAAAGTCCGGAAAGCCGACAACACATCTGAAGAGCTCTTGCTCTTAAGGAAGTAAACCCTGTGTGTAGCGAGAGAAATCATCAATGAAGGACACGGTACTCAAAGCCGATAAACTTGGTTGAGAAGAAGTCCATACATCTCTGGTGTGCACCAACCTGGAAGCTTGGTCGCTCTCCCCACCCGATCCGTTAAAGGGTTGTCTAGCTTGCTTGTTTAACCGACAAGCCGGGACACACCTGCTAGTGGTGGGGAGCGTATGAAGTTGGGCAAACCGTGACTAGATCTCGAACTCGGAAGAGTCTTCGCCTCGAAAGTTTATGTGCCCAATTCGCTTATGCCAAATATCTATGTCGATACTACAAAGCCACTTTCAGAATGACAGAGTTGGTCGACATTAACTCCAAAGCATCTAGCTTGAACAGCCTACCACTCCTCGCTACCTCGAGCTACGACAAGACTGTGGAGTCTTCAACAAAGCATCCATCTTTGTTGAAACGCACTTGGAAATTTTGTTCTACCATCCGCCTACCGATAACAGATTTCGAGTCGAGTAGGAACATGTAAAAACGTTTCCAATTCCAGTAAAAATTAGATCCCGGAATATCAAGCGGAATTTTACCCTTATGCTTAATCTCGTGCTTGGTATCATCTCCGGCCACCATGAACCGAGGAGTCTCCATAAAGGTCGAGCGACGCAAACCATTCTTGATGCGGCCATGTGGTCTGTGAGTTCGAATCGATCACCCAATCAGATCAAGTGGAAAGCAAGATAACTCGTGTGTCACAACGAGTAGCTATTCTTCGCCAGCCTACATGTCCCCCTGGGGCCCGCCAGATCGCTTTTGACGCTTGTAACAATCTTTGGCATAGTGGCCATTCTTGTGACAAGAGTTGCAGGTGTTAACTTGCTTCTGCAACAGGTGGCGCACTTGGCCGGGTTGGGTGACTTGTTGCCGCACATTACCTCTACCACCATAATATCCCGGGCTGGACAAAGCACTAAGACGCGCCTGAATTCGCACTTCTTCTCCCAACATCATTAAATTCAATTGCCGAACTTCGAAGAGGTTCTCTTCGGTCGAAATTGACGTAATGAACCGCTTGTACTTCGGCGCAGACGGCCCTGCAATGTCGCACCAATAATCACAATCGGATCAAGTTGAACATTGACAGATGCTAATTGATCTCGGGTTGCTTGATGTGATTGATATAGTCACTGAAGCACACATCGAGCCTTTCTTTGACCGTATTGAATTGTCAGCAATCGCAGCCTTCCGAAGCTTCTCCCGAATGGAACATCTCTGGACAATGCGCCCCAAGCTTCCTTAGGAGTGTCACAATCTTGAATGTGACCGATCATCGATGCTGAGATAGTGAGCGCAATGTAGTGGATAGCTTGATACGACCGCTTTTCTCCACTCACGCAATGTCTGCTCACTGCGAAGATCACCAGCAATCACGATTGGTGGGTTTAGGGTTTAGCGGCGTATGACTTTACATATCGCCGGTAATACCCTGTATGTCCTAGGAAGGCCCTGAGCTCCCTAATGTTCTTGGGGGGTTCTAACAAGTTGATGACCTTAACCTTATCTACGTCTACTTCTAATCCTCAGGCCGAAACCCTGTGACCCAGAAGAATCCCCTTAGTCATCATGAAATAACACTTTTCGGGATGTAAGGCGGTGACTGTCCCCTACACGGAAAGTTTTCTCCAGATGGTACAAGTGATCCTCTTTTGTCCCAAATACACAAAAGTCATCTATGAAGATTTCTAAGAACTTCCACAAATAGTCCTAGAAGATGGACGTCATCATCCGCTGAAACGTGGCCGGAGCATTGCACAGACCGAATGGCATTTTATGGTAGGCATACATCCCCCAATCCGTGGTGAATGTAGTCTTATCCTTGTCTTCTTCACGAATGCAAACCTGGTTGTACCCGGAGAACCCATCCAAGAAACTATAGCATTCATGGCCCGCCACATGGTCTAAGATTGCATCACGCAAACGGGCAAGAGGATGATGATCCTTCTTTGTCGCGGCATTTAACTTCCTGAAATCTTGACATACATGAATTTTACCAGTGTTCTTCTTAGGCACAATGACAATAGGTGCAACCCATTCACTGCTCAACACATGGTAGATAATGCCCGCTTGGAGGTATTTATCAATTTCGTCCTTGACTAACAAAGAGTATTTCGGATTTAAGCGGCGCATTTGCCTTACAAGGACTGCTCCCTCTATTAAATTGCTCGATGCTCCCCCATTTCGGGGAATACCCTTCATGTCTTCTATTCTCCATGCGAACACATCTTCGTATTTCCGAAGAAGGGACAACACCTTTTGGAGGTCGACACTCACTAGGTTTCGTTTGACCTTTAGCTGATGTCCTGGAGTTACCATAATTTCTTCCCATGCGTCAGGCCCTACTACTCCGTCAGTGTGGTTTGCTTCGTTGCGCCCCACACTGATTTGTAATTGCTATTCATCTTCGGATTGGAGTTCTTCGTCTACCTCGAAGCATTGCAGGTAATTGATGTGGTTTTCGGACGAATATCCCGAATCAGTGTTGTCATCACTAGGATCGGTGACTCCTGAATCCAAAGACGTCTCTCCCTGGTACCCCAGAGGACGCCATGAGATTGTTACCTTTCTGGTGGTGGACGCACTTGGATCGAAAAAGGATAAGGTCTTCCACTGCCAATTGGTGGTGACTTTGGCGCTATACAACCAGGGCTTCCCAATGAGAACCTTGTAACCACTTTCTTCCTAAGGTCGCAAGATGATGTAGGTCAAAGAGAATCCTACCCCTCCTATCTTTGTAAGCACCCCACGCAATCCCCCCACTGGTTTCTTCAGTGATTGATCGGCCAACCTCAACATCCTGGGCGTAGCTTCGTACTTTATGTACCCAAGGGCTGCGGCTGTGTCCTCCGTCATGATATTCACTCCCGATTTGGAGTCTATTGGTATTGCCTTCAGCATGCAACCTACAATCTCTACTTCAATCTCTGGCGCTCCTTCATCTTCTTGCTCCACCGTGTACACAGCGGGTAACTTGTCTTGTCGGCTAGGCTTTGGCTTAGTAGACCTCTGAGCCTGGATAAGTAGCTTCTTGTAGGCTTTATTATCATCTAGTAGCTGCTTCATGGTAATGTTGGCTTTGACTTCGGCCAAATCTGCCATTGGGTCATAGTACTGCCGCGGCGTGGCTGAGGTCTTCCTTCGCGTTCTACCGAGTTATTTCTTCCAGACCTCTCTTCCCGCTTCGTCAGATTAAGCTCCTTGATATAATTCTGAACTTCGGACCGAATATCCGCTGCGAATTCTGGGACTGGATCTTGACTTGCAGGGGTGGCGTTCTTCGTATTTGAGTTCAGAATAGTCTTGATCGGTGCCCCCTTCGTGGCTTCTTTCCTTTTTCCCTTCTTGTCTATGATGGGACTTGCTTGTCTCTTCGTACTTCGGGTGGATACCCTTAGTACGTCCATCACTTCCTCTGGCCAGTCTTCTCCCTTCTGCAATGGCTGGTCTTCCAAACTTACTTGGTGTACCCCTGTTAATATCCCAAGCTCATTGAGTTGATCTAGGGTTGTTACGTACCTATGGTACATATATGTTTAGGGCTAATCCAAAATTAGGGTTTCCTTGTACTCACCCTATATATATACAAGGGAAGGCAAAGCCTTCCTCATCTCATCTCATTCTTGTACACTCTCTCTTGTCTGTTTGGTGTGCTCTACTCTTCTTGGAGTGATTCCTGAAGAGTCGATTTCTCAACATGGTATCAGAGCATGGTGGGAGCATTAGTTATGCAGATTAGACATAGAGGAGTGCTGGAGATCAGTGAGGAGTGAGCCTCAAAGTTGGAGGTTGTCCCGCTGAAGCGATTAGATTGTTCGGGAATCATTTCGTGTTTTCTCAGAATCTTCAATCGCGTTTTCAGAGGTCAAGATGATCGTTTTCGACCTAATCGACTTTAATCAATCTTGTTACAAAATCTTCCACTATCCTTACCTTATGCATGCTACTATAGGTAGTACGTTGTGGTGAGAAGAGTTAGTTCAATATGTACATTATCTTCCTTCTAAACCCGTCCTTGATAAGGTCAATCTTGTACCCATTCGTGCCCTTACGCTTCTTCATGTCAAACCATTTTGATTCATCGAAGTTAAACCCTCTAACCATGGCTGAACCTTCCTAATCAATCCCGTCCTTCTCCTCCTTGTAATCGCGCTCGAGCGCCTCGGTCCACAATATGGCATCCGTCGGTTAGAGAGAATCAAGGAGGTTATGAACTCTCATGCCGATTCAAAGGCAGGAAGGAAAGAAATGTACAAAACCATGGGTCACGAATGCCATGAGTCACTTCAAATTCATAGGCGAGAGATTGCAGAGGACCTCCCGGAATTGCAAATGAGTGTTGACGCTTTCCCGTGGAGACTAGAATTGTCGTGATGTGATGGTGTCCGAGAAGAGAAGAGTCGGAGCTCAGTGTAAATCAGTTAGCTTTAGCAGTTAGACATTCTTTGTATAAATAGGAGTATCACTAGTGTGAAAGGTTCATCTTCTTCTGTTGCAAGAGTTCATTGTTGAACTTCGAGTGTAGTCAGGGTAGAACGGAAGCTCGTGGAGTTGAGCGTTCGCAGTTAAGGGCGGACGTATGTAGAACCCTAGTTAGCTTGTTGTAAAGCTGTTTTTTTGTTTTTTGAATAAAGAAGGTGTTGAGAAACCAACTCTCTAGGAATCACTCTAAGAAGAGGAGAGCACACCAAAGGGACAAGAAAGTGTGTACACGAATGAGATGAGGAAGTCTTTGAATTCCCACAGGGAGAGGCAATTGTATCAACTGGAAAGCGGATTGTCGGACTTGGACGTGGACATCGATAGTGCCAGTAGCGGGTTGACAAGGAGTCTAGGAATGAGTGCTCCTCTTGAACCAAAGAGAACTGGAGAAGTAAGGCCGGCGATGCAGAGTAAGCATGATTCGGATTCGGACCTTGAAGTGATTGGAACTTCAAGGAAGAGTAGGAGAGTAGTGGAGGATAGTCCACCAGCCACTTTGACAATTCGGAAGGATGTAGGGAAGAAGAAGGTGGAGGAAGTAGGGCCGCTGAAGACCTCTCGGCCAAAGATGATGGCGTGAAGCCAAGGCCGAAAGCCTCGAAGGAGATTGCAGAACCCATGGCCTTGGTGTTATAGCTGTCGCAGAAGCTGGAAGCTGTGGTGGTCCCGGTATTGTTAGAGCTGAACGAGATGGGACCGATGTATATGCCAGGGTGGGACCCTCAAGCCAATGGGTACATGGATTTGATTCAGATGATGAACCGGCTGGCTTTGGGGAAGGAAGACCAATCCATTACAGTTCGAGAGTTGAAAGAAAATATGAACAAGTTGTCCAAGGAGAAGACTGAATGGAGCAGAAGGTCCAAGAGGCGAAGAAGGCCTACAAAGAAATTTTTTGTATTCGGGGTGCGGAGATTCATTTTGTGGAGAAGGAGAATGCCCAACTTCGGGAGACGGTGCAGGACCTGAAACAAAGACTAATTCAGATGGATGTGGAGGCGCTTGCAAAGTTTGAGAACCTCGCTAACAGATGTGCAAAGCATCTGTTCACACGGTGTGATCGAGTTGAGGAGCAACGGTTAGAGCAATTGGTGGCAGCGATGGAGAATCTCGACGATTCAAAGGACAAGAGAAAGGAGATGTATAAAGCGTTGGATCGAGATTTCAGGGAAGCCATGACTCTTCATCAATAAGAGATCGCGGCAGATGTACAAGAAATGCAGTTAGAAATCGACGCATTCACGCAAGCAACGGAGGTGCGATCGAACGGCTTAGATCAGAGTAGAAGACTTAGAAGAGAGCAATCCGTGTAGGAGCAGTTATGAGTAGCAGTTAGAACATTCATTATAAATAATCCTAGGAAATAAAGTGATGGGATCTTTTCATCTTTACAAGTGTCCAATCTGTTGGGCTGCAAATTATAGTCAGGGTAGAATGAGCACTTGAGCAGCTGATGTATGCAGGTTGACATTGTGTTGACTGATTCATGTATCCGCGAAGTTATCCGGATATTCGTCCACGAGCTGAGCTGTCTGTGCCATCAGAATTACTCTATAGGGTGTTTCGCCAAGACGCAAACTTGTAACAAGAGAGATGCCCATCCCGAAGTAAAGCAATCATTGAAATCAACTTGTTGTTGTCTGTGGAATTGATATTGTGATGGGATTGTGAAGGAATTGAGTTGGATCGATTGCCTTCTTTGTGAGTAACTCTTCGGACTGTGCAGTCTAGAGTTGGAAAGATGTCTAAATGCATGTTTCTCTTCTTTGTTAGTATGGTTTGATCCCTCATTCCCTTGGAAACGAATCAATCTATATGAATTCGGACTTGGTAATGCATACTCGTGCTATTACAAGACGTTCATGATCCTCCTATCAAAGGCTGCCAAATGTGAATGTAGATGAAGGAAGAACCGTGCGAAGAAGGTAGGTGGATCGACGAGCAATACTAGATGACAATATACCAAACGTCACCTACGGATCCCCTAGTAGAGGAAGGTCGTCTACATGCAAAACATCCTTGTCACGTGCAACGTCAAGGTAGCGTGAAACAAAATCCTCAGACGATACTTACACTCTTAGAATATGTAAACTGTCTGTCGATGTCATACATCCCTCTGGAAGTTGGAGATGAGGCGGAATGCCCAAAGGAGGCCAAGCCCTACACTTTGACATCTTGACTCTCAAGCCTACAAGATGAAGCTCGGTAGTCAAGTAATCAAAGGCATTCCTAATGTTATCTACAGGGCCCACAATGTATGTATCATTTGCTAAGGAGGGGAACACATACAACCGGGCACGGCCAAAGCAGTAGACAAAAGAGCTCTATAATGAGCCATGGAAAATAGGGATCCTCCCAAAAGGATCTCCCTGTCGAGTACCAACGGCAGACTGTAGAATGTTGACTCCCTCTTCGGAAAAGCCATGCTGATAAAAAAGAGAAGAATTGCAAGCCGTAGAAAGATCATACGAAAGGAATGAGGCTTGATAGGGATCCACCAGCCTCTCTAAACTCTCTAAAAATGAATGCACGTGAGACGTTGTTAAAAGCATTCTCAACGTCCACCTGCAAGACAACCCAATCCGGATAGATATCTAGAAGTGCTCTAATGCCCAACAATACCGTCTCACAGCCTCCTAATGTGGCGACTCCAAACTAATGTGGACAAAGATGCTCTTGGAAATGTGAGCGATGTTGCAAAATAATGGTACAACTGACTTATCGTAATAAGACCTCTCCAATAGCAATCGGTCTGATGCCCCATGTGTCCTTCTCCATCGCGAGAAGGTGACTAACACCTATAACCTGACTAACTGACAACGGAATCTCCCCTCTCGCAACTAATGTAACCACCTGGAACAACTCTGTGAAATCATTAGAGGGATCATCCGTCTAAAAGTAATCTTGAAGATGCTCATATAGCATCCCTGACAAACCCCTTGAGGATAAGCGTGGGGCTGTGCATAGAGAATGGGCAAATAATGATCTATCAAGATATAATGGCTCCTCAGGCTGATACTACAAAACCTCTAATGATATCTCCTCGCCCATGGGTGGATGTAGAAGGTGTAAAGAGGAAATCGTCTCCTTAGTAGGACTAGCCATGAACAAAGGATGAAGGGCCCGTGTAGCCCTGCTATAATCCCCGGCCTGCCCCAAGATCCTACACCGTCGCAATCAGAAGTATCAAGTGACTGAACTTGACTCCTAACATGTGTGGTCCGAACAGATTCCTCCTGCAATGTAGCCCAATCCCCTACCCGAAATCTCTGAAATCTAGATGCCACCTCCCTATGTCCAGCACGTCCCCCTCTAGTATAACTTAAACATCATCGCGGAAGTAATAGAAACAAAAATCACGCTAACTCGTCCATGGGATCGCGAGCCAACCGATCAACCGGTAAGCAAAAAGTACGTCTAGTCTCGTCATGGAGTGCACGAGGAAGCCTATGGAATAAACGTGGACATGGAAACCTAGTCTCAAAAAGCCCTAGAATCGAACCTGCATGGAAATCTAATCACTCCCACGACCCAATCGGTATATCCGGAATACTCAACGAAGGAGTCGATGTAGTCTGTGTGTTCCCCAAAGTGACAAATACCGATGTCGATGTGACCGTCCTCCTCACATGCGCATCCCAAGTAATCCAATCATAATCTTTGTGCATCTTTCCCACGTGGATTTTTACTTCTTGCGAGATAAAGAGACAATAACACACCGGACATGGTGTATCACGCATCACTTTTGGCGGCTCCATGAGGGAGAGTGAAGCTATAGCTAGCACAAAGAGAATGATAAAGAAATCCATCACTCCATCATGTATTTCCTCCCATCTGCAAAATCACAACCCCCTAACACCCCACCTCACATCGAAAAATGCTAACTATGAAAACTCTAAAATCTAAAAACACTCATAACTTTTTATTCAGATCTCCATAATTTTCCAACTAGGTTCCAATAGAACCAATGCAGGAGAAGGAAGAGATGGGAACCAAAAAAAAACCTGACCCACATGTCTAATTGAAGAAAAATCACTCAAAATTCACTCAAAACCCTAAAAAAATAAAAACATTCATATCTCACTATATCATTCTCTATAGTCTTCAATTTAGGCACCAATGGAACACAAATTGAATGACAAAGAGAATGGACTATTCACTCTCCATGTTTGGAAAAGTGTGGCCACTAAATATGCAAGAAAATATAGTATCCTTTTTTACTCTCTTTCTCCCGTAATCTCTATACCCTCCTCCTCTCGCAAACCTCAACTATATCCACCAGATAGATATATATCCAACTATACATGTAGATTGGATGAATGCTTGTGGTGATGACATATTTTAAGTTTCCTTTATGTTGGCACCGTGCGATGACTCATGTATCTTTTATTGCGGATTTTGGTTCAAGTTGAATATCTATTGTTATTGCAAATTTTGATTTTTGTTGGAGATTTATTGCTGAGACGGTTACTTAAGTAACACACTAATATCACAATGGAGTTCTTTGGAAGATTGTAAAGGAGAGATTGACAAGGTTAACAGTGGATGCACTTATAGTGAAGTGCGGTACCAACCTTGACCCTTGAGGTTCACAAAAGTCTTTGATTTGGTATCAAAGACTGACAAAGTTGAGCTTGGTGATATCTTGGAGTATATCCCCACAATGTTCTTGTGGGATATGGATGATATCTATGGATCCATCAAGGGTCCCAGACGATTGGTACAATTGTCTAGTACAATTGGTACCATTGAATTAGATAACTTCATACATGAGTTTGACTTCTAGGCGATTTGCAGTGGATGCACAACTCTACGTTATTTAGTCAATTTATGACTTGGAATGGATTATTCTAATATTTGGAGGACCCATCAATGGATGATTATCATGAGATCTAGCGTGAACACTACTAAGGAGATTGAATTTTGGAGACAATTCTGGTCTCCAAACTACATCTCTATTATTGTTGATAAAATGTTTGGTAGTTCGTGTTCATCCTATGTATATGAGTGATAGATACAGAGAATGAACTCACGTTGTCTCTAATGATATGATTGGAGCTGCTTGAGTTGGAAATTGAGTTCCCAACCGTAACCCTATTCTTGAATTCTTTGCGATGTTGAGGAGAGAATCCCAAGGGGTGAGGATGAAAAAGCTAAGAGGCTTGCATGAGATCCCGTGTAAGATTGAGAGAGTCTTCAAGAGGTGTATACTTGAATGAACCAATTGATAAGTGTTATGCATGGGTTGACAATGACGCATCAATTTTGGTATGGGATATTGGATAGGAGTTGAGATGTAGAGTGAGAGATGTCACCTTACTACATGAGACATCACCTATGTTGGCCATTATGTTTTGTCTTGTCAGCATATTTTGCTCAACATGCATGACAAGAGAGTGGCGATTGTTGAGTTAAGCAAAGAATCATAATCTTTATCAACTCCTTTATATAACTAGTCTACAACACAAACATGGTGTGGTTATGATAGACATGGGGATAGTCTTGAGTATCCGGACCAAGTGATAAAGATGTAGGATCGAGACTATTACCATTATTTTCAAGTCAACAATCAATTGATGGGATGGTGTGTTGGACATGTGGTGGGCCACATCACAAGAAGGATTTTCTTTAGGGATGAAGAGTGGATCATGTTGGATAATAATAATGATACATGATCATATGATTGATCGATGTTTTGATCTCCATCCAAAATTATGATCAGCAAGAGTTGTCATGACACCCCTGGAGTTGGACAAGGAGTTCAAGGTGGCAAGGGTGATATTGGAGGACCATACCCTAGTCAAGTGATAGCTCATGAGGCTAGTCATGAGATGAACATGACATCTCATTTATTGTAACCATCTTTAGTTAGTGAGGACTAAAGTAGAGGTTACGCAAGGAGGAGATAGATAGTCTTGAGTTGAGTATTAGTGGAATATCTAAAGGTGTCACGTCATCAATCCGTGTGCTCTTTAGGTTGTGTTTTTTGTATGTTAGTTAGTGTGTTAAATAATGTTTTAGTTAGATTATACGTCAGCAATCCGTGTGCTCATAGTGATGACTGCCACGTCATTGATCCATGAGGAATTGAATGGATGGTGGTTGTATAACCTTTTCTAGATTGTACCTTTTGAAAATTATATATGGAGAAAGAGAAACCATTGAACGATCTGTCAACTTCAGAATTTCTTGAGCTATTCGAGTGGTCTCTCCTCACTTCCCTAGTGTTACATTTATAGTAGTTGGAGCAAAAGATAGCAAGTATAGTTATATCCAAGCAAAGATTAGATTTTGGAGATTGTGACTCTACTTCATATGATGGAGATGTTGTAGAGTTCATGTGTGCAATGACACAATCATGTGTAGTTGTTGTGACTTGTAGTACAACATAGACTATTGAGTCTAAAGGAGCATTAGTGGAATTGGATCCACAAAGAGGGGAGGTTGGCCGACAAGTCAAACTTCTTTAGTCATTCATAATGTCCAAGGCACTAAATGCCTCATACATGCCTCTTAAATGACCTACTAAAGATATGAGGATGGGAATCATTATTGATGTACTTGGAGATGGGGCAAGTAGGGTTCAACCACTCACATCGTTTAAGGTATCATTCAGTATAATGTTGGGGGTGGCAAAAACTCTTGTTCATTCTCATGTTTCTCAGCCAAGGATTTATTGGACTTGGGGTGTCATCATCCCATGTATTACAATTGGCTACCACACTTTGTGAAAGTATAGATGATATTTTGGTTGCTAATGGTATTGAGAACACTAATCATGTTGATCACATGATCAACACTACTATTGGAACTTGGCCAACTACTACCGATTGATTGATGGAGTCACCAGCGAGGATGACATATGAACATACCAAGATGTCACCAAGTTCGATGATGTTGGATAATATGAGTGGTATCTCTTGATTGATCGAACCTTCATGAAAGATTTATCAACCTTAATAAGTGTTGTTGGATTCAGATGCACAATCCTTATGTTGGATAAGGATGCATTGTTTGGTCTTGGTTTGCAAAAGACTAATATGAGGAGATGTCAAATTCAGATTCAAACATCCCTTGGAGGTGCTAGTGATGGACCACCATCATACATCATCCGGCTAGAGTTGACTATGCAAGTCCAACTAGATCATGTCATTGATAGATCTTCGACGTGAGCATATATTGTTGTTACACTTGTTGTGTCTTATGATGTATTGGTAGGTATGAAAATGTTATACCTAATGGGATTTAGCATTGATTATTGGGAGGAGATAGCCTCTTATTATCCAGGTTGATAATCTGGTGATGGCATATTGAGTCGATTACTAGTGCGGTTCATTACTTGCTCTAACCTTTTACTAAGTGGATGTTTAGCATATGTTGTGGCCTTCAATGGTTATGTTACTTGTCCTTGTGATTTGTTGGAGAAAAACATGGATGCACATGATAGTCTATGTGCATCCATGTTTTTTTGTGCTTCCATGTGCATCCATTTTGCATGATGTTATTATCATGCCAAATCTTAGTGCAATAGTGTCATCCACGTTGGATGAATCACTAGATACTTAATGTATATAGCTCCAATAGTTGATAGATCAGTTGATACATTATGCTTGGAGTGAATCTTATGCTCCAAAGATGGAGAAGATAAAGGAATTTATTTGCACTTCCTCTATGTTGGCATCTTTGGATACAACACATTGTTTGTCTGTATCAAGTAAACGGCATATGTATGTTGAATATGTTTGGAGGGATCAAAACAAGTTTAGATGTTATGTTGTAGTCTTGCATACGAGTACATTAATACTTGAGTAAGAGGAGATTGTGAGACATGTTTCATTACGTCATATGGCATAGTTAATGTGATAATATCTAGATCTTCTATCATTGTCAGGGTTTAAGGATACCAACAAGCATAGATTTCATTGGAGGCGCAGGACCTTGCTCGACATGACACCATACATTTGGTTACTGTTGGGGATGGCCATATTAGGGACACACAATGGCTGGTTGTAGGACTAAACTTAGAGGTTTGGAGACTATTTTTTTTGTTTTTGGAATAAAAACGAACGATATTCGGAGAAAGTCTGGACCGCCGAATATGAATATGTGAAATAAGTACAAAGATGGTCAAGACGAATGAGTTGTTAAGGAGGTCTGAAGCGTCGAACGGATTATGGCAGTTAGTAACAACATCGATGAGTGCAACGAGCCGTAGAGGACTAAACACGAGCAGACGAGTCAAATAGACGAGATGAAGAAGAAATTGGCCATTCGATCGGGGGCTCGTGAGGCTATTCAATTGCGAATGAAGAAGATGCCGACAAGAGTATATCTACCTTTGGTGCCAAAGCCAGAGTGGTCAGTCGGAGAATTAACACAATTGAAGAACTTGGGCGGGGAGTTCTTGGCATGGCGATGGGACTATGGGTGCCCAAAATTGTTCGAAGAAGTTTGAGCTAAGAAGACAGCCAACCCAATAGGCTGGAGAGGGCATCCAGATTCGTTGGATGCGTTGCTTTGGGCTAAGACATTAGGAAGGGATTACTCGAAGGAGAAGGATGGAGTCGATTGGGAAGGGTCGGCACTGCATACTGCATTCACCTTCGATGAGACCAAGTGGTTTGACCCTAGGGAGAGGAAGGGTACAAACGGCTTCAAGATTGATATTATTCGGGACAACTTCCGAAGAAAGATAATGTATACTTTGAACCAATTCTTCTCACCACAACAAACTACTTATGTGAGCATGCATAAGGTGAGAATAGTGGAGGGATTCGTCGGTGGATCTATCAAGGTCAATTGGGGAGAGATCTTCGCTCGTAATGTGCAAGCAATATGACAGAGGCTGCAAGCGGGAGAGAAGGGAGTGATCTACATCTCTTCATTCTTGGTGCACATGTATTTGCGCATGGGGTGGTTGACGCCACATGAGAGGAGGCGCTATCAAGTGAATCTGGTCAGCAATTTCGGTGGGCCAACGGCAAGCAATGGCAGTAGTGGATCGACAAGAAGTGTGGGACCCCACCAAGATGATGGTGTGCAATCGTCAGTGCAACCAACTGAGCAGGAGATGCCTTTGGAGGCTAGAGCGAAGGCAGTAAGAGATGAGGAGGAAGCAATATTCGGCAAGAAGGACTCCGTGGGGACCACACAGAAGAGGAGTCCAAGTATGAAGATAATTGCGGAGCCCAACAGTAAGAAGCGGAAGCTGAAGTAAATTGCTCAGCCAGGAAGTCCAGTACCGAAGGCATCGAGGCCTAAGGTAAAAGGAACCAAGGTAACAATAGAAGAACCACTTTCTTGATTGTTACGATTTGCCAGGTCGGAGAACGTGGTGGTATCAGTTCTGATGGAGCTGAACGAGATGGAAAGCAGTTACATCCAAGGGTGGAATCCCCAGGAAGACGGTTACATGGAGATGATTCAGTTGTTGAACTGCACCACCAAAGGAAAGAAGGATCATGCGGATACTATAAAGCAATTGACAGAATCAATGGAGCGTCTAGAGATTCATAAGAAGGAGGCAGCGAAGGAAGCTATCACGGTGAAGCAGACCTACAGTGAAGTCTGTAAAATTCGAAGCGCGGAGGTAAAGTTTGTCAAGATGGAGAATGAGAAGCTTCAACATCAATTGAAGAGGGCGAAGCAGCAATTGCATGAAGTCGATGTTGAAAGACCAGCTAGACTAGAAGATTTAGCGAGTAAGTGCTCGCAATACCTTTTTGCTCGATGTGACGATGTGGAGGCTGAAAGGTTGGAACGTTTGACAATAGCAATGAACACCCCTTGCAATTCGAAGGATCGAAGGAAGGAGATGTACAAAGCCATGGGACTCGAATGCTAGGAAGCGATGCGAGTCCATCGAAAGGAGATTGCAGAAGACATTAGGGAGTTGCAAGTGAGCATTGATGCTTTCGCATTGAGGGAAGAGACGTCATCGAAGGGATCATCAACTTTCCGAAGAAGTAGTCGGGCGCGATCTGTGTAGGCAACGATTAGAAATAGGTGCGAGTAGATTGTATAAATAGGAGTAGTGTTAGAATTGGATTATCGCTTTCTTTACAAGTGTTCATTGAGAACCGTAATTGTAGTCAGGGTAAAACGAAAGTGCTCAAGAAGCTGTTGAATGTTGCATTCGATTGGTCTTGACTGGTGCGTAATACCTGTGAAGATACCCGGGTATTCGTCCATGAGCCATAGTCGGATTCACTTTGTAGTAGAACTTCATCGAGAACATCGCCTCGTTGACAGCTTGTAAAGGAGTGATCAAACTCCCATCAGTAAATCTGGAGTGAAATTTCAATTACATGTGTAATTTTGTGCAATGTAATGGATGGGTAATGGTTGTTAATCTGACTAAGTGGTCTTGGACTACTTCCTCACAGCACTCTTCAGACTGTGAATGTCCAGAGTCTTCAAAAGAAGCATAAACATTCATATTCGTCGCTGACAGAAAGATAACACCTCATTCCCCCAGGAACGAAATGTAATTATGTACAAATGGCAAAACCTTTGTGTAACTTGTCTGTTACACTGGTAATGATCATGGGCTACATGATTCACATTCTAGTATGTTATGGGAGATGTTATGTGTGTTATGATCTCTCAAGTCACAACATACATATTCATTAGCATACATTTTGGAGAATGTTCCTAGATGATCAAAGTGCACAAGTGATGACAAATACACATCAAATACGATCATGGATTGGATCATCGGTATTGCTAGATGCAATGAGAACATGATCTTGTGCACATAGGTCACGTATATGGTGGAAAAATCTTGTTCATAGGAAGGTTTTATTGCGAGCATATGATGGAATGCAAAGATCCTCACATCTCATTGTGGACAATATTTTGGATGTGGGTAGACACTTTCCGACAATGACATATGCTGACATGTCATCCATGTTTGTGGTGAACTTGGTGGGCATGCTAAGAGCTACATAACCCACATTGTTGAGTTATTCAGCTTCCCATGTCTACATAGAGGGAGGACCTAATCTTGTATGGGATTTTCACTTACAACGGTTGGTGGAATCCAATGCTGAAGAGAGAGAGCAAGCTATGGCCTTTCTTACTTGTACTACATCAATACCAACATTGACATATGCATCACGACGTAATGTGTTGGGTCAAGCTATGGATCTAAAATGTTTGACATGGATTGTGAACCTTGGATTGGTTGAACAGAGACGCATGATGTCCATAGATCTGGCTACAAGACCATTGTTTAGCTTTTTGTCTGCCAAGACAATGAAAGTAAAAGTTGGGACAATAAATGTCCAAGAGAAGAGTCTGATGGGGTTTTAAGAAAAGGTAATGTCTTTTTCTATTATTGTTGGAGATTTTTGCATGGAGAAAGTAAAGGTTACCACTACATAGCTTTATGATACAACTCAAGAGGTAATAGCTAATACAGCTAGAGTTGTTCCATCATGACCAACACATATCAATGATGTTGTATAATCAATTATAAAGATCATAAAAAATCCAAACACTAAAGATAATCAAGTCCCATAATTGATAGGGGATGTAATTATGGTGTAGTGGCATTTAATGATGCATGAAAAAAATCACATACCATACATGTGGCCACATACTGATGTATTTGAGTTTGCATATCTCTCTACCAATAGCGAATATGTTGCTTCACTCCAAAATGATCTAACTCATGATGAGCATGTCTGACCAACTTCACTCTCTTATATGAAAGTGGCACAACACGAACATTACCTATCTCCCTATAAATGAGAAAGATGTTTATCTTCCCATTTGAACCGCCGACCTCTTTGGAAAACTTGATTCTGCTTCTTGACACTCAAAATGCCCACCAAAACACATGAAAAAAGATACTTCAACACTATCATGTCATCATGGATGTCTCGACGTAATGCCAAACTATCATCAGTCTTAATATATGAAAATAACACATAGTTATCAACATACTCAAAAAGGTAGATGCATGTCAATATGACTCTATTTACTCATATATATCATTGTGTCATTGAGCCCTGGTCTCATCAACTTGACTTGTACATGGGATTTGACTTTAACCCATATGCATCATGATTCACCATTATACATCTATGTATAACCATGAAGTCCTACTCTTATAAGATAAGAGCCCATAGTGCAAGCTTTCATGTAAGCTTGTTTGATTCCATCAACTACTTCAATGGTTGATGATTAATGATGAGAGTGAATGGGCTTCCTAACAAGTAACATATGAAATGTGAAACAATCCAAACAATTGTTAAACATTCTCCTTTGTAAAAATTATATTTTGACTCAGCTACATTGTTGGAGCGACTTGCATAAGTTATTACAAACTATTTTCCTTCATCATTATATTGGATAAGCACTATTTTCAACCCCAATATACTCCAATTAGTATGTACATGAAAGAGAGTACCTC
This sequence comes from Marchantia paleacea, assembly GCA_014180765.2. Classification (NCBI taxonomy): domain Eukaryota; kingdom Viridiplantae; phylum Streptophyta; class Marchantiopsida; order Marchantiales; family Marchantiaceae; genus Marchantia; species Marchantia paleacea. The sequence goes on from MUAA02000060.1 coordinate 1,016,838, forward strand.
TCAATGATCTTTTCAAAATAGGGGTAGATGTCAACCTTTCCTTGAATTCAACAAAAGCTTTCTCTTGTTCATCTCCCCAACGCCACTCTTGATCTAGCTTTGTCAGCTTCGTCAAGGCTTTGGCAATAATACTAAATCCTTGCACATATTGACGATAAAAGTTTACAAGTCTAAGGAATGCTCATACCCTACTCACATATGAGGGTTGTAGAATATGTAAGATTGTATCCATCTTGATCTTCTGAATTCCCAACTCTCTTGGGTATATGGTATGATCCAAGTTCTCTACCTACTCATGAAAGAATGAAAATATCTCTCCTGCTCCACCATTGTTGCACTATATACCAAAATATCATCGATGTATGCTTGTGCACAGTCAAGTTTGGCTAGGACCCTATCCATCACTCTCTAATACTCATCAAATGCATTCTTCAATCAAAATGGTTAGAAGTTCCATTGATACAAAACATCCTTGCTATGAGAATAAGTTATCCAAAAGGCTATTTTTTTAGCATATACTCATCTTGAATTTGCAATTGATGATATCTTGCTTGTAAATCCAATGTCCACAAAATCTTTGCATGTCCAACCACATTAAATATTTTCTCGAGTGTAGACATAACATATTGATCAGATTTTGTTAGTAGATTGATAGTCATCACATATCAGTCTAAATATCATGTATATCCTTCTTGACTGACATCACATGAGAGGCATTCTCTCCATATGATATCTGCACTAATCTAGCCTCAATAATGCCTTGACACCTACTTTGGATCAAATCTTTCTCCATATCACTGAATTGATATGGACGACATATGACAAGTGCATAAGTTGTCAAATCAATGCATATACCATATTCCTTCACACAACTTAAATCCTTCATAAGAAAGGCAAAACAGTTCTTGAAACTCCTTGAAAATCTCCACACTCTATGTCTTTCTCCTCTTGTCACTTTTGAACCAATCTCCATGTCCCATATCTCCTCTCCATCAATACAAGAGGTAGAAGACATAGTATACATTGCTAAACGATAACTTAATGAGCAAAAAATCTCTTATGCTCTCTCAAACCAAGCTCCACTAGCTCCAAGTGGATTGAGTTGGAGTCACTACCTGATAAGTGAAGTGAGGGAACAACTTATGCATTCTTAGCTTGCATGCTAGGCGATTGTAACGGACAAGTTACATAAGAGAAATGCACTTTGTAGTGTTTTAGATTAGTTTCCATATTAATAATGTGATATATGAATACAAGCAAGGTGAATAAGCAAGTTTAAGCATCTTTAACAAATTCTAGACATTGCAGTCCGAATAGCTCAATCACATATAAAGAAAATTTTCATCGTTCAAGGAACAAATTCAAGAAAGAGTTTCACAAATGCAATTTACTTTACTAATACAGGGAGATCCCAATTAAAAGAATTGATTTGTACATCAAGAGCAAGCTTGTAGAATTCCTTTGGGAAAGAATAAATAGCAAAAGCTTGTGGGTCAAATTCCTAGTTATCTTCATATGAATTTGTGCAATAGTCAAATAAGCCATAGTGATCTCCACCCGGTTTCAAGAGATTTTATTCTACCCTTTATATATATATATATATAGATTTAAAAATTTATATTAATTTTGATATTAATTTTGAAAATAATAATACTTTATATTTTAATTAAAAAAATATGTTCTTTTAATTCATAAAATTGAAACTTAAAAAAATATTGTGATTCAAGTCATTAGATTAGGTTTATTTTAACTTATAATTTAAAATACAAAAAAAATAATCTTAATTCAAAAACAAAATAATTTGATAATGACACCTTTTTAACTTTAAATTTGATAATTCAAAATTAATTTTAGTAAAATCAAAATTTTAAATTAATGTATAATATATATTTTTTATTATAATATTTTTTCAAAATATTAGGATTTTAAAATAATATAAATATTTTTTAACATATTTTTAATATTAATTATACTTTTTAACATTAAAAAGTGAGTTTAATTTTAAATAAAATATAATTATAATAAAAATTTAAAAATTTGCAAAAAAAAATATATTAAAATTAATTTTTTAATCAAAATTGGATCAAGATCAAAATATTTGATGACTTTTTTGATAAAATATATGTAAATATAAATTATTTTTTAAATTATTCACATCCCTATTGTCAAAATGGGTAGCTATACTCTAACCCATAGGTAGTCATATGGACCTATGTTGCATCTAAGGTAGTCCCACACTCACATTTGAGTAATAAAGATATAGATGGGTGGACCAATCCAATGCGGAACCTCATTGTTGTAGAAAGGATAGTCTTGAGGGTATTCGTCCAAATATATGTTTGTTAGCTAGGAATACCATTAGGGAGTTCACACGAGTGAATTGCGAGGGAATTTAAGCGCACGTCTGGGCGGCGGCTTGAAGAATTATCGAGAGAAAATCGATGCCAAGAACTTGCCGAGCGGCCGGAGCAAGGGAAGCTAGCGGCAATGTCGAAGCGTCGAACCGGAGGAGTTCCAGTAGGAAGAAGTGCGACGATGGGGAGGATTCGACCGCTTATTCTGATGGCGGATTGGACTCCAGCGGAGTTGCTGAGGTTGAAGAACCTCGGTGGAGGGTTTTTGTCATGGCGATGGGACTACGTATGCCCGGAGCTGTGCGATGAAGTCCGGAGAGGGAAGGCGCTGATAGCAATTGGAAGCAGAGCGCAGACGGAGAAGTGGGATGGGAAGTTATGGGCGAAGGTTTTAGGACGCAACCACAAAGAGCACAAAGGTGGAGTTGATTGGGAGGGATCGACAATGCATACGGCCTTCACCTTTGACGAGCGGAAGTGGTTCAACCCTAGGGAGAGGAAGGGGACGAATAGCTACAAGCTCGACTTGATTAAGGATGTCGTCAGGAGAAAGGTGGCACTCACCTTGAATCAACTTTTCTCACCCCAGAGAACAACATATGTGAGCATGCACAAGGTCAGGATCGTAGAAGGGTTCATCGGAGGAACTATCCGAGTGAACAGGGGAGAGATCTTTGTGAGGAACGTGCAGGTTATGGCGACGAAGCTAAGAGAAGACGATAAGAGTGTAGTCTATCTCTCGTCTTTCTTAGTACACTTGTATGCAAAGTTGGAGTGGCTGACGCCTAAGGAGAGGCAGCTGTATCGGTTGGAGAGTGGGTTGTCGGACTTGGATGCGGACATCGACAGTGCTAATAGTGGGTCCAAGAGGAGTTTGGGAACGAGTGCACCGCCTGAGCCGAAACGAAGGGAGGAAGTGAGACCAAAGTCTTGAGTAAGTAAGTGGACTCGCATCAGAACCAATCTTGGTTAGTCATAGTTAGTTTAGCCAAAGCGTAGAGTGGTCACTAGATCACAAAAAGACAAGATAGTGGTGTGCACTATCCAAAAAGTAAAAGGGTAAATGACGAGGTGGCTACCATGCATTGGTGGATGAGATTGTGTGCTAGACGTCTGTTAGGAATTGGTTAGGATAAGATAACAAAACATGCAACCTACGCATGTTAGCCATGTGGCATAGTTTGGATTTCGGACTCCTCTAGTCCTACAGTATATAAAGCAAGGAGAGGTCTTGAGAAGACCATCTCTCATCTTGGAAGTCATTCTGGAGTCATTGCCTTCAGTGTTACAATGGTATCAAAGCAGGCTTATTGTTCCTATGAGTGTGGATAATCCCTCTTGGAAGAATAGTCTGGGTTGGTACAATTATTTGAGGAGAGAGTGTTTGTTAGAAATGGCGGTGGCCATTGAGCCGCAAGTAGTGGAAGGGGGTTATTGTGGGTGCAGGTATGGATGGGGGAGATAGAATAGTACCGAGATTTCCATTTCTTAATCCTTTTCATGTCAAACTGTTATACATTGAGAGAGCAAGGTTGACTCAGTATTTGGTTTATCATTTTTGGTGCCAACTTCATGGACCAAGTGATGAGATCTCGAGATCCTGTTATCTTACCTATAGTCACCTACGATGTTACTTGGGATCTCACGATTTACATTTTAGTTTAGAGATGGACCTCAATAGACCACCACCGGTGAGATTCAACACACGGTGTGAAATCTATTGTGTGTATCATCCTAAAGCTATGTTTCGGAGCCAAGTTATTAGAAACTTTGGAGAGGAGTATTACCATGAGGTGATAGCATCACCTATTCCTTTTGTGTTGCCAATCTTGAGAAATTGGAGTGTTCATCTTAACCCTATACTGAGAGAGAGTGGACGGAAACGAATCATGGAGGACACTCTGAGAGAAATGATTCAGGAGTTGAGAGATTTGAGAAACGCATTTGAGCAAAGTCAGACTCAAGTACAAGAGTTAGCTCAAGAATTAACAGTAGTCAAAGCGAGAGGAATGGAAAATGAGAGAATGAGAGAAACTCCAATGGAGATGGAGACATCACCATCCATGGTGGAAATTGAACAAACAGTGAGAGCCCGTGCTCTTGAAGCCCAAGCAGCACAACAAGCAAGAGAGCTAGATCTTCAGACATCCATGATTCTGAAGATGACAAAAGCTTGTAAGATAGAACCTTACCGAGGTAGTCGAACCATGGGATGGATGGTGACGTCTCCATCTCCATTTGGAAGGTTGGATTGAGAGAATGGAGTATCATCTTGCTTTGTTCAATATCAATGATCACATTGCAGGTCTTTTTGTTCGTACTTTGTTGTTGGAGAAAGCATCTACTTGGTTTCAGGGTTGGATGATGGAGCTCAATGAGTCAAGGCCAACAAAGTTACTTGGAGTGCAATGAAGCGAGGTCTTCTTCAGAATTTTCAAGCAGTTGATCCCATCATCACGGCACGGATGAGGTTGTGGAATCTTGAACAGAAGGGAAGTGTGGAGGAGTACATTGAGGAATTTCGAGATCTTCGAATTCAGATACGAGATATGAGTGGAGTCAAGCCCTTGATTTATTCAAGAGAGGGTTGAAGAAAAAAGATTCAACGGGGAGGTGATTCGGGACAATCCAAGCAACTTGAACGAGGCTATTGCTTGTGCACAACGAATGTCCAACGTTTATCACAACGGTGGAGAGGTATCAGTTCCCTCGAATCAATACTATGGACCCATGCCTATGGAGTTGGGCAACATAAGGAGGAGAGAAGATTTCATTCCAAGGGGAGTGAACGCACAAGGAGGAGATCGTCGCAACTCGAATCCTCATCGAGAAGCAAATTCAAGAGGAGGAGACGGAGTGGAGGAAGACGAGAAATGCGGCAAGTGCTATAATTGTGGAAGATTTGGTCACATTGCCATGAATTGCCGTACCCGAATTCTGGCAAGAGGAGCTAGATCCCCCTATCGACGAGCTCTCAACAATCTTGAAGGTGGAGACGAAGTGACCGATGGAAACCTGGGAAACGACGAGCATCAAGAACCTTGCCTCGCGGCCTTCGGGTTCGATGAAAAGGAGGAAGGGCGAGGGAAGGAAGCACAAACATGAGGTAAATGGTTTGAGAAAGAAGGAAACATGTTTGATTGTGACGGATGGCGAGATAGAAGGAGTAAAAGTGAGAGTATTGATTGATCCATGAGCTACAGAAAATTTCCTATCTCGATCTATTGTTATAAAGTTGGGACTAGCTTTAGAGAAAGATGAGGGTGAAAAGGTAGAGTTGCCAAACGGGCAAACAGAGAGCATTGAGAGCATTCCTAGGAAAGTAGAGTTGAAGATTGGGCAATACAAGGAATCTTTGGAGTGGAGAGTAAGTCGATTAGCTCGCTATGATGCTATTTTGGGTATGCCTTGGATGGAAAAATATAATCTTGAGGTAGATTGGCGAAGGAAGATAGTAAAAACTATGAGTTGGAGGATCTTTGGAGATAGACTTAGATCAGGACACAAAAACTTACCTCTCTATGTGATAGGAAGAACCGCTATCAGTCACAAAGATGTATGTTTTTTGGGCCTAATAAGAGATGTAAGCGCTCCAAAAGAGCAATCTTTTATACATGAGGAGTTAACTTGTATCTTGAACGAGTTTCAAGATGTTTTTCTATATGATTTGCCTCCAGGTTTACCACCAAGAAGGAGAGTGGATCACAAGATAGAGATCTTACCAGGAAGTTCACCTCCTTGTAAAAGTCCCTATCGACTTGCACCGAACGAGCTGGAGGAATGCAAGGCACAATTGGAAGAGTTGTTGGAGAAAGGGTTTATCCAACCTAGTGTGTCACCATATGGAGCTCTAGTATTGTTTGTGGAGAAGGACGGCTCCATGCGGATGTGCATGGACTATCGTGCTCTAAATCAACAAACGGTGAAAAACAAGTATCCATTACCGCGAATGGATGACTTGTTTGATCAACTTCATGGAGCTAAGTATTTCACCAAACTTGATTTTAGAAGCGGATACAATCAGATCAGAGTGGCAGATGAATACATACAAAAGACAACTTTTAGAACTAGATATGGTCATTTTGAGTATCTAGTTATGCTATTTGGTTTAACCAATGCTCCTGCCACATTCATGAGACTGATGAATGATATTTTTCGTAAATATCTAGATAAATTAGTGATTGTGTTTTTAGATGATATCTTGATATATAGCAAGTCCTTACAAGATCATCAAAAACATCTACGAGAAGTACTCCAAGTGTTGAGAGAAAATAAGCTCTATGCTAAGATGTCTAAATGTGAGTTTGGCAAAAACGAAGTAGATTACTTAGGCCATAGAGTTAGCGCTCATGGCATCCAAGTCATGAGTGACAAAGTGGAAGCCATTCAAAATTGGACTGCCCTGAGAGAATCGACTCAACTACGTAGTTTTTTGGGTTTAACCGGCTTTTATAGAAGGTTTGTGGAAGCTTTTGCTCGTATTGCTCAAGCTTTAACAAGTCTCTTAGGCCAAAAGGGCAGAAATGGCAATGGGGTATGACTCAAGAGATTGCATTTCAGGCTTTGAAAGATGCGCTCTTACATGCACCAATCCTTAAATGGTACGAACCTGGTAGACCAATAAAACTTGCTACGGATGCATCAGGTGTGGCAGTTGGAGGAGTGTTACAACAGGAGTGAAAAGATGGATGGCACCCAATTGCTTTCTTTTCATGGAAACTTTTGCCGGCAGAGCAAAATTATCATACCACAGAGAGGGAGGAGTTAGCCATTGTCTTGGCTACTAAACATTGGAAGCACTATCTCGGAGATGAGGAGTTTGTGGTTGAGACAGACCACAAGCCTTTGGTTTATTTAGAAACTCAAAAGGAACTCTCCAAGCGGCAGATTCGTTAATGAATGGCGACAGCGTTTCAACATGAAGATCGTGGTATGTGGAGGGAAGAAGCAGCTTGCCGATGCATTGACACGAATGCCATGCATTAATCACATCACTGAGGTGAAGATTCACTCTGAATGGTGGGAGAACCTGAATCGAGCTACCAAGGAGGATGAGGAGATTGCACAAGCCCTTCAGCAGGGTCGAACACATTTGGAACGGGGATTGGCGTTCTACAAGGGAAAGATCTGGATACCCTCAGATGTTGCCCTTCGCACAACAAGATGTTAGAGGAGGCACATGATTCAGCTATTGCGGGCCATGTAGGAGTGGAGAAGACCATTGAAGGCGTCCAAAGGATATACTTTTGGCCAAAACTAAGAGAGGACATCACTAGCTATGTTCGAAGTTGTGTGGCTTGTCAACAAAATAAGGCTAAGAATCGAGGAAACCAACAAGGGTCTACTACAACCTCTACCAACACCGACTAGAAGATGGGAGCACGTCAGTATGGACATCGTATGTGAGTTACCAATGACGTCTATGGGTTATGATTCAATAGTCGTTTTTGTGGATAAATTGAGCAAGATGATCCATATTAGGCCCACAACAAAGACAATTACTGCACCTGAACTTGCTCGAATTTATATGGATGTAGTTTTTGCTCAACATGGCTTAGCTAGAGTGCTCATCACCGATAGGGGCACTCAATTTACTAGCATGTTTTGGAAAACCCTATTTGGGCTATTCAAAACAAAACTAGCCATGTCCACGACTTATCATCCTCAAGCGGATGGGCAAACCGGAAGAGCAAATAGGACTATTGAGGACATGCTTAGAGCTTTCACTTTGGAAGAGCAAGACGGTTGGGATGCACTTTTACCCTTGATTGAGTTTGCTTATAATAACTCAATCAATGCATCCACAAAAGTCAGCCCTTTCTTCTTGATGTATGGAGAACACCCTATCACACCATCTAGCTTGGTGAGTGTAGGTCACATGCAGGAACCATCAACCCAAGTTGAAGCAGTGAACGAGTTTGTGGCACGAGTCCAACGAGGAGTACATCAGGCAAAGCACAAATTAGCCATTGCCCAAAATCGGCAAAAACAATATGCTGATGCTCATCGACGACATGTGGAGTTTCAAAAAGGCGATTAGATATGGTTGTCTACTACCAATTTGTCATTAATAGGGGTTCGAAAGTTCAGTCCACGGTTTATTGGACCTTTCTTGATTGTCCAACGGATTGGAGAAGTTGCCTACAAGTTAGAGTTGCCAACACACATGAAAATACATCCCGTTTTTCATGTGTCTCTCTTGAGGAAGTATACCCCACGATCTCCTTCCTTTGGCAACCCACATCAACCTCCTCCTTTTACCATGATTGATGGTGTAGAGGAATATGAGGTTGAGATAATCCTCAAGAAATGGACAAGAGGGCAGCGGAACACCAAAGTGGAATATCTAGTCCAATGGAAAGGTTATCCACTTTATGAAGCTACTTGGGAACCATTGGCAAATCTTACAAATGCCAAGATACTTGTAGAGACTTTTGAGTCTTCTTGCAACAAGGACGTTGCGACTTAAATGGGGGGAGGTTTGTAACCAATCTTGGTTAGTCATAGTTAGTTTAGCCAAAGCGTAGAGTGGTCACTAGATCACAAAAAGACAAGATAGTGGTGTGCACTATCCAAAAAGTAAAAAAGGGTAAATGATGAGGTGGCTACCATGCATTGGTGGATGAGATTGTGTGCTAGACGTCTGTTAGGGATTGGTTAGGATAAGATAACAAAACATGCAACCTACGCATGTTAGCCATGTGACATAGTTTGGATTTCGGACTCCTCTAGTCCTACAGTATATAAAGCAAGGAGAGGTCTTGAGAAGACCATCTCTCATCTTGGAAGTCATTCCGGAGTCATTGACTTCAGTGTTACACAGACCTAGAGGTGATTGGCACTTCAAGGAAGAGGAAGAGAGTAGTGGAAGACAGTCCACTAGCTACTCTAGTAGTTCGAAGGGATGTAGGCAAGAAGAAGATGGAAGAAGTAGGACCAGCCAAGTCCTCTCGTCCGAAGATGATGGCGGTGAAGCCAGGGCCGAAAGCCTCGAAGGAGATTACGGAACCTATGGCATCGGTGCTACAGCTGTCGCAGAAGTTGGAAGCTATGGTGGTCCCGATATTGCTGGAGTTGAACGAGATGGGGCCGATGTATATGCCAGGGTGGGACTCTCAAGCACACGGGTATATGGATTTGATTCAGATGATGAACCGTCTGGCATTGGGGAAGGAGGATCAATCCATCACAGTGAGGGAGTTAACGGAGAATGTGGACAAGCTGTCTAAAGGGAAGGCTAAGATGGAGAAGAAGGTTCAAGAGGCAAAGAAGGCCTACGAAGAGATGTGTCGTATTCAGGGTGCGGAGATCCATTTTGTGGAGAAGGAGAATGCACATCTTCGGGAGACGGTGCAAGACCTCAAGCGAAGACTGATTCGGGTGGATGTGGAGGCACCGGCAAAGTTGGAGACCCTCGCTAACAGATGTATGCAACATCTGTTCACACGGTGTGATCGAGTTGAAGGGCAACGATTAGAGCAGTTGGTGGCAGCAATGGAGAATCTAAGAAAGGAGATGTACAAGGCATTGGGTCGGGATTTCAGGGAAGCCATGGCTCTTCATCGACAAGAGATCGCTGCAAATGTACAGGAAATGCAGTTAGGAATCGACGCATTCACGCAAGCAGCGGAGGTGCGATCGAGCGGCTTAGATCAGAGTAGAAGACTTAGGAGAGAGCGATCCGTGTAGAAGACGGTTAGTTTGGTAGTTAGGAGTAGCAGTTAGAACATTCATTATAAATAGTCGTAGGAAATAAAGTGATGGATCTTTTATCTTTGCAAGTGTCCAAGCTATTGGATTGCAAATTGTAGTCAGGGTAGAACGAGCACTCGAAGATCTGATGTCTGCAGGCTGACATTGTGACGACTGAAGCGTGTATCCGTGAAGTTACCCGGATATTCGATCCCACTGGTGAGCCTGTTTGTAGCATAAGAAGTACTCTAGAGGGTGTTTCGCCGAGACGCAAACTTGTAATGAGAGAGATCCCCATCCCGAAGTAAAGCAAATTGTTGAAGTCTATTTGCTGTCTCTGTGGAATTGGTGATGTGATGGGTTTGTGAAGGAATTAAGACTGACTTGATTGCCTTCTTTGTGAATGCTCTTCGGACTTGGCAGTCCAGAGTTAGAAAGATGTCTAAATGCTTATTTCCCTTCTTTGCTAGTGTGGTTTGATCCCTCATTCTCTTGGGAACGAATCAATCTATACAAATTCGGACTAAATAGTACCTACCGTGCTATTACAGAAAGCCCTAATGCATGATCCACAAGCTTGCATCCTTGTTGGAGCAAGAGCATACATAAGCTCTAGTAGTACGAAGAATGGTCGGATCCACTAAGAGAGAATGTAGAGTCTGTTAAAAACTGTCGGCCCATCAATCTAAATGGTAGGCTTCTAATCCAATAGATGAACAAAGAGTAAAAAGATGGGAGCTCATGTACTACCTCTGGAGACAAAGCATCTTTCGTATGCCGCAATAGTACTTGTAAGAGAAATGATCACATCCATGTCCCTCCCATACATCTCAAGGATGAGTCTATATGCAATCACAAATTTGGAGGATAGCAAAGGTGACGAGAGTGCCCAAATAGCCAAAAACACTATAGCTTGTGTCTCCATAATAAATACTTGATAATAAGCATAGCCCTCCATACAAAATCGACAAAGATTTTCTATCTCAATGCCAAATTTCATGTCACACACCGGAAGCTTCTTGGTCCGATAATGTCACCAAAGATGTATATGATACTCATATCAAATTTATATGAAAGGCTATTAAGCGTGATAAAAATATATGTGAAGGAGGAATTGTGCGAAATCGATCCACCCAAGTAGGTAGGTGGATCGACGAGCAATACTAGAGAAAATTATACCAAATGCCATGTAGAGATCCCCTAGTGAATGAAGGTTATCTACATGCAATACATTCTCTAGAAGTTGGAGATGAGGAGTAATACCCAAAAGAGACCATGCCCTACACTCTGACATGTTGACTCACAAGAATATTTAATTTATATGTATATGAAATTTTTATATAAATATTTTGTTAAAAAAGTTTCATAAAAATAAATTTATTTGTTAATTCAAAAAATAATTTATGCATTTTATACAAAAATATATGAAAAAATGTTTTATTTTTAGTTAATTTTTTAAAAATTTGATTATTTGTGTGTCATAAAAATATTACATTTATTCATTTAAATAAAAGAAAAAAATTATTATTATTATAATTTAAATAAAATATTTATATATAAAATTATTTTTTCAACTTCATTGAATTTCATTTATTTAAAAGATAAATTGAAAAGGAAAATTTTTATGTTTTCTTTTAAATTGGATGAAATAGGATTTTTAAATTTATTTTACATGCAAGAAACATAAATCCATATTTAAATTAAGAAATTTACATTTAAATTTAATTTAATATATGTACTGTATTATATTTACAAATTTGAAGTAAATTTAGAATATTGAATACCTTTTCTGCTACTTTGGTTATTGTAGAACCTAACCCGTTAGAAGTGTTATTATAGGATCACGATGATAGATCACCTCCATCCTCAAGCACAAGTGAAACGACTGTATTTTCATAATAGAGTTTACCTCTCAAACACTTCTGCTTTACTAGTCTTACTCACATGTGAGTGTGGTATCACTTTAGATGCAGCAGGTGTTCATATGACTCGTTGTCCATTCGGAGGGCAGAGGATAGCTACCCATGATGCCATTAGGGATGTGGTGTTTGCTATGGCGCGGGAGGGTGGATACCTCACATGGAGAGAGCGTTGGTATGCCTTGCCTAATCGACTAGGGTTAGGGGCGGAGACCTCAACTTGGTTCGGGAGGACCAGGTCACCGTGGGCGATGTGGTGGTTACCGATCCTACTAGAGACACGGTTTGAGGGGGTGATCACCCATCCTCCGTGATGGTCGGGCGAGTGGAGCGGCGGCGATAAAGGTCTCCAAGTATAGAGGTATGCAGAGAGGTCACCTCTTTGTTCCTCTAGCTTTGGAGTTATATGGAGCTATGGACACCGACTTCGACATGTTTGTGAGGGAGTGCGCGAGAGCCTACCATACTAGGCGACATGGGGTATCACTCTCTTTAGGTTACTGTATAGCCTATTTTAGGCAACGTGTTTCCATTGCTCTAAAGAGAGCACTAGCTGGTGGAATCCATAGGAGAGCAGTCACGTTAGGTGATGCTTCTTCGGATGCTCTGTTGTTTGTAGACTTTTTGACTTGGATAGTTCATATATCCTAGGTGCTGTATGACATATTTCCCGGTGTGATACTATTGGTGCCTAGTCTCATGTTTGGGGTTTGGTTCCATCCTTGTAGGATTTGATGGGGTCTTCCCATCCTTTTTGTTATTATTCTTCGTATTTTCCTCTAGTCTTACTCCTCCGCGGGTGCCTGGAAGTGCATTTAGTGAAAGGCCGCTCGAAACACAGAAAGGCAAAAAGAAAGACCGAAAGACTGCGACCGAGACTTCATAAACTGGATCGTACCGCAAGTTGTTTGCGAATCCAAGTTCCTGGGCTGGCGACGGCCGACGGGATGGGAGCAGACGGTGCGACCGGGCCCGCGTCAGTACAGAGGTTTCCGCACATGAGGGTCTGAGCTGTGATGGAACACGCAGAAAAGGCCACCGCAAAACAAGGTGATGGATGATTCCGATGAAGCCAGAAGCCGGGACCAGATGGAATCAAGCCTATGCGTGGGACCCACCTAACAAGTGCGGGACAGAGTCCGGCTCTAGCCGGGGTCCGAGCACGTCATGGATCTCGCAAGACGGCTCCTCCCATTGGTGCATCGGCGAAGACTCCAGGGGGCGGGCGGGCCCGATTCCGTATGTTGTTGCCGCGGAATCACGGGCCACCTAAGATCGACTCAGTTCACATTGACCCGACCGGGCTGGAGCCTTCCTTCCCTCCCTCCCTCCCGTGGACCCGTGGGCTCGCTCTAGTGGCTCGGGAGGCAAGGAGGAGCGTGCGAGCGAGCGATGAAAGAAGAGCGGAAAGAAAAGAGACGCTGGAGCTGTTGTGGGCTGTTTGACGGGAGGAGGTGCCGGGGGCAGAAGGAGAAGAAGAGCGAGCACGAGCACGAGGAGCAGCAGGAGGAGGAGTATAGGAGAGCAAGATTGCTCTGCAGCCCGAATCACTGCCAAACGCAACTCCTGCTGGACTAGACGATGGCTCGCAAAGCATCGCACGCTGGCACTTGGTACACCGAGAACGGTAGTGGTCTTTCTTGCCCTCGGTACAGTACAGTGAATTGGCTGCGAATTTTGTGTTCTTGACGCCTGACCATGAAAGACTGAGTTTCGGGATCCTTGTCCTGTCCCGCCGAGTGTCGTTACAGGGTCTGTTTTGTCGGTGCGGGCTACGGGGAGAAGTAGGGGTTTTTGTGTTGTCGTTGGGGGATGGGCTTTGTGTCGAGGTTGTTTTAGCGGGGAGGATCGTTTGGTGCCTTTGATCGTCCAGTAGATTCAATTGCAGTGTGCGCGCGTATTAGTTTCTATTACACATAGCCGTGAACATGTATACATTGTCATAGTTATCATATTTTCAATTGCGTGAAGTTATTTTGCCAGTCTTTTGGGATAAGGACTGAAGCATCTGCTACTGGTATTGGATCTAATGAGTAATCGTGCACGGGGCAGTATAAGATCTCACCTGAGGAGAGTGATGCAAGGCGTTGGAATATGAATTGCGAGGATGAGTGTATGATGATCTGTAATTCCGTATATAGAGTTGGCCAATTCTGGCCTTTCCTTGCGGGAAGGATGCGTTGGCAACACAAGAAGGTACCGAAGAGAAGGGAAGTTTAGTGTGGGGCAGGTTTTGAAGACGAATGTTAAACTAGCCAAACACACCTTGGCTAGGTTTGTTACTGAGTTGCTGTTGATTCAGCCCCTACTTGACAATATATGATTGCGCAATCGAAAGCCTGATCAAGAAGAGCTGAGTTGAGGCGTGCCGCATATCAGTCAGCTCAAATAACAACTTATCATTTCTCAGTGCGATTACTGAGACGTTGCGTTATGTCGATGTATCTATTTTAGCACGGGAGTTAGGGGACGAGCTGGACAGATGGCTCCGGGCTGCTGGTACAGCGAGGCGTTCGAATGCACGAGCTGTGATTGCGCCGTGAGACCACCTTCTCACCTTGTCCTTTTTAGAGGGCTTCTTGCACGTCTTTAGCTTCCTGCATAGTGTTTTTTTTCTGCACAAACAAATTGAGATTGTGGACATGCTATTTAGAAAGAATGAAAGTTCAGTGGACAAGATGGGATTAGAGTCTCAGATGGGACTTGAGTTCTTGTGTAAATGGTCGTGATTTTCTCACTCCTTCGTTTGCGTTTTCCTGAGCGATTTCAGACATGCAGGCTATCGGTATTCAGGACGGTGTGCCGCATACGCTTTCGCAAATATTGACCCACAAACCATGTAAGATAACACACAAATTTATCATAAATACATGAAACATCCATATTTTCCATACTGTAGGCAGCCATACTCGAGGGTGAACCACTTGCATAACACCAATGTACGATGTATTTCTATATCTCTAATGACGCGACAGAATCCAGGATGCGAAGTTACATTGTAAGCTTCGAAAGAAAATAGTTCGACGGCGCCGATCACGTCAGTTGGGAGCGATGTTGCCTTGATGCTCACCTCTTTACTGTTGTGGATTGGTTCTGGCTTTTGTACGCATTATTAGATTAGTGCATACCGCACTTTATTTGCTACAATCAGAATTCATATCAATGCCGTTCGGAGAAATTATTCCGTGCTTACAGTTGATATTGCGTACTGTTTGTCCTGTCCATATGATGTCTTGCCTAGCATACATGATTCTATACGATTCCTGGTCTATGCATGTAATTTTCGCTTTTTTATGTGCTTTCATGGAATTTATCGTAAAGCTTGCGTTGGGCTTTTGTGTAACCTTGTCTCTTATCTATCTATGTATCTATCTACAACTCTGGACTCCACGTTTGATTGTATTTGTTTCGACTGTAATTTGGATTTACGTGCACAATTTGCTTGCTTAGTACGAGTTGTTTGTCGCGTAATTAATGGAATCAACAGATCACGGGTTTTCCTCCTTGGACCATCTCATCATCACTTCACCCGCAAGTGCGCGCTATCCACGACTTCTGTGTACAAAACGCCCCTCGGAGATCTACCCATTGATCTTGAAGGTGAGTAATAAATACAGCACTGGAGTAATGCAGGTTGTGAATTCTTAATGTTCCAGATCCTCGGTCCAGAGTTACAGTTACGACTACTTGCCGTTTGCAACCATGCAATCATACACATGGACTGCCATTTGGTGACGATGCAAGGCAGCTACTATTCTTTCTCTTGAGTATTTTAACTCGCAAGATGTTCTGTTTGTCATGTCAGGTTTGTTTTTGTTTTAGTCCAACACGTCTCTTCTTACCTCAAAGCTCTGCGTTGCCTTGTCCCTTGACCATTTGACTGATGAGTCAGATTTTGCCCCGAGCTCTCCTCGCGGTGCACCTCCGTGGTCACTTCCTTTCTTTTCCTCTATCCTGGATTGGATTGTGGTCTTCGGAATATCCGATTGGGCTCAGTCTGGAATTCATGACTCGTTTTCGTGCCTCAGGGTCTCTTCAATTGAGTAGTCGATGCGGATAGAAGTTCATAAAAAACGCACCTGTAATTAGTAATGTAATCGTTATTGTAACATTGGGCTTGCTAATGAACTGTGACATCAGAGTGTTACGATAAGGCGGCGAGGAAAAAAATCCAAAGTTTTGTTGTTGCCAGATCTCAGTTTTGCCCTTGATAAACATGAGAAGCTGCTGAGCATTCTGCAAAATACTCGATTCAGATGTAGCGATCTTGGAGAAATTTGCCTCTTCGTTTATACCTGGAGTCAGGTAGAGGCAGTCTGAAGTGAATGCTCCAATATGGCAGAGCTTTCATTCTGTTTCAGGAAGTTAACTCACCAAGGAGCATATTAATGGATGTTGAGTAGAGAGGGAGACGAATGAGATTCTTACCTTATAAAATACATGATTGCAGTATATCAAGAACTTAAGGCTACAGGAAGGTTTGAAGACATGGAAATCAGTGTGGATGAGGCAGAACACAGTATGGAGATGCACTTGCCTTACATAGCGAAGGTTTTCCAGGGGTATGACAGCTAACCATGTCTTCAAGTATTTAATCACCACCATAGAAATGTGTAAGAATATCTTGGCAGTTAAGTGTTTGAGATGAGAGATTTTCTTTTGCAAATCGTCCTTAAAGCGATGCAAATTGTTGTAAAGTACATCTGCACATTGTTGGTTTTATTCATATCTTTCTCGTTGTGTACAGGTGCTCGGTGAAGGTTGTTCCAATTTTGGTCGGGGCCCTGCAGCCAGATAGTGAGGCAGCTTATGGACGTTTGCTGGCGAAGTACATAGATGATCCTTCCAATTTCTTCTCTGTTTCGTCAGACTTTTGTCACTGGGGCTCACGGTGAGAGTGCTCAAGACCCTTGTGACTCTTAGCATCTTTTGTTTTCCGTTATGGCGTTGTTGGATGTCAAGGCAATTCGGTACAAATTTTTCAGAGTGGAAAGGTGTGATGAGATGTGATCGCAAATTAAATCAAAACCTTTGACCACGATTGTTGGTAATGTTGGAAATGCGACGCTGTCTATTTTAACATTTGCAAGACCAGCCTCGGTATTGTTAGATTCATTTATCAATTTCTTGTAGTCATCTTTGCTGATAGGTTCAGTGACCTTTAAGGCAAGACTCGCGGCCTATGTTCTTCAGGCTGTGATAGGAAATACTAACTAGTACAGTTTTCCTTATAGGTTCAACTATACTTATTATGAGAAAAAGCATGGTCCTATCTACAAGTCAATCGAAGCTCTTGATCAAAACGGCATGAGTATCATAGAAACTGGCGATCCAAGGGCTTTCAGGGACTACATGCAAGAATATGACAATACAATCTGCGGTCAACACCCTATCGGAGTTTTCCTCAATGTGAGTTTCTTCATGACCATCGCAATGCTGGAGAACCTTGTTCATTTTGTTATTGTCCACCATGTACAAGAATCTTTTGCAACAAAAGCTTGACAATGTTTTGTTCCAATTTTCTGGGATGTTTCCAGTTAATGGACATGTGGTAGAGTGTTGGTCAATTTCTGCAGTTTTTGAGACCGTGAATTGACTTATTTTATATGGTTTTTCCCAATTTTAATTGAGGCAAGTTAATGGGTGCAGATGCTGGAGCATTGCAACACTAGGTTGCAGATCAAATTTTTGCAGTACGAACAATCTAGCCACTGCAAAAGCATGAGAGACAGCAGTGTGAGCTATGCGTCAGCAGTGGCGACAGTTGCAGCCAGTTAGCCATTCGACAGCGTTGTTGCAAGAGATGCAATAATGTTGTCAAACTTCAACCATGTGCCATCCCAAGTCCCTTGCACTGAATCTTTTTGAGCCAGTTAGGAGACACCTTTTGTAAATAAATTGAACCTGTACCTGAAGTGCAAGGCACGGGGTACATTTCCACTAGTTACTTTGTTGTGGGTCGGGAGCTTTCAACAGCTATTCACTGTTCGTACATAATTCGAGCCTTCTGGCCGTCCTCATAACATTTTGCATGTTTTGCACAAATATCATGGGAGCAGCAAATGACCAATCATTTAATGCCCGGCATGAAGGTCCAGAAGGCAACAATGAACGAAGTAAAAATGAGAACCAACAAACTGCATTTTATCAGAGAACATACACTAAGAGAAAGCTTGGAAATGGTAAGAAATCTTCTATTCTCCCCTCTCATTCTTATACACAGGGAAATGAAAAGTGCATTGTGTAGTTTAAGGAAAAACATCCCATTTTGTTATTATACTTCGTCCATTATCGAGTTTAAGGAAAAATGACTTGATGGGGTCTTCCCCAATCATCTGCTACCCACAGGTCAAGGAAGAACAGCTTACTCTGGACATGGGTTCGTTCAGCGATTCTATTGCGCAGCTTCTCGGAATCACAGAAAGGTCACCGGCGGTAGGAGGAAAATACCCCGCAGGGATTACGACGAAGTAATGGGAAGGTGCTAGCCTCGGGGTGGCATGATCATTATCTCACTTTGGTCCAATCTTCTTCCTGTCGCTTAGATATCTCTTGAATTGAATCTTTAAAAAGTTTTACAATGAATCGCTTCTTGACAGCAATCTTAAGTGAATCATTTTTAATGCTTGTTTGTTTGGTTGAGAAAACATGAGAATGAACAAGAGTCTTTGCCGCCCCCAACATTGTGATGGATGTTACGTTAGACGATGTTGATGGTTGGGTTTCACTTGTTCCATCTCCAAGTACGTCAACATTGGCTTGGACTCTCATCTCTCAAGTAGGTCATCTAGGAGTTATGTATGAGGTATTAAATGCCTCAAACAATGTGAATGATTGAGGAAGTCATATTTGTGAGCTAGCCTCCCCTCTTTGTGGATCCAACTTCACGCACCCTCCTCTAGATTCAATAGTATGTGTTGTATTACGAGTCATAGCAACAACATATGGTTGTGTTGTTATGCACATGTATTCTACAACATCTCCATCATATGATGTAGAGCCATCAACTCCGGAATCTGACCTTTGCTGGGCTATAGCCATACTTGCTATTTTCTGCTCCAATCAAGATGCCATGTTCACCTCATGACTAGCCTCATGGGCTAACACTTGACTTGATAGTACTCTACCACTACCCCTGCCACCTTGAACTCTTCGTCCTCTTCTAGGGACTGTCATGACAACTCTCATTGATCATAATTCTGGATGAAAATCGAAACATCAATCCATTATGTGATCATGTATGTGACAATGTTCACATGATTTTGATCCAATAGGATCCATTCTTTGACCTTGAAGCAATCATTCTTGTGATAAGATCCACTACATGTCTAACACACCATTTCAACAACTGATTGTTGACCTAAAAAGGATGGCAATGGTCTCACTGTGACACCTTCATCACTCTGTATGGATGGTTGAGACTATCCCACATGTCTACCATAACCACTCCAGGTTTATGATGTAGACTAGTAACGTGAAGGAGTTGAAAAAGTTGGTGAATCCTTGCTAAACCTAGCAGTCACCACTCTCTCTTCTTGCATGTTGAGCTCAAAACGCTCAACAAGACAAAACACAATGGCCGACGTAGGTGATGTCTCATGTAGTAAGGTGACATCTCTCACTCTACGTCTCAACTCCATGTCCAATATCCCATACAAATATTGGACAGCTTGTGTCTTTGTCACCCCATGGGTAACACTAATCAACTGACACATTCGAATATATGCCTATCAAAGATTCTCCATTGTCTTCCGTTGAAACTCATGCAAGCCTCTTAGCTTGTCAGTCATCACCCCTTGGTAGTCTCTCCTCAACCGTGCAAAGAACTCCAAAATGGGGTTAAAGGTTGGAACCTCTAAACTCTTCCCAACTCTACTAACTCCAACTGTATCATAAATGCTAGGTATAGAGGATGAACTCATACCAACCCTTGGTAATCTATCTTCAACCGTGCGAAGAATTCCAAAATAGGGTTAAAGGTTGGGACCTCTAAACTCTTCCCAACTCGACTAACTCCAACTGTATCATAAGTACTAGATATAGAGGATGAACTCATACCACCAAAATTGTATCCGAAGTAATAGAGATGTAGTTCAGAGATCAATATTGTCTCAAGAACTCAATCTCCTCATGTTGTTCACGCCAAAACTCATGATAATCATCCATTGGCAGACCCTCCAAATGCTAGAATAATCCCTTCCAAGCCACAAACGGACTAAATATCGTAGAGTTGCGCATCTGTTGTAAATCACACCATGAGTCGAACTCATGTATGAAGTCATCCAACTCAATGGTAGCAACCATATCTAAATATCGCATGGGATCCTTGGTGATCTCATAGATATCGTTCATGTCCCACAACAACTGCGTGGGTACACACTCCAAGATATCAATAAGCTCAACTCCATCACTCTCTAAAACCAAATCAAAGTCTTATGTAAACCTCAAAGGCCAAGATTGATACCGCACTCTGCTACGGATGCATCCAATGCTAACCCGAGCAGTCTCTCCTCCAGAACCTCCAGAGAACTCCACTGTGACATCAATGTATCACATTAGTAACCATACAACAACAAGTTTCCAACTAGAACTAGAAATCGCAATAGAAGGTACTGGAGGCACCACAAGGTGCTAACACAAGGGCAACCTATAACCTCACATCACCGTATGCACTCACCTAGTCTATAGGTCCGCAAGTCTTGTTTCACTGAAGAGAAACATGGATAGTCTGATTGGTATGCAAATCCAGCCTCACTATCGGAAGCACAAAGGAGCATTAACACTCCAAATAACAAAGCATCAACACAAACAAACATGATGCACAAACAATAAGCAAAGATGGAGGTATATCAATCACAAGAAACATAGATAATAATACCTTATCTCAAAAACATCCATCAAAGGGGTCAAACAGAACCAATCCGGACTGACGTAGCCTTAGGAGGGCATTTAAAAACACTAAAATTAAGTTTTGGAGGCCTTCTACTCTCCATATTGATAATTTGACAATGGCAATGTAGCTCTAAAAGGTGTTGTCTTCAACTAGCCTTTTTCAATTCTCTACCTAATGCAATTTTTTTTCCGCAAATGAAAACAGTTTGAAATTTCTGCGGTGTCGTGTTGTGACGCGGCTACTATGAGAAGATGATGACATGTGTCATCTTCAGAGCTGTTGTCATGACGGTGATACTTTAGGTTAGGATAACTGACGGTATTGTAAGGTTGTTAAGAGCCTACTGTTGGATCAACTTTATAGGGCTTGGATGTTGAAAAGGCTCCAAGAGATATTATCTTGGATCTTATCAGATATAAAGCGCAGTCGGGGTGGAAAGGGTATGGGAGAGATCTAGACACATCACCTTGCTGACTAAGGAGCTTATCTGATCAAAGTGGAGTCGATGTATGACATGGATAGAGGACACCATGATCCTCCAGATGTACCGATGACTAGTCCATTTGTGATCAACATCCAGTATCTTCATCGTGATCACTTTCGGGTATACTTAGCCGGTTTCGAGTTGTCATTTTAATTTTTATTAGTGACAATTCATATTATGTATAGGATGTCTAAGTAATGTGTTAAGGATAGTTGTAAAACTCTAAGTTAAAATGGAGCTAATTTGGCCACACTAGATGTCAAAATAACACTCTCCATTCTCATTGGTCTAGGATTTTTGGCCAATGAGGGCACTAGGGCAACTTCTTTGAGGTTTTGAGGGGTTTTGGAGACCTTCTAGGGAGACATTCAAAGATCTAAAGATAGAGTTGGAGAGCTGACGGGACGAGCTACGATGTGGTCTTAAGAATGGATGGATTTGAGGGGTTTGTCACTCTAAAATGATGATTCAAAGATAGAGAGAGAAATTTAGACCTTTGAATGTATTTGGGATATTTTTGAGAATCTTACGAGGGTTTTGAGAGATCCGAGTCAAGTGAGATATAGTTTACAACTCGGGCTTGTGTTTGGATTGAAATTTTGACTCAATTGGACGAGTTTTGAATATAGAGTGAAATGTTGAAATTTGTGTATACAGTTAGAGTTGCAAGATTATACTGACTATCACGAAGTTAGTACATCAATCATACCTTTTGATATCAAAAAGTTTTATCAATAAAACTTTTCATAGTTAAAGTTCGGATGATAAGTGATATTCTCATGAAATTTGAGAGCAATTGGAGTCAAGGATTGGGATGTGTGATGGTTTTAGTACAAAGGGATCTGCATATCACCTTGTGATACTATGTGTAAATCGACAATTGTTTTGAGAGATCTAGAGGAGAGAAACATATGAAACTTTTCTAAGAGATTAAAAGGGTAGTGGAGCAATTTTCTGTGAAGTTTAAGAGAGAATTATTGATCCGATCATTGGATATCATAATCTTCTTCCGCTGAAGTTTTACCGGTTGTAATGAACTCGAATGTGGAGTGTTGAGGAGAAGAAGAAGAGATTGTCAACTCACACGAAGTTCAAGAGTGTTCTTCTACATCTAGGCGCTCAGGCATTCTCAGAGCGAAGAAATGTCCATGTAACAGCGGAACGTTGAAAATCTTCAGCTCTAATTTCATACCCCTAAACATCAAAATTTGGTAATTAGCCTTGTGCCTAATAATATGTCTATATCCATGCGTGAGATACTTTACATTTTCTATCATCCCACCAAATTTCAGATGAAATGTACACTATATGATAATCTAATAGCATGCCACTACTATTTTCGACCCAAAAATTTCAAAATATCAAATCTTGGACTTCAAGCACTTCTGTCCGAAATCTTTTTCGGCCAATCTAGATTTAGAGCCCCAAGCTAACAATGAGTATCAATCCACTTTGTTAATTTTCAATAGCGCTTCTGCCTTCCAAAATCCTGAATTTGGATTTAAGCACAAATAGAATATAAAAAAATTTGAAATTTATCACCCCAACTTGGAATCAACTCTACTTCTTGATCACCAACACGACCTTCACTTCATCATTGCATGCACACTCAACAACAAACATATCAAAGCTATCAAATCCAAATCCGAGAATATTCTTCAAAGTCCATAGAGCAACACGCTCTTCCTTTGTCGAGTGGCTTCGTCCGGCACCATCGATCAAAATTTACCAAAACATCTTTAGCACTCCAAGAACTCATAATTCTCATCACAAAATCCAATTTGAGTTTTCAGAGTAATCTTTTCTACTCTCAAAACGTCCACAAGGACATTTTGCTCATAACCATAACATAAAAGAGGAATAATAGTCAAGCCAAATCCACTTTGTGCTTCAAAAACTCTAGGTTCTCACACTAGCTACTCTCCACCATAGCCACATTCTCAAAGGTTTAACTTCAAAAATTACACCCCAAGTAGTTCTAATTCAAACTCTACCCCTTGAACCTTAGGTCTCCTAATGGCGATGTCTGTCCTAATGGCAATTCTAGTGCAAATGGCGTTAATTGCACAATAGATATTTGCTCCTGTATGTGAGCATCTACCTATTTAAGGATGTCGTTACATAATTCGTGATACTCTCCTTGCAAAAGCTTATGCAATCTTATCCACATTTGGTCTCATCCCTAATTGGGGATCATTGATATGCCCTATGGCTCTATACTGCATGGAGCTCAGAACAACGAGGTGTCTTTCTTGGGGGAAGAATTTTGTATTTTGGTCAAACAGTTTGCGCAATCAACATTATCCAAGCTCTGATGTTTGGATGTGTTCCACTTAAAGAATATGGTGAACAAGGTGATGCATGAAAAGTGCAACGTTGGAGTGGAGTATAACACCTTGTGAGTCTTTGTAAGTGAAGAAAAGATACATTTATCACTTCTTTCCCTCATCCTCATTTCATTTTCATCAATGACGAAGTGATACATGTATCATTTTTTTCACTTCATGCTCTCTTTCTTCTCTTGTTTAATCTCAATTATGATACATATCACTTCCTCTTGCTTCTAATCCCACTTTTGTGATTTTTTCGATGGTCAAAGATAATGTGGATGGGAGGTTCAAGGCAATCGTCTAGCCCGTGTGTTTTGAGCAGTGAACCATCGATTAACACCATGAAGTTCGTAGCCGGAAGAGGGAGCTCTGCAATTTCAAGCCCAACAAAGGAAGAATGTTAGGAATTGTGGATGTGTTGCTTGGAAGATTGTGAATTACGCAAGGAATATTGTAAAGCCCTAGCAAAAATCCATCAAGTTGATGAAATGGTTCATTGAGTATTTCTCATATTCGAATGACTAGTTCGTAGATTAGTTTGTTGGAAGTGAGATTGTCATTCCAACTACAATGCTCTACGATAGAAATCTGCATTGCCGTTGAAAAATCTCTAATGTAGATGTAGTACATTGAGAATAGAATCACAATTTTGCCCCCTAACTTTGACATGCAGAGTGACTAGTTCGGACCGAGAACTGGAAATATAAGCATCAAATTCGATGAACCGAGTCAAGAAAGTGAGCCAATGATTTTGCAAGTCATCACGTATTCTTCCAAGTGAAAGAAGCTTGAAGACTAGGAGGACAAACTCTCAAAGGACCTGGAATATATATATTTGAGTAATTTGGGAAAGCAGGTTAGAGTTATTCATCGCGTGAAGATGTTGTTGTACTAAGTCAACATGCAAAAATCTAACCAAGATTAGAGCAGATTTTGTTGTGCAAGATCCACTCTGCCACTTTCACAAACTATTTGATCTTCTCTTTTTACTAGAGGAAAAACTTCTTAAGTATCGTCTGAGACAGACCATGATGGGCAATCTTCATCTGGTCCGACAAATGAGATCAATCTCTTAACCAAATTGCCTGAAGAAATACCATGTTTTGAAATGTGGATGAAAAGAAAAGGTATATGATAGACTTTCAACCCTAGGTCTAATCCCTTTATGTATACGCAAGATTTTTTGCACGTTTTGGGATTGAGGTAGTGAGACGGAATCAAAGAGTTGTTAAAAAAAATATGTTGACATAGTGCCAACCATCCAATTTTGACAGAGAAGTTGTCTAAAGATGAAAACTCATGTAGAAGTTCAAGACATCACTCATAAGAAGTTGTGAAGGTATGATAGAAAGGATTGTTTATTGTGACAATTCTCCTAGAAAGGGAGGGAAAATATCAAGACCATTTAGGGAAAACCCTTGCATTTAAACATGAATATGGAACAAGAGAAACGTTTTGAGAAAATCATGCAAGGATATGAGCATGGAAGATAACTTTATTTATATGGAAGAATTTACAAAATCCAAGATTTAGCTAAGGATTGTGAAATTATCCTAAGAATTCTTCAACATGCTTAAGGTCTACGTCTTCATGTATAACTTTTTTCAAAATTTTCTTCAAAACTTGACGATGGATGAAAACAAAAAAATTGTATGAAATTTTGATTGATTCAAAGATGATGTAACTCATCATAATTAAATTAAAGTTACTAGATTAAAATTACTGTCTTATAATTTGTATTTAATTTAAACTAATCAACTTTGTGAAAATCATGGTTAAAAAAATATTGAAAAATATTTTATCTTCCCATCATCCGTCAATTGCACAGTCCTACAAACAAAATATTTTAGTTTGAGTCATTTGGAAATCTTTGCAAGATGACTTGAATGCAAGATAAATTAAAGTTATATCATGATGATTAGCTGAACAATAAAAGTTTTTGGCGTAACAAATCGAAAGCATGAGCATGCATCATGATAAGAAAAAATAAAACATGACAAATAGAAAAAAATTTGGAAGTCTGTTTCACAAGTCTCATACGCTCACATCACAACTCAAAATGAAGAGATCAATGCATTTTGTAGATTTACACTATTGTTCCATGCAATAGTGTGTGTTCATAAAATCTTGTTGCTTTTGATCAAGAGAGATGTGATAAAAATATTATTTCTTTTATCAACATTGTTAGAAAACGTCTATGTTAAAGAAAGTTTTGAATCTAGATTAAAAATCTTAACTTCTTAAAATATCCCTGACGTCAAGAGATCCAATCCTCTTATACAAGGCTTGTCCTCCAAGGACATTCAAGTATGAAGATTAACAAAAAAATTTTGAAGGGAAGAGAATTGATAATTGTATCATTACTTTGTTTTCACTTGTTGAACTTGATTGCAGGTTCTTGAACTTAATTTGTTGACATCAAAATATTGATTTCAAAGGAAAAAAGTAATATCATTATCACTTATGTGGTTCTTGTTGTTCGAAGATGTGTGGTCTGAAATAACTATGTTATGAAACTAGGAGCTGATTTCATAAAAAGGAAATAAATGACAAGGAGATTGTATCTCTTTTGACAATCATGCATACGAAGAAATACCATGAAATCATTCGGTATTGTAAAATTATCATATAATACAAAAAGAATTTTCCATTTTATAAAAACTTTGGATTATATTATTAAAATTAATGTGCAAAAAAAACATAAATTTTTCAACAACTTTTGGAGGTGTTCAAGTCTCTAACCTATCTTTATCAACTATCTTGTTTATTTTCGAAGGCAACCACATCATTTCACGATGCAACGCAAGAACATGCAAGCCATAATCAAAACCATTTACTTGTTATGCTACCATCCATTGGTCACAAATAAACATATTTAAAAACTTCATGATATCATGAAATATCAATTTCAACCAATTTCATTGGTTGAAATTGATACTTCAACCAATGTTGAATTATGTTTGTGATAATGTTAAAAGGATGGATGTTGATTGCATTATCATAACGCTAGATGAAGATCTACATGGATTTAACTTTGAATCTAATAATGATGAGACTCTAGTGCCTCTTTCTTAGTTTTCTTGTTGCCGTGTTCGTCAAAAAAATTATTTTTCTGAAATTTGTACTTGCAAAAAAATCAAAAAATCATGCTCTTATCAATTCTTTCAATGTGATAAAACATTCTTTCATGTATCATTTTTTTTCATTCACGTGAAAAATAGGAGATGAGTCACATTATCCGTCTAGTTTGTCACTCTATTATAGGGTGACTTGTGACAATTCTCAACTTTATAGCAATAGATATAGATTTGAGGTTTCCGTAGCTCCTAATCAATCAACATTCTCACTTTTATTCTTTTCATCTTGTCATCAGTCACAATCAAGCATATTTATCTCTTGCTTCTTTTTTTTACTTTTGTTCTTTTTCATCAAACTTTAAGACCACAAGGTAAGATCACTAGTGTTTCATCATTGTCATTGATCACTTCATATCCAGCTTTTAGGTTGTTGACGATCATGGAATTTATGAATGATATTTTTTGTAATTATCTATATGAATTAATGATCATATCTTTTAGATGATATCTTGATATATAGCAAGTCCTTACAAGATCATTGTAAATATCTATGAGAAGTTCTCTAAATATTGAAAGAAAATAAGGTGTAAACTAAGATGTCAAAATATGAGTTTGGAAAAAGTGAAGTCAATTATTTAGATCATAGAGTTATTGCAAAAGTCACTCAAGTCATGAGTGACAAAGTGAAAGCCATTAAAAAATGAATTGCTCTAAAGAATCAAACTCAACTATAGAATTTTTTTTTATTATACTAGATTCTATAGAAATTATGTAGAAACTTTTGCTCGTATTACTCAAGCTTTGACAAATATTTTAGGCCAAGGGTATATATGAAAATGAGGTACATGTGGTTGTACACATACGTACCACATCATAATATACATTACTATCACATCAAATATCATAATACATAGATCAACATACACCAACGCAAGTGTACCACAATAATCCTTTTTAGTCTCCAAACATCCACAAGTACACTCATAACCATAACATAAAAAAGATATTACAATCAAGCCAAATCTATTTTGAGCTTCAAGATTCCAAACTAACTAATATCCATCATAGCCAGGCTGAACTTCAAAAATTAGCCTCCACTGACCTCTAATTTGAACTCTACCACTTGAGCCATAGGTCTCCTAAACCCACATTCAAAGCAAAAGGTGCTGACTACATTTTCTGCTCTAACTTATATATCTGCTCTTGCATACATGCATCTATCTAACTAGGGAGTCCACTACATAAATTATGGTAGTTGTCGTGCACATACATATGACATCACAATATATGTTGTTGTCACATCAAACATCAAAGTTGTTCCCTCATTCGACTTGTCAGGAAATACAACCAACTCAATCCACTTGGAAAAATATTTTACCATGATCAATACATGTCAATGATGTTGTATAGTCAATAATAATGTTCATGTAAAATCTGAGCTCCAACGATAACCAAGTTCCATAATTGATAATGGTTATAATTGTGGAGAAACGGAATTGAATGATGTCCGAATACAATCACATACCATACATCTGGAAACAATCTAATGCAATTCTGCATACCTCTCCTCCAATAGCGACTTTGAAATAAGTTATATGTACACTTTAGTCCAAAATGACCTAACTCCTAATGTGCATGTTTGACCAATTGCGCTCTCTAAGATAGAAGTGGCATAACACAAACGTATTGATAGACCCTACAAATGCTAGAATAGTCCCTTTCAAGCCATAAACAGACTAAACAAAGTAGAGTTGCATATCCGTTGCAAATCGGATTAATGAGTAAAGCTCCTAAATGAAGTCACCCAACTCAATGGTATCCATTGTATCGGAATATTTTCCATGTCCCACAATAAGTGTGTGGAGGCGCACTTCAAGATATCATCAAGCTTAGCTTCTTAACTCTTAGGCATCAAATCAAAGTTTTATGTGAAACTCAATGACCAAGATTGGTATTATACTCCGTTACATATGCATTCACTATTAACCTTAGAAATTTCTCCTTTGGAAGCTCTAAAGAATTCTATTGTGACAACAATGTATCATCTCAATAACCGTATCAACAACAAGTTCCCAATTGGAACAAAAAATCAAGATATCACACGGTGCTAACATAAGAGCAACCTAAAACTTATCATCATTATAGGTGCTCACCCAGTCTACAAGTTTGCAAATCCTATCTCAGTGAGGAGAAACAAAGATAATGTGACTGGTTCACAAATCTAGCCTCACTGTCAATATAACACATGAGCACTAACACTTTAAAATAAAATATCAACCTAAATAAATATGGAGCATAAACATGAAGCCAAGATGGAGGAATATCAATAACATGAAACATAAACAATAATAATTCTACTCAAAAATATCCATCAAAAGGGATCAAACCCATACTGACATAGACAAAGGAGGGCAATAAAAAACACTAAAATTCAATTTTAGAGGTCTTTTGGTCTCAATATTGATAATTGATACTAGTAACATGGTTGTATAAGGCATTGATTTACATTACTTTTTTCAATTCTCTACTTTACTCATTTTTTTTACAAACAAAGACTATTTGTAATTTTTACGGGATTTCAAAAATTGATTCTAATTTTGGATCCCTAAATGTCAAAATTTTGCAATTATGACATCATTGATCTTGTGAATGATATCTCTATTCCCATGCAAAATACATTAAATCTTTGATCAAATTTCAGATCAAATTTCAGATCAAATGGACACTATATGATAATTATATAGCATGTCACTTCTAAACAATCAACTCAAATAAATATAAACTCAAAATCAATCATAGAAACTTTGAATTGACTCTATTTTAGGATTATCATTGAGTTGAATAAATTTCTTAATATAGTACTTATGTCAATATAAACAAATTCAGTTTCGAGACTCACTATATCATAAGTTCTTTATTTCCTATACATCTTTCATGTTCAGTAATGATGTCCATAAGAAACTTGTTTTTCGAATCGATTAAAATGGAATAACAAAAAAAAAAGAAACAGATACATATGGAATAAAAACTCTACAAGAAAATATCCACAACGTTTTACAAAAGAATCATCTCTTACAACAAACCTCTATCCCTTACATTGCACCTCCAAGGTATCTAGTATGCAATTTTTGAGTAGGGGTCATAAGTGGGCTCATAGCACACAATAAATAATCAAAGTAATTTTCTTCACAATAGCATAGGCTATAACACGATGTAAATGTATCCTATGTCAACACTCATTTTGAAATAATAAATTCAAAATGACAATGATATCAAACAAAGGTATCCATCTCGCATTGGAAACTATATGTGCTAATGGAATGAATATCTCTTGTAGTATTTTTTCCTTACAAATCCATAACTCCTCGAGCATGACATAAAATGACATTGGTAGCAATGGTTTTGCATTACGTTTATAATCTCAACATCTAAAAATAATCATCATTGAGCCCATGATTACTACAACAATAACCTGGTCTTGTAAGTGGAACTCGTAAAGTGGTATTGAATTTAAGGATGTATAATTTCTTGGAAATACTCTCATGTTCACTTTCTTGATAAATAGCATCTTAAATGATATCATGTGATGTGATCAAGTGATCTCAAAAGAACGTGCTAAATGTACATCAAATGCATCTAGGTCTTGACTGCACTTAGAGGTGAGCAAGAAAAATAACGAATCAATCCAAGGATAAAACGCGATGTTATGATAAATATAGGGTGTGTGATGTGAAAATACTAGATGTATGATCTAACAATCAAACACATATATGCATCCTTGCAAAAGTGGGAAGAAATGATAGCTCTAGATGCATGTGAGATAATGTTATTGTAATGCATTATCATCTACAAGACAATCAAATAATGAATGCTCTTTTCTAACTAAGAATGACAAACTATCTTGTGCAATACATAATGAATGCTCTTTTCTAGCTAAGAATGACAAACTGTCTTGTGCAATACACAAAGAATACTCTTTTTTAGCTAAAAATGACAAACTATATTATGTAAGAGCTATAGAATACCATGAGAGATTATGCATATTTTTCAACTTGTGACACATACTCATGATCTATCAAACATGAAAATAATCAAAAAAAATCAATGATTTTTTTAACTAAAGATGACAAGCATATGTTGGTCATGAACCCATTATGACTTGTAGGCATGAGAAGCACATAAAGGTTGTAAACTCTCACTTGTTCATGTTTCAAGTTGTTAAGTTTGATTAAAGAGAGTTATTTATGTACATGGAGATATTATAACTTGAAACATGAAGATCACATAAGGGTTCTTTACAATGATATTTAATTGCTAGATTTTTTGAATTCATATGCTTCTTAGTCATAGAGGACTAAATGACTTTAGATTTTTTAACTTAGTTGAGTATTGGTGAATCCTCTATTGAGTTTTGTATTTTTTATGTGTGATAGGATATGAGTTGGAAATATACATCATCCACTTTAGCATTTTTTACATATTACACAAGATGATTTGTCATCTTTAGCTACGAAAAATCATCCATTTGATGGCTCTTTTCATGTGTGATGGACCATGAGTATATGTTACGAGTTGAAAATGTAGATCATCTCTCACAATCTTCTTTATGTGTTACATAAGATAGTTTGCAATCCTTAGCTTGAAATAAGTGATTAATGTATATGGAGATATCATCAATGTTGGTCATGAATCTAATAGAAGTATAAATTTATTGATGGATTTATGTGTATTATCACTCAAAGATGAAAAAACACAATCAATTTTGTGTGTCAAGATCCAATATTGTGTCATGTTAAATAATAAATCTTTTAAAAATCACATGATGTATGTGCATATGACTATTATAGCCTTTATGATATGTATATGTTGAAATGTATAAACAACATAGAAAAGCCTAGCATACACTATCAAACTCATCATTGGTCATTTTGTACCCTATAACTTTCCCAAAATTACTATTGTGAAAAGTTATTAACAACTTTTTCATGTCAAATTGTATCATTATCCAATCTGATTTTAGATGACAAAAAAAATTGGGCCAACAAGTCTCAAAGTTAAAGTATCCTAACACTTCTACTATATAACTAGTTTCATCCATATCATACAACAATAAAAGATTAATGATGAAATAATCATATGATTTGTGATAAATTGGACATAACATCAATATGGTGTCATTTATTGGGACAACTAGTGTCAAAGCCAAATTATCCTAGCACTTCTACTATATAATTTGGCTTCATCAAACATCCTACAATAACAAACAATTAGTGTTGCAATAATTTTTGACTTGTGATAAACAAGAATGATATAAGAAAATGACGATTTTTTGTATAGAACTATCCAATCTTTTGTCTCAAATATCTTAAAATGAATCAATACCTTTCTCTAACTAAAATACTCATCTTGATGCAATTCAAACATCATTATAGTAATAATAGGGGAAGAAATTATGCAAGCTATTCATGGGATAGTGTGAAATATGATCCAAATAGCCAAAATATTGATGAGATATGATGCTAATGATAACAAATCAACGTGATAACAATATCATCAAGATGTTGTACTTGTGAGTACAATTGTGTATTTATGTAAAATGATAGTGGATGATGAGTATGTTTTATAGCTTTTATCTATTCATGACCACGAAGTTGTGTTAAAACCATATGTCAAATCAAATCTCATGTAGTATGAAGAGGCCCACAAAACTTACACTAAGTATCTCCATTTATTGAGACCCTTGAGATAAAATGTCTCTAGCTTTCCGAGGTGTGTAAATGAGCTTATAACTTCCGTACAAGGAAAATAAAAAAATTATTTCTTGAGTGAATGATTAATATCAAAAGTATTTACCAGAAGGTGAAGCATTTTGTCATTCCTTTGACCAAGAAGATCCTCTTTTTATCCCTCCAATGACAAAGTGTGTGATAGATTTTAATCAATTTCAACCTCTTCTACGTCGATATTTTTTTAAACGGTGCTCTGTGGCGGAGAAAGACAACTCCACACGCTCATACTCCGAAAAGAAAATGGGAAAGTAGCCGACCTTTTTTAACTCCTCAAAACGGCACGTAAAGTCGAAGGCCAAAGCGATGGGGACAATAATTGGTTCTAACATGTCTTGCGACTTGCTCTTCGAAGAATGCACGACGTCACGTGACGACGACCGTGACTCGCCCGCCCACCCGGACTCCGGATTGTGCGGGAACGACACAGAATTTATTTTTACAGTACACACAATTTATTCCACGTCTCCGTTTTCCAGTACGCAGAAAGAGTAGAGCCAAACGACGGACGGGCGTGTTTGTATCCTACCGGTCGCCTCTTCCCAGGCAGCCTAAACTTAAAAAGAGTGAAAGCGTGGTTAAAGCCCTTATGGGTCTTGAAAGTTAACTCTTGCTCCTGGAGCCTGGCGTACCTGACTCAAGAGTTGGGATGACTGGACGGGACTGGACTTGACTCGGGTGGGCGAGCAAACCCATCTCATATCAGCGTATGAGCCTCAGGCAACCCGCGTCGCGTCTGCACTCGACTGTCGACGGCTTTGGACCCCACTGCAGCATGTTGTCGATGTTCCAGAGAAGAGCAGTACGTTTAGTGGAGAATCTTGTGTCAACGGTGATCGGCTAGCGCGGAACGAGAATGAAAGATTGAGCAAAATTGGGATGGAAAAGGATTGCGGAGCAGAAAAATCGCTTGAATTTTTGAACGCAAAAGGGTTTGGTAGTTTTGGGTTTAGGGATAGATAGGTGGCTGGCAGGGCAGCGAGGGCTGGGCCTAGCTGGTCATGGTGCGGATGTTCGACCTCTCCTGATTCCTCCCCGACTTCCTCACATGTTGATGTCGTAGTACGTTGTTTGTCGACCTCGTGGCTGCTGTGTTCGGAGTGTCTCGGACGCTGTTTTCTTTCCGGCTTCGAGTGTGATCGGAAGAAAGGTGAGCACGCGGACGGACGGAGGAAGGAAGTGAGGGAGCTGAGCACAACAACAACGAAGGCCGAAGGCAAGGAAGCGCAGCAATAGTTGCGGCAGAACGGAGACGAGCAGGTGTAAATAAGGTGGGTGTTTGTGTGTATGATGCTGTTGGAAAAGCGAGTGTGTTGCAACTTATTTTGGGTGAGGTTGCACTTTTTAAAGTGTTTCACAGCGTGAGTGGAGGAGAGTGTAGCTACCGGAGATGGAGGTAGAAGACGAGAGACTCCACTTGTACCTCCTGGGTGAATTAGTAGTATTTTGAGAGAATGTCGAGAAACGAGGAAGGATTTCGCGCGTATTTGTGAGTTTTGAATGTGGGGGGTTTCGTCTACATGGACAAATTTTTTACAGGAAGCA
Organism: Marchantia paleacea; assembly: GCA_014180765.2. Classification (NCBI taxonomy): domain Eukaryota; kingdom Viridiplantae; phylum Streptophyta; class Marchantiopsida; order Marchantiales; family Marchantiaceae; genus Marchantia; species Marchantia paleacea. Next base: position 1,050,918 of record MUAA02000060.1, read on the forward strand.
CGAACTGAACGCGGACTCATAAGCGAACAAAGGAATTTCGAGCTGGAGCTCTAGGTTTTACGAGGTGGTCATGAAAAACTCGACGTTGCTCATTAATTTTGAAGCTGAGCTGTACTGGAGGGTAATCCGCTTTCGCTCACCGGCAGCAAATGCATTTTTGGCGCAAGAGAATGGCAGTTGAAGAACTTCAGAGGGCGGGAAGCAGGGCGCGGGGCAGACCCTAACGGTAGACAGCGAGTCTGCCTGGTCTGATAGTTGTGGGAAGGGTGTCGTGTCCCACTTCACTCTTATGTAGATAGACGGGGTTTGGCAATACAGGACATTAGGAAGGTTTAGGGTTCAAGTTGGAGGTAGAAATTTTTTTCCCGGATCAAAGACAATCATTCACTCTGGCCGAGAGACATTTTCTTCGAGTTCCAATTGGGATGACAAGTGAGGAGGTCGCTATGGCGGATCCTCGGGCCATAGTACAGGTGAACGACGATCAAAGTAAGGAAATAGACGATGATGTCCTCTATGGGGATCCCGAGGGGTCCAGGAATGGCCGTACTTACAAGAAGAGCAACTGGACCCCTGCTGAGATGGTAATATTGCAGGCCGCTAGAAGGGAGGATTTTGACCGGCAAAACAAGGGTGGTTTGAAAGAAAAGAAGAAGACAGCTGTAGAGAGATGGCAGTGGATCGAAGACTACTGCTGGGCGCAAGGTGTGTTAAAGAGTGCACAACAGTGTCAGGATAAGTGGGAACTCTTGGCATCGGAGTTCAAAAAGGTTAATGACTATGAGAAAAATATACCGAGTGGTCAAAGATCGTACTGGGAGATGTTGGGGGACGAAAGGAAGAAGCATAGACTCCCTCGAAATTTTTATAAAGAGGTCTTTCAAGCACTTACCGAATGGTACAACAAGAGCAAAGCAGCAGACCCAGGAGAACTTGCAGTGGACACGTCCACCCCAGCCCCTGTTTTGCGCATTGGTAAGCTTGTGCCCGCACAGAAGTTTCTAGGAGAGAATTTCATTGCAAGAAGTACAGAGGAAAGGCGAATGTTCCAGCGTGGGAGAAATGTTGCGTTCTAATGTTTGAGGCAGGCAGCTAACTTCTTTCAAATCTAATATTCTGGAGTCAATCTCCTTTAAAACCTCTCTTTTAAACCTCCTTTCAACCATTAACATGACACCATCTGTGTATTGAGCTCATTTACTCACGTACAAGTGGTTTTAGGCTAGCTCTATTACTATACATCTCCTGACTTATCTTATCTAGAGGGAATTTCCCCACAGTGAGAGGGATCTTCTTAACTCTCAAGTAGTTGTTATCATTTTCCTCCTACTTCTATGCTCTCTTTTCCAGCTGCTTATTCTCTTCACACTAGCACCTCACAGCCAGGGTGCGGGGTCTGTGGTCTTCGGGCTGTGACCTGCACTTCATTAAATACTGTCTAGTACACTATAGTAGAAGATGCAACCGGCAACCTCAGTCTCTTGAGAAAACAATTTTCACAAACAGGAATCAGGAATGCTGCAGACTAGTATCCATCACTGCAGTGACCATGGAGCTCGTGTGTTCCAGCCTTACTGTATAATAGAACCATGTATACTCAGGAGGGGATAAAGGTATCTATCGAAAAACTCTTGGATGTGCTGGACATTTTACCATGGGACTGAAGTGTTGTGTGTCGTGACGAGGGATTAGGTCACAGAAGTTTAGTAACCTTGAAGGAGACGATCGCTGAGAACTATTTATTACCTTGGTCTTGCAGTTGTCATATTTCTTTCTCGCGTGATTACGTTATCCTGTAAAGAGGGATGATATTTCGTCAGACAGGACCCCTGTGTGTATATATGCAGTAGTATTAGCAGTTTCTACTGAGGGCAGCGGATTTCCAGTTGGAATCGTGAATACTCAAGCGTGCCAAGAACAAAATAGTAGACCAGGATCCTTTTTTCAGCATCAAAATGTCTACAAAATTACATATTTTGTCCCTGTTCCAATTGGACTGGAGTTGAAACCCAGCTCAAGTTTTATGAGGGAACTCGAGAATGAGTTGTGACCTTACTTTATGTACCTTTCGGGTTCCTTATAGAAGGTTTTAGTTTCAGACATTTTGGACCACTGGATGAGAAAACAGAAGTTGTGTTCGCATTGGCAACCTCACCAATCCAGCAGAGCTGCAATTGTATAGAGAGGACTCAGGGACAGTTAACATATATGGGTGTGCTAGTAGTATCCAATTTGTTGAGGTCTCCATCGCCTGCTAGTCGATTTGCAGTTTATTCATATGTTAATCTATTCGCAGTTTATGCTTAATACACCTTGTAATCGTGTGAGCTTCTAATGCTCCTCGTCCATCCTAGATTTTGAGTGGCCATAGCTTTGTTCATTATGTTTCTCTCTAGCGTATTACCGAGATATCTCTAATGCTTGCGTTTCTTTAATGTAACTTCGCAATATTTCAGACCCTGATTGAGTTGAATAGAAGCTTTTGTGGATAGTAGTTCGTTGAACTAGTATATGACCACCTTCAGTGATCGTGCCATTTGATCCGAAAGGACGGGATACCGACATAGACCGAAGACAGCTAGTGATAACAAGTAGAGTACATAAATATGTGGTTTTCCGGACGTCACATTAAACGAAATGGCAAAAGCTTTACAACTGCACTGTCAGATACAAGTCTAGAAACACTTTTAATTTTCATGTCACGTAGGCTTATTACGCCATGAGTTTTGCACTTTTGCTCTTGACTAACACGGGTGGTAATAAACTGAAGTTATTTGTAGCATGTTCCTATGGATCTGATGCAGGAGCCGGAGGAAGTCCAGACAACACGGCTGGAAGCAATGGGGAGTTTTCGGATTCGGAAGGTGATGACGCGGAGAATGCCAATGGACCCAGCACCCTAAGGAAGAGAAAGTTGTTGCCGAAGTCCTCGGACAGAATGGCTCCGATTCTAGAGAGAAACAACAAGAAAGTGGTGGATGCCATGATGGAATCAGAAGAGCGGAAGGACAAGCGCCACAAGGAAGATATGGAAATGGAGAAGGTTAAACTTAAATTCGAGAAAGAGAAGTTCAGGGGCACGATGGAGCTTGGAAGTGGTTATATCAGCGCACTGAACAACATTGGTGAGGGTTTAAAGCAGCTCAGTGCTGCCCTGCAGGCAAGCCGACAGCCATAGATTTTGGGAGCCGTCTCTTTTTCACTTTCAGAGATGTAGATACAACCTTTCCTATCTGGTCATCACATCCATTTGTAAGGTATATTTAGAGAAGCACTCATGCTCACGAAGATCTTCCAACTTAGGTGTAGAGAGGGGCTTGACACTTTTAGGTCCATTGAGCCTTAGTGCTTGTGGAATAGTGGCTTGCTATTGTGCATTATTGGGCTTGAGTTCTTCAAATGTCGCTTTGTTTCTTCCTTCTGGAGTTCTACTTAGGACCTGGAACTCATCTGGAACTCTCTGATAGTTTTGTGCAGCTCACATTTCTCCTCACCTTAAACATCTACTGGGTCCCCCGTTCCACTCCATAACTATCTAAATTCGCACAGGAAATAACGGAGCATCCTTAGAAGGATGCTCCGTTCTGCATGTTTGGGCCTTGGGACGAACAGGTCCTCCTATTTTGTCGCCAGTGAGAAAGAGAAGTAGGTCGAGAGAACCATGCGACCGCTACTTTGAAAGAAGGTGCTCTCTTACCTTTAGAGTAGTGTTGTTGCGTGCGTTGGCGAGGTTATGGCCTAGGAACGAAGTTCGCTCATTGTATAAGGTTCAGAACTTGAAATGAGTGCAGATTCCAGTTCCTCAGAGCTAGTCATCGCATGCGCAGGATTGTAAGGATGCGCAGTGTATCTGCCTTCCATCTCTTTCTAACGCATGCAAAGAGGACTGAGGCCTCGCGTAGGCTAGACATTCTAGACGATCTTAGATTTCTCAACGTGGTTCTCATAGTAAATCTGATAAGTAGTTATTTAGTAGTTTTAGTCCAACCTCTTTGTTTTGGACAGTTCCACAAATTTGGATCCTGTAAGAATCAATTTTTGTGTCCATCAAAGACGGGAAACTTTCTCATTTTTACTCTTTATGTATTGGACTGATTGTTTTTCTCCCTGTACCTCTTCGCCTTAGATTGCTGAGTGGATTTGTTTCACCGCAACTCGCTCGAAGTCATGTGCATTCTCAGTAGAGGTCAAGGCCAAAGCGGAGAAGAGCTTTGGATACCACGTGCACTTCTGGGTAATAGTCACTTCGTTCTACCTGGATAGATTCATGATGTATAAAAAATGCTTTATGGAGAATGCTCAAGTGACATATGGTCTTGGTCTACTTTCTGCACGCCAACCACATGGTATTTCGGAGGTTCTGTAGTTACTGGCGTAAGTTTTCACTCTGATTGGTGACCTCCATGAGTGCTTTAACATATACATCTCTCATTCACGTATGTGACTGACGGGGACATTGTGCCGTACTGGGAATCAGAGAATTTCGATGTCTCCTCTCGTGTTACGCGGTTATTTAAACGTACACTGACCACGCATATTGCGTCTGTTGATGAACGTGAACGTTTATGCCTGTTTTAGGACTATCTACATTATAGACCAAACGTTACGTCGGACCACACTAATATGGTGTAAACTAATAAACACTTTACATATGATCCATCCGAGAAATATACGAGGAAACAAACGTCGGAACTCACAAGGTCACACTAAAGTCTTGTTTCACTTACATTAATATATATATTATTGGAAAGAGCGACGAAGGGCACCAAAATCTTCTTCCTAAATCCTAAGTTTACAAATTCAACACAAACAACATTCATGTTGGTGATTTTGTATGTCGGCACAATGCAGGGAATCCTTACAATTATGGCCCAGCATGGCTGAAACTCCATATCTAGCATAACAGAAAAACAAAACTGTATCACTTTCAATAACAACCACTAAAGACTTTAAAAAACTGAAATTCATAACTAAATAACTAAATATAGCATTCGATGTAGTTCACTAGATGTGAGGGTGACGGGAGTGATGGGGGAGAGCCGCGAGGTTATAATTTGCCTAAAGTTGAGAGTGAATAGAAAATTCTCTTTGTTTTTCAATTTCGGTTCCATAAGTAACTAAGTTGAACAATATGGATAATTGTATAGAGATATATTAGTGAATTTATTATTTTTAGGTTTCTCATTGATTTTTCTCAAATCTAACATATGGGTCGGGTTTTTTTATTCTAATCTCTTCCATTTACTACCTTGGTTTTATTGGAACCTACTGGAAAATCATAGACATCAAAATAGAAAATTATGTGTTTTTAGATGGTAAAGTTTTGATAATTAGCATTTCTTCATGTGATGTGAGGTGTAACGGGTAGTGGTTTTGCATGTATGAGGAGATACATGATGAAGTACTATGTGTCTTTATCGTTCTCTTTGTGCTAGCTATAGCTTCATTTCCTCTCGTGGCCGCCTAGAATGTTGCGTGATACACCATGTTTGGTATGTCATCAACTCTTTACCTCGTAATGGTAAAGACTCACATGGGAAAGACGCACAAAGATTATGATTGGATCACTTGATATGCACATGTGAGGTGGGCTATCACATTGACATCTGTCACTTCGAGGATCACATCGACTACGTCAATCCTTCGTTGATCGTTTCAAGTATATCAAAAGGGTTGTGGGAGTGCTTAGCATCAGGTTCTATTCTGGGACTTTTTGAAACAAGGTTTTCATGTCCATATTTATTCCATAGTCTCCATCATTAGCTCCATGATGAGACTAGATATGCTTTTCACTTCGTGCTTGATCGATTAACATGTGATACCATGGATGAATTAGCATAGTTTTTGTTTCTCCTACTCCCACGATAGTGTGTACGCTGTATTAGGGGGTGTGTTGGACATATAAAGGTAGCTGCTAGATTTTGAAGATTTCAAATAGGGGATTGGGCAACATTATAGGAGATCGTATGGGCCACATGATAAGCCACATGATAATTCAGATTTGGTTCAGATTAGGTTCAATTGCGACAGATCTTGGGACATGATGGGGAGTATAGCAGAGTTGCATGAGCCCTTCATCCTTTGTCTACGGCTAAGCTTTTTACATCCATCCATGGATGACGGAGTATCATTATAGGTTTTGGAGTATTAGCTAGAGGAGTCATCATGTCTTAATAGATCATTTTTTATTCATTCTCTATGCACAGCTCCATGCATATCTTCAATGGATTTGTCAGGGATGATATATGATTATCTTAGATATTGCCTTCATGCAGATGATTCCTCTAGTGGTTTCATCGAGTTGTTCTAGGTGATTGCATCGGTTGCAAGAGGAAAATTTTCGTTGTCAATTAGCTACGTGCTAGATGCTAGTAGGCTTCTCACGATAAAGAAGTATATAGGGGAGAGGGGTATTAGAACAATTGCTATTGGGGAGGTTTTATTGCGTATTGTTAGTCATACCATGATCATGCAACATCGTTCTCACTTCTAGCATCACTTTTATCCATATCAGTTTGGAATTGCCACATTATGAGAATGTGAGGTGATATTGTTGGACATTAAAGCACTTCTAAGGCATCCAGACTGGGTTATCTTGCAGTTGGACGTTATAAATACTTTGAATAATGTTTCACGTGCATCCATATGTAAAGAATTTAGATAGGCTTGGGTACCTTTTCAAGCATCATTCCTTTCGCAAAGTCATTCAAAAATCACATTCTTTTCTCTTCTATCAATATGGCTTTTTCCATGATGTAGTCGTTGTTCTACAGTTCACCGTTATATGTTTCACTCCTTAAAAAATGATATACACATTGTGGGTCATGTAGACCACTTGATCATGACCTTGAGTATCGAGCTTCATCTTGTAGGCTTGAGAGTCAAGGTGTCAAATATAGGGCATGGTCTTCTTTGGGCATTCCTCGTCATCTCCAACTTCTAGATGGATGTATTACATCAACATACATCTTATACATTCTTGGAGTGCTAGTATGGTACGAGAACTTTGTCTCATGCTACCTAGATATAACACTTGCCAAAAGTACTACATATATATTATCTTCTTCTACTAGAGGATCCATTTGTGGCATAATGTATACTCACCTCTAGTATTGCTTGTCGATCCACTTACCTACTTCACACTGTTCCTCCTTCACATGCATTTCTATCACGTTTGACAACCTTTGATAGGAGGATCATGGGCGTCATTGGTGACATCATCGGACTAAGGAATTTCGAGTGTGTAACATGAGATTTGGCATAGAGACAGATATCTTTGATGATTTTTTGTGGAGGTGTAGGCTTATTATCGATCGACACCCATATCATTTTTGGCTAGTTGGGTACTCTAAACACCTTTATTATCCTCCTAATTTGTCATTGCAAATAGGCCCATCCTTGAGACGTATGTGAGGGATATGGATGGGAGGTCATTTTCTTTATATGTAATATTATAACAGACAAGAAATGCTTTGTTCCGAAGGTACGACATGAGCTCCCATCCTTTTTCGCTTTTTCCACAAATTGGACTAGAGATATATAATTTACCTTGATGGACCGACAATTTCAACATGCTCTACACTCTCTCTAAGTGGATCCGGCCATTCCTCCTCATATTACTAGGGCTCGTCTGAGCTCTTGCTTTGAAAAAGGTGCATGCTCGTTGATCTTGGCTCGATCATGCATAAGGACTTTTTGACTCGCACCAACTATCTTTTCTACATTGATGAGGTTCCGTCTTGGCTTGATTTACCCAACTGCATCTTCATTACTCACTTTAGAGTGTGATACTACCTTAGATGTAGCAATGATCCACATGATTTCTTGCCCATTCGTAGGACATAAGATATCTACCCATGATGTCATTTGCTATGACATGAGAGGGTAGATACCTCACATGGAGATAGCGTTGGTATGCCTTGCAGTCGACTCTAGATTAGAGCATACCTATAATTGGTTCATGATGACCATGTTATTATTGCATACATTGTGGTTACAAATCCTACACATGATATTATTTCAGGGGTCATTATCCATCCTCTTGGATGAGAGGCTATCATACTAGACGATATGGATATCACTCTCTTTAGCATATTTTAGACAATGTTTATCCATTGTTATATAGAGTACACTAATTGGTGCAATCCATAGGAAAACAATCACATTAGATTATGATTCTTTTGATGATTGTAGTATGAAGACTGTTTGACATAGGTGACATATTTCCAATTGTGATGCTATTGGGGCTACACGATGTTACCCCCTTTATTCATCTGTGCAAGGCTTGATGGGATCTTCCCATCCTTTTTGCTATGTTAATTAATGTCCATTGCATACTGAAAAATATCAAGTGTGAATTGTGCGGAGTCTTTGGTGAGGTATATAAGGAATTGGTAATGATGCACTCATTATGAGTGAAGGAAATGAAAGAAGTTGATGCAAAGGATGGAAAGACCTCATTATGAGTAATGAGGGCCATCATCAGATTAATTACCAATTACTCTATCAAATTTGCGCTCATAAGTGGCAATGGGATTGAAACCTGTTTGAAGAAGATTCTTATCTTACAAAATAGTTATCATAAGATTGCGTATAAAAGTTCATCGTTATTACTAGTACTTTATCACTTGACCATGACTTTGCAAAATTCTCAAGTGGAGATTATGAGAAGAAAGGGGACAAAGTATAATAACAAAAGGGATGGGAACACCCCATCAAAGCGTACAAGGATGGAACCAAACCGGTAATATGGGGCTAGGCCCCAATAGTATCACACTAGGAAATATGTCCTTCAACACCTAAGATATCCGAACTATCTAGGTCAAATGGTCTCCTATGGATTGCACCAGCTAGTGTTCTCTGTAGAGCAATGAAAACATGTTGCCTAAAATAGGCTATACAATAAGCTAAAGAGAGTGATACCCCCTGTCGCTTAGTATGATAAGCTCTTGCGCACTCCTTCATGAACATGTCGAAGTCGGTGTCCATAGCTCCATATAACTCCAAAGCTAGAGGAACAAAGAGGTTACCTCTCTGCATACCTCTATACTTGGAGACCTTGGTTGTTGCCGCTCCACTTGCCGCCCATCCTGGAGGATGGGTGATCACCCTCTTTGAAATTGTGTCTCTAGTAGGATTATCGAGAGTGTTGAAGCATCTTGACTACTAGAAATCCATCGATCTAGAAAGCAGACATTTGGAAGTGGAGATAACTATTTTCAACAAATTCTCTGGCTTGTGCACATGATGATGTGTTAAAAGTCAAAAGCATTAAAGTGAGATTGTATCAAAGATTTATCCAACATCAATTAATAATTTTTAACTATACTTGTAGAAGATCCAAATTGGAGATTTCTCATTTCGGAACAAAAAACACAATCTCTTTCTAACAATTCACAAACTCTGAGTTCGTTCATGGTAATTTTAAGCAAATCCAATAGACTAAAACATCTAACTCAACATATTGCACTTCATAAAATCACACTGATCTTAGTACATAAGGTTTTTAAAGTTCATTCTTGGTAAATAAATCCCATTCAAGTGATTTATATTTCCAATCTTTAACTAATTAGTTTTCTTAAACTAATTAGTTTGAATTTTTCTTAATGAACATATGAAATGTGTGTTGCTTACATTCATTTATAATAAATAAATTATTTTTTGAAGATATAATTTAATCTAATTATAAATACAAGTTATAACATGTGTAGTCATGAAACATGAATGATATTATAGCTAGTCTGAAATAATTATAATTTTTTTGAAATATTAATTCAATATTATGAACTAAATAGATTTATTTTTGTCATATGAATCTAGAGTTAGCTATCAAATTAAATATAAGATTATGATGATTTTAATTATTTTTTAGTTTAATAAAATGAAATATATTATAAAAAAAATATTTTAAATAAAGTGTTGAAATATTGATCTTATTTTGAAGCATAGATAAAGAATAAAAGAATGTTTTTATAGAACTAAAGATATTTTTAAAATTAAAAATGTATGAAAAATATTATATTAAATAATTTTTTTTAAAATGTAATAAAAAAATTATATTTCAAAAAAATGCTATTTTAAAATAAGATTAAAATATACTATATTTGTTGAAAAATATTATAAAATTTGATATAATACTACAACTCATTTGCAAAATCAATATGATAAAAATGAAAAGATATTAAAATATTTTTATATTTAAAATAAAAATTTTTAAATAAATAAAATTTTATATATCTCTCTATCTATTTAACTACCTTTGAATATATCTTCTATGATGTAAATCATATTTATAAACGGATGAATATGTTTTTTATAAAAAAATGTTTATATTTTGAAATATTTTGAATATAAATTACAAAATATCGTAATAAAATATATTTTTTAACCCAAAAAAGTTCGTATCTTTTATTGTGACTGAACTTGCATTATAGGGAAGAGTATGATATTATTGAAAGTCAGAAATACGTTGCAAACTGAACATGAATATTTTTTTTCCGTGCCTTATTTGATACCAACATTTTATATAGTTGTTCCTCGGTTATTCCATATCACTTTATATATATGTGAAAATACATCAAAATATGTCATAATCATTCAAAATGAGTTCTTACATGCTTGAAGAGTGACATATTATGTGACATGTATAAACCTATATGGATTAATTTTTTCACTTTTTAGTCCAACAAGCAAGATTATTCAAATATAATTCAAGAAAATACCCATAATAAAACAATAATTTCTAAGTTACCATACTTGTTTTAGAAAGTTTTCAATGTTAGGAGCAGAACTTTTGGATTTAACAATCTTCTTTAAAATGGACTTTTTTTCAATACATATACATTTTGATTTAGCAAGTTAAGATATTTGAAAGATAAGAAGATTTATATTCTAAAGATAAAATTAAGTTACATTTGAAAAAATATATTTAATTTTTAGATTTGAGTATTATGTCTAGATAAAAAAAAAATATTAATCTTCTTCATTGCATTCAAAGAAAAATTCCAAGTACAAACTTTCGGTAGTAGCTTCATTTCTTGGAGTTATAGAGCATTTATCTAAATCCTCTAGAAGGAAAATTAAGCTATGAATTGCATTTATAAAGAGTTAGCATCTCCATTTATCAAAAATCCCTTACTTGCGCTTATTTTAGTATGCATAAAGGTGAATTGTGGAGTATATTATTGGAGGTTCAATTTAAGTGATTTGGGATAGATCTTAGCCCGGACAATGTAAATAATGATTGAAAAATTGAGGAGAAAAAATAGAAAAGTAATTTATCTTGATTCATTCCTAGTGTATATGTATCCAAGGATGGGATGGTTGATCCAAAGGAGGAGAGGGAGTATCAACTGGAAATCAGATTGTCAAATAATATGTGGATGTGTAAGATGCAAGCAGTGGGTCGACATAAAGCTTATAGAAGTCTATACATGAAGAGGGGGTTGATGTGACTACTTTGGAATAGTGGTAGCACAAGGCTACTTCTGTACATTCAATTAAACTAGCTTGGTCCACCCATTTGCATCTTCATTATTAACCTTAGATGCAACACGTGTCCATACGACTCGTTGTCCTTTCCAAGAGAATATGATAGCTACTTATGATGTCATGTGGTGTTTGCTACGGTATGTGAGGTGGATACCTCACATGTTGGCATGCCTTGCAATCGACTCAAATTAGGATAGACCTATACTTTGTTCGGGAGGATCAGGTTACTATTGCAGACGTTGTGATTGCAAAGCTTACATGGGACATAGTTTCAGAGGGGATGATTACCCATCCTCTTGGATGAGCGGTGAGTGGAGCTACAACAGCCAAGGTCTTTAAGTATAGGGGTATGCAAAGAGCTCAACTCTTTGTTTCTCTAGCTTTTGAGTTATATCGAGCTATGGATGCCAACTTCGACATGTTGGTGAGTGAGTGAGTGTGCAAAGCCTACTATACTAGACTACATGATTATCATTTTTTTTTAGCATATTATATAGTCTATTTTAGATAGTGTGTATCCATTGTTATACAGAGAACATTGGCCGGTGTAATCCATAGGAGAGCAATCACATTAGGTTATGCTTCTTTGAATGTTTGTGTAGTATGTAAACCTTTTGACCTAGAGAGTTAGGATATCTTAGGTGCAATAGGACATATTTTCCATTGTGATAATATTAGGGCTACCCAATCCTACCCTTTTGGTTTCATCCAAGTAAGACTTGATGGAGTTTTCCCATATTTTTTGCTATATTATTATGGTTTCACCATATAAGACTTGCTGGTGTCTTCCCACCCTTTTTGCTATATTATTATGGTACCCTTGAGTTGGATTAAACTGGATCCTTATGTATCATATGCTAATGTAATCAAATGTCTCCAAACTCTTTTCATTTCACAGTTGGCTCTGGGGCAATGCTTATCTCGATAACCAGCAAAAACTGTACCCACGTCAACTTGGGGCTACCACGAAGTCATAGATAGGGCTGAGCAACTTTCACTGAAACTTAACTACAAAATTGAGGAGAACCACCCAATGTTCTGCTCTTCAGTGCAACCGCTCTGCATTACAGGCTCGGAAATTCTTCTCTCAGGGAATTAGAGCTTGCCCGCTGAGAGAGAATTCAATGGCATAATTATCCGGAAGCAAAATTGGAAATCTGGTCACAGAAGAAGAATTGTAGCTGGAACAGGAGGCTGAATACGTCCACGTCCACGTCCATCAGGTTGGAGGAGCTGAGTTGGGAGACTACTGGCAGAAACGAAGACGGCTGTCTGTGGTCGGACATCGGACCACCATGTCGGCGTGGTACGTGATGAAACGGAGGTGTGGAGTGTCTTCCGAGACGGCTTTCCACCATTCGTTCGTTTCTCCAGCTAGAAATCCCCTCCAGTGTGGTTTCCAGTTGTCGGGATCAACGGCTTGCCCGAGTCTGTGCTTCAGATAGCCCAAAAATTGGGGCGTCGGTCTCCGGGAACTGATCTCCTTTCTCTTCTGTGCCCTTAGCGCGGACGCTCGCCTCCGCTCCTCTTTCCTTCCCGCAATCTCCTTGTCCTCGTCAGCAGCCAGCGCGCTGCCCGATGAACTCCCCGTCAGCAATTCCAACTCCGAGAACAGAGGGTCCCGGACAGCGCTGCCTTTCGGTAACACCATGATGTCAACTCGCTACACAAGGAAAGCAGGTACAGCCTGCCTTACTCGCATTCACTACTCTATTCTACTCCACGAAGAACTTCCAGTCGTCTGGCTTGTCCTCCACAGGGGTACGTCTGGATCTAGCCCAGCTGAGGTCCGAATGAAGGAACGACGGAAATCACATGGTCACGAAATCGCGACGACTATGACTCCTTGGCCGTGTCGCCGCGATCCACGATGGGATTGGAGTTGTGGTTTTGTGATCGTTCTCCACGTGGATAGAGCAGAGCAGAGCAGCCAATGTAGGATGTTTCAGACTCGTTTCCAGGTTTCTCTGTGTGTTTTCCCGTCGGACAGCATGAAATAAGCAGCGATATGTTGTGCTCTGCGTATTTGTGTCGTTCCGTCGTTCAGCTGAAGAGCCCAGCGTGGAATATCACAGACAGAGAGAGAAAGAAGAGAAGATGTGACGAGCAGTTACAACAGCTTCACACTACCGCTACTACAGTTCTGGGTTGGACAGGGTAGGCCTCGGTCTTTGACTGAGCATCCGCAACCAGCGCTTTTCTCTAAAAGACAATCGAAGTCGGGGGAGTTCAACGAAGTAGGCCATTCTGGCAACATGACTCAACACCGGGCTATGTAGACAGTGTACTATAGTGGTGTAGAGTAGAGATCGTGGATAAAGTATGAGCCAGTTTTAAGCAAAGTCTTTAAAAATGATCTGAAAAATATATTTCTAATAAAGTCACGAAATAAAAACTTATCTCGAGCCCAGGACAGAGAACATCTTTTTTATACTTTGTAATTGTATGGAAAGTTCAGATTTTATTTTTCTTTTTGTTTTTGGAGCTCTGAAATAAGGAAATTTTTGTTTCAGAGTAAGTTCTGTGGTCTGCCGAACATTTTCTAAAATTTGGTCACATATCACAAAGTCACATCAAGAAATCTGCCTCTAACTAGATGTTGTACTTCAAACAAAACTCTACTCCTAAAGAAGTGGTACATTGGGAGGGGAGCGCTAGCCGAGTGTTGAGAGGGCGAGAAGGTGCGGGTGCGGGAACTGATATTATGAGTAGTAGTTCCATTCTATGGCCATACTTTGCCAAACATGGAGAGTGAATAGTACATTCTCTTCGTCTTTCAATTTGGGTTCCATTGGTACCTAAATTGAAGACTATAAAGAATAATATTGTGAGATATGAGTGTTTTTATTTTTTTAGGGTTTTGAGTACATTTTGAATAATTTTTCTTCGATTAGACATATGGGTCGGGTTTTTTTTGTTCACATCTCTTCCTTTTCCTGCATTGGTTCTATTGGAACCTAGTTGGAAAATTATGGAGATATGAATAAAAAGTTATGAGTATTTTTAGATTTTAGGGTTTCCATAGTTAGCATTTTTCAATGTGAGGTGGTGTGTTAGGGGGTTGTGGCGGGTGGGTGGGGGAGAGACACATGATGGAGTGTTGGGTTTCTTTATCGTTCCCTTTGTACTAGCTATAGCTTGACTTTCTCTGATGACATTCTCTTCGTCTTTCAATTTGGGTTCCATTTGTACCTAAATTGAAGACTATGAAGAATAATATTGTGAGATATGAGTGTTTTTATTTTTTTAGGGTTTTGAGTACATTTTGAATAATTTTTCTTCGATTAGACATATGGGTCGGGTTTTTTTTGTTCACATCTCTTCCTTTTCCTGCATTGGTTCTATTGGAACCTAGTTGAAAAATTATGGAGATATGAATAAAAAGTTATGAGTATTTTTAGATTTTAGGGTTTCCATAGTTAGCATTTTTCAATGTGAGGTGGTGTGTTAGGGGGTTGTGGTTCTGCAGGTGGGAGGAGACACATGATGGAGTGTTAGGTTTCTTTATCGTTCCCTTTACTAGCTATAGCTTGACTTTCTCTGATGGGACTTCCAAAAGCAGTGCGTGATACATCATATCCGATGTGTCATATACCTCGCAATGGGTAAAAACCCACGTGGGAAAGATGCACAAAGATTATGATTAGACCACTTGGGATGCGCATGTGAGGAGGACGGTTACATTTACATCAGTTTTTGTCACTTCGGGGAACACGCAGACTGCATCGACTCCTTCGTTGAGCATTGCGAGTATACCGTTGTCGCAAAGGACAATTCTTCGCTCTGAGAACGCCCGAGCGCCTGGCTGTAGAAGAACCCTCTAGAACCTTGTGTGAGTTGTCAATCTCTTCTTCTTCTCCTCAGCACTCCACATTACAACCGGTAAAACTTCAGCGGAAGAAGATCATGATATCCGATGATTCGACCGATAACTTTCGCTTAAACTTTACAGAAAATTGCTTCTCGACCCTTACTATCACTCAGAAAAGTTTCAGATGTTTTTGCCATCGAGATCTCTCAAAACAATTGTTGATTTACCCACTGTATCACAAGGCGATATGCAGACCCATGTGTACAAAACCCATCACACATCCCAATCCTTAACTCCAATTGCTTTCAAATTTCATGAGAAATAGTCAGTGAAATCCTACAACTCTGACTGCTTGCACAAACTTCAACCTATCACTCCGTACTCAAAACTCATCCAATCGAATCAAAACCTCAATCAAAACACAAGCCCAAGTCGTGAACTGTATTTCAGTCAACTCAGATCTCCCAAAACCCTCGTCAGATTCTCACAAACACTCCAAATACACTCAAAGGTCGAAATTTCTCTCTCTAACTTTGAATCACCGTTTCAAAGTGACAAATCCTTCAAATCCATCCATTCTTGAGCCCACGTTGTAGCCTGTCCCGTCAGCTTTCCAACGCTATCCTCTGATTTTCAAATCTCACCCTGGAAGGTCTCCAAAATCCCTAAAAACCTTGAAAACTTGCCCTAGTGCCCTCATTGGTCAAAACTCATAGACCAATGGGAATGGAGAATGCTATTTTGACCTCTAGTGTGGTCAAATTAGCTCCATTGAAACTTAGAGCTTTACAACTATCCTAAACACTCTACTTAGACATTCTATACACAATATGAGTTGTCACTAATAAGAGTTAAAATGACAACTTGAAACCAGCTAAGTATACCCAAAAGCGATCACGATGAAGACACCAGATGTTGATCACCAATGGACTCGACAATGGTACATCTTGAGGATCATGTTGTCCCCTATCCACATCCTACGTCGACTCCACTTCAATCAGATAAGTTCCTTAGTCAGCAAGGTGATGTGTCTAGATCTCCCTAGCTCTTCTGACCTTTACAATGCCATACATTACCATAACCTAAAGTATCGCCGTCATGACAACAGCTCTGAAGATGAGACATGTCATCATCTTCTCATAGTAGCCGCGTCACAACACGACACCGTTGGGGTCGTGGGAATGGTTAGCTTCCCATGCAGGTTCGATTCTAGGGCTTTTTGAGACTAGATTTCCATGTCCACGTTTATTCCATAGGCTTCCTCGGGCACTGCATGACAAGACTAGACATACTTTTTGCTTACCGCTCGATCGGTTGGCGTGCGATCCCATGGACGAGTTAGCATTGTTTTTGTTTTTATTATTTCTGCGATGGTGTTTACGTTATACTAGAGGAGGACGTATTGGACATAGAGAGGTGGCAGCTAGATTTCGGAGATTCCGAGCATGGGATTGGGCTATATTGCAGGAGGAGTCTGTTCGGGCCACACAGGTTAGGAGTCGGGTTCAGTCACATGATACTTCTGATTCGGTGCGATTGCGACGGTGTAGGATCTTGGGGCAGGTCGGGAAGTATAGCAGGGCTGCACGGGCCCTTCATCCTTTGTCCATGGCTAGTCCTACTAAGGAGACGATATCCTCTTTATGCCTTCTACATCCATCCATGGGCAAGGAGATACCATTAGAGGTCTTGGAGTATCAGCCAGAGGAGCCATTATGTCTTGATAGATCATTATTTGCTCATTCTCTATGCACAGCCCCACGTTTATTCTCTGGGGGTTTGTGACGGATGGTATATGAGCATCTTTGAGATTGCTTTCAGGCGGATGATCCCTCTTGTGGTTTCACGGAGTTATTCCATGTGGCTGCATCAGTTGCGAGAGGGGAGATTCCGTTGTCAGTTAGTCAGGCTCTAGGTGCTAGTCGGCTTCTCGCGATGGAGAAGGACACTGGGGACATTAGACCGATTGCTATTGGAGAGATCTTATTGCGATTAGTCAACCGTACTGTTGTCTTGCAGCATCGCTCACACTTCCAGGAGCATCTTTGTCCACATCGGTTTGGAGTCGCCACACCATGAGGCTGTGAGACAATATTGTTGGGCATTATAACACTTCTAGATATCCATCCGGATTGGGTTGTCTTGCATGTGGACGTTGAGAATACTTTTAATAGCGTCTCACGTGCATCCATTTTTAGAGAGCTTAGAGAGGCTGGTGGACCCCTATCAAGCCTCATTCCTTTCATATGATCTTTCTACGGTTCACATTCTTTTTTTTTTTATCAGAATGGCTTTTCTGAGGAGGGAGTCACCGTTCTACAATCTGCTGCTGGCACTCGACATGGAGATCCTTTGGGAGGACCCTTATTTGCCATGGCTCATTATAGATCTCTTCTGTCTACAAATTTGGCCGTGTCCGGTTGTGTGTTCCCCTCCTTAGCGGATGATATACACATTGTGGGCCCTGTAGACAACATTAGACAGGCCTTTGATTACTTGGCTACTGAGCTTCATCTTGTAGGCTTGAGAGTCAAGGTGTCAAAGTGCAAGGCTTGGTCTCCTTTGGGCATTTCGCCTCATCTTGAGCTTCCAGAGGGATGTATGATATTGACAGATGACTTACATATTCTAGGAGTGCCAGTAGGGTCTGAGGATTTTGTTTCACGCTACCTTGACGTTGCATTGGCCGAGGATGTTTTACATGTAAACGACCTTCCTCTACTAGGGGATCCATGGGTGGTGTTTGGTATACTATCATCTAGTATTGCTCATCGATCCACCTATCTTCTTCGCATGATTCCTCCTTCACCTACATTCATATCATGTTTGACTGCCTTTGATAGGAGGATCATGGGCGTCTTTGGTGACATCGTTGGACCAGGGACATTTGAGTGTATGATTGGAGATTTGGCAAGGAGACATCTTTGCTAATTTCGTGTGGAGGGGTAGACCTATAATCGATGGAGAAGACGGCACCTGCAGCATTCTTGGCGAGTTGGGCACTCGTTGCACCTTTGTTATCTTCTCGATTTGTGATCGCAGATAGACCTATTTTGGAGATATATACGAGGGACGTTGATACGGGATAATTTCCCTTACAGGTATTATTACAACATACGAGAGACGCTTTACCACGGGAGGTACGATTCAGAGGGCAGAGGATAGCTACCCATGTTGCCATTAGGGATGTGGTGTTGGCTATGGCGCGAGAGGGTGGATACCTCACATGGAGAGAGCGTTGGTATGCCTTGCAGTCGACTAGGGTTAGGGCAAACCTGTACTTGGTTCAGGAGGACCGGGTCATTGTGGCTGATGTGGTGGTTACCGATCCTACTAGAGACACAGTTTCAAAGGGGGTGATCACCCATCCTCCAGGATAGGCTGCGAGTGGAGCAGCCAAGGTCTCCAAGTATAGAGGTATGCAGAGAGGTCACCTCTTTGTTCCTCTAGCTTTGGAGATATATGGAGCTATGGACACCGACTTTGACATGTTTGTGAGGGAGTGCGTGAGAGCCTACCATACTAGACAACATGGGATATCACTCTCTTTAACTTACTCCATAGCCTATTTTAGGCAACGTGTTTCCATTGCTCTACAGAGAGCAATAGCTGGTGCAATCCATAGGAGAGCAATCACGTTAGTTGATGCTTCTTCGGATGCTCCTGTTGTTTGTAGACCTTTTAACTTGGATAGTTCAGATATCTTAGGTGTTGTTTGACATATTTCCCAATGTGATACTATTGGGGCCTAGCCCCATGTTACCAGTTTGGTTCCATCCTTGTACGATTTGATGGGGTCTTCCCATCCCTTTTGTTATTATACTTTGTTTGAAAAAAAAAAGTGGTACAAATGACTACACCATGCACTATAAACTTTGAGCTAAGTTGCTGATATACACATTTGAATCTGAGTATGTATCCCCAGGTAGTTATACTTAGTTTAAACGGTTGAAGCATTAGATGTAGAACCTTAGAACAATGATGTTTTTCCTAAACAGAATTACAAACAAAAGACAAAATACAATACATCATCTATCTAGTCTTTAACCGTCAAAGTCACCAAGTTGCACTCTCTAAATATTCCTCATAGTTACAAGAAATGATAAATGATCATTCATGTTTTATATGAAAATTAGTCAATCAACTATCTATTCATTATAAGCCAATTTTTTTATTTAGATTGTTTAAATTTGATGTTGTGTTCTCAAAACTTATTATTGTAGGGTGAAATAATATGAAATATTAATGTGTTCTCAATGATTGAATATGTTGATGTAATATTAGAAAATAAGCAAAAATTAATCAAATCTATCTTGACAGTAGGTCACCTAAGCTATTTAGAATCTCTAGACTCTTTAGTACCTTTGAGATTATTCTATCTCTCTAGATTGATGTTGAATATTGAGTACTCTTCACTCTAATATTTAAAATTTTTCTCAAAGAATTTTAGAACTTCACTCAATAGTGTTATGTAGTGAATTTGATGATGATTGATCCATAATAAAATATTTTATGAGAAGTGTTATTTAAATGATTGCAAAATCTTTTTTAATCAGTAATAGACTTGCATGTGCACATTAGAAATATTTATGAGATTGAGTTTTCATTTTGGTCGTCTAGTTTGACTAGTCTATTGACTATGTTTATAGATAAGTCATGAATTTTCATTTTAGCATTAAATTGTCTAGTTGATTCATATTTTGATCAACATGGTTTGTAAAAATATGAGTTTTAATTTAGTCTAGATATAATTATGAGTTATTTTTTGACAATTTTTTTAAATTTATCATGATTTAGTTTGAGAAAGTAATATAGTTTATGCATGATGTATGTTTTAAAATTTGAATAAAAATATGGGTGCTTGAAATATGAAATATTGTTTGTTTATCCATCTTTGTATGAAGTTTTTATGTCTAAGATTGCTCTTGTAATATTTGTATGCAATCCGTTTTACAATTGACTTTGGATTGTTATGAATAAAATTATCATGTGTTAGTGTGTGTGAGTATTATGTTGTATGTTTGTAAGTACATTGTTCCATTTTTCTAAATTTATTTTTTATTTTTTATTTCTATTATATACTCACTTTTATTTCATTTAAGTGGACCTCTAATTTTAGATCTTATCTACCATCTATTCTTATCTCAACATGTTTAAATTTTTATGTCATTTGTTGAAAATCATGCTTGTGGATTTGCAATTCCAACTCATCAATACATATGTATTGATCATAAAGTATATTGTAGAAGGTGACTTTAATCTAAACCAATCAAAATTTGACACTAGATCATAAATAATAAATTTTTAATAAATACATATAAAATTTATGGTTAAAATTATTGATATATAGTTTATAAAATATTTTAATTGAAAATATATGCATAATATGAATCTTCAATCGAAATATTGCATCTTTATATAGTATATGACATCATATTGTTGATGTGGAATCTTTAAAATATTTCAATTTAAGATTTTATTGCAATTTTATCTTAAATTGAAAGATACAATCATGATAAATTAACTATATTATGTATGACATAAATAAGTATTAATTTTATATTTTTTTTCACTTTTTTAATCAAACATATCACAACGTGTGATATTTGATTGTCTAACAGTAAATATTATAAATAAAAATAATTTTGAAAAATTTAATATAATAATAAAAAATATTTTATTATTCAATATTTTTTCATATATTTAATTATTGAAAATATTTTGATTATAAAATTATATATAATTTAATTAAATTATAATTTTAAATCTAAAAATATAAAGCATGAAAAAAAAAATTTATAAAATAATTAATTTAAAAATTAAAATGATAATAATATTATTATTAAAATAATTTCAAAATTTTATGATTTATATATATCAATAATAATAACGTATTTGATTAAATTTTAAAAAAAAATTAAAATTAAATTATTTTATTCATTATTCTTATTTTTATTTAAATAATAATGATATATATGCTTATTTTTTCAATAATTCAATTAATTAATATATAATATACTTTTTAATTGTATAATTTATTTAAAATAATAAAAATATTCATCATTATTAATATTTTATTTATTTTTTATTTATTCAATTTTTTTAATTAAATTATATATATATGTAATTGATAAATAATTTAATTTAATTTTTTATTAATTTGTTATTTCAAATTAATATTTATAAAATTATATTAAAATCATATGTTATAATTAAAAATTATGTTAGGATTGTATGAAGATAAAAATTTTGAATTTTTTTTATAATTTATTCTAAAATACACGTTATATATTTTTTTAATTATTCATGACAATAGTATTCAAATAAAATTTTTTAGTATGTCAAAATTATGAAAATTGTGCTTTTATAGTTTGATAAAAAAATATAGATTATGTTTTTTTCGCATAATCTTGGAGTCAATTTCATGGATTAAGTGATAATATGTCAAATTCATGTACTTTTATCATTAGTCAATACAATGTTAGTTATGACCTCATGATTTAAATTTTAGTTTAGAGAAGTATCTTAATAGACTATCACTAGTGAGATTCAAACACAATGTGAAATCTAATGTATGTATTATCTTAAATTTATATTTTGGAACTTAGTTGTCAGAAATTTTAGGGAGTAATATTATCAAGAGGTGATAGCATCATCTATTTTAGTTATGCTGCCAATTTAAAGAAATTGAAGAGTATTCATATTAATCTTATATTGAAAGAGAGAGTTTGAAAGAGACAAATCATAAAGTACACTTTGAGAAAAATGATCTAAGAATTGAGAGATTTGAGCAAAGTCAAACTCCAGTGCAAGAGCTAGTTCAAGAATTGATATCATTCAAAGCGAGAAGAATGAATAGCGGAGATTGAAAAAAACACTAATGGAAGTAGAGACATCATCATTGGTAGTGAGTGAAGAAACAATGAGAGCTTACATTCTAGAAGCTAAAGTGGCACAAAAAGCGTGAGAGAGTTAAAATTACATACATCCATGATATTGAACACGACAAAAGCTTGTAAAAAATGAGAGCTCATGCTATAGAACCTAAAGCATCACAAAAAACAAAAACTTGGATATTCATACATCTATGATCTTTACAATAACAAAAAGCTTGTAAGATAACATCTTATCAATGAGATGTAAGTCTAGCAATGAGAGTTTTGGAAGATTGATTAAAAAAAATATATTATCTTGACTTATTCAACATGAACAATCACATTGCAAGTCTTTTTGTTTGTAGTTTGTTGTTGGAAAACTTCTACTTGATTTTAGGTATGAATGATAAAGCTGAACAAGTTAGATCAATAAGTCACTTGGAATAAAATGAAACAAGATCGTTTGAAAATTTCCAAATAGTTGTGCGCATATTTAGTGCATAAATGAGATTGTGAAAACTTGAGCATAGAGAAAGCATGAAAGAATACATTGAGAAGTTTGAAGAGCTTCAAATTCAAATCCTAGTAATGAATAGAGCTCAAGATTAAATTTTTCAAGAAAGTGTTGAAGAAAAATATTTAATGTGAAGTGATTCAAGCAATTTGAACAAGACTATTGCTTGTGCACACCAAATGACAAACAACTATTTAGATTTTTGAGAGTTCATTTCCACAAATTGATTGTATGAAGTTGCATATGGAATTGGGCAATAAAAGGTGAAGACAAGTTTTAATTGCCAAAGGAGTCAATGCTTAAGGAGAAGATTTTTGTAACCTTAATATGCAGATTTTATGACATTTTCAAAAAACAAATCCAATGGGAGGAGACGATTTTGAATGGAGACAAGAAATGAAACAATATTATAATCATAAAATATTTAATCACATTGCCATGGATTTTTGAACTTGAATACTAGCAAGAGGATCATATCGATTTTCCCTCAACAATATAAAGAGTGGAGATTAAGTAATAGAAAAGAATTATGAAAATAATAACTAACTAACATTACTTTATGCTTTAACTAATTTGATAAAAAAATCATAAAAAGGAAGCAACAAAGGATGATTTAACAAGTAAAAAGAAGAAAATATGTTTGATTGGTATGGATGACAAGATGGAAGGATTGAAATTGATAGTGTTGATTGATCTAGGAACTACATACAATATTTTCTCTACATCTATTGCTATGAAGTTAGTATTAGCTATAGAAAAAAATAAGAATGAAAAAATTAAATTTCCAAACTAACAAACAAAAAGCATTGAGAGAATATCTAAAGAAGTTGAATTAAAGGTGAAATATAAAAAATCATGAATATTGATCTGATTAACTTGATATGATTTTATTTTAGATATGACTTATATGGAATAATTTAATTTGGGTATGAATTGGCAAAGTAAGATACTCAAGACCACTAGTTGAACAAATTTTGAAAATAGACTTAGATTTGAACAATAATTTGATCTCTCTATGTGTGATAAAAATAAACACTTTCAATTATATATTTATATGTTTTAAGATTAATAAGAGATTTGATTATGTAAAAAGAGAATTCTTTGATAATTGATGAATTAACTCATGCATTGAAAAATTTTCAAGACATGTTCTCATATAATCTTATTATAAGTTTATCATAAAGAATGATAGTAAACCAGAAGATAAAAATATGAGTAGGAGATTATTCATATAAATTATTACCAAATCAACTATAGAAATACAATGTACAATTAAAGAAGTTGTTTGATATATGATTTATGTAATTTAATTTATTGTTATATATAACTCTAGTGTTGGTTTTAGAGAAGTAGGTATTTATGCAAATGTGCATCAACTATTATGCTCTTCATCAACAAATGGAAAAAAATATTCAATACCCCCATTGAATGATTTGTTTGATCAACTTCATGAAACTAGAAATTATGTTAATTTAAAAATTAAATTAAATTAAATTTAATGAGCTTATTAAAATATAAAAGAAATAATTTTTAAAATTAGATATGAAGATTTGAACTATCTAGTTATGTCTTTTGATTTAATCAATGTATCTTTCACATTCATGGAATTTATGAATGATATATTTTGTAAGTTTTTAGATAAATCAATTATTGTACTTAAGATGATATCATGATACATATCAAATCCTTACAATATCATAAGAAACATCTATGATAATTTTTTCAAATATTGAGATTAAATAACTTGTATCCTAAGATTTGTTATTGATGCATCAAAGGTTGTTGTTGGAACAGTGTTACAACAAAAATGAGAAGATGGATTAGAAAAACAAAATTTATGGATGAGACAAATCACAAATCTTTGCATTATTTGAAAATTCATAATAAATTTTTAAAATAATTTTTGTTGGGGTCAAATAGAGATAATATTTCAATATAAAAATTATGTATGTGTTTATATAGACACATGATTTAACTATTGCAGATCATGTATGAGTTGAAAAGACCATCAAAAATATCTAAAGGGTATATTTTTGTCAAGACTCCAGGATGACTTCATCAGCTGTGTATGCAAGTGCTTAGCATATCAAGAGATAAAGGATAGCAATTGAAAACCAACAGGTCCAACAATTCTAAGAGTACGTTAGTATGAATCTATTGCATGTCGTATAATGAAATTTATAAGGTCTGATAATATAGTAGTTTTGTAGATAAATTGAGTAAAATAATTTATGTTATACTCATAACAAAGATATTGATCATACCAAAACATGCTTGTTTATATATGGATATAATTTTTACACAACATGGTTTAACTACAATTCTAATGAATAATAAGACATCCAAATTTTAAACATATTTTAAAAAAATTAACTTGAATTTTTCAAAACAAAACTTGTCATGTCTATACCTTATCATCCTCAAACAAACAAACAAATCAAAATAGCCAATAAGAATATTTTACTTTGAAGGAACAATAATTTTTAGATCTATTTTTTGTATGATTGGATTTGTTTATTTTAACTCAATCAATGAAATTACAAAGGTCAATACTTTCTTGTTTTTGTTTGGATTTTATCATCTCATACTTTGTACAATGTAACAAATGTTATAGATGTGAACAAGTTTATAATATAAATTCAATGACGAGTGTATTAAGGCCAACCAAAAATCAATCATTATTTTAAATCCAAAAAAATAACATACATATATTTATTGTCAAAATATGGATTTTTAAGAGAAAGATTTTGTAATTATTTACCACCAACTTTGCACTAACAAGAGTTTAAAAGTTAACTCCAAGATTTATTGAGATTTTTAATTGTCCAATAGATTGAGAAGTTGCATATAAATTAAACTTGCCATCACATATGAAAATAAATAATATATTTTATATATATCTCTCCTTCAAAAATATAGATGACAATCTTTTTCTTTTAGGAACACACATCAACCACCACCTTTATTAAAGATGATTGAAAATGTTAAAAAATACGTGATAAAAAGTATACTTAAGAAATACATAAGGGATTGATGAAATCTTAAAATCAATTATTTAGTTTAAAGAAATGATATATATTGTATATAAATATTTTAAAGTATTTGTCATATATTGAAAATGTTAAAATAGATCTTGAGATTTTTGAGACTTCTCACAATGAAAACATTATTTCTTAAAGTGAGGGATAATTGTTATCAATTTTGATTTCATAATTTATTTAGCCAAATCTTAGACTTTTCATTAAATCACTACAAGACAAAATAATGATAAAAAAAGATTATTCTAGTCTTTGGAGGATCCGTTCATGGATTGTTATTAGGAGTTTTGGCATAAACACCATGAGGAGATTGACATTTGGAGACAATATTGGTCTTCAAACTACATCTCTATTACTTCGGGTACAATGTTTAGTGATGCGAGTTCATACTATATACTTAGCACTGATGATACAATTGGAGCTAGTTGAGTTGGGAAGAGTTCAAAGGTCCCAATCTTTAACCCTACTCTGGAGTTTTTTGCATGGTTGAGGAGAGACTACCAAAGGGTGAGGATTGACAAGCTAAGAGGCTTGCATGAGTTTTAATGCAAGACAAAGGAGGTTCTTCGATAGTCATATACTCGAATGTGTTGGTTGATCAGTATTACTCATGGGGTGACAGAAGCACAATCTGTCTAATATTGATATGGGATATTGGACATGGAGTTGAGACGTAGAGTGAGAAATGCCACCTTTCTACATGAGACATCACCTATATTGGCCATTGTGTTTTATCTTGCTAAGCATATTGAGCTC
Source organism: Marchantia paleacea (assembly GCA_014180765.2). Classification (NCBI taxonomy): domain Eukaryota; kingdom Viridiplantae; phylum Streptophyta; class Marchantiopsida; order Marchantiales; family Marchantiaceae; genus Marchantia; species Marchantia paleacea. The sequence goes on from MUAA02000060.1 coordinate 1,077,402, forward strand.
AACATGCAAAAAGAGAGAATGATGACTGGTGGGTTTAGGAAAGATTCACTAACTTTGTAACTCCTTCATATCACTAGTCTATAACACAAATCCATAGTGGTTGTGATAGACATGTTGGACAGTCTCGACCATTTGGATAGAGTGATGAAGTTGTCCCATCGAGACCATTGTCATCCTTTTTAGATCAACAATCAGTTTTTGGGATGGTATGTTAGACATATGGTGGACCTCATCGCAAGAAGGATAGACTTCAAGGTTAAAGGATGGATCATGTTGGAACAAAATCATATGAGCATTGTCACAGACATGATCACATGATGGATCAATATTTTGATCTCCATCCAGAATTATGATCAATGAAAGTTGCCATGAAAGTCCTTGGAAGAGTACGAGGAGTTCAAGTTGGCAGGGGTGGTGGTAGAGGACCAGCCCCTAGTCAAGTGTTAGCCCATGAGGCTAATCATGAGGTGAACTTGGCATCTCGATTGGAGCAGTTGGAGCAGAAGATAGCAAGTATGGCTATAGCAAAGCAAAGATTAGATTCTGGAGCTGGTGCCTCTACATCATATGATGGAGATGTTGTAGACTACATGTTCGTAGCAACACAACCATGTGAAGTTGATCTGATTCGTAGTGCAATACATACTACTGAGTCTAGAGGAGCGTCCGTGGAGTTGGATCCACAAAGAGAGGAGGCTAGCCGACAAGTAAGACTTCCTCAGTCATTCACATTGTATGAGGCATTGAATACCTCATCCATGGCTCCTAGACGACCTACTTGAGAGATGAGGGTGCAACCCAATATTGATGTACTTGGAGATGGAGCAAATAGGGCCCAACAATCAACATCGTCAGAGGTAGCATCCATCGTAATGTTGGGCATGACAAAGACTCTTGTTCATTCTCCTATTTTCTCAACACAAGATTTATTGGTGTTGGGGATGTCATCATTCTATGTATTAAGATTGGCATCTACACTTTGCAAAAGCAAAGAATATATGTTGGTTGCTTCTAGTAGTGATGTCACTAGTAGTGTTGATCCTAAGATTAGGATAATTACTTATGAAATTTGGGTGTCATCAAGTTCTGTGATGTTGGATAATTGGAGTGATGTCTTCTATTTGGTCGGACCTTTAGGAAAAGTTTATCGACCTCAACGGATGTTGTTGGATTATGGTGCACAACCCCTTATGTTGGATAAGGATGCACTGCTTGGTCAGGGTTTGCAAAAGACCAATGTGGAGAGATATCCATTTCAGATTCAGACATCTCTTGGAGATTCTAGTGATGAAGAACATCATTCATCATCAGTATGGAGTTGATTGTGCAAGTGCAACCAGATCATGTCTAGGATAGCTCTACAACGCAAGCACGTGATGTAGTTACACTTGTAGAATCCTATGATATTTTGGTGGATGCCGGAGTGTTATATCTGATTGGGTTTAGAAATGATTATTGAGAAGAGACAGCCTCTTATCGGCTAAGTTGGTAATTTAATGAGGGTCAAGTGAGTCGATTACCAGTACGATTCATTACCGGTTCTAGCCCTTTACCAAGTGGAGGTTTGACATATGTTGCACCTTCAATACTTGTGTTACTTGGCCTTGTGATTTGTTGGAGGGCAACATGGATGCACATGATAGTCCTACTCCAGCGGATGTGATTATCATGCCAAGTCTTAGTGAAGTAGTGTCATCCATGTTGGAGGAATCACTAGGAACTTCAAGTATGCAACTACAAAAAATGATAGATCAACTGATACATTAGGCTTGTTTGAGTCTTTTGCCTAGAGATGGAGAAGACAAAGGAAGTTGTTCCCACTTCCACTATGTTGTCATATTTAGATACAACATCTATTGTTTGGAAATATCCACAGAGAGCTATAAGTGTGCTGGATCTATTTGGAGGAATATCAACCTTCAATTTGTAGATTTTATGTTGATGAGTATCTTTACTTCCATCAGAGTGCACCGATCTTATTGGATGTTACGGCTGGTCGCACGAATCTACAAATATGTGAGAATTTATCTTCTTGAGTTTTGGTATTAGAGGGTCGTGATGGTGTGATTTGGAAGCATCATGTGCGGAATTGTGCATCATGTCAACTTCCAAACATTCATGGTATTATGGATCCAAGCCAAGCAGTTGTGCATATATGCTTGAGATGTATTTTATGTGGATCAAGTGGTGGAGCAGCTAGTATGTTGATTTTTGATTCTTGTTCGAGAGAGTGATATATGTCATATTTGACAACTTCTCTCAATGGGGTGTCAAGTGGGCAATGGAGATGTTCTTGATGAGATTAGCTGGCTAACTAGTTTGATTGTAATATGGTATGGATTGTAGATAGACGACTAATGATGGGGCATTGTAATACCCGACCTCTTGATCTTAGCCCCATGAAGGTCATATCATGTTATGGACTAGATGGCTATCTGGTGTTAGAGAGACCTAACCGCTAGTCAGGTGATTATGGTACACTTGTGTGGATGTATTACGATCTATGTAGTGTGATGTTTGATATGACAGTGATGTTTGTTATGATGGGATATGTATGTGCGCGATAGCTGTCATGACTTATGTAGCGGCATCCCTAGTTAGCTAGATGCAGGCATGCATGAGCAGATACAATAGTTAGAGTCGATTATGCAGTTAGCGACATTCACACTTGAACTGCCATTAGGATCGACCACGTCATTAGGAACCTAGGGTTCAAGGGGTAGAGTTTGAATTAGGTATCCTTGGGGTGCAGTTTTTGAAGTTGAGCCTTTGAGAGTGTGGCTATGGTGGAGAGTACCTAGTGCAGAAATTTGAAGTTTTGAAACACAAAGTGGGTTTGGTTCCATTGTAATCTCTCTTTTATGCTATGGTTGTGAGCGGAGTGTCCTTGTGGACGTCTTGAAAGTAGAAAAGATTATTATGGTACACTTGTGTGGGTATATGATGATCTATGTAGTGTGATGTTTGATATGATAGCGATGTATATTGTAATGCGATATATATGTGCATGATATCATCAAATAAAGTCAAACCAAGTCTAAATTGTACATCCATTGTACAATTGTTGCAAGAAAAATGAGATTTTTCAATGGAAATTTAAAATGACAAGAAAATGATACTCTTATTCTCACACCTTAGTAATTGTGGCAAATTTAAGCAATCTTTATCTTATGATTTGGGAATTAGTTGTATGATTATTGTCATGCACATACATATAACATCATAACATACATGGATGTCATATCAAACATCATACAATACATATTCTTATATATCAACATAAATTTATCATAATCAATCTATTTTAGTCTTAAAACGTTCACAAGGATATTCCATTCATAATCATAGCATGAAAAAAAAAATTTATAGTCAAATCAAATCTATATTGAGCTTCAAACAATTTGAGTTTATGCATAAGCTAATGTTCAACCATAGCTACATCCTCCAATACTCAACTTCAAAAACTGTACTCCAATTAGCCCTTATTTGCACTCTAACGGTGATATCAAAACCTAACAACACATACAATATAAACGGAGTACTGATTGCCCTACCGATTCTACATGTTATATCTCCTCATACCTGCACACATCTACATAACTCTAGGTGCCTCTACATAAGTCGTGATAGTGTTGTGATAGATATAATTGATAAATTATCTTCTCAATGTATATAAGTATTATGTGATCTAAGAACTCTAATGTTTAATTAGTAAACAAGGGAATGATTTATAGCTATAGAAATCATTCATATTAAAATTTTCATCCTCTAATTTTTTATCTAGCTCTGGGATCGTATCATCAAAACATTTATCTAATGGATTGTCTTCTACCATGATAAGATGGTTTGCATTTCCAAATCCAATACCATCTTGTGTTAAAAAAAATTTCATAATGTGAAGGTTTATACAAGAGTATTGATATGATATGTTAGTCAAAAACTCACACCATGATCATGATATTTTATATAAACCCTATATAAAATTTATTCATAGAGCATGACTTATTTTTATCAAGACCAAATCTCAATATTTCTACATACTCAAATGTGTTGACTATGTTTAAGATGTGTTCAAAATGTATGTGCATTCAAATGTATCAAATATTGTATTATCATCAAAATCCTAAACATTGTCTACTTCCACCAACATGTATCAAAGAAATCAAATTGTATGACTTAAAGATAAATTGATGCTTTAAGAATTTATATGTAATTAGCTACATAATGTAAATTGTACAAAACTCTAAGATTTGATATATATATATATATATATATATATATAAAAATTTATATGTATAAAAAAGTATCTTCAATCTAAAATGTATGAATAGATGATTTTTTTATTTATAAATAAAATATATTTTAATATTAATTTATCAATTAAAAATATATATTAAATAAATTTTAATTCTTATTTATTAATTTAAATAATTTTCATAACACAACTCTTTGTATTTTTATTTTAATTGTGCATCTAGTATAATCGGTTTTCATTTATTTGAAAATACCAAGATTGGTTTAGTTGACCATGATTCTTTATTTAATTGTGAAGTTAGTTAGAAAGGTTGTGGATATTTTGAAACTATAGCTGATAAGATAGATTGGATATTTATTAAATTATGTTTAAAATCAAGTGGATTCATTTTTTTTCACAACTTGTTCAATCAACTTCACATATTTTCTTAACATTATTTTTAATAACACATTTACGTAAAATTACATAGTCAAAATTTTACTGGTTGTGCATAAAAAAACATATTTTTATCAAGATATGTATCAAGATATGATATTTTTTATAAATAATATAGAATTATATGTTTATATCAATTACAAAAATCAATGCATTACTTAAATTATGCAAAATAAAATATTATATATATAAAATATTAAAAATATTTACTTATAATAAAAATCAAGATTAATAGTGTTGATAAGTAATTAAATATGAAATGTTAAACTTATTTGAACTATAGAAAAAATAATGATAATCTATGTGATATTTTGAGAAAAATCCATCTAAGTCACTATTTACTCCTAGAAAATTTATTACTATTCAAAATCAAAATTTTTTTAATTAAATTATTCGAGTCTACTTCTTATTCCTTGCAATCTTTCAATTCATTCTATAAAATGTATAACGTAACATCAAATATATCTAAAAATACTATTTGAAGAAGCATATTTTTTATTTGAAATCCTATTTTCTAAAGATTCATCCATCATCATTGAAATTCTAATACAAACGTTATTGGTTACCTTATATGGCCAATCATTTGAAGAAATATTCAAAAAAATTTATAGATACTATGTAAGCAATTGATTTAAAAGCATCAATAATCTTGATATGAACATCTTAACCAAAATCAACTATTAAAAGTTGATCTTGGTTACAAAATTTATATTTTCAACTTCATTAAACTATATATATATTGGCTTACATCTCATGTGATGATATAAAATTATGATGCAATCATCAGACATAACTTGCAAGTTTATGATATATTTTTTTGGTTTTTTTTGTTAAAGTAAAATGATTAATTTATATGAAGCACTTGATAAAGTTCTAAAATATTTCCATTCATCAATCCTACACACCATAATTATTATTTTTTATAAATTTAATAAATATTTTAATTCTATTATCTATTGAAGATCAAGACATTGTATTTAAAAATTCCTATCATCCCTTATGAACAAAACAACACAAATTATGATTATCTACTATAAAATCAACAATCTTGGCTTAATTTTTGTTGCACATTGTACTAAATTATTATTTCAATATATCTAAGATTTATTATAACGTTCATCCTTGAAGTCTAAAAATAACCTCAAATCAGTACTTATAAAATTAGGGATATGTTCAAATAGGTGGTTCAAAAAAATAAAAAATTGACTCATTATAAAATATTATTTTTTCAATGTATCTAATAAGACTGAGTATATCAATCGAATTAACAAATATTTTTAACTAAATGGTCCCTCTCTTCATAATTATTTTTTTTATCAATAGATTTACATTGACAAGTTAAGACTTTCACTCAAAAAATTTCTCATTGCTTCTCTATGATATTTTTTGTACTTACACAACTATTCCACTGCTCTTCTATCACCTTTTTTGAAAAAATGTACAATTTTTATAACTAAGATTGTAGTTATTTTTATTTTTATTGATAGCTTAATGGCTTGTTTATAATTTGATATTTTATATCAAATTTAAATAAGAATAAACATCTCTATGATATTTTTGGAAGATGCATAATTTTTGTATTTAATTATTGTAATAATTTTAAATTTAAAAAATGATTTTATTTGATATAATTATAAGTTATTATTCAACCTCAAATTTGACTATCTAGTCTCTTATTTGTATAAAAGTCCTCAAATATTGTTCACAATACTTTTTAATGTCATAAGATTAAGACAGAATTTGAAATCAAATCGATTATCAACTCTTACTCGCATTCATGATTTAAAACAACCCTTTGCATATCCTTTGAGGGCTTGTCAAGGATGATATATGAGCATCTTAGAGATTGATTTTAGATAGATGATCCCTTTAGTGGTTTCACGAAATTGTTCCATATGTCTACATCAATTGCTAGAGGAAAGATAATGTTGTAGTTAGTCATGTGCTATGTGATAGTCGGCTTCTTGTGATGGAGAAGAACATGGGGGGCATTAGGCTGATTGCTATTTGGGAGATCGTATTGTGCCCTGTTAGTCGTACCATGATCCTTCAACATTCTTCCCATTTCTAATATCACCTTTGTCCACACTAGTTTGGAATTGTCACACTAGCAAGTTGTGAGGCGTAATTGTTGGATATTAGAGCACTCATAGGACATCTTGCAATTAGACATTGATAAGATTTTCAATAGTATTTCACGGTTATTTATCTTTAGAGAGCTTAGAGAGGCTGATGTATCTCTTTTGAGTCTCATTCCTTTCGTATAGTCATTCTATGGTACACATTTTGATCTCTTCTATCAATATAGCTTTCCCCATGATGGTATCATTGTTCTACAGTTAGCCGTTGGTACTTAACAAGAAGATCCTCTAGGAGGACCCCTATTTGCCATGGCTCATTATATAGTTCTTTTGTCTTTTGTTTGGTAGTGCCATGTGTTGAGAAACCGACTCTTTAGGAATCACTCCAAGAAGAGGAGAGCACACCAAAGGGACAAGAGAGAGTGTATAGGAATGAGATGGGGAAGGCTTCGCCTTCCCTTGTATATATAGGGTGAGTACAGGGAAACCCTAATTTCGGGTTAGCCCTAAACAGATCTGTACCATCGGTACGTAATAACCCTAGATCTACGGCATGTAGTCATCAGACACAGATCGACCTATATCAACTAGATGAGCTTGGGATATTAACACTCCCCTTCAAGCTCAACTGTACATCCTGAACTCTTAGACAATGTCGAAAAGTAGCAAACGACTCTCTAGGTAAAGCTTTGGTGAAGATATATGCAACCTGATCTCCTGTATGTATATATCTAAGATCTACTACGTCTGAAAGGACCTTCTCCCTAACAAAGTGATAGTGCACCTCAATGTGCTTTGTCCTAGCATGGAAAACAAGATTGTTAGCTAACATCATGCTGCTAATGTTATAAACTAGGATAAGCTGTAGGACTAGGATAATCTACTCCAATATCGAGAAAGCAAGGAATGAAGCAAAAGCTTCTTCACAAGTGGCATTCATAGCACCACGATACTCTGTATACAGAGAAGAAGGCGCCCACGGTCGGTAGCTTCTTAGAAGCCCCCACTCACCGCACTCCCAAGTCCAAACGCATATCCGGACGTGGATCTCCGCGTGAAATATCTCTTGCCCAATCAACATCGGTGTAGCCATGCAGGTTCAGCTCACCTCCAAATCTGTATCGAAGTCCAAAATGAAGTGTGGACTTTATATAGCGGAGAATCTGCTTAACTGCCATCATATACGGTACCCATGGAGCATGCAGGAACTGACTGACTACACCAACAGCATAGCTCAAATCCGGTTTAATAATAGTCAGATAAATCAAACTCCCAACCATATGTCTGTACAGACGGGGATCTGCAAGTAACTTTCCATCGTCTAACTCTAGCTTTAGACCTTGTTGGAGAGGAGTGTCAACTGGTTTACAATTAGACATCCTGAATTCCTTAAGCTTATCTAAAACGTACTGGCGTTGTATTAGCCACATATCCTTTCCCCTCGTAATAAACTCCACACCAAGAAAGAATTTAAGATACCCTAAGTCCTGTATCTCAAACTCGGAACATAAGATATTCTTGATGCGAATAATCACCTCCTCATGGTTTCCAGTGACAATAAGATCATCTACGTAGATAGAAATCATCACTACATGAACTCCTGATCTCATGTAGTATAGCGATGAGTCGGAATGACAGACTACAAATCCAAGAGATATGAGAAAGGAATTGATCTTCTCATACCATGCTCTCGGAGCCTGTTTCAAACCATAGAGGGATTTCCTTAACTTACAAAGCGGGGAAAGGAACTTCGGATCTTCGTAACGGTGGTTGTTGCATGTAGACTTCTTCATCGAGATCACCATTGAGAAAGGCATTCTTGAAGTCCATTTGATGCATTCGCCATCCCTTGTTGACATCAATAGCAACCACCGTACGAATCGTTGCCATCTTGGCAACTGGACTAAACTTCTCTTCGTAGTCCACTCCATGCTGTTGTGCGTAGCCCTTGGCTACCAATCTGGTCTTATATCGAGATACAGTGCCATCCGAGTTGCGCTAGACCTTGAAGATCCATCTGCAACCAATCGCTTTCTTACCTTGAGGTAACTCCACCAACTCCCATGTTTGTTGGTGACGAAGTGCAACAAGTTCTGTCTCCATGGCTTCAATCCACTCATTTTTGTGCATCGCCTCCTCAAGCGTACTCGGTTCTGGCTCAGCAAGAACGTGAGTCATGTATGCATGATGATCAACAAGGAAACTTTCATGCATAAATCTCTGAACCGAGTGCCGAACTCTCTCATATTTACGTAGGGCAGTATCAGATGTACTGTTTGTCGCCCCTTGCTTCAGATCTGAGGTACCAGCAACATTGTTCTGGGACGCTTCATCCAACGGATGAATATCGGTAATCTGTGGTGACGACATCATATGTTGCAAAATAACATGATCCTCAAGACTAGGAGTCGGTCTGGATGGTGCTCGATGAACCTCATCCGTAGCGGCTCAGTACGATGACTTCGACTCTAGGCTGTGTGACTCCGAGAGACTCCACTGCAGTAAAAGGTACAAGTGGATGGACTCCTTGTGTGCGTTTTCGGGAGGAGTGGGTATGACGGAACAATCGCGAGGTGCATACCAAGATTGCAACTCTTCAAATACAACATCTCTACTGATATAGAATTGCCTAGAGGAAGGATTATAGCATCTATATCCTTTCGTATCTAAGGCATATCCAAGGAAAATACACTTCTCGACTTTTCGGATCTAGCTTCTTTGCGCTTCTCATCCGGAATGTGTACATAACAGATGCAACCAAAAACTTTCAGAAATGAGTAATCAGGCTTGTGGCTTGTGAATATCTCCATCGGGGTCTTGTTGTGAATTGCTGCACTCGGAGTTCAATTCATCAAGTACACCGCAATGGAAACAACTCGCCGCCCGAGCGGTCTAGGCGGGTTCTTCTCGTTCAACATAAGCGCGGCGCCTTACGCTATGTGGCGATTCTTCCTCTCCGCAACTCCATTACATTTGTGGAGTATAGCTGCAAGTCTTCTGGCGATGTATGCCATGCTTACGTAGATAAGTAGTGAATTCTCCAGACAGAAACGCGTCTCCTCCATCCGAACGTAGACAAAGGATAGATTGTCGGCATTGTTTCTCCACCAAGGTGTGGAAAGTGCGGAAAAGCTGACAACACATCTGAAGAGCTCTTGCTCTTAAGGAAGTAAATCCATATGTAGCGAGAGAAATCATCAATGAAGGACACGAAGTACTCAAAACCAGATAAACTTGGTTGAGAAGAAGTCCATACATCTGTGTGCACCAGCTCTAGAAGCTTGGTCGCACTCCTACCTGATCCCTTAAAGGGTTGTCTAGCTTGCTTGCCGAACCCGACAAAGCGGGACACCTTGCGTTGGGCTCGGCGAGAAGTGAAGTTGGGCAAACTGTGACTAGATCCGAACTCGGAAGAGTCTTCGGTTTCTGGAAAGTTCATATGCCCAATTCGCTTGTGCCAAATATCTATGTCGATACTACAAAGCCACTTTCTGTAATGACAGGAGTTGGCTATTTATTGACATTAACTGTAGCATCTAGCTTGAACAGTCTACCACTCCTGCTACCTCGAGCTAGGATAGTACCTGTGGAGTCTTCAACAAAGCATCCATCTTTGTTGAAACACACTTGGAAACTTTGTTCTACCATCTGTCCTACTGATAACAGATTTTGAGTCAAAGTAGGAACATGTAAAACGTTTCCGATTCCAGAAAGATTAGATCCTGGAAGATCAAGCAGAATTTTACCCTTATACTTGATCTTGTGCTTTGTATCATCTCCAGTCACCATGAACTGAGGAGTCTCCACAATGTCGAGCGACGCAAACCATTCTTGATGCGACGTCATGTGGTGGTAGCTCGGAATCGATCACCCAATTTGTATCAGTGCGAAAGCAACATAACTACGGTGTGTCACAATGAGTAAGTTGTTCTTCACTGCCTACATGGCCTGTTGGCCTCGGCTTAGTCGTTCGACGCTTGTAACAATCTTTGGCATAGTGGCCATTCTTGTGACAGTAGTTGCGGTGTTAACACGCTTTTCCGGCGGCCGGTGGCGCATCTAGCTGGTTCGGCGCCTTGTTCTGCACACGACCTCTACCACCACCATATCCGGCTCCTCTGCCATGACCTCTGCCTCGACCTCCAGAAACTGCAAAAAACACACCTTTTTGCGGGCTTGACGAAAGCACTAAGACGCCTAGAATTCGCACTTCTTCTCCCAACATCATTGGGGACCGGTTTGTCGAACCGGAAGAGGTTCTCCGGGTCGAAATTGACGTAATGAATTGCTTGTACTCGGCAGACAGTCCTTGCAATGTCGCACCGATAATCACGGTCGGATCAAGTTGAACATTGACAGATGCTAAGCGATGCGCTAGTTGCTTGATGTGATTGGCGTAGTCAGCGGCACACATCGAGCCTTTCTTGACGGTATTGAATTGCCGCAAAGAATCTGCAGCTCCGAGCTTCTGTTCCCGAATGTAACATCTGTGACAACGTGTCCCAAGCTTCCTTAGGTGTGTCACAATCTTGAATGTGACCGATCATCGAGCCTGAAATTGTGAGCGCAATGTAGTGGATGGCTTGATACGATCGCTTTCTCCACTCACGCAATGTCTGCTCACTACGAAGATCACCAGCAACCACGATTGGTGCTTTCTCCTCCCTGGTCATAAGCTCACATAGCCCCTGGCCTTGAAGAAAGGTCTTCATTCAAAATTTCCACGTTTGGAAATTGTTCTTGTCGAGTTTCTCTCGAGTGATCATGTTCACGGATTCTGCCATGGTTGTGGTCACGAGCGGAAATCAAGACCCCAACACGGCAAGTACCTGCACAGACACAAAACGAACACAAAGAACACCTCCGCGACTACGGCGGAAAAATAGCTCCTCTGCACCTTGATCAAGAAACATGAAAAACTCCAGAAACTGGCGAAATGCGCTTGTCTTGACCTGCAGACGAAGAAGTAAATGTGTTCGCAATTCTACACCCCGCACGCATTCTTAAGCTTAAAAACAGCGAAGACGGCTTCGATTGAGCTGAAATTTTTCGTGGCAGGAGCTCTGACAGAGGCGAGCAAAGTATAGGGTTTAGAGTTTACGGTTTAGGAGCCAAGGTTGAGCCTTGGCTCAGGTAGAAACCCTCAAACCTCTAAAAAACTTCGTTTAGGCCTCCAAACAGCTCCTCAAAGATTTTTTAAAGACGATAACTATCACCAACAACTCCAAATCGCACGAAAACTTCATGGCTACTAAATTCAACCATTCTGCGCAAGACGACTTCCTTTAGGGAGCATGGCAATCAGAAATAGGTCGAAAACGATCATCTTGACCTCTGAAAACGCGATTGAAGATTATGAGAAAACACGAAACGGTTCTCCAACAATCTATTCGCTTCAGCGAGACAACCTCCAATTATGAGGCACACTCCTCACAGATCTCCAGCACTCCTCTATGTCTAATCTACAAAACTAATGCTCCCACCATGCTCTGATACCATGTTAAGAAACCGACTCTTCAGGAATCACTCCAAGAAGAGGAGAGCACACCAAAGGTACAAGAGAGAGTGTACAAGAATGAAATGGGGAAGGCTTCGCCTTCCCCTCTATATACAGGGTAAGTACAGGGAAACCCTAATTTCGGATTAGCCCTAAACAGATCTGTACCATCGGTACGTAATAACCCTAGATCTACGACATGTAGTCATCAGGCACGAATCGACCTATATCAACTAGATGAGCTTGGGATATTAACACCATGTTGTGTATTACTCTTCTTAAAGGATGATATATATATTATGAGCCATGTAGATCACTTGGGGCTAATCCTAACTATTTGACTACCGAGCTTCATCTTGTAGGCTTGAAAGTTAAGGTGTCAAAGTGTAGGTCATGGTTTGCTTTGGACATTCCTCCTCATCTTCAACTTCTAGAGGGATATATGATATCGATAGATGGCTTACGCATTCTTGGAGTGTTAGTACGGTGTGACGACTTTGCCTCATACTACATAGACACAACACTTGCCAAGGGTACTACATGTAGATTATCTTACTCTTCTAGAATATCTAGAGGTATCAATTGATATACTCTCCTCTAGTATTGCTCGTTGACCCACCTACCTACTTCACAAGATTCCTCCTTTATTTGCATTTGTATCATGTTTGACAACCTTTGATAGAAGGATCATAGATGTCTTTGGTGACATCATGAGACCATGGATCTTTGAATATATAATAGGAGATTTGACATGGAGACAAATATCTTTGTCAATTTCGTGTGGAGGGATAAGCTTATTATTGATGGAGGAGATTGCACCTATGGCGTTTTTGGCTAGTTGGTCACTCTTGGCACCTTTGTTATCCTCCCGATTTGTGATTGCAGATAGGCCATCCTTGAGATATATGCGAGGGATTTGGATGAGGATCATTTTTTAAATAGCTATTATTACAGCAGATGAGAGATGCTTTGTCCCCATAGATACAATAGAAGCTCATGTCCTTTTTCTCTTTGTCCACCTATTGGATTAGAGGTCTACATTATATATTGATAGACCAACAATTTTAGTAGATTCTACACTTTCTCTCAGTGGATCTAGCCATTCCTCATACTACTCGTACTCGTCTACGCTCTTACTTTGGTAAGGGTGTAGGCTCATGGATCTTGGCTCGATAATGCGTAAGGGCTTTTCGACTCACATCAACTGTCTTTTTCACATCGATGAGGTTCTGCCTTGGCTTGATCCACACATCTGCATCTTCATTACTCGTGAGTATGGTATTACGTTAGATGTAACATGGATTTATATGTCTTGTTGTCCATTCGATGGCCAAAAGATATATATCCATGATGTCATTAGGGATGTGATGTTTGCTATGACACAAGAGGGTGGATATCTCCATTTGAGAGAGTATTGGTATGACTTGCAGTACACTCGGATTAGGGCAAACCTACAATTGGTTCAAGAGGATCGGATTAATATTGCAGACATTATAGTTACATAACCACTTGACACAGTTTCAAAAGGGTGATTAAACATTTTCCTACATGCCGGTTAGTGGAATGGCAAGAGACAAGGTCTTTAATTATAGAGGTATGCACAGAGTTCACCTCTTCATTCCTCTAGCTTTGGAGTTTTATGGAGCTATGAATGCCGACTTCTACACACGTTTGTGAGAGAGTGCGCAAGAGCCTAACATACTATGTGACATAGAGTATTTTTTTTTAGCATATTGTATAATCTATTTTATGTAACATGTATCCATTGCTATACAGAGAGCAATGGCAGGTGCAATCCACATAAGAGTAATCAAATTAGGTGATGCTTCTTCAGATGCATGTAGTATGTAGACCGTTTGACCTAGATAGTTAAGATATTTTAGATGTAGTAGGACATATTTCCGATTGTGATGCTATTGAGGCCTAGCTCATCCTACCCTTTTGGTTTCATCCATGTAAGATTGGAAGTGGTCTTCCCATCCTTTTTGCTATATTAAGTGGACTAGCCCATCCTACCCCTTTGGTTTCATCCATGTAAGACTGGATGTGGTCTTCCCATCCTTTTTGCAATATTACTTGGAACCCTGTTTAGACACGATCTTAGTATTGCATCAACTGGCATACGTTACGACGGTAAGAAGCGAACACACAAATGGCCAACCAAAGAAGACGTGAGGACCACCGGCGGAAAACTTTCAGAAAATGTCGAAGCAGGCAGATCTGAGCGTAACCTGACTATTATCAGAAAACCGGTCTAAGAAAAGTAGGATCATGTGGCCACGGGGGTTGGTCAGACGAGCAGAGCGGGCGAGCGGGCGAGCGGGCGAGCGGGCTGATTCGAAATGGGCGATGATGGACCGGGCCCACCACAAGGCCTCAAACTCTGTGTGCGAGTGTGGGCGTTTGTGCTCGATCAGGAGAGTGGAGCCTTCGAGGCCGGGCTTTCTCCGCTGCTGTACCATAGGTTTTTTCCTCTCGTGCAACGCCAACCCAAACTCTCGGGCTTCTCCATCTTCAGGCGCGCGCTGGAGTTTGCCACGCTCTTCCTCTCTCTTGTCCTTGTACAGATCCTTGATCACCTCGGCGCGCTGCGTCGGACGATACCCGATTGGGTCGGTATTGCAAGCAGCTCTCGGGAGGTCGTGCGCTTTTGTGATCTATGTGCTTGGCTCGAAGGCTGGAAAACCCTCTTGGATGATTAGTTTTCTGCCCGCTGAGGGAGTAACGACTGGAGTGGACTGGCTTTGGACATGCATGCTGTAGCGTTTCCTTCCTTGCTTCATCGTTTGAGTAGTTGAGATCCCGGTTCTTTCGTTCTGTAATTTGAATGTTTACATGTTGTTCCAAGGTTGCGTGTCCGCCCTGCTTTATGCTTTTGTGAGCCTCTCCTCCGTGCGTCTGCAACGCTGACTACGTAGCTTCCCTTGAGTTAAGTCGAAACATTCTGAATCTCAGAGCGCTCCGTGCGAATTCCTTGCGTGCTTGAACGAGATTGTTGTTGGAGGTTTCGGGTTTGCGCTTCGTCGTCACCCGGCCTGGCCCGTTCCTGTACAATTCATCGTTGTCGATTCGCTTTGTCTTACTTCCGCGTTCGTTCTCACCTCTCCCGGCGCGTCGTACGTGGTCTTCAGTATGAGTGAGATATTTGAAGGCTATGAACGCCAGTATTGCGAGCTTTCGACCAATCTGTCTCGGAAATGTACATCCACCGGTCTTCTCAATGGAGGTATGAGTCGAATTCGGTATCTTCTTCCCTCTTTTGCCAGTTTTGACGAATTTCTGAATCATGGGATGGCCGATCTTGAGCAATTTTGGTTATTCATCACTTTAGGTTTTGAATTGTGCAAGATGTGTATATAGTGTTTTTCTCCTTTCTAGGGCAGAGCCTCACTGCAGGCGCGCGTGGTGAAGATTTTAGAATACCAGATTAATGTTAATATTCCTTTCAAGTGACCTGAATTCGCTCTTCATTCCTTTTCGTAGAAGAGAAGAAACAGAAGCTTTCAGAGCTCAAGACTGGACTTGACGAGGCGGAGTCCTTGGTATGATCTACTTTCATGGATGATCGGGTTTTCTGTATGACCCCCACTTCAATAGACTCGGGCTTGCACACCCGCAATTTATAAATCATCAGGACTCTCTGCATGTCCTCCGGTCGTTTTACGGTCACTTTGTTGTCTAGTTTGCTCGTCATTTGGATAGTACAGTTTCGTGTCTGAGGTACGAGCATTTGAGGCTTGAGGGATGTGGAATTGGTCTCTTTGCAAGAATATTGCTCAATTCACGAGCGCATGCGTTTTTGACCTACTGTTCTTCTCTCCGAGGAAGTTACTTGTAAAATCCCTCTGGGGCATCCACTGATGTACACATCCTGATCAGTGGACAACTTGTTTGATCTGAAGATTCGAAGGATGGATTTGGAGGCCCGAAGCTTGCCGCCAACACAGAAGGCCACACTACTTGCGAAATTGCGGGAGTACAAGTCAGATTTGAATAATCTGAAACGGGAGGTCAAAAAATCATCAACGAACGATGTATTAGCTTCCAGAGATGAACTGATGGAGGGAGGAATGGCAGACTCTGCTTCCGTAAGTGGCCTTTGTTTTCATTCCTAGTGTTTTAAGGTTACTAAGCCGTATACTCTGTTTTCGTTTATGTCTCATTTTAGTGTTGAATTGGATTACTTTTTCCAAAGGTTTGGAGGAAGCACCACAGTCGCTGTCCCCCTCACGGCCGTGTTTTCTTTGTGAATTGCTATTTATTTTCATCGAGAGGCCTTGAATCTGTTGAGACGATGTTGTAATTTTTAATTTTTTTTTGGATTTCTTCGGACGACCATCTCAGTCAGCTGCAGATCAAAGAGCAAGACTTTTGCTGTCCACGGAGAGATTGAACCAGACCGGAGAAAGAGTAAAAGACAGCAAAAGAACGCTACTTGAAACAGAAGAACTCGGTGTCTCTATTCTTCAGGATCTCCATCAGCAAAGACAGACTCTTCTCCATGCACGCGATACGGTACGTTGATCGCACTTTGGGTTTTCCCCTTTGTCTGAAATTGTCAACGAACTGAAGTCTACATGCTTTCATTTTCTCTGTCTGAGGGAGGATCAGTGTCGAAAGTATTCCTGCGGGGTACACTAAGTATGTAAAGTCTGATGTTGTGAGTTTGCACGTGAAGTCAACATAACACTGGTCGAAGATCTGATGTGTCCGTCGTATTTAATTTTTTTTTAACAAAAACTTTCAGCGTGTTGCTGTGGGTGGAAATTATCTGACATTAGTTCCATCAGACAAATTTTATCCAAAGCATTTGACTTGATTGCGAGGAGTTAAGATATAATGTGACAGGCAATTTGAGACATCAATTCTCTGGAACTTCTTTGCTTTGAAGCGAGCCTTTTTACCCACGAATTTGGCTGCATAATGGTCACCAATTTCTAAGCTGTGCACTCTATTTGTGATACACTAAGGAGTTTTAAAAATATGTACCTTTAGCATGAAGTTCGTTGTTTTGCTCTGGCTCAAAGTGCATCCTTGCCGTAGAAAATTGAAGACCATTAGAATTGAGTTTCACATCACATGCACAATCTCTTTTAGTGACTGGTGTGGATGTATCCTGCAGTTGCACGGAGTTGATGACAACGTTGGAATTGGCCAGCGCATAATGAAGGGCTTAGGATTTTGGAAGGGCTTGGGCTTTTAGGGGGTTTCTGGGTCTTGTTATGGTATTTTTTAATTTTGATTCTCACATTCACTTAGTTTATGACTCTTCTGGATATGGGAGCTGACATGTACCGCCGGATGCAGTTGCACGGAGTTGATGACAACATTGGGAAGAGCAGGCGCATCCTTAACTCAATGGGCCGCAGAATGAGTCGGAACAAGTGGATCATGGGGGGGATCATTGGTGTCCTTATTTTTGCCATATTTTTAGTTGCATATATAAAGTTCAGCAGTCGTAGCAAGTAGGGCAAGATCATATTCCTGATCACATCATGAATCGTGATGGGATTAGTTGGGAGTATGTTTTTATGGGTCGCTTTAAGGCCCTGTTTTGCCTGGTCACGTTAGTTGGTTTGTTCCTTCGCGAGAGTCGTGAGGATGTTTCCATGACTTGATTCTTTGCTAGTGAGGGTGTTGACACTTGCATGATCTTGCAAGCTTGTGATTTATAAACAATAGAGAAGGCATACTAAGCACTTGTAACCATGGCAATGAGGTGATTGCTTTGTTGACCAGCCAGGCATGTAAATTTGTAGTTGATAGGGAGAGATCCATGGCAGGAGCATTTTGAAGATCATCGATCATGATTGTTTTACTCATTCACCCATAACGACCGAGGGTGCACTTTTCTAATCAGCACGGGTTATATATGTGCTGCCAACATCTACTTTGTGTTTGGTTGCCATCAATATTGCAGGTTTTGATTTCGCTTATTAATTTTACGTATAGGGCCTGCTTGTGCAGTATCTATATAAGCTAACTCGCCGCATTTTTCATCATTAACGTACGTAGGATTTAAAGTTAGGATCCCTAGTACTAGGCCAGCTTGTGCAGTATCTATATAAGCTAACTCGCCGCATTTGTCATCATTAACGTACGTACGGTTTGAAGTTAGGATCCCTAGTACTAGGCCTGCTTGTGCAGTATCTATGTAAGCTAACTCGCCGCATTTTTCATCATTAACGTACGTAGGATTTGAAGTTAGGATCCCTAGTACTAGGCCAGCTTGTGCAGTATCTATATAAGCTAACTCGCCGCATTTGTCATCATTAACGTACGTACGGTTTGAAGTTAGGATCCCTAGTACTAGGCCTGCTTGTGCAGTATCTATATCAGCTAACTCGCCGCATTTTTCATCACTAACGTACGCACGTTCGTTATTGAAGCCTGCCACTTTTTCTTCAAAGAACTGAGTGTTAACCTTTGGCTTTGTCCACGTTCCCTGAGATACATATGTATTCAGGTGCTAATCCTACACGATTGTCGCGTCTTTTACTTACTGCTTAGTAAATTTATTGACGCGTCATCTCTCACCTGTTGTTATATCCATATCTTGTCTGGTTTTGGAATTATCTCCGAAACTGTGCAGATCTGTGATTTTCCTCTCTAAGTAGACATCCCGTTCTATTATCTGGGTTATAGAGCTGTCAAAATTTGGTATGCCACTGTTGGCTTTCGTAATAGCCGTGCAATGAATTGTTGCCACTTCATATACTGGAGAATAATGAAACACATTTTCTGCAGAAAAGCCTGCTGTTGGCAAAAGTTATAGTTTTGCATGTTGATATTATTTTGAAAAGAATCCTTCTGTTTCAGGGGACTGCGTGGATCATATTGATCGAAACACACTGGGAAAGTTTCCAACTCCTATCCCCGATCAAACTTGTGGATATAGACATTGACTTTAGAATGGAAAGGTACTAGTATAACCAGTGCAAGTAGGTGCCTTCAGATGAATTTTAGACTTACGTTTCATAATTTTTTTACAAAAGCTTGTGCTGTTTGTTTATACATGTAACCGCTAAGATGTCAAGTGGAGTAGCGACGAAAACTATGTGCTACGCAGACGGGAATCGCAAGTTGTCAGCCCGAGAGGGAGGAAAGAAGGTGTAAGCGTCGCGTCTTTCTCGATCCCTATAACCTGCGTATCTCTTCTCAACTGAAGACATTCCAGCTAGTCCCTCTTCGTCCCGCCACCCTCTTGATGGTTGGTCGCCAGTTCAAGCTGAAGACCTCCGTGCAGCATCAGTGCTCATGAATTTGCTACCTTCGTTACGGATGGATTGGTGGGAAGCAAATGAATGAGTGTGTCCCTTTTTCCTAGTCCTTTGTGATTGTTACATGATTTCCTACGTCTACAACATATCCGATAACACGTCACAATAATTAGGAAAAGACAAATTTGTAAAACTAACCGGGAACATGAACATCAAAACTGGATGCAAATATAATCATTTATAGTCGTAACCTTATTCACATCAAAATTCACACCTTACATCGGTGCATATGTAATCATCCGTGCACAAATTAGTGTATTCGCAAAATCAAGTTGTTACCACATCTCAAGCCTTGTACAATGTTCAAGTATCATGCCATTTTTCGCTTCAGCTTGGATTTTCTTTTTCTCTTGAGATTTGACCTCATAATTCCTAAACTCTCCTTGGCTTTTGATGTCTTAAGACCGTTTTTAGATAACTAGGACCCATTGGCTTTTGATGTTTTAAGACCGTTTTTAGCTAACTAGGACCCATTCGGTATGTCCAGTAGCTTATGCAACAGTTGTGCACTCTCTTGGGCACCTCACACTCCACATCTGTGCAACGATGCATTTGTGACTTGGGTTGATTCAGCCTTTTGCTTCCACCTTACTCAGGCACCTCACACTCCACATCTGTGCAACGATGCATTTGTGACTTGGGTTGATTCAGCCTTTTGCTTCCACCTTACTCACGTATGAGTGCTGTTGAGACCCGATGTATCTGTTATACATTTGGCTCGTTTCAGAGGATAGTTACACATTACACCATTCAAGAGAATACATGCTATTTAGAGAGAGAGAGAGAGAGAGAGAGAGAGAGAGTAGATACATTCTTATATCCAGTAATGCAATACAAGTATATTCGTACATGTTTTGAAGACCTGATTATTGTTGCCGATGTGGTGATCAGACAATTTTGACACTCATGTCATCGGGTTTTTGGTTGGACGAAGCTTAGTGTTGCTACTTAGATTCGCAAGTACCAAGAAATAAAAGGAACACAATTTAGTTCCACTAGACTTCGAAGTGCACATAGCGAATGGACATAAGATTAATACAATTGTTTTAGTTTGTGCTTGGCTCTATCATGATATATGCCCGGGAGCACATATATTGTTACAATGAACTATGGCCTACACGATTTAGAAGAAAATTGTTCTGATCATCTATGTTTAGTCAAGATCCATGATCACCATTGGTAATCATGAGTTGCATGCAACAATTATATACCAGTATTGTAAGAGAGACTAGAGTAAAAGAGATTCAAAAGTGATTAAGTGACTAGTTCTCTTAATCCCTTTTGATCTCAGGTCGGATTTACTCTAGCCTTTGTTGGTCTATGACTTGTAGACATTTTGGCCTTTGCTTTATTCATTGAGTCCTTCAGCCAAGAGTTAGAATCAAACGTCAAACCTTAGGACCGAACACTTGAACTAAGAATCAAAGTGAGATCCAATGGGCTAATAAGGATCTAAGGACAAATGTTGGACCTAAGATCCAACCGCATCATAAGAGACAGACTTAGACTTAAACAAACATCATAGTTGATTAAAATGTTAAGCCATGTCAAATACTATAGATTGTATGCAAAGTCCATCCCAAGTCACTAAGTGGCTTATTCCTGTTGGAGTTATGTATTTCAATTGTACTCCATGGTCAAACTAGTTAATGAAAACTAGGTAATCTTAAACATAACTCAACAAGACCTTGAATCTAATGCTAAGCTATAAGTAAGTGTGTACTTTATTACAAAACCTCGCATAAATGGACGGTTATATTACCTTCACTTGCAAATGACACACACATTGTGAGTCCTACAAATGATATATTAATTTCATTTGATCACTTAATATCACCAAGTAAGTTGATCAAAGTAAGATTTGAGATCAAGGTGTTTTAGGGGTGCTTTCTTGTTTTAGATGGTTTGCAAAAAACTGGATTCTCATGTATTCATGTCACATTATTTAAAAAATACATTATCTTATTATTTGTGCACCATGTGACATTATTCAAAAGAGAAAGGTTGTAAACAACCCTCCCCTTGTGTCCATCATATCCACTTGTGTTGCAAAAGATCATCATATTTCATACAATTTATATCAACTATGTCTTTCTTCATGTCATAGTTTGTTGATTTTGATCAAAAGATGTTGCATAAATTTGATGTTAACGTGAGTCTGACACATTGGAGATGAAGGAAGATATACAAGCTTGTTGGCAAACACAACGACCTATTTCCTTTAGAGGTTGGGATCCATTATTGATGTATGATTATGATTTCTTAAAATTTTTTGTAGTTGGATTTTGATAGAATTTTTTGAGATTAATATTTGAGATAAGGTTTTATTGTATGATTTTATTGTATGAGTTAAGATTTGCTTCCATCCATTTCAGTCTCCTTACGTGTTGGTCAATATTATATTCTAGTTTTAGGCTAAAGAATATATTTTTATTCTTACGAATTTGATAGGCACAAGAACAAAATGGTTACTTGCATCTTTAATATGCATGTTGGAGCAACTATGAAAATGATATCATCATGCAAGATTTTGTGAGTCAAAAATGTCTTAAGATGCAACTTGGATTCACAACCTTCTTGGTTCGGACTTCCTCACACAACTCTGGGCACACGTAATCCCATTGCCATGCTAGAATGTCTCCAAAAGCTAGGGGCAAAATCTCATTCTTGGTCTTATTATGATGTTAGTAAATGAAATGTGGAGTTTACAATTAGTATAGCTCGAGTTTTTCTATTTGGAGCAAGCGATGTTTACTAATTCATAGCTTCATGATCTAGATCAAGAGATGTAAGCTGATACGACTTATGTAGCAGCATCCCTAGTTAGGTAGGTGCATGCATACAAAAGTAGATACAACAATTAGAGCCGATAGTATAGTTAGTGCCATTTGGACTCGACATGCCATTAGGTCATGTTTTTTAATTCACTTTGTGTTCAAATCTCTTAAAACTAAATTTTTCAAATCTTGAATTTTGAATTTTTTATATCAATGATGTATTTTTTAAAATAATAATGAACATAAAAATCTAAAATTAATTTCTCAATTTGGGTCAAATCAATAATTGAAATTTGCATAACAGATATATAATTTAATAAGCAAGACTTGTTGCAACAAACATGTATGTAGTATTTATGCTCAAAAAATATAAGATAATTTTTTGTAAATGTGCTACATCAAATCTATAATTGAAATCAGTCAAAATAAATATCTCTAACATGATTTACTAACTCTTCCTATAACATTTTTTTAACTATTAAGACTCATCGAAATATTGATATTGAAATTAATATTTCATCATCATTGCTTATTTAATAAGCTATTTCTTAATAACATGATTTTTTATTCATGTATTTTATTAAAAAATAATTTATCTTTTATTTTCATAGAATTTGGAAATCTTTATCATTTTTTTCATATTAAAATTTAAATTTATATTGAGATAAATTAATTTTTTATATGAAATTTTTATACATCTAGAAGTATAATTTGAAAATTGATCTCAAAATCTTTACAACATTACATAAAAAGATTTCAAATCTATATTTCTAAAAAAAAATCATAACATGCACATTTTCTACTCATCATGATCACCATTTAATCCTAGCGAGTAATGCTGCAATTATGTTGTAGACCAACACTACTGCATATTTTTAAATTTATTTTAAATCAAAACAAATTCTGTTCTCAAGGTTAGAATATTGCAAGAAGAGTACTTAAGTGATCATATGATTAATGAGAATTGGGTCTATTGACAAGTTGAACAAGAGTGTGTCAAGTGAAAAAGAAATCCTAAAAATGGAGTAAAATATACATAGAAAACATGACCCAAATGCAAAACTAGAGAGAAAGTTATCTCTCTATTTGTACCTATTCATAATTCCTGTTGTTATTCCAATATCTGTTGTATGTCAAAATCACTATCCAACAATAATGAAAATGCTGAAATGTATATCACCTGTCATAACTATTCGGCTTTCGTATTGGTGAGCCTAATGTATTCTACAACGCTATAATCATTGGGTGCGTAAAATTATATAGACACTAGCGATTTACACTTTCATTACTTCCGCAAAGTATCATGTATCATCTTCGAAGCAAGTTGTAGAGCAAGTTTCAGGGAATTTTTGCAGAGGTTCATTTGTAGAATGCCCGCCTTTGAGCATACCAGGTAACTAGGCCCGAGAGACTTATAGCTCGGGACTAGTTACCTGGTATGCTCACCAGCATGCCAGATGCACAGAGGGACATGAATGAAAGCACGACGGCCAGGAAATAATAATCATATCTGAAAGTGAAGAAGATTGTTTTCCTCTCTGGTGCGTTACGGCTTGAACTGAACCGATGATCCAATGATGGAACTATGGAACCATCCCTGAACATCAGGACGAACCGAATAACCGAAGCTTCTTCCTTCCACCATCATCATTATGAAGTTATGATACGAGAATTTGCAAATGGTAAGTGATCCGTGTTTTCCATCTCCCGCAAACGAATCAGAGACTTCTCCTTACAATTTCCCATTTCCAATCAATTTCGCGCTTGAATCTTTACTCGTCGTCTGCAGGCAGAGCAAGAATGGATTGGCTTGAAAATTCGAGGTTGTGTTGTGAAATCTGGAGTCCGGACATTGTTATCCAGAAGTCCGATACATGGAATGGAATTGTATGACGTTAGAGGGTCGTTGCTGAATCTGGATCTCGCGGCATGCATGGCGAGTTGGCGTAATGATTGTATGCAAAGTTGCCAGGCGTCATTGGCCGGCCGGATGAGGATCATCATCAAACCCCGGAGCCCTTGTGATGCTGTCGCCGAAAGCCGGAGCTGTATGATTAGAGACGATTAAGAAGCTTTCGGTTCTCGGAGCATGCGCTCTGGGTGACATCACGTGGACAACGTCATGCCAGACTCAGTGTAAGGCTGCTCGTCCGCTCGCGACCACAAGTTCTCGTTTCGTATCGTCCACTCCAGCTTTCCTGCTTTCCCTCATTCTTTGCAAGGTCTGTAGGTGTCGAAAAGCGCCCGTCATGTCACGATTTCTTGAAGTTCATTGCAGTTTTCGACGAAGGAGGGGTTTAATGTGGCCGCGCAAGTCGTGTCGTGACGATTCTGATCTCATTCGAGCCTTGCGTGCCTCTTTTACTTTCGGTGAAATTCGCTTCTCTGCTCTCGAACCACTTTTCTTTTTGATAAACTTGCAAGTTTGGGTCCACTGTCGAGCAAAGCAACTTTTCGTCAGTCCGCTCTGTCATGATCGGATTTTAAAATCCGGTGACGTAGATGTATTTGAGCAGCAGACGAGGCCCTGCATGCTGTCTCGAGTGCCAGCAGATCAGCCCTCGGATCGTCCCGATCATTGCCAGGACAAGAAACATTTGCGATTATTTGCCCTGGCCATGTGTGTACAGGACAGACCGCCCCATCACAGGCGTTGAATACCTGTCCTCGAGACAAGATGTCTACATGCACGCGGTCGCGGCCCCTTTAACATTCTCTCCTTCACTCCGTCGCCCAACGCCAGGTCACAGGACTACTTCTCCCCTCCACAGGTACATCAGCGATGCGTCGATGGTAGGAATCCGATGTCCACATTTGGCTGAGCCGGAGCTGGCGACTCCAGCGATGGACTCAACTTAGAAGGGGGCTTCTGTACCGTTAGTTGCGATCTCGAACGCTCGACGAGAGAGTCGGAAATTTGGAGGTTTCGTACTCGAGAATCACCCTCACGTTCTGAAACCCCTGGTTTCAGAACGGACTTCTTGCCATCCATCCCTTTCCCAGCACAGGTCACTGACAGCGGGCGGCTCGGTCAGTTCATTCACGAGCCACGAGCATGCAACCGAGCTCACCCCTGCAGTTACGCCACACCGATTGTCCCTCAGTGCAAGTCGAGAAGCAACCTTCACAACGTGCTCGATAAAGCCCGAGGAAAAGTAAAGATGGAAATCTCCGAACTTTTTCAGTTGTTTGTCCGAATCATGTTTCGGCCGCCAAGTCATCATCGTGTCTGCCTAATTGGATATCCCAGCGCTGCTTACTAGGCCTTGATGGTGTCTCGCCACTCACAACATGCTGAGGTGTGACGGACACCATGAACAGCATGATCGACCAGCATCCGAAAGGAAGAAGCATAACATCCTGGGACAGAAGGTGGACCAAAGGTTGAGAGTAAAGGGAAAGGACTGAGAATGAATGAATGAGCTCGGCGACAAGGAGTCGATTCACAAGTACAGCAGCGCACTCACTCGCAGCTTGTCAGACGGACGGACAGACAGATATGTAGATAGAGATATAGATTGATGGATAGATACTTGGGTCTGACGGTTGATGTCATCAACTGCCGAAGAAATTACCACCTGATGTACAACAACTTGTGGATTGTGCTTTGGCCATGGATATTATGTCTAGGTGTGCATCCTAGTACTTGCTGTGTGTTCGTCGTCCCAAACAACTCATGAACTCGATCAAAAAGGTGGAAATTGAGTTTCTGAGCCACACAAAATGGCGGCCGTCGACCAGTTCCTGCATGCCCATGTGAAAGGCCCGATCTCTTCAGGGCCGGAGCACGAGTGGAGCGAAAATCTATCGGTCCTCGGCTGCGGACGAGCAACTAGACCTTAGATCTTGACAGTCGCCTTTGCGTGGCCAGAAAGGAAAATAATGGATGAATGACTGCACTGTGTAGTCGATCGAGATATTTCTCCATTTCTACGAGACCTCGGATCAACAATTTATAAAGTTGGCATGGTTTCCAGTTTACCCTGTTCGACTCACGACAACTGACAGTGCAGAGTTCGTCCTAATCATGACAAGGAAATTGGGCATGTAGAAATTCCGCTTTGGAGGGTGGGCAGGCTTGCCTGGCCGTTGGTGACGTCCGGAGTCTGCACCTTTGCTGTCACTGCGAGCTAAATACAAATTCTCAATCTCCATACCCAGATCCTTTGCCGATGAATATTCAGAAACTGCACAACTCTCTATGATCACAGAAAGGACTCTGGATCCCCACATACATTCGTAGCTACCTAATCGAGTTGCAAGGGTCGACCAGAAAGGATGAGTGTAAGAGTAGCTGCGGGATAAGAGAAGTGCATAGAGATCAACACATGATTGGCTTTCAGGCTGCAGCAGTAGGAGTAGGAGTAGTGACGGTGGCGGTGGTGGAAGCAGTATGAATATAGATCCGAGGGATGTTGGTGGATGTCTGACAATCTTAATCTTCTGGTGAGCTCATCGCCCACTCTGTCTATGATATGGAAAGTAGACAGTCGTTCTCTGCTGCTACGAGAGTCCGAGACTTGTGTAAAAGGACTGAGCCCACAAACACTTGCAATCTAACTTAAAGGTTCTAATGTACAGTCTAAGGTTCATGGCAACCGTGCTAGAGTCTGCCTGCTCGACGACACCTCTCGGGGCGCTAGATCCAAGAATTGTATGGACGTTACTGACGTCCGCAGTCAATTTGCTCGACCTGGTCGTCGGGCAAGCGCGGTACATTTCGGGACAAAAATCTCATCTGTATCATCGTGTGGATCTTAACGTCCGTCTCTGTGTGTTTTGTCTCGCGTGCAGTCGGTAAAACTCACCACCCAAAAGAGGAATTCCACTGCTGTTCAAAGCAGGAAACGAGGCGCGTCACAAATGATCCGAGATAGAAACAGAGGAGGGACTCAGAGTTTGAGAGAGAGAGAGAGAGAGAGAGTAGGACAGCCTCCAACGAGCTCCAGCAATAAAAATGTCGGTATCCAGGAATTGGTTCTGAGATTCAAGGATTTTCCGCAACTTTAAGGTCATTGCATCATGCTTTTTTAGCTCTCGTCTGACACTTTTCTCGACCTGGCTACAATCCCCGAACAATTTGGAGATCTACTTACAGGGAAGTACCTGGCCTTCGAGCTACAAAAATTGCATGCTCGATCAGCTCACCTCACACAACCTGGTGGTATAGTTATCAGGGTTTTCAAAGGGGTTCCCCACACCTTTGCCCCGAAAGATGCTGAACTTCTGAAACAATGTTCCCGAGCCCATCGCCTCCTTAAGGGCTCCGGGGCATGGTACACTACCTCACCTTTGCTTGCGAGGTTTGTTCGTGGGCCTTTATTTGCGGTTTGGAACAGAGTACTCAATTATGACCTGTGGTTGTGATACAGGAATAATTGATTCGAGATTACTCCTTTGCTGTAGTGATAGATGCTGGTTTATTTTGTTGGCGTATGCGAAGTTTGTTGTGGAAAGATGCCGGCATGCCAATTATGGTTCTGATTTGATCAAGTTTATCAGCATGATGTGAGAAAATAATCTTGAATACGCCCGCCCGCAGTGTTGCAGTCTGTCTCTCATCGCCATCATCATCATCGTAGGCCACAGGTCTCAGTCCACGAGGTTCGTCAGTAGCGTTTCTCTGGTATGAAATCCAGACAAGCTTGATGGGCGGGGATGGCATCATGGCACATATCTCAGTGCCAGATTCTTCATTGGTCAAACGGGCATGCGGACTGTGTGAGCTCTGTGGACAGCTCCATCCGAGATGACCCGTGAGAGAATCTGCGATGCTGTATGCTGAGGTCCTCAAGCTTTCAGAATCCGCACTCCGCCGCAGCAAGAGTTTAGATCGCATCAGTATCTGAGCTCGATAGAGCTCTATCGTCTGCTCGACAAAAGCAAAAGAATTTTGGGCCTGTGACAGACAGGGCCTTGCCAGACGGCTCACAAACTTAGGAATGTGACATCAATGTGGGATAGACCAAAATCGTATCTTCTGACAAAAAGTAACTTGCAACTGAACCAGCTGCGTTATGACAAAATGAGAAGCTCCTTCACGGCCAGCTTTTGCGTCGTACAGCCTGCTGCAGACCATTCCCCGCCCCAAGGCCACTGCTCCCTCCTGCTCGGGCCCTGTCTTGTATCTCAAAACCTCGACACTGCAACGAGACGTACCAGCCACAGAAATGGGCTCGTTGCTACGAAAGTTGACGTTACGGTGTCTCGGCGTAAATCACCTGGAACTCTTAACTCTCTTTCTCCCACTTTTACATTCAAGGAGACTTGCATTTGCCGTATGTAATTAGCCCCACTTATCTCGGCGGCCTTCATGGAGTACTATGACACCCTGGAAGCGCGCCTGGTGGATCTACAGCAAGGTTCTATGTTCGAGAAATCCTCGCGTGAAAGGTTTCTGTGAATGCGAAGTGAAGACGGATTGTCTGTTATATTCTTTGCAAAGAGACATCCTTCCCTTCCCTTCACCTACGACGGAGACACAGATTCCATCCTCGCCCAACAAAGCCCGCTCTCTGGATTAACATTCCGAGCCCAAGAGCCAAATGCTCATGTTCTTGACAGGAGCATGTTGCCCTCCGGGTGAGAAGACAAACTCCTCTCTGACAGATTCGGTGTACAGAACCAATGATTAGGTGCTGATAATTGTCCATGTTTGCCAAATTTAGCGGCCGTTTTGCACCTTCTTGGTAATTTCGTTTTCACTTTCAGTCTCAATTTTCTTTTAATAAAGTTCAACTTTAATTGATTCAAGCCTACGACAGTTTCAGAGCGGATTTCCTCTCTCCATGCTCATTTTGTGGCATTTCAGCAACGTGATTTTCTTCTTTACTGCCTTGCACGAGCATATTCGGAACACGATTCCCAGTTTGAACTGGGGAAGTGTATAATGAGGATGATTGTAAGAGGCAGTAGATAATGATTGAAAGTGTCAGAAGCTGGCATAATGACATTGTTGTTGTCGAGGTCGTGGCCGCAAATTGGCTGCGTTTAGTGCACAAGATGCTGCTTAAGGTCACAAGGCAGATGCATCTGATCGATGACGGGCGAGAGGATGATCATAGTTTCCTGACTTGACGATGCCTAACGGACTCGATGGTTCAACGACAGCGCTTAGTGGTGGATTTTATTGTATAGCTAGTGACAGAAGATGAGTTGAAGGGCGATGCGATGAAGGAAGATTGATTTCGTGACAGGAGCAGATTTACCAAGTCCAAAACAGAAGACATGCGAGGAACTGACAACAGTCGACTACACGTGAAATCAGATATGTATATAACAGCTTCTGAAATATAATCACTGTCAAGAAACATGCGGGTGGCTATGTTAGCACACCTCTGCAGGTGTAAAACGAACACGGTGGTCGAGACATCCATCCATCGTCTTCTGACGCTTGGAAAGGGACCCTAGGTGGAACTACTGCCGCTGCCACTGCACATTGCGAAAACACTCCTCTCTCACCTCGTAGCCACCAACGCCAAACAATATGCATCTCTCTCGCCCAGGCGAGAGCTGCTGACACTAACTGAAGTAGGATCTAGAATGTCTGCGAAAGCTCAGTACTTCGTAGCAATATCCACCGACGGTCTATATACAATATTATTCATGTGATGACTAGGGACGACCACCTCGCCCAATTGTTAATATCTTGGTGGTATATGTTCAAGCTAAAAGGAAATATGAGATTCTTTGCTGTTGAATTATACTTTTAACCATGAAGTGTATTCGTGGACAAGCCAATAGTCCCCAACAAAGATATATATTATCACATGAGGGTCATGATATACGACAGTTACTTACTCAGCCCAAGTTAAACAAAGTGCTCAAACAAAACTACAAAATTACCTTTATAGAATTCACTTATGGACATGACATATACCCGTACCAATCAATGGATGCAAATCCCACAAATTACAAACCTTTGGTTCTCAACCTACGTTCCCAAGGATGGACTGTGGAAGACCTTACTGTATTCACAGCAGGAATCCAAGCAACAATGCACAAATTCACAGCGGTGACCTTGGAAACCTCTACGTTACCCAGCAAGAAACCAGGAAAATATTCATAGGGGTACACAACCAAGCGATGTTGTACGCAACATACATTATCACAACCAAGAAGAGCCTTGAATCTCCCTAGCCCGGCGCCAAGGAATGGCTAATTCATTTCTTCGTAAAAGTTACCCCTTATTGTTAACCGTTACCGGTTTGTTGGGTCTAGAGGCTGAGGTTGGACCACAGTGAGTAACTGCATCCAGGGGTATTTCTCCTGGGTACCTATCACTAATATTTTAATCCTTATACCACACCTAACCTGGAGTACCGTGTACATACAAAATAGTTCCTAACGAAGGGAGCTTGATTGGTGGAGGAGATGTTACATCGTTATGGAGCAGACATGCATCCGATTCGTGAGACACATTTTGTATTTTTTTGTTTATATCTTTTCTCGAGACATCATCCCTTTTCGATTGTTTAGCTCATGTTTGAACCTGAGACATTAGAGTTCTTACAGTTATTGCATCCTCCTACATTGCCCTGCTTGGAAGCAACGGGTCCGGAATCTCATCACACACCGGGGGATGCCCGGAGATGTGTCCAACCTGAGACTTTTTTCAAGACATCGTAGAGCATAGTAAGCTTTTATTGTTGAAGGTGATCTTTCTGCCGACATGAGGACATGCTTATGATCATCATTGGATAATGTGCGCCCCCCGCCACGGCCAAATTGCTCCATTCTAACTTCATCTCTTGCGTCAAAAGGCTTCGTCGTGAATTTTTACAGAGCGTGCTGAAGTCAAAAGAACTTGTGAGTAGGCATCTATCGGAAGGGGTGGGCATCAAACTAGGCGTCCTTTCGCGACGTGGCTTGCAGATCCTAAGAATGTACTGCATTAAGTCCATAATCGATCTTCAATCTTCAATCCATGCTAAGATGTTGTACATCACTTCCCGTCCGCTCATGGAAACAAGAGCTTATTTCGGACATGAAGGGCAGTTTCACTTCGATCGTGGAGAAACAAGCATCTTTCGGACATGATATAGATGAGCTTTCAAACCCTTTCATTCCACGGGACTTTTTCCCCCCAACTTGAGGTAAAATCTAGTGCTCATGATCGCAGATGCAACTGCACAGTCGACCTAGATCACTAACACCCACTGGGGAGGTCACTTTCCCACCCTACATAGTTCATGTTGGACCTCCTTTTGGAACCCCAACACATGGGATTTTATTGCCAACATCCATAGTGTGGGGTCGCTGCCAGACGGTCCAAACTGTGCTTGGAATTGTGCCTTTAGTCGTGTACTTGAAACTTCACTTTGGTGGGACACATACCCTCTGGAGCTCTCGATCGAACATGCAACTTGTCATTTTGTGGCGTGGGATTACCTCCATCACCTTCTCTCCCCATATTCAAGGAGGGGTTTATGGAAAGGAATTTTTTATCTGTGCGTGATGATGAATAATGAAAAGAGGAGAATTTTGTTTGCTTCTGCTTTAACAAGCTTCTACAATGGCTTTGTTACACAATGATTAATGGCAACATCATGCGTGTAGCCTTTGCTCGTAGCACGAACTGAGGTGCAAATTGGATCTGGGAAGCATGTGCTTCTCTCCGTCTCAGAGAGGAAATTCCGCTCGCTTGTCATCTTGTGGCGTGACGTTCAAGGATCTCATTCCCTCCAAACAACGCTGATCGTCACCTGCTCTCGATCGCTCCCACAGCCACAACATGGTGCATGTACCTGATAGACCACTTTCACCTCTCAGATTCATCTCATGTCAGTGTGATGCGGCTCCTCTCTACTTCTGTTTACGAAAGTTTTCTGAAACTCCTGAGGATGAACGAACGGGTCGGTTCATTCCCTAAGCTCTTTTCACAATGCAAGAAAGATTCGTCACTTGCTCATGAATCATGGTCACGCCAGTAACATGATTCTTGGTAACTTTAGAAATGCCATCCATTGGTACTTGCGAATTCTCTCTTCACCGCACCGCGGCGATCACATCTCCTCGAACGACTTTTGCAGCTGGACCGGCCAAGTATCACGTACCGTAGTGCTTGTGGATGAGATGGATGGTTTGGCTTTCCCAAGTGGATGACGGATTGTGATTTTGTGGCTTCCTTTTTTCCATTATGAGATATCACGGGACTCACACACCGGTGGAAATCTGTAGCTGAAAAGAAGCCATTATCCACTGCTTGCTCTCTGCACACAATCTGCAAGAAGATGGGATGGAGTCCACCTCCTGCTCTCACACTCGAATGACATCGACAGCTGAACGCAGTTTAGGCTTTGTCATCGGATTTTGCATCCCTTTTTGTACTAGAAAGAAAAGCCTAGAGGAGAAGTTGGGGAAGTCCGCACACATCTATACGAGTGACACTTAACGAACGAGCCCCGAGAACATAATGTAAGATATGTCCCATACATCTATAGTAAAAGGGAGACGCATGGAATAAAAAACGCGACGCAACCACATCGACTGAGGAACACTATATGTAGATACAGTTTACATTACATTTCCTGTTACTCGTGTGAAAATCTAGGTTCACATATCTTCAACTCACCGTCCATAATGTGTAACAAGGAAAAGAGGGGGACCCATGGAATAAAACGAGAGATGCAACCACATCAACTGAGGTACAAAGCCAAAGCAAGCAAGAAAAACCCAACTCGGGGGTCACCAGATAAATAGAGAGCTAATCTCTCATGATAAATCACTATGTTTCCAACAGCGCCTCATATGTCTCATACAGGTGATAACATGAGGTCTAGAATAAGCTTCACCAATCTGAACTATCTTTCTCTCTATGGCAAATTTTAAAGCACGCTGTAATACTATGCATATATGTTGTATAAAATATTTGATGCAATAAGACAACGATAAATGTCCATCAATACATATATCATGATAAAGTTGAGCACACTCTCTAACAAAATTATCCATATCTGGTCCAGGCACTCCATTCCTTGCATCTCAAAGGCAAATGGAATGAAGATATGACTCTCACAAAATTCTCAATACTTGCGAATCTTAGCCGCAATGCTAATCTGTGTAGCTACTCCAATGTGACATATGTTACAATAATGTGTGGAGTCTGTTTAGTAACCACAATGTCAACCACTACAACTAGGTCCTCCCTATACTTGTAAGGTCATCCCGGATGTGAGGTTCTAACATGTAACTAATCTGACATAGTTTAATGGAATCACATTATCGTCTTTTAAGATAGAGTATCATCCATACATCTTTGTATGTATTGCCCCTGGATCTTCATCTTTATAGACAAGTGAGCACAAGATAATCGTACCTCAAAAAGCTATGGAATGAAGAGCGGGTTTGACACAATTCTTTTTTTTCTTCTTTACTCATTGTACGCAAAACGTGAGCTCAATATGATATTGATATTAGCATGAGAACTTAACCCATGATGCTCTACCATGTCTAAGACTAGAAACAATTTGAGGTAATTTTAAGCAGTTTAGGGCCCATCTCTTACAAAACAAACTGCACCACTTTTGCATTGTCCACCGTAGGGTATGTCTCATCTCTAGCTTTAGTGCAAATTGATACACATAAAATATAAATAAATACATACATATAAATACAAATGATATATAAGTTTTTTCCAAGTTTCTTTACTGGATTCCATACCGGCAAAATCTAGTTTCTTGGATTTTACACGATTTTCTTTTGCCGTTATTGATATTAGAGAATGGCTTAACATCTCTAGGAATCCTAGTTAAAAGACAACTCATCTTTATCATCAAACCTTATACTTTATAACACTCTACAGTAAAATTTATATACATGATCTGAAATTTCATGAAGCTCACCAGGTTGGTATTATTTTCCAATCTCTTATGAAAACGTCACCAAGAACTCATAGTTCGATAGTCATTTTTAGATTTTTATTCCATGTATCTAATCTTTACAACAGAAACTTGACAATCTACTCATTAATCATCTCAAAGTCGAAACTACTACTGGATCATGTATATGTTTGATTTGGAGGAATGCTCCACATACCCAGATACTTTCATCATGTAGTTACAAATTGTGCAGTGCTTTTAGTCAATTTCTTTTTGTTTTATTACTAACTAGATTTTGTACATCACTTTAATTTAGAAGTACACAAAAAAATCATTTTTTAGCTATTTTAAGTTAATTTCTGCTTGAAATATGGTTTCCAATGCGTAGACTTCTTAACCTCCATGTACTGTTGACAGTGCTCTTGATGGAGGGATGTACCCAGCTCATAGTTGTGAGTTGAACTTGTCCTCATATGCTCCTTGCTCTGATTTTTTAGACCTTGCTATCAATCGTATATAGGTGATTTGAAATAACCAGGTTTGATAACAAATGTTATTCTTTTCATCAAAATAAATAATAAAATTATATATTTTAAAATCTTCGTTGTGTTTTTTTATTTATTCAATGAATTTATGATAATAATTGATACTTAAAATAGTTGACTGATTTTTTCAGATTTAAAAGCAATCCAAGATATTTAACCTAAAATCTACTAAATTTGTTGATTCATGTTTGAAAATTATACATATGTTCTGATATTATCACTTTTTCTTGAACAATTAAGGACATATACAGGTACATAATGTTCAGTTAAACTATTGAATAAAGTAGTGAAATACATTAGACTAACCTTCTATGTCGAGTTTAATACACCCATGTAAAAAGTCACATGATGACAAACTAACATTCTTTAGAAAACACAATACTAAGACTGAAAAATCAGATGTAAAAGTTGAACAACATGAAACAAAAGTGGGAAGAATCCATTCACCTTTTTTCACCGCTAAAGTAGAATAAAAAAATTTATATATATTCTCAATATAATGATAATTAAACTGTAAACCTCGTGTAAATTTTAGGATATGTAAGTGAATCCGGATGGCTTAAAAATATGAAAAAAAACATCCATGAAAGAAGTTCTTTTGATGCACATTCTAGCCCTCAAAGACTAACATATAGATATACTAGTTCTTTTAAAAGGTAATGTAAAACTGCAGGTATTGAATAACTTATGCATGCGACTAATAATGATGTCATCCTCGGAGGTGATGTGATATATTATGATAGTTGAAATACGAAAATATTTTAATTCCGAAAAATTAATTTTCATCATCATTTGTATTAAAATTTGATCTAAATTTTGAACTAATTTTTTTGATATGATATGAATAAATATTCATTTTTATTTCGAATTTTAATTCTTTTATTATATTTCATGATGAATAGATGTTAAATATGTCATATATCATATTAACTTCATCAATGAAAAAAAAAATTGATTTTAGTATTATCAAATAAAAATCAGAACACTTGATTATTACATATAAATAATAATCATATAAGTAAAGAAAAACGTCTATCATATTAATTAATATTGATTTAATGTATCAATATTAATTAATATGATAGATTTTTAATCTATATATAATAGAAAAAATTAATATATATATATATATATGATATAAATAAAATCATTTTTCTTTTCAAAAAAGTTCAAATGCTTAAAAAATTATTTTTACACACGATTTGAAAAATATCTTATAATTCATCATTTAAAATAATACAAATAATAATAAAATATATAAAAATATTTAACAACATGAAACATAGCCAAAAAAATATCCAAACTCTCCACAATATCTTGATTGATGCATGTCTTGATTTCACAAAAGTTAGAGTTATGTCTTATAGATTTTTTTAAAGATCCAATTAAACATATTGCAAATTAGTCTTGAAATTTTAATTAAGAAAATTTTCATTTTTTTATATAATTTTTTTAGCTTGAATAAAATTAGATTTAATCATATTTACACTTACTGCAATGTCAATCTTGCCAAAAGATTATTGAGTAATTTGGCATGATTGATTTAACATCTATAATTATCAAAAATAAAGACTTTTAAGCTATAATATGAAACAATGTTAGCATGATGATGATGCATTTTTTATTTTTCATCATAACATTTTGATGACACATGTGTTATAATAAAAAATTATCTTGCATATGTTCAAATAAAATTCTACAGTTTACAAACTCATGAGTTAATTATATTGACTTGAACATTTCATAAAACTAAATTAATGTGCTATGAAATCATTGATAAAAAATTAAATTGAAAGTCCAATAACAAAGTTTGAGAATATTACATGATTCTAATAAAAAGTTTCCTTGAAGTGTTCAAACCTATATTTTTTTACAGGTAATATTTTTTAAATAATATGAATAGAACATGAAACACACTTGGTTTTAATTTTGGTTTTTTTTTAAATTTTTTATAGATAGTTTATGAAAATTAGATATTTATCTACTTCCATGAATTTTATCATATACATATTTTATCATATAACACCAAATATCTAAAGTGATATTCAATTGATGTTTTTAATTTAAATTAGAGAATAGTATTAAAAAATAAATAAATAAAATTTTATTTAAAATATGAAAGTTTAAATTTTTAGATTTGAGTAAGATTCATCTTTTTCATTTAATCGAAAAAAAAAGATTCATTTGGTTTGAAAAAGATGATTCAACGATAGAAGATTTGTAATACCTTTTTTAAATAAATTCAAATCTTTTAATTTAAAAAAATAACTATTTTTTATATCAAAATTTTTAACTTTTTTTTATTTGTAAGATTTTTTTATTTTCACTTACAACCAAATGTTATTGATTGATGTAAGATTTAACGTTCTTTAATAATGTGATTATCAAAATAATTAGATAATTTAAATTTATTGATAATGTTTTTATTACATATAAACTTAGTTGGCTAGTGCTAGTTACATCTATATTGATGATTGCTACGTAAGAAATTTAGAACATTAAGTTACTTTTACAACTGTTAAATTTTATTCTTCACTTGAATTTTTGATATGTAAGAATTGAAAACTCTATCACTTCAAATTTTATATCACTATATTCAATCTAAACATAAACTTAAAGTAAAGATTACTAAAAAAATTTATTCCAATGTTAGATATAAATAACATAAATTAATGAGTTACATTTTTTTAAAACTTCCAATGAGTGGAAGAGGTTCTTAA
Source organism: Marchantia paleacea (assembly GCA_014180765.2). NCBI lineage: Eukaryota > Viridiplantae > Streptophyta > Marchantiopsida > Marchantiales > Marchantiaceae > Marchantia > Marchantia paleacea. The sequence continues at coordinate 1,114,811 of MUAA02000060.1, forward strand.
GCATTGAAATTTTAATAATTATATAATTTTTTTTGGAAAGTTATTCATTAAATACAAACATTATATTCATTGATTTTTAATATTTTTATCTTTGAACATGTTAAATTTTGCAATATTTTAAACAAAACTATCATATATGAACATTGCATGTGTAAATTTACATAAGCAATGAACATACGCATATCATTTTACAAAGGTATAATTGATGAAAGTTTATATTTATTGAATAGTGCAATTAAAAATATTAACAACTGAGCTAGATTGATTTTATGTTTTTTTTTTTTGAAATCAATAGTTATATCAATGTCTAATTCAGCAGATTGGATTAGCAAAGAGATCTTAGATCAACATTTTTATCCAACATGATAAATTTTATAAAATACAAGTTATCAAACCAATATAAAGTAAAGAAAATCAATCAATTTAAAATTATATAAGTTAAATATATCACACCAATATTTAATTTTGATGTTTGTATTAGATTCGATGATTGGTGCATTTAGAGTTTGTAGGTACATGAGATGAGTTAGTTAAGTTATTTCATATAAAACTAATGTTAAATTGATATAATTGTAACAACATGTGATAACCATCTTATCAATGATTATGTACTTTAGATTAAAAAATTTGTTGATAAGTTAGAAAACGTCTTAGTATTAGTCAATAATGATATGTTTTTCTTATGCCATTAAATGAACTAAAAGATCAGTGTAATAATTTTTAGATTTGGATCGTTATTATTCCTAAAATTTATAGATTAAAAAAATAATTTTTTTAAGCTTGAAAAATTAAAAATATGCTATTGATATTAATTATTTTGATATCATCGACAAATAAAAATAACACCTTTCGAAATAGAGGTTATCATACAGATCTTTAATCATCAAAATAATATAAATTTGAACAAAATTATCTTTCAAATATCTCAAACTTAATATGCTAGAGCAATTTTGAAGATTTTAAAGATTTTTAATTACTTAGGTAAAATTATGTTAATATAGATGCAACTAGTTCTAACTTACAATTAATGTATATAATAAATACATCAAAATTTTAAAGTTGCAATTATAGGTGATCAAGGTGGTGGAGGTGGTGGTAGAGGATCAACATCAAGGTATTTGTAAATACCATTGCATCAAATATTAATGGGCCAATGTTTTTTCGTACTTGTGAACTTTTATCTAAGAGTGTAGAAACATGGATGGAGTTTTCTCTTAAAAAAATTATGCAAATCCAATAAAGAAAGAATTCATTTGGTGATTACACATAAACATAACATGATATATCATGCTATCAACTTTGACTTATACATACATTGAAGAGACTTAAATGATATGACATAAAGAACAACAATCTTAAACAAGACACAATTTTATCATTTGAAAGCAAAAAATCTGATATTTTGGATTTGAAAATTTTTCGTTACCTTTGTTTGTTATGTGCATAGTCCAGATCTGAAATCACATGATTGCGAAAACAAAAATCTTAAACAAGACACAATTAAATAATTTAGAAGTAATACCTGATCTTTTGTATCTTAAGATTCTTGGTCTCGTTTGTTATGTGAACATTCTTGATGAAAGGATCAAGAAGCTAGATGATAAAGCATAGTTATATATCATATCAGGATATACTACAGATTTAAAAACATATAGCTGTTAGGATCGAGTTACTAGACATCCATTTATGTCTAAAGATGTAGTGTTTGATAAAAGAATTATGATTTATAAAACCAAATTTCTCTTTGATTCATTCTATAAAGGAAAAAGTTCATGATGTAATTAATATACATACTATATATAATATAACTATATTTGATATGTTTAATGAATATATCATGTCATGATGTAATTATCATGAGATGTTGTGAACTCACCAAGAAATCAATTCTTAAACAAAGTTTAAATAACAGCTCATGAAGTAGAGTTGAATGGACTTCAACAAGTCTCAAGTAATTCACCACATTTTATATCTTGAGTACCTCAAAGGCCAAAATCACAACAAGATAGGATAGAAATAAATATTTCATAATGAGTTCTTGTTTTTTGTATCATTCATACATGATCAAAATAGTTAAAAAAGATGTCCTTAGAGTTTAAATTGTTTTTAAAAAATATTAGATGGTATCAAGTTATGCAATATTAGATTGCATCATTAAACCAAAAATAAATTTTCAAAAAATAAATATGATATTGGTTGCAAGTCAATGTACAAAATTAAGTAAATTTAAAATGGAAGCAAAAAAGGAAACAAGATCAAATTTGTACTCTAGGTTAATCTCAATTACGAAGATATTTTTTTTTTTAAGATGTCTATATTTTGTGTCATTATTTTACTTGTTACTTTATAGAAGTAAAAAATATACTAGATATGTGTTAAAAATATATTTTTGAATGATGATTTAACAAAATTTGTATATATAATATTTTATCTACAATAATTTGAATACAAGGATTTATGCATAATTATTGGGTATGTGAGCTGCAAAAAATATTCTATGGAGAAAAAAAACATTGAGGCCACGGATAGAAAAGATCCAATTGATCAAATTAAGATTCATGTGTTGCATCATAAATCACGATGATCACAAGATTCAATAGCGAAATACTACTCGGGAAAAAAAATTCAAGATGAAAGACTTGGATACAAGTTGAATATTTTTAACATCAAGATTATTTCTTTTGAAAAGTATACTAGAATTATGTAAAAATAATATAAACTAAATAAGCTAATATAGTTTGAAATGTCATGTTCTATGCCCCTCTGTATTTTGTTGAAAAAGAATTTGAAACTCCTATTAGATGTAGATGAAATATTTGCAACTCCAAACATGTATTGACACACGATAGAAAATTGATATATCCATTACTAACTATATTTGATTTGAGTTATTCAAATGATTTTGTTAGTAATTTTTTTTTACTTTTAAAAAGCTTTAGCTTGATGATATGAGGAGAAATTTTAAATATGAGAAATTTTTAGTTTAATTTGTTCTTCATTTTGATTTGTATATACATTTGGCTTGGATTTTAGATTTTTATGATTATATATATCAAAATTTATTAGGTTTTGCGTACATTATGAGTTTTACGTTATTTTATGTCTTCATTCTTGTTGGGATTGTAGTTATTTATGAGACATCAAAGAAGTAACCTACACTTGTCATGTCATTTACAGAGGTGGAGTATGGAGGAATTGAAAATGTAATATGTGAAGTAACATAATCTATTGAGATTGATCATTATCAAAGATTTATTTTTGTGTATGATAACATATGTATCGTTGAGTTGAGTAGTTAATCTTTTTTATGTTAAGACTTTAAACGTTTTCAGATGCAATATCAGTTTATTCAAGTGAAAGTCCTAGCATATAAGAATATTTTTGATGTGTTTATAAAATTCTTTAGTATCATATATTTTAGATGTACATGATTTTTGAATAAGCATTGAGTGAATTTATCAAGCTTTATTGAGTATGAGCTTGGGGAGCCAATGTTGATGTATTAATCCCTATAATCAAAATCTCATAATAATTAGTTTTTGTGTATTGCATCCATCTTAATGATATACCACATAGTTAATTTATAACCTTTATTGCTTCAGCACCTTTAAAAATATTCTATCATTCTAGGATTAATATGTTTGAATTTGAAGTTTTTCTTCATTATGATTGTATATTTTACCTCATAGTGGGCTTGCATGTCTATACCTCTGTGGTGGTGTGTATGAGTTGATTCAAATGTTTACAGTTATGAAAAAATTTAGTACAATCATATGTGAAGAATTTTTTTTCTCATATCAGTTGTTTTATTTCCTCAAATCTAAGGCCAATTAATTGTGTCGTATGAGTAGAAATAAATATTATTGCTCAATGTTAAAAAAACATTAAATTGCTCCTTAATCTTACAAAAAATTATCTTTCTTGTACATGTTCATAAAATGAAGGATGAACGTTAAACTATCCTAAACCTTCCTTACTTTATTTTGATTTTTGTATTATAAATTGGACATTTTTTTACATTATTATAAATTTTTATTTTTTATTGATCTTTTGATATGAGCAAAAAATGTGTGCAACTTATATTTTTGAGACAAAAGCATGTTGCAATGTATAAACTCTCATTTAGAGATGTAACATTTACATTGATTATATTTTGTAAAAAAAATTTATATGATAGTAATTCTAAGTAAAAATTCTATGATAGTAATTAAAGATAAGAAAATTCTAAGTGGTATAATTTGAGAGGTTATGCCTTGCTAAAAGATCTCTTATAGAAATATGAAGGTTTGCAATTGCTTTTATAATTCTTGGTGTACTTTGAGGTCGCAAATTCAATGTTCTCCGTTGTAAGAGAGTTTGAATGTAAAGGGTTGAGGTTATGGCGGTCATTACCACCTTTAACACCGGTGAAGGCAGAGTAGTATGTTGAGAAAAAAGGTTTTCCTTTTGTCGATCAGGGACTGATGAATGTGTGTCCGTCCATCAATTTACCATGGCAAGTTCTGATAGTAACCCCCAAGTGAGAGAATTGTTGCAAGGATTTGTCTTTGGTGATCTTGTCTCGTGTCTTTTGAATCATGCGATGTAGGAGCATCTCCATGAGATGACTTGTACTTGTGAGACTGGATTTTCTAGTTTGAAACCTAGCATAGTGTTTCTCCATGCTGCAATTGCATATTGTGATGAAGGACTTTGGTCTACCGCCTGAATCTTGTTCACTAGTGTTGTATTCTTGTTCATGGTCAACGTGAACATGAGTAAATTAAAGGAATCCATCTACGTGTGTAATTGTGACGTCCTCATATGCTGAATAAATATCTTTTGCCTTCAATTTTGCTCCCGTCTTTCTTGCATTTTTTTGTCCAAAAGATCTAAATACATATTTCAGAACAAACCTTCCTTTATAGGACCATGGTTCCAGTCGTTAGAAATGTGAGGTTGTAAAGGTGGTTCCGTTGAATTGCACATATTGGTAGGATGTTTCTCAACAAGATTAGATGCCGTAGAAAAGTTTTGGAGGGGAGTGAAGTCTTCTCCAAGTTACGTTGAAGTTCTTATCTGCAGTTCCACATCAATGTGGACGATTTTTCCTCACGGCCGAAACGACTCCATGTGTATTAGTTAGGTACTAACTGTGGTATGCAGATAGCCACTTTAAAGCCTTGAGTGTGTTAAATTTTCACTCTGGATTCTGAAGATTAGGAATCACCAGAGGTATGAATAAACACTAGTGCTAATGACTAAAGAAAACTACTGGTTATTTACAATTTTCCCAGAAAAAGTGCTACTCTAGAGTGCTCTCAAAGTTACAAAACCTAGCTACTATGCGGTCGGCTATGGCTTCTAGGTGGGGATGAGGGTCATCCCCACTCACCATATTTCACGGAGCCTCCCATCGCTCTGGGAACTTTTGATTGATTCTGCCCGATTGTGATGATGACATTTGCTTATATGGAATGGATAATTATATGCTACAACATAAGTGTGGAAAATTCAGTAGTTAGCTACCCTCCACATTAGTGTTCTGGGAAAATTTTGAGGATATTCATAATTGTCCTACAAGATGTGATGATAGCGGGGAATTTTTTTAGGATAGTTCAAAAAAATTCCGATTTCCGTTAAAGTTGTTCATATTTCATAACAATTAAATCTTCCGATAAGTTTTCATGAAATCCAAAACTGTCCACCGAAACATTTACACTTGATGCCGGATCCTCACGAACGATGATCCAAATCGTCATAGCCCTTCGCCTCTCTGCTGCTACAACAATTAGAACTAACCTCAGTCTGACATCAACTGAACGTCAATTTCGGCTAATGTTATTATCAAGTACCATATTTGAGTCTAATTCTGAGACAATACCTGCTGTTGCGACGCCCCTGCACAAATAACGCCCGGCATTTCGATGTCCGGAACAGACTCCAAAGCCAACCAATGCTGGAGATGAAGATGGAGTCCGGACAAACACGACATAAACTGTCACTTCACAAAATACGTTCTATCTATCGTCTGCGTGCGTCTTGTACCGTCTACTGCTGAAAACAGAACTCGGCCGGGAGCCAGGAAGGGAGAGATGTGTAGGCGAGAGATTGTAACATCCAATCCAACCTGGTCCCCGCTTTCCTCGTCGTGCAGTACGAAGCAATCCCTGGCCGTCGCTTTTCCTCACCACCAATTAGAAGCAGTGTCCAGGAAGGCGCGTTGTCGAGTCACAGAAGGGATCGGAGATTTGGAGATCGCTCCATCTGACGTCGTCGAGCATTGATCCGAGGAGGTCGGCTTTTGCTCGTGATAGCCAGCCATTATGAATCCATCCAGCCGCATACCGTCCTAAGATCGACCCTCAAGGATGGACGGGCGTAGACTGTACTGTATGTACTCTGAAAGAGCCAAGGTCTTGCATCGCGCGAGGGAGCTCAGGTGGGAAGCTGCTGCTGCACATCTGTTAACGGTAAGAGGTCTCGTCAGCCTTTCCTCTGCGAGATCACCAGATTCGAAATACCTATGGGCACAACTGACCAATCCGCTTTTCCACGTTGACCGCTATTGCACTCTCGCGAAAAGTAAAGTCATGGTGGTTCCACCGAGGCACTGTCAGTCTGTCTGTCTGTCTTCTCTTCTGTTTCTGAGGGGGCCCCTACGATCCACCCCAACACCTCTTTCTAGGTCTATGTGCGTAGTCGTAACTTCTGGCTCTTCCGTTCCCTTTCTTTCACTCCCTCCCCGTGAGCTCGCCTTCTTCTCGCCGAGCACATGGTCGAGAATCGTTCATGGGACCACACAAATTTTTTTAAAAAGTGCGTTACCCTGCCTATAAAGGGTGAACAATCTTCAAGTGCGCGAGGAAACGCGCCGCTCATATTTTAGGCGCGCTAGTCGGGCACGCAGATCCGCCTGCCCGGCTATAAGCCAAGATAATGATCTCGCTAAGCCAGGCCAACGCATAGTCTCATACGACTTCTCCGCTGGATACGCTTATCAGCGGTGACAAAAAGGTGATCAGAGAAAATTAGGGTGCGTCCTTCTGCTACCCAGCTTGCCAAGGAACCTTGGACGCCCTTGTCGATTCGCTCCGTTGTCACGTAGACAATGATGGATGCATTCATAGATGGGGCATTCATTGCAAAGAGTGTGTATGCTTCTCCGACGACAGGCAGGCTTTTGTGCGTTCATGCTCGACGCTATGATGTGACAAGAAAGAAGAGCTAGAGATGGTAAAGAACCGGTAGGCCTGATGATGGTTTGGATGTCCATTCTTACTCTCCTAATTTCACCTGGAGAATAGCGCAGCCACGGTAGTTGAATCTGAGAGCATCATGACCTGAAACAGGTAATATCACGCGAGCCTCTACTACTTAGAGCTTTCAGCCTGTGGAGTTGGGTTCACGAGACAAGCGTAGAACTTGGCCTGCACCCTCAGCGGCCCCAGTTCATCGGACCCGAGACCGTGGTAGATATTACTGTTATGCGGCGCGAGTTGAATAACAGCCGCTAGTTTATTCACTTTATTGAGCTTTTTTTACTTGAGATATATCTGCGTATCGTACATATTAATGTTACATGTTTCTTTCCTTGTAATTTCATTGCATTTTTCATAAAAACATAGTTGTGAAGAAATATGTGCACATTATATACTATGGAAGATAATTTTATAATATTTCTATTCTTCTTTCTTAATCTGAAAAAAAAAAATATTTCCCGACTAGCTATTTGAGGTTTTTCTCTCCTTCGGTGGTATTTTTCTTCATCTCACATGCACTTGTCTATCAATTTTTCTCCTGCATAGTACATACTTGCATTCTAACTGGTTACATATGTTTATTTTTACATTCACTGCTCTTCAACAATACTACGTTTATCCATCTGCTTTCAACAATCTTTCCCTATCATTACAAGGAAACATCAACAGAATTTTCGTTTGGACTGCTGTTTCTTCAACGAACGAGAGTGAGGAAATAATTCGACGAGCACGCAGCTTTTCTGTTTCCTGTTAAGAGTGGAGGTGATACGACCAATTCAAATTCAGATCATCAGATTGACGCTTTCGACTGCCACAACTCCGGGTTGTTGTAAATTAAATTTTTCACTATCATCGGTAAACCATACATTAACTGGGATGTTCTGAGCAAAAACATCCTAATATGGAGAGGCGGGTGGCATGATCGCACACCTCAGCGCTCTCATTTTCTCACAGCGGATAGAAATTACACAGTTAGAATGACTATCAAAAGCGTCTATTCCAACCTCTACTACACATAAACCTCTCACCCTGAATCCACCCTCTATTTGAGGTAGCACTATCAGCTGCTCGAGACTTTCCTAGTCGTATGATTGGGCTCTCTGATTGGGCGGCCTTTGCCCAGACCTCAGTATCGGAGAGCACCAATATGAAATACAAAGCCACCGGATTTTCACCAGTCGTAGTGACAGCTCCCAGATTGTCTGTTATCAGAGGTTTGGAAGACAAAAACCCTGCCACCGGTCCGGTTTCGGTTTTCTTGAATGGATGATTTTATACTGTTACAGGTTGCGTGGACCCAACGGATTGATGATGCAAGCCTAGAACTGAGCCCCTTCGAATGTTTGCCCGTAGTTCCAGTTGGCGTCAGCGACGTTCATGTGATACAATGTCTTGCCGTCGCTGGTCCTCACGGCAAAAGAAAGCGCCTGCCCGTCCAACACTGAACCGGTTTGCCAATTCTGGCCCCACCCTCTTGTCATGCTAATCCAGCCGGTCTTGCTGCCCTTGACCTGGACGGACACCACGTCGCCTGACCCGCCGACGTTGTAAATCAGAGTCTGCATGAAGTAAGTGTGGCCATCGATTTTGAAGTGCACTCCTCCCTTCCTGTTGCAGTTCACCCTCTGGTAGTTGACAGTGACGTGACCTGCGACGGTCTGGGCCAGCTGAGAGAACGCGGGCTGCGAGAGATCGAAGTGCGCGTTCGGGTAGTCGCACCACCCTCCGTTGCTTCCCTGAGGGCAGAGGTTGGTTGCGGTGACGACGATGGAGTTGGAGTAGCACGCCGCATCGCCCGAGCACTGAATTTGAAAGCAAGCTCCGCAAGCGAGGCCATCGTTGAAGAGCGGAGCGCTCAATGCTGCTGTCATTGTCCCGTATCCGAGGGTGAAGACATTGCTGTAGCCGCATGCACCATCTGCAAGGAGAGACGGTTCCGTTAGCATCCTGGCGAAGAGGTTCGAGCAGGACACAAGCTTCCCAGTGTGGCCAACAATGCTCAGACTAAAATGAAGTCCCCAATGCCAAACTCCAGAGTTCTGGACGGGTTAAGAAACTTACTGTTTGTGCCAGATGCATCACTCCCACCGTAGAATGTCGCGTGAGCGGTGGACCACCCATCCGCTTGACGAAACACGTTTTCTGTGAGGAGCAGAACGGCCACAGTAACCAAGAAGCTCCTCATTCCTGTCACCATTTTGGGCAGCCGCGGTGCTAGTGCTCTAGTCTCCGACTATCTCCTGCTCAGACCCTGCTGCTGGAGAAGCTGTTCCCCGGATGCAGAGTACGCTGCTTGCAAGACGCTCCTCAGATTAAGCTCTAAGTCTGCGGGGGTGTAGAGAGAACCTGCCGTCCCAACAACCAGACTCTGAATCCTTCAGGCCTCACCCGACTCGAACCGAGCTCCACGCCTATCCTGATGCCTGCTGCGTCTTCTCTTCTCTTCGACCGATGGGTTGCGGGGAGAGAGACTCAGGAATGATCGGGGAAAACGAAGTGCTGTGTGAGAGCCAAGAGAAAAATCGAGAGCCTTGATTGCCTATAAGCTGCGCAAATTAGAACTATATATATGTCGACTGCCATGTTCGCACAATGCTACTGCCGCCGACTGGAGAGAGGAAGGGCTCGCAGGACTGGTAGGGTCGGGCTACTGCCTGCCTCCATTTCTTCTGACAACGTGGGCCCAATAGCACATTCACATTCAATACTTCTCAATCTATTAATCCTCTGCACCGCAATTTCTGCTAGCTCACGACATGTCCTCCAAGCTTTTTGCCCGAAACTTACGCTCCCCTCTTACATGTCCATTTTAGCGGCGCTCCCGACCTCAGTGCAGTGCGCACAGTAACCCACTCGACCTCGAGTCAACCTGGGGTCGACTTGACGCCGACGCGAGGAAGACAGCGACGGGCGACCATTTTCTTTGTTGTGACTCGCGAGATGGCGACCACTCTTGACCGGCGCCTACTCTTCGGACGGATCAATCATGCGCTGATATCCAGCCCTCCGCCCCCACCCCACCCTCCCCGGACAGAGGCTCGAGCCCGGCAGGTTTCCCGTGGGCGTTTGACTGACCCGCGACGTGGGGCGGAGGTCGCGAATTCCCCTGAAGCCACGCACCAGCGCCGATATGTAGACGAATCGGGTTCGATCTATCGATCGCCGTTCTGGGCCTCGCGACGGAGAGGGAAGCAATCTAGTTTTAACGGTTTGTCCAGAGGGTCGAAGGGGCGAGGCACAGACTCCAACGATTGCTAATGGCTGACATCAGCTCGTCAGAGCGATCGGAATTTGCGGTGAGGGGGACGCTGAGACGCTCCCACTTATCCGCTCGCTAATAGCGACGAAGAGAGATCGTTGACGCACGTTGTTCAAGCGAGCGGACTCTTCAGCCAATCTGGAGTCTGGACGGGAGGCGAGGGCAGTTATGCTCAACGGCCGGGGAGAGAAAGCAAGTGAGAGAAGACGGGACGGGGCGGGCGGGTCTTTGCGGGTAAAACGGTTGAAAATTGCTTCCCCGACCGCCACGTGCGGAGAGGGCGGAGCACCGGCAAATGATAATTGGCAGAAATTTACCCTCCGTTAAATGGTAAGATGAATGTGCCTCGTGTTTAATTATTCCTTTTATTGCCTCCTCCTCGCGCCACTTTATTTGCCCGTCTTTTGCCTCTCACTTACGGGTTTTCTCTTACCCAATGACCTCGCCCCAGCTAACTGCTTGCGCATAACTCCGACTGACAGTTAGGGGACGAAAAGCAATGGTCCACAGGGATGGCGAGAACTTTTGTCCAAATACGAGAAGAGTTCTAACCACGGAACGCACATTGGGTCCTATCGGGATTAAAACTTACAGCCAAGTCCTGGTTGGCTCCCCTTTGGCTGTCATCTATTTTAGCAGGCATGCGACCCTCATTTGACTCTCATGTTTTCCTACTCTTGTCTTTTTGCCTCGCCTCCAATTGGACGGACTTGGAGGACGAGGACGAGCTGGAGTTACCACTGAACAGAGCAGGGCATGCACATCTGCTGTACCTTATCTCCAGAGTCCCTAGCCAGCCATTCGTGCATGCAATTTCGCGGCTCCATAGACCTACGAGTTCGCTCTTTCTGTCTCCCTTGAACCCCTTCCCTTCGTTTCGCTTGCTGCCGAGGCTCCGAGAGCCGAGCCGTCTCCCTTCCGCAGCGTGCACAGGTGCCGGTCGCCCTCCCGGAAGAGTTTTGTCGCCAGTTTGGGTGTCCCATCATGGTTCTGTGAGGAACCATCGCTGCTGTGCCTCGGCAGTACTTCATGATTGCGGGAATCCACGATATGCAATTCACTCGCGAGTCCCGAGACCCGGGCCATCGTCTTCCGCCCGAGATGTTGACTGGACTTGGACTTCGGCTTCCACCCACCAGACTCGGCTTCATTGCTTTATTGCAAGTTGAAACGCTCATGGAGGCAGCTAGAATTGTAGGAAGCATGAACAGCATAGCCTTTCAGTTCTCCAGATCCAGATTCGAGAATAACTCTTGGCCCGAATCGACTACCGAGAATTCGGAGATGCACGAAGGGCGGTCTTTGCTGGACTGTAAAGTCAGTGCAGCGATTGCATAGAGGCACAGCAGCGATGGTTCCTCACAGAACCATGATGAAGAGCACCCGTCGCTGAGTCGAACTTCGAACCTGATATACGTATGCTCAGATCATTGATAGCGAAGCTTGTACACAGGGGTGAGCCCTTCCATCGCACACTGGGATACATTGTGCCGGTCGGACTGCAGTGCGTTAGGGTTGCAACCGACCGAATGTTTCCAAAAGCAAGGAGATTAAGCGACAGTGTTCTTCCGACGTGGTGGAATTTGTAAGTTAATCTATCCATCCGGATTTGAGAACAAATTCTCCAGGTTTGAGAGAAATAAGGCTCGAGGCTCAAGATTTCTCCATAATATTCTACGATAATGGATTAACTTATGTGGCAGACAACTTGACGGAACCGACAAGGTTTTGCACATTCTCCGTCGCACATCATGTGGATGTCTCGTGCTCGTCGTCACTTTCCACAAACGATGAAAAGAGAAATTCTCCCACCATCATCTTGAAAACGGAGCCAATTGGCAAACACATACCCCCGATGCTCACATGGTGGGCGTGGAACATGTTTGAGCATGTCTCGGTTTATGAAACAGCACAATGTACCTACAAGCAATCACGCACCCACCAAAGCAAAATTCTTTCAACTTTCCCTCTCCTTTCTTTCTCTCCCCTTCTTTCTCCTCCATCTGTTGATTCTGTTCCCAGTCTTTTCTTTTCCTTAATTTACATTTTCCCCTTCTTCCTTTCCTCGACATCTTTGGAAGTATGTCGAGGAAAGCGGTGTGGGACTCAAATCAAAGGGCCCTGCTCTTCTTATGGGCGTACGGGTCCAGTGTGGTCATTAGATCCTAAGTACTTTTCTTTTATCTGCACCCGCCATTCTTGGTCTAAAAACACGTAAAGTTTTTAGACCAAGAATGGCGGGTGCAGATAAAAGATAAATATCGACCTTGAATTGGGGAACGGAATTGTGCAGCGATTCATCCATGCTAAGGAAAGTATTGTTTATTTTCGTAACAACCTTACTATCGAAATTATTGTAGTCTTTAATCATGCGAAAGGCCATGTTTAGAAATGTATGAAATTGGATTTTGAATTTGACAAAAAAAGAGGTTTTGTCAAAAAAAGGAGTGGACTAATTATAATAGTGAACGGAGATGAAAGCCCTATTATAGGTTTGGAGATGACTCCCGCTAGAGAGAAATGATAGCTCCGAGTTTTGAGGACTGGCCAACCCTTGAGACGGCCATGCTATGTCCACACAACCAAAGCTCGTCTCGATTCTCAAGCATCAACTCTTGCATCAAATTTGACCTAACTTCATGTGCAGGAGCATCTCATTTAGTGTTATGTCATGTACATACATATCTCATCATAATTTACATCTCTCTCACATCAATCATAACAATATATACTTTCTCGTTGTACAAGAATAATTTTTTATATTCTCAAAATATTATATCACAATAATCTTTTTTACTCTCAAAACATCCACAAGGACACTCCAGTCATAACCATAGTATAGAAGAGACATTGTAGTCGAGCCAAACACACTTTGAGCTTCAAAAAATCCAATTTCATACACTAGTTTGTTCCAGCATAACCACACTCTAATATCTTCAACTTCAAAAACTATCCTCCAATGAGCCTTAATTGGAACTCTACCCCTTTGAGCCCTAAGTCTCATAATGGCACTATTGACCTTAACATCTCGGTTCAATGCGAACCACACTAATTGCATTATCCACTCTAATTATTGAATTTGCTCTTGCCTGCGCGCACCTCTCTAACTAGAGATGTCGCTACATAAGTCATGACAGTTGTTGTGCACATACATACCACATTGCAATATACATCAATGCCACATCAAGCATCACAATACATAAATAATTGTCATGCACCAACACAAGTGTACCACAATTGTCCCCTAACTGATGATTAGGTGCTTCTAACACCAAGTAGCAATCTAATCCATTAACATAATATGCTCTTCATGGGGCTAAGATCAGCATGTCGAGTTTTATAATATTCTATTGTTAGTCAACTGTATGCAATCCATATCATGTAATTGTCAAACCAGCTTGTATGTTGATCGCATCGAGTACATCTCTATCACTCGTGGCATTTCCTCGAACAAGAATAACATGTCAACAAAGTTGTCACTCCACCGGCTCATTTTGATGCAAATACATATCACATCACATTATACATTGCTGTCACATCAAACATTACAATACATATATTGTCATACATCAACACAATTATACCACAATCTGTCACAACTTATGGAGTGGCACCTTTAGGTAGTTACGCACATGAAGAAGTAAATACATAAATTACAGTTTATAATGCAGTTTGTATTGCACTACTTAGAACCCCAAGGCTCAAGGGATAGAGTTTGAATTAAGGCTCCTTGAATGCAATTTTCTAAGTTGAGGCTTTGAGAGCGTGGTTATGATGGATATTAACTAGTATGTGAACCTCGAGTCTTTGAAGTTCAAACTGAATTTGGCTCAATTATAATCCCCCTTTTATACTATGGTTATGAGCAGAGTGTCCTTGTGGACTTTTTCGAAGTATAAAAGATAATTTCAAAAACTCAAATTCGATTCTATGGTGAGAATTGTGGAATCTTAGAGCATTGAAGGTATTGACAAGTTTCCATCGATGATATCTTTGATCGATTTGATCTTGAGTTTGTATGGTACTGATTGGAGTGAAAATCATGATGGCGATCATGAAGTAAAGTCAATTCAAAGTTTATGTGATGGGTTTTGAGTTTCTATTTTTTCAATTGAATATTTTATTTCCGAATTAATAACTTAGAGGACATAAGCGCTATTGAAAATTAATCAAGTGATTAGTGCATATAGTGATGTTGGAGCTTAAAATTGATAATGATCAAAAAAAATTCAACAAAAATGATCGAAGTCCAAGATTTATTGTTTCAAATTTTTTGAATTGAAAATAGAAGCTGAAGGCTACAAAATTATCATAAAATGTCTATTAGATCTAAAATTTGATGGAATCATAAAAATGTAAAGTAGTTTGTTCATGGGTAGAGATATCAAACATAATAATGTCATAATTATAAAATTTTGAACTTTAGAGATCCAAAATTATAATCAAATAATTTTGAAATTCTGATTAAGTGACAAATAGTGTTAGTTTATTTGTGGCCACAAGAATCAAGAACATATCTAGATAATCACGTAGTTGACTTTGTGACTTGAATATTTTATAAAAAAAAAGGTGGAGAATATTAACAAAACAATAGAGTCAAATAAGGTCTGTTCATAAATCTGCAAAATCAATAGCATATAGATGAAATTTATGAAAATTGGGAGTGAGGTAATTCAAGATAAAGTGACTACATTCAAAAACTCACATTAACTAAGCTCAAAATCAATATCAACTAGATTACTTATTATAAATATAAATAAATAAATAAAATTTTATAAAAAATATAAATAAACTCTTAATAATAAAATATACAATTTAATATATAAACATAATATTTTTTTAGTAATTAATTCTTAATAAATATTTTTCATTCTAAATTAATAATAAATATAAAATTATTATTATTAATGAAAATTTATAATCAATTATAATTCATTTAAGTTGATATATAAATTATCATATATCAAAAAGTAATACTTATGTTAAATTTAAAATGAACGAATTTGATTAGATCATGAACTTCAACATAAAGGTTACATAAAAATATAAAGTAATCATGTACGGAAAAAATTACAATCAAGATATCATATATTAATCATAGTGGTACATAAGTGCATTTGAATAATAAACTTGTTTTATTTTTATATATCACATATGTCTTCATTTGGATCACACAAGACCTCATAGTTAGCAAAACAATGATGTAAATATCCTCTTATTCATTTTTATCTTCATCATTCTTTATATATGATAAGTTCAACATAATATCTCTTGAAGCTTTATTGATATTTCTAATTAGGAGATTTTATCATTCCCATGATGAGCATCAAAACTATCATCAACTTATGTGGTTTTGTTGTAGCAAAAAAATTATAAAATTACACATGTCATTATTTTTAAAAAAATAGTTGAGTCATAAGATAAACTTCAATAATCAAATATTATATTGATATTATTATATTTGGATAAATTCATTTCTTAACATGCTATCATTGAGTTGATACTTTTTCATGTTATTATTTGTAAAACTTTGGCTATGGAAATTAGATACATTTAATAACTTCTTATAATTAATCACTCTATGAATAAATAGAGGTGTGTCTATGTATAACTTTGTGTTAAAATTAATATATTTAATCAAATTGTTTCATGATCAACTTTAAAAAAAATTCTCTTCTACATTATATTAAAAAATATAATATTCAGATAGACTCAATTATAGTTTGTTTGATGTTGTTGTGAATACTAAATCATATTGTGTATTAACTACAACTCCTTCATTATACTTTTTTTTTAAGAAAATAAGTTATTGAGATAAATAATTAGTCTTAATTTGACTATTAGTTGATTATTAAAAACACCAAATCAGCAATATGTGTGTTGATTAGGTTGTGTTTCTAATATGTTAGTTTGCATAACACATCAATAATTCGTATGTTCATAATGATATTAGTCATGTCATTGATCCACAAAGAGTTAGATGAATGATGGTTGTGTAATCTTATATACATTGTACTTTTTTGAGGATTATATAAAGAAAAAAATAAAAAAATATTGAAATTATCTCTCGACTTTAGAGTTATTGAGCTATTTGAGTTATTTATCATCACTTCTATATTGTTACATTAGTATCATGCTAATTTACTCTTTACTTGAGTACATATTAGCAGTCTTGGAATAACAAGATAGTGATAAGAATTTTAAATTCTTGAAAGTTGTATAGAGACTAACAAAGGTTATTGATATGCTTGTAGAGTAAAAGGAAGGAAAAAATTATGAGGTGTCGATATGGATGTATAAGAGGGAAATCTTATACCAAACTATTTTTTTCCCAACTTGTTCAACATTTAAATTTGATTTATAGAGAAAAATATTGTTAGAGTGTACTTTAGGATCAATTGGGTTGCAAATTTTATGTTTTGAGTGATGATGTTACCAATGTCAATGATACTTCCAATTTTTAGTTATGGAAAGAAACATGGGATTGAACTATCTACATTATATACTAAATGTTAGATGGATTTAAATCACGAACCACCCTCAAAAGTGTCGTTCAATATTTTTATAAAATTTGAAATAATTAATCTATAAAAAAAATGTGGAAAGATTTCATTTTTAGAAATTATATACAAAATGGATGGAATGAAATTGCTTTTGGTTTTCGATCTTGTGCTCCTCCCTCCAGAAAAAATTGATAAAATCAACAAAAATATTCTCAGATAATGCATTATGTTATTAATTTCGGTGCATTCCCTGCACCGAAGTTAATAACAGAAATATGGTTGACATTTGATTACTTTCTTCTCTCAAAAGTTGATGGCATGCGAACAGAATTATCTCACAATAGATTGAGAGAAGTGAATCATTGTTTTTGCCACCAAACATTGGAATCACTATTTACAAGACAAGTATTTTGATATTAAAATCTATCATAAACCATTGGTGTATTTGAAGACTCATAAGAATTCTTCCAAAAGATAAATTCGATGGACAAAAGATATCAATGGCTCTACATGAAGATAACATATGTGAAAGTCAATAAGGAACTTGCAATTGACTCACATCAATAATTTCATAGAGGTGAAAATGCAACCCGATTGATGGATTCAAATAATGCAACAAAGGTGGATGAGGAGATCATAAAAGCACTTCAAACTAAGAGAGCAAAGAAAGTTCAAGGTTTAATATTTTAGGAGCATCATATTTAAAATCCATAAGATCATGATTAACGTATGATGGTGTTGTTAGAATATCATGATACATCCATTGCATGACACATGAGAGCTAAAAGGTCTTTGGAGAGCATATAAAGAGTGTATTATTGGCCAAGGATGCAAAAAGATGTGGAGTCATATGTTCAAAGCTATGCAACATATCAACAAAACAATACATGTAATCTCCCATTCTTGAGCAATGATGAAAATATGTTACTATGGTGTTAGTCAAAAACATCAATACATGAAAAGCACACATGCAATCAAGAGTCGATACAGGAAATATATGGTTCACCTCACTGAGACTACGTCCACGGAACACACAGAGTCACTTTACTGAATACCCTGATTGTGTCATAGAGAGCTTCTGACAGCCCTCTTATATAGTAGTATCAGCCCTAGTCCTAATCTAACTAAATATAGTCAAACTAACCAGAGTTACCCAAGACCTGAGTTAACTCCTAACAATCTCCCCCTTGACTCATGTATTGGGGTCTCTAACTCTTGTTATCCATATACATACTCCGCGGGAAGTCCTAGAAGGAAACTTGAAGCATAGGCCCTCCTGTAAACAAGAATTAACTAGAACTAAGGTGTAGCCTGACTAGGAAGGAGTAAAGCATATACAAGAATCAAACAATTGCTAGAGTAACTCTACTAGTGCTCCTTGTGCAAAACCTGCATAGTAGCACAATGCCTCATGAAACTCTCTAAAGGAATAACTTTGGTCAAAGAATCAGCTGGATAGAGTTTACCGTCAATCTTGACTAGCTCAACCTTCATATCAGAAACTGCATCTCTGATAAAGTGATATCTAATGTCGATGTGCTTCACCCTGCTATCCATCACTTGATTTGCTGCAAGATGTAAGGCACTCTGACTATCACAGTGGAGATTTACAACATCCTGTTTCAATCCCATCTCATTGATAAGTCTATTCAACCAAATAGCTTCCTTTGCTACTTCTGATGCTGCTACATATTCAGCTTCCGTAGTTGACTAAGCTATGCACTTCTGCAAGATAGATCTCCAACTAACACGTCCACCTTCAAGTGTAAACACATATCCAGTTATAGACTTCCTCTTGTCCAGATCTTGTCCATAGTCAACATCAATGTAACCCAATAAGGATTTGGCATTGTCCAATAAACCATCAAACAAAAGACCAAAATCCTTAGTACTCTTGAGAAACTTGAGAATCCACTTCACAGCTTCCCAATGCACATTTCCTAGATATGACATGTACTTGCTCATCTTGCCCATAGCTAGAGCAATATCAGGTCTAGTGCACATCATCAAATACATGAGGCTGTCCACTACCTTGTCATAGGGAATTGACGACATTTTTCCTCTATCAGTTGCATCAATTGGACATTGAGCTGCTGAGAGCTTAAAATGTGCCGCCAAAGGAGTCCACACCCTTTTAGAGTCTGCCATGTTAAACATGTCAAGCACACGCTGAATGTACTTACCCTAACATAACCATAGCTTCCTCTTCTTCAAATCTCTGTGAACATCCATACCTAATATCCTCTTGGACTTACCCAAATCCTTCATCTTCAATGCAGATTTCAGTTGCCTCTTGCATCTATCGACGTCGGATTGTTCCTTTGCCAAAATGAGCATGTCATCCACATAGAGTACTAGAATAATGAGGCTCAAGATCTCATTATTCACCTTCTTCATGTAAACACATGGATCAAACACACTCCGTGAAAATCCTTGTGCTTTCATGAACTCATCAAACCTTGCATTCCATTGACTAGGAGCTTGCTTCAATCCATATAGAGATTTGAGCAATCTACAAACTAACTTCTCATGACCTTTCTTCTCATAGCCAATAGGTTGTTTCATGTAGATTTCTTCCTCCAAAGATCCAAATAGAAAATCCGTGACAACATCCATCTGATCCATAACTAGACCAAATATCACAGCAAGTGCACATACTAGAAGAATTGTAGCATACTTTGCTACAAGTGAGATGATAGTCCACACCTTTCTCTTGTGTGAAGCCCTTAGCCACCAACCTGGCTTTGAAGATCCTCTTCTCTTCATCCGCTGGATTATCCTTCAACTTGTACACCCACTTGCTATCAACCAAAGGTTGACCCTTTGGAAGCTCCACCAGCTCCCAAGTCTTGTTCTCAACAAGCGATTGCATCTCACGCTCCATAGCAATATCCCACTCAAGCTTATTGATAGAGGCTTGAGCTTCTCTATATGAACAAGGTTCTACTTCTTTTGGGAGCTCTACTATTCCGATTTGATGATCTCCTAGTAAATGGTCATGTCTGATCTCCATTGTTTTATGTTGTGTCTTGAGGCTCAGCAACGACAACTTGCTCCTCCAATTCTTGTTGTTCAAGAATTTGCTCCATCTGTTCTAGAGCTCCTCCTTGTGGCGCATCATTGAACCCATAATGATCAATCTCCCCCTCAACAACATCTGTGAGTGGAGATTTGCCCTTGTCAGTATGGGGAGCCTGAGATATCTCCCCCTCCATCAATCCAACGATCTAGGCTCATTGAAAGAAACATCCCTACTGACAATCACCTTACAAGCTATAGGATCCCATAGCCTATAACCTTTCACACCACTTGCATATCCAAGAAAACGACACTTCTTGGATGTAGGATCCAACTTGGTCCTATTCTCCTTAGGTATGAGAGTATAAGCTGTACAACCAAAAATTCTCAAACGATTATAATTAGCCCTCCGTTTGTGCCTCAATTCAAACGGTGTCAAGAAATTGATTGCACTTGAAGGAGACAAATTTACCAAATGCATTACGGTATTTACAACTTCAGCCCATAATTCGTATGGTAAACCAGATTGGCTCAACATACTACGCACCTTCTCCACTACTGTTCGGTTGAGCCTCTCAGAAACAGTATTTTGTTACGGAGTATAAACCATGGTAAGATGACGAGTGATTCCCTCCTTTTTGCAGTAACTTCTAAACTCCTTTGAAGTATACTCCCCGCCATTATCCGAACGTAGATATCTCACCTTGTGACCAGTCTGAGTCTCAACTTGGGCTCTCCAACTTTTGAAAGTTGCAAAGACTTCAAACTTGTGTGTGAGAAAATAGACCCACACAAATCTTGAGCAATCATCAATAAACAATACATAGTACCACTTCCGAGAATGTGAGGCTTTAGGAGAGGGTCCCCACACGTCGCTATGTACATACTCAAGTAACTCTTTGGAACTATGAGTTCCAACACCAAAGGCTTTTCTATGTTGCTTGCCCATAACACAATGCTCACAAAATTCCATGTCAACTTAACCTAAACCAAGTAACAAGCCCCTATCTCGAAGGAAGGTCAAGTATCTGTTACTCATGTGTCCCATTCTAGAATGCCAAACATGAGCCATCCCAGGCCGAGATCTGGTAAGATTGACTTCACCACAAATGGTATTGCCCTCTAGCACATACAGATTTATATGCTTGTGTCCTCTTAAGATACTCTTATCACCTACTCTCACCTCAAGTACTCCTTGTTTAGAACTCCACTCAAGGCCTTTTGAATCTAACATTCCAAGAGAGATAAGATTCTTTCTCATTTCATGTATAAACCTGACATGAATCAATGTACGTTTGACTCCATCAAATATGTGAATCTGGACAGATCCAACACCTTCAATTCTACATGGTCGGATCGCTCAAATTCCTCCTCCGTCGTTGATTATGTACAGATCAAAAAGGCAATTTTCCAAGCGGGGGCCTGACGCCCAAGATTGGATCGAATCAACAATATATCGTCTCATGACTGCTCTCCCGTTGCTCGACTTTGATCTCCTCGTACGACGCATCCACGCCTGTTGCAGCATCTCCGATGGAATTCCGTAATCTCTTACATCATATCTGCTTCAATCTTCCCGAACTTTCCTTGCAGCACTAAGGAATAGACTCCCATAATCTCTTGTTATGAGACGAGTAGCGATTTGCAAAGGCCCAAATCTCATCGACTAAGAAAGCTCCAAACCATCACAATCGATGAACCCTTGTGTAGTGTCAGCACATATTACTTCAACAAAAAATGGTCCTTTTCCTGGAGGATCCTTGATGTGAATCATTGAGTGACGGAAGATCGCCCCCACGCTAATAACGAATCGAAAAACCATAGCTATCAGTTGACAGCTTCACAACTTCACCTTCCTTCCGTCGTCGTCCGCCTTCTCCTTCTCCTCTCCTGCCCTACCCCTGACCTTCTGTCTAATTTTTAGTCCACTTTGAATGTTCCGCTCTATCTCGTATTTATGTCTCGTGCTCCGACAAGACCATGGATCCTCCGCCTCCAACAGTTTCGACCATCCCAATCGCTCTGATACCAATTGTTAGTCCAAAACAACAATACATGAAAAACACACATGCAATCAAGAGTCAACACATGAAATACGTGGTTCACCTCACTTAGGCTACGTCCACGGAACACACATAGTCACTTTACTAAATATCCTGATTGTGTCATAGAAAGCTTCTGCCAGCCCTCTTATATAGTAATACCAGCCCTAGCCATAGTCTAATTAAATATAGTCAAACTAACCACAGTTACTCAAGACCTGAGTTAACTCCTAACATATGGAACTAATATGCAAATCACCTAGAAGCTATTAATGACATGATTCAAAAGTAATCATTATGGTTAAATTGAGTAAAATGATTCAAATCTTACATATCACAAAGACATTGATTGTATTACAACTTGTTCATTTATATCAACATGCAATGTTTATGAATCATGGATTGTCTTGAGTTGACTATGAGTGGACTATTTAAACATGTCACATCATCAATCCATATGCTTGTAACGTACAGGTTACATTAGAATTGTATGATTGTAGTGTTTATTGATTCGTTGCCAAGGGAATGGGGTGTTAAACGAATGTCAAATAGGGAATATGTGAGTTTAGTCTTCTTTAATCAACTCTGGATGATCTATGTCCAAAGAGTGTCATTAATTCATGATGTAAAACCCATTAGAAAGTAAAGTACTAAGAAATTTCAAAGGAAATTCTTTTATTGAAATTGGGTGATTCCAATTACAAGAGTAAACATTCCCTAGGTGTAAACTCATAGAAGTTCTTCCGGCGAAATCCTCGATAGCCAAACTCATGGGACGAATTTCTGCGTATCTTCAAAGGAATCTGATCTCTAGTTAGATAGGTCACTGCAATCTCTGCTCAGCTTCGAGAGTTTTCGTTCTACCCTAGCTACACAGGAACAGTTATTGACTTTCTCTAGCAAATTGAAGATGTCCCCACTAACTACTCTCGTCCTATTTATACACAATTCTAACGTCTTATCCAAATCGCTACCTACATGTATCACGTCCGACTACAAATTTGGAGATCTGTTGCATCCTTTGATGATGTCTCTTCCCTCCAGGCGAAAGCATCAACGCTGATTTGCAACTCTCTGATGTCCTCCACAATCTCCCTCCGATGGATTCGCATCACAATCGCGACCCATGGCTTTGTACATCTCCTTTCGCTTCTCCTTCAAATCGCAAGAAGTGTTCATCACCACCGTCAATTTCTCCAATCGATAAGCCTCAACTTCGGATCACATCGGGCAAACAGATACTTTACATATTTACTTGTCAAAACTTCTAATCTAGGTGGCCTCTCTACATCAACTTCGTGCAACTAATGCTTCATCTCCTTCAATTGATTTCGGAGTCTCTCATTCTTCACTTCCACGAACTTCAATTCCGCTCCCCGAATCTTGCATATCTCACCATAGGATTGCTTCGCTGCCACCACTTCTCGTTGTGCTTCTGCCTTCTCCTTCTCCAAACGTCCCACCGATTTTATCAGTTGCTTGATCGTCTACGTCTAATTATTCTTCCGTGTTGCGATGCGGTTCATCAACTGAATCAGGTCCATATAATTGTCCTCCTAAGGATCCCATCCTTGGATGTAGTCTGTTCTTATCTCGTTCAACTCCATGAGAACATGAATAACAACATTCTTAGTTTTTGCACTAATTGTAACACCGAGGAGAGCGGTTCTCCACCATCTACTTTGGATGCCTTCACCTTAGGCCTTGATACTTTTGGTACATGGCTTCTTGGCTTAGGAACGTCCTTCAGCTTCCGCTTCTTATTCACCGGCGTTCGAACTTCTTCCACACTCGGACTTCGCGCTTGCTTCCCCGAAGTTCCTACAGAATCTTCCCATCCGAATACAGTTTCCTCGACCCCCCGCATTACTTTGTCCAACTCTTCCGAAGGCATCTCATCTCTTTCTCTTGCAACTAGTGACTGCAAACTGCCTCCTTCAACCGGTCTTAGACTCCTAGTCGATCCACTACTGGCTTCACTCATATTCGGCTCTCGTAAGATATCCTCTGCATCCAACTGATACTTCACTTGTAACACTGAAGCAATGACTCCGGAATGACTTCCAAGATGAGAGATGGTCTTCTCAAGACCTCTCCTTGCTTTATATACTGTAGGACTAGAGGAGTCCGAAATTCAAACTATACCACATGGCTAACATGCGTAGGTTGCATGTTTTGTTATCTTATCCTAATCAATTCCTAACAGACGTCTAACACACAATCTGATCCACCAATGCATGGTAGCCACCTCGTCATTTACCCTTTTACTTTTTGGATAGTGCACACCACTATCTTGTCTTTTTGTGATCTAGTGACCACTCTACGCTTTGGCTAAACTAACTATGACTAACCAAGATTGGTTACAAACCTCCCCCCATTTAAGTCGCAACGTCCTCGTTGCAAGAAGACTCAAAAGTCTCTACAAGTATCTTGGCATTTGTAAGATTTGCCAATGGTTCCCAAGTAGCTTCATAAAGTGGATAACCTTTCCATTTGACTAGATATTCCACTTTGGTGTTCCGCTGCCCTCTTGTCCGTTTCTTGAGGATTCTCTCAACCTCATATTCCTCTACACCATCAATCATGGCTGGTAAAGGAGGAGGTTGATGTGGGTTGCCAAAGGAAGGAGATCGTGGGGTATACTTCCTCAATAGAGACACATGAAAAACAGAATGTATTTTCATGTGTGTTGGCAACTCTAACTTGTAGGCAACTTCTCCAATCCGTTGGACAATTAAGAAAGGTCCAATAAACCGTGGACTGAACTTTCGACCCCTATTAATGACAAATTGGTAGTAGACAACCATACCGACGCCTTTTGAAACTCCACATGTCGCCGATGAGCATCAGCATATTATTTTTGCCGATTTTGGGCAATGGCTAATTTGTGCTTTGCCTGGTGTACTCCTCGTTGGACTCGTGCCACAAACTCGTTCTTCGCTTCAACTTGGGTTGATGGTTCCTGCATGTGACATACACTCACCAAGCTAGATGGTGTGATAGGGTGTTTTCCATACATCAAGAAGAAAGGGCTGACTTTTTGTGGATGCATTGATTGAGTTATTATAAGCAAACTCAATCAAGGGTAAAAAAGTGCATCCCAACCGTCTTGCTCTTCCAAAGTGAAAGCTCTAAGCATGTCCTCAATAGTCCTATTTGCTCTTTCAGTTTGCCCATCCGTTTTGAGGATGATAAGTTGTGGACATGGGTAGTTTTTGTTTTGAATAGCCCAAATAGGGTTTTCCAAAACATGCTAGTAAATTGAGTGCCCCTATCGGTGATGAGCACTCTAGCTAAGCCATGTTGAGCAAAAAACTGCATCCATATAAATTCGAGCAAGTTCCGGTGCAAGAATCGTCTTTGTTGTGGGCCTAATATGGATCATCTTGCTCAATTTATCCACAAAAATGACTATTGAATCATAACCCGTAGACGTCATTGGTAACTCACATACAATGTCCATACTGACGTGCTCCCATCTTCTAGTCGGTGTTGGTAGAGGTTGTAGTAGACCTTTGCCGGTTTTCGATTGCTAGCCTTATTTTGTTGACAAGCCACACAACTTCGAACATAGCTGGTGATGTCCTCTCTTAGTTTTGGCCAAAAGTATACCCTTTGGATGCCTTCAATGGTCTTCTCCACTCCTACATGGCTAAATCATGTGCCTCCTCTAACACTGTTGTACGAAGGGCAACATCTGAGGGTATCCAAATCTTTCCCTTGTAGAACGCCAATCCCCGTTCCAAATGTGCTCGACCTTGCTGAAGGGCTTGTGCAATCTCCTCATCCTCCTTGGTAGCTCGATTTAGGTTCTCCCACCATTTAGAGTGAATCTTCACCTCCGTGATGTGATTAATGCATGGCATTCGTGTCAATGCATCGACAAGCTGCTTCTTCCCCTCCACATACAAGATCTTCATGTTGAAACGCTGTCGCCATTCAGCCCAACGAATCTGCCGCTTGGAGAGGTCCTTTTGAGTTTCTAAATAAACCAAAAGGCTTGTGGTCCATCTCAACCACAAACTCCTTATCTCCGAGATAGTGCTTCCAATGTTTAGTAGCCAAGACAATGGTTAACTCCTCCCTCTCTGTGGTATGATAATTTTGCTCCGCCGGCAAAAGTTTCCGTGAAAAGAAAGCAATTGGGTGCCATCCATCTTTCCACTCTTGTTGTAACACTCCTCCAACTGCCACACATGATGCATCCGTAGCAAGTTTTGTTTGTCTACCAAGTTCATACCATTTAAGGATTGGTGCATGTAAGAGTGCATCTTTCAAAGCCTGAAATGCAATCTCTTGAGTTGTACCCCATTGCCATTTCTGCCCTTGGCCTAAGAGACTTGTTAAAGCTTGAGCAATACGATCAAAAGCTTCCACAAACCTTCTATAAAAGCCGGTTAAACCCAAGAAACTACGCCAGATTGAGTCCGATTCTCCGGACAATCCAATTTTGAATAGCTTCCACTTTGTCACTCATGACTTGGATGCCATCGCTAACTCTATGGCCTAAGTAATCTACTTCGTTTTTGCCAAACTCACATTTTGACATCTTAGCATAGAGCTTATTTTCTCTCAACACTTGGAGTACTTCTCGTAGATGTTTTTGATGATCTTGTAAGGACTTGCTATATATCAAGATATCATCTAAAAACACAATCACTGATTTATCCAGATATTTTAAAAAATATCATTCATCGGTCCCATGAATATGGCGGGGGCATTGGTTAAACCAAATGGCATAACTAGATACTCAAAATGACCATATCTAGTTCTAAAAGTTGTCTTTTTGTATGTCTTCATCCGCCGCCACTGATCTGATTGTATCCGCTTCTAAGATCAAGTTTGGTGAAATACTTAGCTCCATGAAGTTGATCAAACAAGTCATCCATTCGCAAAGTAATGGATACTTGTTTTTCACCGCTTGTTGATTTAGAGCACGATAGTCCATGCACATCCGCATGGAGCCGTCCTTCTTCTTCACAAACAATACTGGAGCTCCATATGGTGACACACTAGGTTGGATAAACCCTTTCTCCAACAACTCTTCCAATTGTACCTTGCATTCCTCCATTTGTTCGGTGCAAGTCGATAGGGACTTTTACAAGGAGGTGAACTTCCCGGTAAGATCTCTATCTTGTGATCCACTCTCCTTCTTGGTGGTAAACCCGAGGCAAATCATCTGGAAAAACATCTTGAAACTCGTTCAAGATACAAGTTAACTCCTCATGTATAAAAGATTGCTCTTTTGGAGCGCTTACATCTCTTATTAGGCCCAAAAAACATACATCTTTGTGACTGATAGCGGTTCTTCCTATCACATAGAGAGGTAAGTTTTTGTGTCCTGATCTAAGTCTATCTCCAAAGATCCTTCAACTCATAGTTTTTACCATCTTCCTTCGCCAATCTACCTCAGGATTATATTTTTCCATCCAAGGCATACCCAAAATAGCATCATAGCGAGCTAATCGAATTACTCTCCACTCCAACGATTCCTTGTATTGCCCAATCTTCAACTCCACTTTCCTAGGAATGCTCTCAATGCTCTCTGTTTGCCCGTTTGGCAACTCTACCTTTTCACTCTCATCTTTCTCTAAAGCTAATCCCAACTTTATAGCAATAGATTAAGATAGGAAATTTTCTGTAGCTCCTGGATCAATCAATACTCTCACTTTTACTCCTTCTATCTCGCCATCCGTCACAATCAAACATGTTTCCTTCTTTCTCAAACCATTTACCTCATGTTTGTGCTTCCTTCCTCACCCTTCCTCTTTTTTTTCATCGAACCAGAAGGCCGCAAGGCAAGGTTCTTGGTGCTCGCCGTTTCCCGTGTTTCCATCGGTCACTTCGTCTCCACCTTCAAGATTGTTGAGGGCTCGTCGATAGGGGGGTCTAGCTCCTCTTGCCAGAACTCGGGTACGGCAATTCATGGCAATGTGACCAAATCTTCCACAATTATAGCATTGCCTCATTTCTCGTCTTCCCTCCACTCCGTCTCCTCCTCTTGAATTTGCTTCTCGATGAGGATTCGAAAGGCGACGATCTCCTTCTTGTATGTTCACTCCCCTTGGAATGAAATCTTCCCTCCTCCTTATGTTGCCCAACTCCATAGGCATGGGTCCATAGTATTGATTTGAGGCGATACCTCTCCACCGTTGTGATAAACATTGGACATTCGTTGTGCACAAGCAATAGCCTCGTTCAAGTTGCTTGGATTGTCGCAAATCACCTCCTGTTGAATCTTTTTCTTCAATCCTCTCTTGAATAAATCAAGGGCTTGGCTCCACTCATATCTCGTATCTGAATTCAAGATCTCAAACTCCTCAATGTACTCCTCCACACTTCCCTTCTTTCAAGTTTCCACAACCTCATCCGTGCCGTGATGATGGGATCAACTGCTTGAAAATTCTGAAGAAGACCTCGCTTCATTGCACTCCAAGTAACCTCATTGGCCCGACTCATTGAGCTCCATCATCCAACCCCGAAACCAAGTAGATGCTTTCTCCAACAACAAAGTACGAACAAAAAAGACCTGCAATGTGATCATTGATATTGAACAAAGCAAGATGATACTCCATTCTCTCAATCCAACCTTCCAAAACTCCCATGGTTCGACTACCGGTAAGGTTCTATCTTACAAGTTTTTGTCATCTTCGTAATCATGGATGTCTCAAGATCTAGCTCTCTTGCTCATTGTCCGCTTGGGCTTCAAGAGCACGGGCTTTCTTGTTTCTTCACTTTCCACCATGGATGGTGACGTCTCCATCTCCATTGGAGTTTCTCTCATTCTCTCATTTTCCATTCCTCTCGCTTTGACCGCTGTTAATTCTTGAGCTAACTCTTGTACTTGAGTCTGACTTTGCTCAAATGCGTTTCTCAAATCTCTCAACTCTTGAATCATTTCTCTCAAAGTGTCCTCCATGATTCGTCTCCGTCCCTCTCTCTCTCTCAAGATAGGGTTAAGATGAACACTCTCCAATTTCTCAAGATTGGCAACACAAAAAGGAATAGGTGATGCTATCACCTCATGGTAATACTCCTCTCCAAAGTTTCTAATAACTAGGTTCAAACATAGCTTTTAGGATGATACACACAATAGATTTCACACCGTGTGTTGAATCTCACCGGTGGTGGTCTATTGAGGTCCATCTCTAAACTAAAATGTAAATCGTGAGATC
Organism: Marchantia paleacea; assembly: GCA_014180765.2. Taxonomy (NCBI): domain Eukaryota; kingdom Viridiplantae; phylum Streptophyta; class Marchantiopsida; order Marchantiales; family Marchantiaceae; genus Marchantia; species Marchantia paleacea. The sequence goes on from MUAA02000060.1 coordinate 1,144,049, forward strand.
CCAAGTAACATCGTAGGTGACTATAGGTAAGATAACGGGATCTCGAGATCTCATCACTTGGTCCATGAAGTTGGCACCAAAATGATAAACCAAATACCGAAGTCAACCTTGCTTCTCAATGTATAACAGTTTGACATGAAAAGGATTAAGAAATGGGAATCTCGGTACTATTCTATCTCCCCCATCCATAACCCCGCACTCCACAATAACCCCCTTCCACTACTTGCGGCTCAATGGCCACCGCCACCTCTAACAAACACTCTCTCTCCTCAAATAATTGTACCAACCTGCACTATTCTTCCAAGAGGGGTGATCCACACTCATAGGAACAATAAGCCCGCTTCCGATACCATTGTAACATGAAGCAATGACTCGGAATGACTTCCAAGATGAGAGATGGTCTTCTCAAGACCTCTCCTTGCTTTATATACTGTAGGACTAGAGGAGTCCGAAATCGAAACTATGCCACATGGCTAACATGCGTAGGTTGCATATTTTGTTATCTTATCCTAACCAATTCCTAACAGACGTCTAGCACACAATCTGATCCACCAATGCATGGTAGCCACCTCGTCATTTACCCTTTTACTTTTTGGATAGTGCACACCACTATCTTGTCTTTTTGTGATCTAGTGACCACTCTACGCTTTGGCTAAACTAACTATGACTAACCAAGATTGGTCACTCTTTCCCTTGGGGTTAGCCACCCCATCCTCGAGTTCATGAGTACCAAAAACGATGAAATGTACACCACTCCCTTCTCTCCTGCTCCATAGCCTTCACATTACGAGCGAATATTTCTCCCCAATTGACTTTGATCTTTCCTCCGATGAATCCTTCCACTATCCTCACCTTGTGCATACTAGTGTAAGTAGTTCTCTGCGGTGAGAACAGTTGATTCAACGTATACATTATCTTCCGTCGGGATAGTGCCAGTATCAGATCGACGAGGAGTTTAGGAATGAGTGCTCCTCCTGAACTGAAGAGAACAAGAGAAATCAGGCCGGCGGTGCAGAGTAAGCCTCATTCAGACTGCAGAGTCCGAAGAGTACTCACAAAGAAGGCAATCGATCCAAGTTCAATTCCTTCACAATCCCATCACAATATCAATTCCACAGACACAACAAATAGATTTCAATGTTTGCTTTACTTCGGGATGGGGATCTCTCTTGTTACAAGTTAACGTCTCGGCGAAAACACTCTCTATAGTACTTTTGATGGCTACAGGTAACTCACCTCGTGGACGAATATCCGGGTAACTTCACTGATACACGCATCAGTCGACACAATGTCAGCCTACAGACACCAGCTCCTCGAGTGCTCGTTCTACCCTGACTACAATTTGCAGCCCAACAGATTGGACACTTGCAAAGATGAAAGATCCCACCACTTTATTTCCTACGACTATTTATAATGACTGATCTAACTGCTACTCCTAACTCCTCCAACACATATCGCTCTTTCCTAAGTCTCCTACTCTGATCTAAGCCACTCGATCGCACCTCCGCTGCTTGCGTGAATGCGTCAATTCCTAACTCTATTTCCTGTACATCTGCCGCGATCTCATGTCGATGAAGTGCCATGGCTTCCCTGAAATCTTGACCCAACGCTTTGTACATCTCCTTCTGCAATCTCCTTTGAGGCTTTCAGCCCTCGCTTCACTGCCATCATCTTTGGCCTAGAGGTCTTCGGCGGCCCTACTTCTTCCACCTTCTTCTTCCCTACATCCCTTCGAACTGTCAGAGTGGCTGGTGGACTGTCCTCCACTACTCTCTTCCTCTTCCTTGAAGTTCCGATCACTTCAAGGTCCGAATCATCCTTAATCAAATATATCTTGAAATCATTGATCCCCTTTCTTCCTCAAGGATCAAACCACTTAGACTCGTTGAAATGAAATCCTGTGTGCAATGTCGACCCTTCCCAGTCGATGTCGTCTTTATCCTTCTCATAATCTCGACCCAAGGCTTCTGCCCATAGAATCGAATCCCACGAATCCGGTGTCGTGTTGTGAGAACGCGGCTACTATGAGAAGATGATGACATATGTCATCTTCAGAGTTGTTGTCATGACGGCGATACTTTAGGTTAGGGTAATAGATGGCATTGTAAGGTTGTAAAGAGCTAGGGAGATCTAGACACATCACCTTGCTGACTAAGGAGCTTATTTGATTGAAATGGAGTCGCATATGACGTGGATAGCAGACAACATGATCCTCAAGATGTACCATTGTTGAGTCCATTTGTGATCAACATCCGGTGTCTTCATCGTGATCGCTTTTGGGTATACTTAGCTGGTTTCAAGTTGTCATTTTAACTCTTATTAGTGGCAACTCATATTGTGTATAGGATGTCTAAGTAGAGTGTTTAGGAAAGTTGTAAAGCTCTAAGTTTCAATGGAGCTAATTTGGCCACACTAGAGGTCAAAATAGCATTCTCCATTCCCATTGGTCTATGAGTTTTGACCAATGAGGACACTATGGCAACTTTTTGAGGTTTTTAGGGATTTTGGAGACCTTCCAAGGAGACATTAAAAAATCTGAGGATAGCGTTGGAGAGCTGACGGGATGGGCTACAACATGGGCTTAAGAATGGATGGATTTGAAGGATTTGTCACTCTGAAACGATGATTCAAAGTTAGAGAGAGAAATTTCAATCTTTGAGTGTATTTCGAGTGTTTGTGAGAATCTGACGAGGGTTTTGGGAGATCTGAGTTCATAGAGATACAATTTACGACTTAGGCTTGTGTTTTGATCGAAGTTTTGACTCGATTGGACAAGAGTTGAGTATGGAGTGATAGGTTGAAGTTTGTGTAAGCAATCAGAGTTGCAGGATTGCATTGACTATCACAAACTTAGTACATCGATCATATCTTTTGATAGCAGAAAGTTCTGTCAATAAAACTTTCTTAAGTTGAAGTTTGGATGATGAGTGACCTTCTCATGAAATTTGAGAGCAATTGGAGTCAAGGATTGGGATTTGTGATGGGTTTTGTACACAAGGGTTTGCATATCACCTTGTGATACACTGGGTAAATCACCAATTTTTTTGAGAGATCTAGAAAAGAAAAACATGTGAAACTTTCCTTAGTGATATTAAGGGTTGTGGAGCAATTTTGTGTAAAGTTTGAGAGAAAGTTATTGGTCGAATCATCGGATATCATAATCTTCTTCCGCTGAAGTTTTATCGGTTGGAATGTGGAGTGCTGAGGAGAGGAAGAAGAGATTGTCAACTCACACAAGTATCTGGAGGGTTCTTCTGCAGCCATGCGCTCGGACGTTCTCAGAGCAAATACATTCCGTATTTCATGTGTCACGACCCAAACAGTTCAAAAATCCATCAACAACTACTCTTTTATCTACTATGGTCACATATCATGAAGAATTTATGGCTGAGAAGATACTGAAAAAATGGATTTGGGATCACAAACATCTAAAAATTGAGTATTTGGTTCAATGGAAAGTATGTCCATCATTTTAGGAGATTTAAAATCCAACTAACAATTTAACCATTGCACATTTGATCGTTCAAGAGTTTGAACATGGGCATAACGAGGATGTTGCATCTTAAAAGAATGGAGATTTGTAACCATATTTAGTTAGTGAGAACTAAAGTTGAGGTTATGCAAGATAGAGATAGATTGTTGAGAGATAACCTCAATGATTTCTATTTCTCCATATATAGTTCTCGAAAAGATACAATATATCTAAGATCCCACCATCATCATCCATCCAACTACTTGTGGATCGATGATGTGGTGGATATTATTATGAGCATATGGATCATTAACGTGTAACTCCAACTAACACACTATAAACACAACATAATGAGCATTGTAGGACCTTAGTTAGGAATTGAAGCTTGTTTTTTTGTTTTTCAGAATAAAAAGCATGATATTCGGCGGAAATGAGTAAGGACGAATACGAATATGACTCTTGGGGCGAATATGCATGCTGAGTGTGAATGTGAGTAGATTAAATATGGCGGGAGAAGTTCCGTTATTTAGGATAGTTTTGGAACCGTATTGACAAGTAGCCGCGAGCGCAAAACTATCAAGATGACATGATGAAGAGAAGAGTGACAATTTGATCCGGAGCAAGAGAAGCTATTCGATTGCCTCCCACACAGAAGATGGTAGGGGTAATTTGACCTTTGGTGCTGAAGCCGGATGGGACGGTGGATGAGCTGATGAGATTAAAAAACTTGGATGGTGCAATCTTAGTATGGCGATAGGATTATGTATGTCTGGAGATGTGTGAAGAAGTGAAAGCCAAGAAGGTCACCAATCCAATCGGGTGGAGAGGTTACCCGGTGTCGCATATAAAACGGGAGCTCTTACTTGTAAAATATCTCATACTCACGTTTTAACACCACAAAAGAAACAATGAATCGAGCGTTAAATTTTAGTGATCGTACAAGTGACAAATTGGTCTAAAATAATCAAATTTTGATCTTCTATGTAAAGAATCAACTCTCCATGATGAGCATCTGCATTTTTCCTTCTGTCAATTTTGAACAATTATCAACTTCTCCTTTGCTTGATGTAGTGTTTTGTGTATGTGTTCCATACAATCATTGGCCACTACAAGTTTGGTTGAAAACTCATACACTTTAGGATTTTGTGTGACCATCAATTTGAGTATGATATTTTGTAGACATTGCTAGCTTTGTTTTGAATAAACAAAACAAAATTTTTCAAACGAAACTAGTAAAATGATTTCATGTATTGGTGATTAAGACTTTGTTAAATCATAGATTCACAAAAAATACATCTAGATACAAATGAGCAAGTTGTGGTGCAATCACTATCATCTTACTCAATTTATCCACAAAGATCACAACTAAATCACGTACTAAAGAGGTTTTTAGTAATTCACATACTAAATCCATATAAACATGTTTCCATCATTCTTCAAGAATGAAAAGCTATTGTAATAAACCAGTCAATTTTTTATTAATCGTCTTATTTTGTTTACATCTACACAACTTCAAACATATGCATCCACATCTTTCCCTATCGTTGGCCAATAGTTCACTCATTGTATGATTTCCAAAGTCCTTTCAGCTCCCACATGCCTTGCAATGGATGTATCATGGCCTTGACAACACCATTGTACGTAAGTCTAGATCCATATATGCTCCTCCTAAAATGTTAGACCTTGAATCTTCTTTGTACTCTTTGCTTTAAGTGACTTCATGATCTTCTCATACTTCATTGTTGTAGCAATCATTAAAGTCTACCAATCGGCTTGCATTTTCACATCTATGATGTTGATGATGCATTGTATTTACATTATGACATCTACAAGTTGCTTCTTGCACTCCACATAAACTATCTTCATGTTAAACCATTGACGTCATTCTGTCTATCAAATTTATCGTTTGGAGAGATCTTTTGAGTTTTAAATTTGGTTTGTAGTCGATTTTTATCTCAAACCCCTTGTCTCTCAAGTAGTGCTTTTAATGTTTGATGATATTAACAATTGCTAACTCCTCTCATTTAATTGATAGTTTTGCTCAGCAATCATCAATTTTTGGGAGAATAATACAACCGGATGTCAAACATCCTCCCATTGTTGTACATAATGCATTAGTAACCAACTTGATTGGTCGATTATGATCATACAACTTGAAAATATATATAAGCAAGAGAGCATATTTCAATGCTTGAAAGAATAACTCTTTCGTGGTTCCACATCTTCATTTTTTACCTTTTTTCAACATAGATGTATACGTTTGAGCAAAGTGAGCAAATTGCAAATTGCAATAAAATCTGGTAAGACCTACAAAAATTCTTCAATTAAGTTTGATCCTTTAGTGCTATCCATTTTTATATGGCTTTTATCTTCTCACTCATCATTTGGATTTCCTCATATGTGACTTGATGACTTAAATAATCTACTTATGACTTGACAAATTCACATTTTGAAGATTTGGCATATAACTCATTTTTTTGTAAAACCTGAAGTACCTTTCATAAATATTGCCTACAATATTCTAAGATTTTACTATACACTAGAACATCATCAAAAGAGTCAATAATATATTTGTTCATCAATCCCATGAATATTGCAGGTGCGTAAGTGGACCAAAAGGCATCATTATATACTCAAAGTGGCCATATCAAGTACAAGTAGTTGTCTTGTGAATATCTTCACCATCAGTTTGAATATAATTGTACATTCTTTGGTGAAATACTTTGACTCTAGAAGTTGATCAAACAAATAATCCATTCGAGTTAATGGATATTTGTTTTTCATTTGGGTTTTATTCAAACCACGTTAATCAATGCATAATCTCATACTTCCATCATTCTTCTTCACAAACTAAATAGATGTACCATAAGGTGAAATGTTTCGATGTATATACCCTTTTCTCAAAATCTCCTCCACTTGAGCTTTACATTCCTCCAACTTATTTGGAGCCAAACGATGTCGCATGGACAAAGCTTTACTCTGAGAACGCCTGAGCGTCTGGCTGTAGAAGAACTCTCCTCGTCCTCGTGTGAACTGACAATCACCCTCTCTTTCATCTCCTCATCTCTCCATGCCCAACTCGTTGCACCCGGTAAACTCCAGCAGAAGACGATCGTTGTAACCAACGATTGAACCGTTAACTCTTAGCCAAACTTCGCAGAAAAGTACTTTGCAACCATTCATAACTCTCGGGAAAGTTTCACATGCTCTTCAATTCTAGATCTCTCGTTGCAAATGTCGAACTATACCCTGTGTCACAAGGCGATATGCAGACCCTTGCACACTAAAACCACTATAAACTCCAATCCTTTGATCCAATTGCACTCAAATTTCGCAAGAAAACGACTTATCATCCAAGCTTCAACTCTGTCAAGTTTTATTGACCAATCTTATCGATAGCATGAGTTATGATCGTCGAACTAAATCTGTAACAGTCTTGCAATCCCGCAATTCGATCGTGTACATAAATTTCAAACTATCGCTTTGCACTCAAAACTCAACCAATCGAGCTGAAATTTCGATTAAATCGCAAATTCGAGTTGTAAACTCTGTGTCTATCGAATCCGATCTGTCAAAGCCTTCATAGAACGCTCAGAATTCACTCAAACTCTCCCATCGGTCTAAATTTCACTCTCCCACTTCAAATCACCACACGGAGTGTCAACTTGCTCAATCGCCTTCATTCTTGAGCCAAAATCCTAGCTCTCCTCGTCAGCTCTCCAACCCTATCCTTCAATCCTGAAAAAACTCCTTCAAGGCTCCCGAAACTCCTCAAAACCCCAAAGAACTTGCCCAAGTGCTCTCATTGGTCTAAATTTCCCAACCAATGAGAATGAAGAGTTCCATTTTGACCTCTAGTGGGCCAAATTAGCCACAACTAACTTAGAGCTTAACAACTAGCCTAAAAACACTACTTAGTCATCATATAGGTAATCTGAGTTGTTGCTAATAAAGAGTCAAAATAACCTTTTCGAAACCGGTTAAGTATAAACGGAACAACAAAAAGGCCAGGGGAGTTTATAACTTGAGTATAATACTCCTCGCCAAAATTCCTAACAATCAACTCCCTATGACTTGCCTTTGGTAGAAAGTAGTGATGGACAGGGGACCCATGTGTTGAAAGGCGCCACTATCGGCAAGTTTAGGTCCATAATGCTAATATCAAATCAAAACATAGACTGTTAAGTCCCAAGTCGCGCCGTAGGAAACAATTGGCGAGAATGAAAGGATGCGGGGAGTTTATCACCACTTCCATAAAGCTATCTCCAAAGTGATACACTAACCATGCCCTAAAGTGATCACGATGTAGACACCGGATGCTTATCACAAACGGATTGGGCATCGGTATATCTGGAGGATCATACCGCCCTCTATCCATGTCCCACGTTGGCTCCACTTCTATCGGATAAGCTCCTTAGTAGTCGGCGTTCTAGACCTCCCCCTTTCCTTTCGACTCCAACCACGCTTTTATATCCGATAAGGTCCAAGATGATATCCCTTGGATCCTTATCTACATCCCGACCTTAGGATGACAATCCAACCGTGGCCTCTTAACGTTCTTTTTTTTTTACAATGAGCCGCCTCGCCATCCCGACCTAAAATATCGCCAAAATATCGCCGTCATCTATCTCAATACAAGAAGATGACACATGTCATCATCTTCTCATAGTAGCCGTGTCACAACACGACATCCACCCCCTAAAACGTGCATCCTCCGGTATGCACCAAGAAGTTAACCAAAATGTGCGTGGCATCAGTTATGTCAACCCGATCTTTCGATCGCAATAGATCCTCCCCATATGACTCATCTTCACCAAAAAGGTCAAACTCCTCCTCAAGTTGGCCAATGTTGATCTCCTTATTCCGGCTTTTGAAGATCTTGATTCGTTTGCCTGCAATAGGCACTTTCATCTTTGTGCCATCCAACTCTCTCGAATAAGTGGCATTGTCATGGACATTGACTACCACATATGGCCCAAACCATCTCTTGAAAACTTCCTCAAGGTGCTATGTTGGTTATCGAGACTATTGTCATACACCAACACCCAATCACCTTCTTTGATCTCCTTTGGTCTCAGCCTATGACGTTTGTCAAATCTGTCCTTATTTCTAAGGCGTGCCTCTTTGAATCTCTCCATTGCCAATTGCACATCCTCCGTTCTCCTCTCCAATTGTCGAATGCGTATCGCCAAAAGATCTTCTCTACTCATATTATCCTCCCAAGGCAACACACTCCATATGGGAATGTTTTCCTCTATTGGCATAATTGGCTTTTGGCCTTGCATCAACTCTGCTGGCATGTAGCCGGTCACGTAGCTATGGGTTGTACGATCGACCCATAATGCAAATGGTAACAAAACGAGGCCATTGTCCGGCCTTCCCCCTACATGACTTCACAATTGCTTTGACAATAGGTGGATGACCCGCTCACTCTTTGCATTCCCTTTTGGATTATAAGCAGTGGTGAGAGACAACTTGACTCCACATCTCTCAAAGAAGTCACGTGCCTCTTGAGCATTCAACTCCCTCGATCAGCGGTCATCTTCCCAACACATCCATAACGACACACGACGTCCTCCAAAAGAAATCTGCAAACCCCTTCATTTGCTTTTCGACCGTAGCGCTCTCCCTCCACTTGATTGGATAGATCCTCCCTCGCTAACACGTGTACCTCATCCGCCCTACTCCCATTGGCATGACCACTAAATCCACAACCCACTTGTAATGGATAGCAAGTGGATATGTAGGATGCAAACCATCACGGTGTCGGATTCCGAATACATCCGACACGCCTCACAAGTCTCCACAAATCCCACTACATCTTTGTAGATGTTCTTCCACCAATATCTCTCCTTCAATTTCATGAAAGTGGCGTATATACCCCTATGGCCCGCCCATAAGCTTTCATGAAACTCTCGCATCAATTCTCGTTGAGCCTCTTGTCCACAAATCACACGTTGTGGCATATCACCCTTCCGCTTCGGTCTCTTCCATAGGTATCCATCCCGCAACATGTAGTTGTAGGCTTTCCTCCTTACATGTTTGAACTCGTGATCACTCCAACCACTGTCGTGCAAGTGTACTTAGATATTTTCCAATATCTAACCACTCATCCTCATACAAATCCTCGAAAAACAACTCCAAACCTTGTATTATTCCTTTGCCGATGAGCCACGAGATCAAAACGTCGTTCCTACATCATCGGTATCATCAATCATCTCTTCTTCTCCCTCATATCTAGCTCTTGACAACATATCCGCCACCTTGTTATCCTTCCCGCCACATGCTTGAACTCCGGATTAAGTGTCTTGATGTAAGCTATCCACCTCAACATTGCAATATCGGTGTATTGCAATTGGTGATCATCCCCAAAGAATGGTAAACAATCCGTCTCAACAATCACATGTGCTCCAATCAGGTAGTTTCTCTCGGACTTCATAGTTGTAACAACACCCCACAACTCCTTCTTCACCGAGGATAACCGTTTGTCTTTCACTCAAGACCTTGGCTCCAAATCTCACCGCATATCTATTGTCTTCATCTTCATCATCTTGTCCCACGACCCATCCTATGGCAATAGGACTGGTATCCACCGTCAATATCACCGGCTTGTTACCATGATATTCTATCCTTCGCAAAACCGAGGCGATGACATACACCTCTTCAACTTCCTCATGGCCTCTACATGCCTATCCTCCCATACAAACTTCTGATTTTTTCCTTAACAACTCATATAACGGATCCGTTACATGTGCAAAGTGAGGAATCCATATGTGATAGAACACAACAAAGACCTAAAAACCGCCTCACCTACTGTCAAGGAAGTGCAGATCTCGCGCATTCTTTGGATAGCATCCACCTTCTTTGGGATCTGGTTTTCGGCCATACCATCCACACAAATGGCCAACAATCACAACCTCCCGAACTCCAAATGTGGACTTCACCCCTGACAATGTAAGATGAACCTCTTCCAATCGAGATAATATCCTCTCACAATCTTCAATGTGATCCTTCACGAACTTCCGACAGCCCCTTTGATCCTTGGTTTCATCCTTCTCCTCTTCTATACATCCCTTGATGGGCACATCATCTAGAAAAGGCATAGTCTTCTCCGGAATAAAGTCCCGGAACACTTTATTCATCCCATTCATCATATGTGCAACAGAATTTGTTGCCCCTTGAGGTAATGTACACATCCTCACCAATCCCAATGGTGTTCTCATGGTGGTGACATCCCTACTTTCCTCAGAAAGTTGAAACTGATCATATCCGGAGTAAAGGTCTCCTATCGAGTAGATTGCTCTTCCAGCAAAAGCTTCCATAAACTCATCCACAATTGGTCCCACTCCCATATTTCGATAGTCACTTGGTTCACCGGTTGCATATCCTGAATGAATCGTAGTGCTCCATTCTTTTTAAGATTGTAAACCACCAGCTTGAATATGGTGCAAATGACGGCTCCAAAATCCTCATCTTCATCTTTTCCTTCAACAACTCAATGAGTTTTGGAAGATGGGCCCTAGGTACGGGAATCGGCCTCAAGTCCCAAGGTGCATGAGGCACAGTGAAAATGATCATGGGAGCTACCACATTAGGATCCACACACCCTATCTCCTTTGCTTCAAAAGCGAATGCTTTTCCATGCATGGAAAGCATCTCTTTGAAACATCTCTCCTCATTTGCAAGAAGGAAACCATCTGATCCAACCTTCAACTCCTTCAAAGTGGTTTCAGTAAACTTGTGTCCCATTTTACTAGGATCCCTCAAGCTACTTTCTCTACTCGCTTGTTGCACCTTTTCCCTTGAATCATTGGGTAAAGGAACAACGATTGGTTTCACCTTCTTATCGATCGTTTTATACCCGGTCTCCCTCGAACTTCAGGTGCTTGAAATGCCTCGATAGTGGAATAGAGCTCTCTAGAGTGAACCTCCACTATCTTATCCTCATCGCCAAATCCAATCTCCATCATCTCCTTCAATGGATCTCCCAACCCAAACTCCTCATAAACTCTCGATATACACTCATCTTCCTCAAGAAGCTTCGGATCTGCAAGTTTTTTCTTCATGTCTGCGCAATTCCTTCTTCTCCCATTTCTTCAAATCAGAAACCTCCTTGTATGTAGCATATCCATCTCGCGAAAATCCCACCAACCCTATACAATAGGTACCTTTCTCTCGTGTAAGTGAGAGTACCTTCTTCTCTGTACTGTAAGACCCAGGGTTGTACATATAGGATAAAATGAAAGTATATCTAAATTGTGCCTAAGTTTATCTTAGTCATGACTATGTTTAGCTAGTTATGGTTAAGTTGGAGGAAAATATAGAGTAACTTTTGGTGTGGTAGATGAGAACTACTATTTTGTTGTTTAGTATGAGTCAAGGAATAGATTCCATCACATGGGTATCTTGACTTCCCTTGACTTGGACTAGTTTTCATTGGTTGGACTTGGTGAAGACCCTTAAATCTAGGGGCTTAGATTGACTTGGTACACTAGAAGTCAATTAGGGAGTAGTTGGGCTTCTAGAAGATCCAAGTGGACCAATTGCATGTTGCCATGTACCCTTTTCATTGGGGTTTGTGATCTCTACCTCGTTTAAACTTGGTAAGAGGAAGTTACATGGTGATTACTTGTAGTTCTTAGGTAAGATTCTAAGTAGTATAAATAGAGAGGTTGAGAAGCACCTCTCAAGTAGTTTTTCAATGGAAGTTAGTTTTGGGAGGAGATAGTGTGGTGATCTTAGTTTTAGGGAGCTTGGTTCTTGGAGATGTCATGTTCGGAGTGGAACCTTGATTCAATGAAGACTTTGATTACCAAAGTATCCCTTTCCTTTTGAGTGATATCTTACTCTTGGTGATAATGTGCATAATAGAGCTTGGACTTTGAGAGTTTGTGTAAGAGTGAGCAATAGGATCATGGGCAAAGGGTGGGGACCGAAGTCCTTCTAGATTCATGATGAGCTTCCAAAAAGCCATCGGAGGAGGTAAACTTGAGTGAGAGTCAGCCCCGGAGGTCACAAGTACCCACTATATCCTCTCTCTACAAGTGGTACCTCTCCAAAATCCTCAAAGTCTTCAGATTTTGGGAAAGCTCCCTCTCTCAATTGCGCTTTATTCCTCTCATGATTTCTCGGGTACCGTTAAAAACTGCACCAACCGCTTTCCATCTTGGTCGCGAATTCGTGCATATCTTTGATCCATCATCAAGCACTCTTGTCTCCATCCCGAGTGCTATGATATAGGGTTGCCCAAGAATCAATGGGTATGATGTAGAGTCTTGGACAAAGAAATTCTGTTCGGCTACTACATCCCCAACCTTCACCGGAACATCGGGGCATGCTCCGCACAAGTCCCCTCAGTGTTGTTCGCTGCCCCGATCATCCAACCATGCTCGGTGTCTATGGGCCATTTCCCTTCTTGTAGAGCTCTCTTGACATTATGTTGATTTCTGATCCATGATCAATCAACGCCAACACCGGTTCCTTCGGATCCCCAAGCTTTACAAGCGTTTCAAGAGTCGCTCTTGCCCAATGCGGCCGGGTGTAGTGACTAGACACCCTTGCACCTTCCCCTTGGCCTCCTCAAAACGGACTTTCTGAGATTTCACCCCACAACACTCCACCAATGCATCCTCTTCATCCTTTGATACCTTTGTACCTAGTGCATGAAGTAGAGCGGTTTCATTGGAAATCTGCCGTTTTCCTCTTGATGGTATCGATGATAACATCATGAAACTCCCTCTTGGCTATACCAAGTATCTCCCTCAAGGTAAACTCTACCTTGGCACTCAAAATCCTTTCCTCCAAGACTCCCTTCAGATCGCCGCCACTTCAATATCGATTGTAGCTTGTACATTTGGTGATTTCCCCTTCTCCTTCTCACCCCCTTTGGCCCTTTCCTTGGACCTTGAAGGACCAGCTTCTTCCATAACATGATCAGGTGGAAGAGGTGTATCAGGTCTGATACGCTCTCTAGCCAACCTCTTGACGAGAGTCCTTCACAGAAACTTCCTCTTCCCTCCGTCGCTTTTCTTCCACCGATGCTTCATATTGAGTCTTGGCAATATAAGCATGAACTGACATGCTTTCTACTTGATCATCCCATCCAGTGTTAGCACGAATCTCTGCTGCTGTTCTCAAAAGAGTTTCTCTAGCTACTTTCCCCTTTTCCATTGTAGCGAGAGCACTTGACCATAGACCATTGAGTGGTAGTTGTCCCTCAAACCCCTCTTCTTCTCCTCTAACCTTAACACCATAGCTAAAAGCTTCAAGCGATGCCCTTTGCATGTGCACTATGGTAATCATCCACAATCTTTCTCATCCCTCCTTTACCAAAATTGGTTTGGATGATTGCTCCGGTGTCCTTGAGGGCTACCTTCCCTTCTTTCCAAAAAATTTCTCCACTTTGCAATGTTTGTGCAAAGTCCCCACAATCTCTTCGTGCATGATCAATGCTATCACACCATATGCACCGTTGCACATACGCTTGCTTGGTGGGGGTCTTCTTCTCCCCTCCCCTATCCTTCTCCTCTAGCATTGCAAATTTGATCTTGAGCTCCTTCATCCCATACGATCTCATCAATGGCTGATTCCTCTTTCCTTGAGTTCACAACCGAGCTTGGACATTGGCGGTTGGAACAACCGCCTAGTAGCAGTGTTGGGGCAATGAATAGCCGTTTGAAGAGGCCTCCTCGTCACAATCTTCTCTCTCCTTCTTTCTCTCTTCGCCAAGAGACCAACTGCCTCCTCCACATCCTTCCAACTACTTGTTAGTCCTTCTTCCTCATTTTTGTCTTCAAGAAGCAACTCGGCTTCTCTTGCAACTCAACATCAGCAAACTCGGAGAAACAACTCTTGTTTTATGTGACTCCAAGGTGATCTTCTCCAATCGAGACAATTGTGAGAATTGTCTCTCAAACTCCCTAAGAAGCTCAGTTGCATGAGACTTCTTATTGGGCCTTTCGACCCACTCCATGAAGGACTTCTTAGTGACTCTATCAGAGTCTTCTAAGAAGTACTCATCTCTCAAGGCACGAGAATACGTCTCCCAATTCTCACCAAATTGCTCCCTGTAGGGATCTCACATGATCTCTAATCTCCGGCACGGCAAAGAAGACGGAACACCTCGATCATCTCCTTCTCCGGGACACGGTTCGGCTCCATTTCCTCGACGTAATATCTCAAGTACTTTGAGACATCCCTCCCATCAAACTGATCCATCTTCCCTACTATAGCTTGCAACGCCCTTGTGGCTAAACTCTCCCTTCGGTCTTGTAATTGTTGTTGTTGAAGGAAGAGTGTGAACGCTTGAAACATCTCCGCTGTTGCCGGATCAAGTTGCACCTTAGGTATTTCGTTTGCTCTGCTCGACCCCTCCCCACTCATTGTAACCGTCCTTATGATCTTGAACACCCACTCAACTTATTGTCGATGAAAAGCCGCCTTGATCGTTGACCCTCTCCCATTCCCCAAGTACCCAACTTCCCGTTTCTATCTAAACTGATCTAAACCTAGAGCCCTGTGGTTTATATTTAATGGATAGGGCAACCTAACCTGTCATCACCGCAAGCACTCTTGGGAGAGTTGGTCATCACCTCCAACTTCTCACAAGAGAAATACACAGCACGCACTAGAGTGGTAACCGGTGATCAAGTCCGGAGCACTCCTATGGAATCAGGCGCCCACACAAAGCCAGCATGGCGCACACACAAGAAGCCATTTATGGAGGGATCCGAACACGGGGAAGCAAACAAGCAACCCTCCATACTTAAATTCCCAACCCACCCACGATCGACTCTCGCCATCAATTGGCATTTGACATATCGTAAATTTCAATGTTCTGCGCTATGCCAACACTATAGAGTCCTTATAAATCAGATTTCTAACTGATTTAGTATCCCAAGCCCAAACAACTTGAACTTGCACCCTATCTCTCAAGGCTGATTGACAATCTGATCTTGCAATCTACACCTTCTAAACTTGAAACACTAAACTATAAACCGAAACTCATGAAATTGTAAACTTACAACAAGAGAACTAATGAAAGCTCCTCCACCTCAGAGATTTCACGTCGAGTTCACCACCTATGTCGCATGGACAAAGCTTTACTCTGAGAACGCCTGAGCGTCTGGGCTGTAGAAGAACTCTCCTCGCCCCTCGTGTGAACTGACAATCACCCTCTCTTTCATCTCCTCATCTCTCCATGCCCAACTCGTTGCACCCGGTAAACTCCAGCGGAAGACGATCGTTGTAACCAACGATTGAACCGTTAACTCTTAGCCAAACTTCGCAGAAAAGTACTTTGCAACCATTCATAACTCTCGGGAAAGTTTCACATGCTCTTCAATTCTAGATCTCTCGTTGCAAATGTCGAACTATACCCTGTGTCACAAGGCGATATGCAGACCCTTGCACACTAAAACCACTATAAACTCCAATCCTTTGATCCAATTGCACTCAAATTTCGCAAGAAAACGACTTATCATCCAAGCTTCAACTCTGTCAAGTTTTATTGACCAATCTTATCGATAGCATGAGTTATGATCGTCGAACTAAATCTGTAACAGTCATTGCAATCCACGCAATTCGATCGTGGTACATAAATTTCAAACTTGCTTTGCACTCAAAACTCAACCAATCGAGCTGAAATTTCGATCAAATCGCAAATTCGAGTTGTAAACTCTGTGTCTATTGAATCCGATCTGTCAAAGCCTTCATAGAACGCTCAGAATTCACTCAAACTCTCCCATCGGTCTAAATTTTACTCTCCCACTTCAAATCACCACACCGGAGTGTCAACTTGCTCAATCGCCTTCATTCTTGAGCCAAAATCCTAGCTCTCCTCGTCAGCTCTCCAACCCTATCCTTCAATCTTGAAAAAACTCCCTTTGAAGGCTCCCGAAACTCCTCAAAACCCCAAAGAACTTGCCCAAGTGCTCTCATTGGTCTAAATTTCCCAACCAATGAGAATGAAGAGTTCCATTTTGACCTCTAGTGGGCCAAATTAGCCACAACTAACTTAGAGCTTAACAACTAGCCTAAAAACACTACTTAGCCATCATATAGATAATACGAGTTGTTGCTAATAAAGAGTCAAAATAACCACTCGAAACCGGTTAAGTATAAACGGAACAACAAAAGGGACCGGGGAGTTTATAACTTGAGTATAATACCTCGCCAAAATTCCTAACAATCAACTCCCTATGACTTGCCTTTGGTAGAGGCAGTAGTGATGGACGAGGGGACCCATGTGTTGAAAGGCGCCACTATCGGCAAGTTTAGGTCCATAATGCTAATATCAAATCAAAACATAGATTTGTTAAGTCCCAAGTCGCCAGAGGAAACAATTGGCGTAATGAAAGGATGCGGGGAGTTTATCACCACTTCCATAAAGCTATCTCCAAAGTGATACACTAACCATGCCCTAAAGTGATCACGATGTGACACCGGATGCTTATCACAAACGGATTGGGCATCGGTATATCGGAGGATCATACCGCCTCTCTATCCATGTCCCACGTTGGCTCCACTTCTATCGGATAAGCTCCTTAGTCAGCGACGTTCTAGACCTCCCCCCTTTCCTTTCGACTCCAACCACGCTTTATATCCGATAAGGTCCAAGATGATATCCCTTGGATCCTTATCTACATCCTGACCTTAGGATGACAATCCAACCGTGGCCTCTTAACAAATTTTTTTACAATGAGCCGCCTCGCCATCCCGACCTAAAAATATCGCCAAAAATATCGCCGTCATCTCAACAGCTCTGAAGATGACACATGTCATCATCTTCTCATAGTAGCCGTGTCACAACACGACAACGATATGGAGCTTTGCAAATTAGTGTGCTACCTGGTAGCACCTCAATCTTGTGATATGCTCGTCTCTTAGGTGGCAATCCTACATGTTGATCATCTAGGAAAACATCTTGATACTCCGTAATAATATCGCTAAATGAGTCCAAAATGTAAGGATTTTCCTTAGAACCATCAACATCTTTTATAGATCCCAAGAAATATACATCATCTCTAGAAATGGCAATTTTACTAATCACAAAGAGAGATTAACTTCTATTTTTAGATATAATTTTATTTTTATAATTTTTTCATCAATTACTTTTTATCACTTTTCTTCTTCAATCTAACCCTACATTGTATCGCTCCATCCATGGCATTCATATGATGACATTATATCAAGCTAATTTGAGTACTCTTCATTCAATCTCTTCCTTGTATCCATATATTGTTAGTTGTACACTTTCTACTAATGACTCTATTGGTTCAATTTTCCCATTTGATTACTCCACCTTCTCACTCACATCCTTCATTAAATTCAATCCCAATTTAATTGCAATAGATCATGACGAAACTTTTTATGTTGCTCCATGATCAATAAGGACTCTCATCTTGTGTACTTTCATCATTCCATTATTGACAATCAATCTTGCTTGTTTCATACTCCTCCCATGAGCTACCAACCTCGTCTTTTTTTTGTTTAGTGGAACCAATAAGGTTGCGAGGTAAGTTCATTGATGACATTTGTTTCCATGCAATGTCTTGTTTTTATCTTCATTTTCTCCGCCTTCCATATTGTTGAAAGGACATCTCAACATGGCTCTTACTCCTTGAGATCTCGATCAAATTCTATAGAACTAAGCAATGTGATCTATCATTCCACATGCATAGCATTGACGATTGTCACAAACTATCATTCCTTCTCAATTTAAAGTTCCATTATTTGCATAAAGATCATGCAAATTTGGAATAAATGATTGACGATAATCATGTCCATACTTAGGTGATGGTCCTTGTGACAGTACATATCCTTCCCTACGTCAAAGGTTTTTCAACTCTATTGCTATTGGGCCAAGTGGATCTCGAATATTGCTTGATGGTGTGATTCCATAAGCACCTAAAATCCTTTGAGTAATTGTGATTACGACATTCTTCTTGCAGATTGTTGAAGGGTTGTTCACCATCACTTCTTTTCACAGCCTCTCCTTCAAGCCTCATTTGAAGACATCCAAGGCTTCTGCTCCACTGATATCCATAATATATACTTCAAGATCATAAATTCTTCAATGTTTTCATAATTCTTTCAATGTTTTCTATTTCAAATCTCACAACTTCATTCTTGCATATTGAAATAAATCCACCGTTTGAAAGTTTTGAAGAAGTCTCTCTTGTATACCATTTCATGAAATGAAAGCATCTTGATATGAAAGCATTTTTTTCCATGTACCGGACCATGTAAGAGACTTATCCATGAGATAAGACCATATGAACATTCTTCCAGTAAATCAGAAACATAAAAATGTGATAGATATATATTCATCATCATTATCCATCCCTCTAAAACTCCCATGGCTCTATTGCCATTGTAAACTTCCACCTTACATTTCTTTCATATACGAAGTAAGATATTGGCTTGATCTTCCATCTCTTGAAATCGTCTCTAATTTGACTATTCATTGTCAATAGAAGATGTTTATAGTTGGAGTTAAGTCTTTTGTATTGGAGTTTCCACTTCCATCTCACAAACTCTTTCTTTCTCTACCTTTTCATTCTCTAATGCATAGATCTTGACCTCCATGGCTTGTTGTTTTTTATAATTCTCTATAATAGCTTTTGTCAACATTTTCATCTCTATCATCATTGAGTTCAAAATTTCACTCATAGCAATTGATGTCTCCATGTTTCTCAACCATTCAAACTAATACAATGTAAGTTTAATAACAATCCAATCTCACAAAATAGGAATCACAAAGACCGAAATGTTCCTCTGACATGTTTGTAGTACTCTTCATCATTATTTCTAACAATAAAAGTTATCCACACTCTCTTTTGTTGATAAATCATTTTAATTTCTACATATGTGTTTCACGAAATCAGTGTGGATGATTCGCGATTCAAATCCATCCAACATTGAGTATAAAATATAAATGATATAATGTCGTATTTTTCCATAATTGACAATCAAAAGTATCATTGATATTGATGATGTCATCATTCAGGCCATTAAATCTGAATTCCAATTGACCACAAGATACACTATGAAAACATCTTTCTCTATGAATTGAATATGAATGTTAAGCAAGTTGGAAAAGAGAAAGTTACATACTATATGGTTTACCTCTAGCACATCCATATTTGTAGCCCACAATTTTCCTTTTTGCCCTTACTTTACATGTAGATCAATGACCTCTGTTAGTCTCTATACAATTCTAAAGAACTTTAAGCTATCATCATTGTCTTGTTATTCCAAGAGGGATAATCCACACTAAAGGAAAAAACAAATTAGCTCTAATACCATTGTAACACTAAGAAAATGAGGGCATATCACTTGAATAACTCAAAAACTCTGAAGTTGAGATATAATTTCTATGACTTCTAATTTGTCATATATAGACTTCAAAAAAGATACAATATAGTGAAAATCCCACAATCACCGTCCATCCAACTCCTCATGGATCGATGATGTGATGGACATCACTATGAACATATAGATTATTGACGTGTAAGTCCAACTAACACACTAGAAACACAACCAAATAAGCACATGGATTGCTAATGTGACGTCTTTAAATAGTTAATTAATAATCACTTCAAGATAATCTATCTCCGTCTTGCATAACCTCTACTTTAGTTCTCACTTACGAAAGATGTTTACAACAAGCAGTCATCATGGAAAAGCATAAAGAGTGGAATACTCTTTTGACTCTTGTGGTATTTGCATATAACAATTCCGTTAATACATCCACTAAAATATCTCCTTTTTATTTGATGAATAGCTTTTATCATTTGACATCTTCTAGTTTGATGAAAATCTCTAAATTTTAAGTGTTTTCAATCAAAGTTGTAATAGTAAACGAGTATGGAGTGCATACACAAATGATTGCATAAAGCAAAGGACAAATTGGTAATGGCTAAAAATTGATAAATAAAGTATGCATATGTTCATTGCATAGGTTGATTTATCAAAAAAGCGATCAAGTTTCTTTATTCATGACCAATTTGTGGGGCATCAAAACTTAATCTTCACTCCATTGACGGTTTTGGAATTGAAATACATTGGCAATGTGTCTTAAATGATATATTTTCCATGACATATGAAATTCTATCATATATTTCATGTGTCACGATTGCAAAAATATATACCATAATGCAAGAAGTTCATAAATCCATTAGCGCTCCATCCTTCATCTATTATGATAGCAAATCATGAAGAATTAAAGGTTGAAAAAATACTCAAAAGTGGATTTGGGATCACAAACATCCAAAAATCAAGTATTTTGTTTGATGGAAATGATATATTTTTAATGAGTCAACTTGAAAACAAACTAACAATTTAGACAATGCATAAGTGATAGTTGAAAAGTATGAACAAGTGTGCAACAAGAACCCTTGTCATGTATATACACATTGCATCACAACATATATCGTTGTCACATCTAACACAATATATAGTTATGTTATGTTACTCCAAGGTTTACAATCCTCTTATGAAATATTCAATCCAATTGATTGAAGATATATCATAAAGTATTATTGGTAGGTACAATCCTAGTTACATGATTGTTATCTAACTCTCAATGGTGCATCAACGCTTCATATGTGTTGGTTGTTCATCACAAATGATTTACAAAAAATTCATGTTTCACAATTTTTTTCAAAAATTATTTATATGATTGCTCTAACAAACCCCCTTAACTACAAAAGTGTGGAGGAAAAAAAAAATTTCATCAAGTTGGATAGAATAACAATCAAACACAAATTCAATGTATCCACACACAACTTCAAAAGTTAGTCTTAATGACACTAGACCATACTATTATTGATCATTATGATCCATCTAGTGAAAGACAAAAGCAAATCACATTGTAAATATTTTAGATTCAATTGATGAAATCGATATAAGAGTGAGATATGAAATTAATTTACAACTAAAATCAATTCTTTTCACAAGTTTGATCATTAGAGGTTAAATCCTCATTTTTTCAATTCAACATGGGATAAGATTAAAAATAAGTGATTAATGATTATTTTTAAAAAAAATCAAAAAAACAAGTTTTTTAATTATGTTCATAGTAAAATATTGATAATAGATTACATCAAAATTTTTCAACAAAATAGAAAATTTAATTCAAAACAATTGTTAAAATTTCATGAAAAATTTTTAATGTAAAATTATCAACAACATGCTCTAAAATATTGTAGATTGCATTATTTACATACTCTAGTTCTAAGACATTTTAGACTATCTATATTTTATTAAACATTCATAAAAAAATTAAATAAAATAATACTTAGATAAAGTAAAATTTCAATCGTAATTTAATACAAACAATATTTTTAAAATTAATTTGATCATGTAGAGTTTTTTCGTAAATTTATCTAAGAAAGTAACACTTGTATATAATAATATGATCCAATTTAATTATTTTTAAATTTTAAATAGAAGTTAAACTTCAAAATATGATAACACCATTTATATATATAATAATTGCTTCCATATCTTTGGCGCACACGGACATAAGCACAAGCACAATGCATATGTAGCAAATTGTAATAATAAATAAATCATAAAATAATAATTATTTGTTTATTTAATTGTATCAAATAAATAAAAAAATTAAATTTTATACATCTTTAACATTGAATATTATGAATGAAAAGTACTTACATTAATTGGGATTATTTGATTTAAATTCATTTTGCAAGCATATTTTAAAATATAATATGGTATAATAAAAAACTAAATTTAATGAAAATAAATAAATAAATAAAAGAGAAAAGTATTAAAAATAATTGATAAAAAATAAATTTATTTGATAAAAATTGAATAAATTGAATTGAAAGTTTAAATTAAATATATTTAAATAATAAAATAATAAAAATAAATTTTGAATAAATATTTATATCGATTATTAAAATTAAAAATTATTATTTATGATTTTTTTTGGCCAATGATATCTAATACTTTTATCTTTTTAAAATTTTTCTCGATTTTAAATTTTTTAAGTAAAATACATTTAAATATTTGATATGAAGGATATTAATTTACATTAGATTTATGTTATTATTTTTAAATAATTTCAATGATTGATATGATAATCAGATGTGTATTGTGTTTGATAAATATTTTATCATAATATTTATGAATCATATTATAAAAAAAATTTCATAAAATACATATTATATGTAGAAAGTTTTAATTTTTTATCAATGAATGTATTATCTTATAATAGGAACAAATTATATCATAAACTTCATTGTTGAATGAAATCTCACAACATTCAATCATGATGTATAAATTGATTTATAAAAATATCATGAATCATGCAAATTTAATATATTTAACATTTATTTTGGTTGAAGTTTATCGCAATTAATATATTTTGACACATTGAACCTTTTAAATTCAAATATTTCTGATATAGATTCAAATGAAACATTGATCATGATGAAAGAATATATACATAATATATTCCAAACCTGATTATTATCTCCAACTTCACATATTGTGTAAGTATTAATCATGTTTATCTCACACTTTATGTTTTTATTATTCTATCATGTAATATCAAATAAAATTTTTTTTGTATAATAAGTAGAAAACATCAAACATTATTATAAAAAATAAATTATCTTCATATACACTTAAGTTAACTCTATTGATTTTACACATACATAAAAGTGCAATGGTTGATAAATATATTTTGTGTGTGAATTATGAAAATAATGAATATTAAAATTATAAATATCACTTTGAATTTATTGTACATATTATAAAATAAAATATATGTGTAAATGATATAGATAATTATACGAAAATGACATAACTTGGTTCAGCAAATCATAAAAATAACAATCTTTATACAAATAAAACTTTTAAAGTATTAATTTTAATCTTTTTATTTAAAAAATTAATTTTTATTTATTTCCATCAAACAGTAAAATTTGATCAAACAATATAATAAATTTGTACTCATTTATACATCATACATTACTATCAATGCAACTTCATATATCATGATTATTATTAGTGATATAACACAAAACTTTGAGATACATAAAAAAAAATAATAGATTAATGATCATCAAATGTTTCAATAAAAAAATATGCATTTTTTAATCCAAATCAGACTTTGAAAAAAATATCATATGTTTTGCTAAAACAACATATTATTATCACATTTGTTATAATTATAACCCTATTTATTTGTTTATAATATTTGCTATACAAAATTGAACTATAAAATGTAACACTTGTTGAGGTTGTCGCATAAATCGGCATTATAAACCAACTTCCATGTTAAATCAATTATTATCAATAAATTTGTATGAATTTCAAAAAAATTATAATATCAAACATTGATAAATGATTCAAATCTTATCACCACAAAAGTGATATGAAATTAATTTAAGAAAAATCTAAAAAAGTTTCTTATGTCTAATGCCTGTCAATTTGATGTATTAATTGAAGTGATATTATAATGAATAACTTCATCAAGTGGAATATTTCATGGTACGAAATTTGTTTAATCTAGTTTAGTCTCTAATTGTAATCTCCTTGTTACTATTGCTCTGCTCATTGATGTTTTAATCTTTGATTTGTATGAAAATAAACTAAGTATCTCATGACTTATATTATAAAAATAAGTTTATATTTATATTTTTGATATTCAAAAAATATAAAAGATGTTTATAAATATAGAAATATTCATTTAAAATGATTTATTGTTAAATATATTTTATTTTTCATTGCATTAAATTTCATTTTCTTTATTTAAAAAAATTTCTTTTCATTTTCAGATTTTTTTTATTTATATATTTTTTTCATATGATCAAAATGTGTGTTTAATTTTTTTTTCAATTATTAAATCATATATAATTTTAAATATTTTTACATTAAATTAAAAAATTTCATATTACTTTGTGAAAAAATATTTACTACTATTGTTGAATTATTTGGGTTGTAAAATTAAGAATTTATTTCATATCACTTTAGAAAAATTTGTATCACTGAAATTTATTTTGCAATAGAAATAATTTAAAAACATAAACATTCATAGATATGAATAATAATAATAACTATTTTATGTTTTTAATAGGCGAAGATGTCTCTAGTTTAGATATGTTTGAAAGGAGAGCTGAATCATGAACACACTTAATTTACCAAGGTTGAACTCAAAAAAGTTCATGAAGTTTCATGAGATGGTAATGAAGCAAGTTTGGAAGCTAAAGAACTTAACGATGACCATGAAATAATGTGCCACCTTGGATAAAGTCTCAACCTTAAATCTCGAAACGGACATTGGATCTAAAACCGATGCATCATATAGATGAACACCACATGCGATTGCACCCGTGGGGTAGAAAACATTGTCAAGGATCATAAACTGCAATAGAACTCAGCTGAAAGTCATCAATTGATTTGGTTACATCAAAACTCATAACATTTTGCTTCTCGGATCGGAGTGTTAATGTGGCGATATATTTTGTTGAAAAAATGTTTGGAACGTCCAAGTGACTTGACTCCGAACTGCAAACAAATGGTATTTGGTACTGTATTAATGGATCATTCGACAGAGATAAACGACGAAAAGCAAAGAAAGGGATAGAATGCAGAGTCTTTGCCCGACCAGGATAGTTATGAGTCCAGAATCTTCACTGTTGACGTGGTAGCTCAAGTAGGGTCTAACGATGGGCCGACCACGATAATCAAGACTTCTACTGTACAGTACATGCTGGCTAACTTTGACAGAGCAACATAGCTTCTCACTGTTGACGTGGTAGGCCGAGCAAGGTGCCAAGGCCGACAAGGTCAGGGAGAATCTCTCCCGTCATGCTTCATACATGGTAGGCCAACTCGGCTCGGGTGGCCGCTGGCGAACTTTCACTGTACAAGGCAAAATATGTGACCGTACTGCTAGCTTAAAGCCTGGCTAACTTCATCAGCGGTTGCCAGATTCTTCTCCTCGTTGACATGCAGGCTAAGTTAGCCAACTTTCACTGTGCACACTCTAGGCCTCCTGTAGTTGTGGTTCAGAAACTTCTCCCGGTCATGCGAGCTCCACTTTCCTGTAATGTTCACTGCCGAGTTTCTAGACGCAGTTTTTCCTTGTGGTCTGGTGGGCTGTCTTCCTACAGTTCGCCAAGTTATGGCCGAGAATGGCCAGAGGCCGTGGGCCTGGGTGGCAGTCTTTAAGAAGGCCAGGCGAACTTTAACAGACAGGAAATCAATGTGTTCCATCTGACTGTTCGTTCCAGGGACCGGGAACCTTGCCCCTCTGGTTATATCGTTGGCCAATTTCTACTTTAGGAATCTTCACTAGTAAGGGCTAACTTTATCAGATGGCCCCTGAACAGTGCTGTGGTAAGTGCTTTTGGCTGCCCCACCAGACTTAGATTCGCTCCAGTCTGGAGTCGGTACCGTACCCTTTGTCTGCCGCACAACACAGTTTAGACACAGTCCGCCCAACGACATAGATTCGACCGGCTCCGTGTTTCTATCCTGATCCTTACGACCTTTGCATTGTCGCCAAACTGCCACCACTGTCTTTCGTCGCCAACTTTGAGCCAACGTCTTGGGCTTGGAGATCGAAAGGTTGCATCTGAGTAGATGAAAACTCGCGACTGGCCACGTCAACGCCACGACGTCGCCCTCTCCAGGATAGTTGGTAGAATGCCGAGGTTCAGCTCGGGCCAGGACTCAGGAGTCAGGAGTGTGAGCGGAGTGAAGGAGAGTGGGGGATGTGAGAATTTGCTCGAGACGCGAGAGGGAGATCGGGACGGTAGAAAGTTTGCGGCTGTCGAGTCGATTATGATCTGGAATCATGATGTCTCGATTGGCGCTCCTGTTTCGGCGATCCCTATCTGGGTACGATTGTGATCGTGTCGGGTTGCAAGTTCGCAAGTTTCGATGCACAACGCAGACACGGCATCTGAGTCAGCAGCGGGCAGGGGAAGAACGTTGCACGGACAATTCAAGTCTTGCACCCAAGAAAGACAGCTTTGCAACTCGAGGTGTCAATCTTTCTCATCCCGCCTACATGATATGGGGAGCGAACACGGGCGTAGGCAAAACCCTGCTGTCAGCTGGCTTGTTAGGCTCGATTCTGTCTTCCCGGAAAGCACAGGCCAGAGATGTGATGTATCTCAAGCCTGTACAAACCGGGTACCCCAGAGATTCGGACGCCAGATTTGTGACTCGGGAGGTCTCGAATATATTGAGGAGTAGTCCGCATGGAATTCAAAACAAAGTGTACATCTGCAACCATACGTTGAAGGCCTCTCCAGCAGTTCACCAGGCTGTGAAGTTGAAGGTAGCAACTTGATTCTTTCTGTTATTCCATGCCAAAGCTTAGTCAGCTTAGCTTGTTGTTCTGCTACGTGTTCCTCAGTGGCTAAGTTTTCTTTTCTTTTTGGTTATTACAGTACAACAGTGATGCCGCAGTTGTCGGTGTGGGCGGGGTTTGTGTAAGTTTGATGATGAACGATAGGGTTATTGCAGCCGATATTCAGGCAATTTTAACAGTTCCCTTCCTGATTGTAATCTTCCTCTGTGCTTGTCAGGAGGAGACGGGGATGAAAGATTTAGGCAGCTATGAAGAACTCATCCTCGAAGGAAGCCAAAGACCTAACTTTTACATGAATGGCCATGACAATCTGGAGGCTGACTCTCAAGGAAGAAGCGTAGAGAGTTTTTCATCAGAATTTGCCTCGTTGCCCTCTCAGTTAACATGTAAAACTATGTTGGCATGGTTCGATCCTGTTTCCCCACATTATGCAGCTCAGGCTGAGAGAACTGTCGTAGAGGACGCCTCTGTGATTCATACGATACTGTCTGCCCTTGAAACTCACAATATCAGCGATTTAAATGAGGGAAGTACGTGCGAGGCCGGTGAAGAAAGTAGACCCGAAAAGTGGGTCCTTATCGAGACTGCCGGTGGAGTTGCCAGTCCTGGACCTTCTGGAACTTTGCAATGTGATCTTTACAGGTGCTGCCAATGTCCGACTTGCTCATCTACTTAGACTGCAATAATTTGGGTCTTTCTTGTATGTCTCGTACAGTACGCAGAAACCGAGAGTAGCTTTCTCATTGAAGTATCAGATCAGCGGCATCGTATGAGATTGCAGAATTTGTATGGTCTTTCTATGAGTATCTTAGGAGACTCCAGCCTCACTCGGGATTCTTATTTAAAAGGCTACAATCTTTAGTGGAAGCTTTTGAGAAGAGCAGTTCGGTCTGCAGGTGCTATGCACCTCGCAAATCAATCGCAATTTGCGGATGTCACGTCAGCTGTGGATTACCATCATTGAGGCTATTTCTGTACAGTATATAGATTCCAAGGATTACCACGTCTTCAAATGTGGTCTGTTAGCCAGTGTCGTAACATCTCTAATTCAGAACTTTGGGAATGGTTCCAATCCAAGTTTGGTGCTGGATAGTTGTGCAGACCCTTGAGACTCCCTGGTGTTCTTATGGGTGATGGACGTCTAGGAGGTATATCCAGCACAATTTCGGCGTATGAAAGCCTTCACTCCCGCGGCTATGATGTTGGAGCAGTTGTCTTGTCGGACTATGGTTTGGACAATGAGAAACCTCTTCTGAAGTACCTACAGGGAAGGTAGTAACACTTTACACTTAAAATATTCCAAATTCTTCAATTTTTCCTTTCCCGGAGAGTTCCACTCTTCTTTGTATCAGAAATATTTAGTATGTATAATCTCTTTCAAGGCTCTCAACTTAAAACCTTCGGTGTGTTTTTTTTTATGGATGGCAGTTGATTGACTCGAAGCTCAGAGACAAATAATGTGAAATGATCAATATAAGATCAATATAAGTTGACCGTGACTTGATTTTCCAGTTTGTGTCCTTAGGAGATTGTGAGTTGTCATTGTTTTTATTCGTTTAAGTGTCTGTAACAGAGATCTGGTGCAAACACTGAGCAACTCATGTATGTTATGTTTTATTTGTGGACAGAGGCCTTGATGTCTTAGTTACTGCTCAACTTCTCCTGATTCTGAATAGACGCTATGAGTCACTTCTACCTAGTCAACGCACAGCTGGGCTTAAAACTTTCGCATTGAATGTAGTTCACATTCATTTTGCGGAGGAAACAATCAGACCTACAATGCAAATTCAGGCGGTGGACTTGTATGGTGGTTCTGTTTGCACGGTACCATCCTGAACGGAAGAAATTCCACGATAGACGCTACGTCCGTAAATCCGTGCATTTGACAACACAGTGCTTGTGTTGTACCTTGTGCAGGGTGCCAGTTTTTGTTCTCCCACCAGTACCAGATATTAGTGAGGGGCTGTCAGACTGGTTTGCTGAATCTCAAGTGTGTTTTTATCAACTACGATCTGCACTGGAGGAGTCTCACCTGAGAAGAATACAGAGATTGCACGAAATGCCCAGAAAAGCAGAACAGATACTTTGGTGGCCCTTTACGCAGCATTCTATGGTTCCTACGGGAGAAATTACCCTTATCGATTCCAGATGTGGCGAAAATTTCTCAGTGTTCAAGGTATGATGATTTGGAAACTTTTGTGAAACATAGCTTTCAAATAAGGATGTCAAGTGTTAAGTCGGGCAGTGCGAAGTCACAGATTTCCGCTGTGGACATCTTTCCGTCCACGCTAAACCTTGCCTTTTAACAATTCTTCTCTTCTCCATCTGGAGAGAAAAATCTATCTTGATATATTGTATAGAATGAACTAGATGAACAACGTACGATGATGTAAAAAATTGCCAGTTTGATTCTGCATTGTGTTCAGAGCACTGATGGAGACAGACTGGAATCACAGTTCGATGCTTGTGCAAGTTGGTGGACTCAAGGACCTGACATGCATCTGCAGGTCTGTTCTTCCTAAGATTCGACATGGAGTTGCAGGTTAGATGCAGAAGTCCGAGTGAACTTGAGAGGTGATAAATTTGTCGTTAGTGTTCAAGAAATCTTCTGGAAGTTATAATACTGAGTTTGTTCTCCTTTGACAACTGCTGGCAGCCAGAACTCGCCAGAGAAGCGGCTTATGCAGCTGGGCGATATGGGCATGTTATGTTCCCAGAGAATGTACACGAACCTGCGCTGCGTTGTGCTGAACTTCTCCTTGAAGGAGTGGGCCAAGGTTGAACTTGCTGAACTTTAAGCTTTTCATTCTCAGAGAAAATTCAAAATGGTGCGACTACAGTATCCCTTGCTTCCTGACGGCAGTAGCGTAGGTAGAGGTTACAGACAGTCTTATCTTGGTGTGATCTTTAGGGTGGGCAAGGAGGGTATATTTTTCCGATAATGGATCAGCAGCTATCGAGATCGCCCTGAAGATGGCCTTCAGGAAATTTGTGAAGGATCGTGCGAGTTTCTTCAATTCGGATACATCTTGGAATTCTGTTGAGAGCCAACCGTCTCTAAAGGTCAGTCAATATATATTTATTAAACACTGAACGTGGACTTAGTTTATGTATTCCCAGTAATCTGCCCAGCCATCAACAGCCTCGGCTGCAAAACTATTTGTTGACAGAAAATGCGCGTTTTGGCTTGATCAGGATATTACGAGCGAATTTTCTTACTGTGCTACCACTGCAGGTTCTGGCACTAAGCGGCTCATATCATGGCGATACTTTGGGGGCTATGGAGGCCCAGGCACCTAATCCCTACACCGGGTTTCTTCAGCAGCCTTGGTTTGTACCTTCTTCTTTATTACTGAAGAATTAAATGGGAAAGAAAGAAAAACTGGAATGATATTTTTCTCTTATTGTCTATCAGCTCAGATTCCAATCTCAGTTTTGTTATTGCTCTCAGTATTGGTGTTCTATATTATAAGGAGAAAGTCTTGCTGGTACAGGTATTCTGGCAGAGGATTGTTTCTGGATTCCCCAAAAGTGTACATGCAGATGGGTCGATGGCAGTTGGATATTCCAGAGTCTCTGTGGAAGGATAATGCTGTCAAAGGTTTGTTTACGTTATGCTTCCTGCGTAGGCTTTATGTTTAGAGACCAAACCTTTTGGTGGGATTTTCGAAATTTAATTTTATTCTAAAGCTA
Organism: Marchantia paleacea; assembly: GCA_014180765.2. Lineage (NCBI taxonomy): Eukaryota > Viridiplantae > Streptophyta > Marchantiopsida > Marchantiales > Marchantiaceae > Marchantia > Marchantia paleacea. The sequence goes on from MUAA02000060.1 coordinate 1,174,570, forward strand.
AGTGGTCGTAATATTTTTGGAAAAATACTCTCTATCTGTGTTCTGTGCTTACAATCACGGGAGCAATGAGTTTGTGCCGCAGTCGTTTAGTTAATTTCCTTTGAAGGGTGAATGATATATGTGCTTTGGGAAGTATTGAATATAGACAGATCTTTTCAAGACTCTTATTAAGCATGTGTGGATGCTAGCAGTAAAATATGCAGATACGGTTTTCGATTCTCGAGACGACGTGTTCAGTGTGACTAGAGATCAGACAGATTTGGCCGAGACTTATCGCGCATACGTTGATAAACAACTTTCTGTCCACAAGGCTAAGAAGGACAAAAATGTTATCGCGTGTCTGATTATAGAACCTGGTATGTTCAGATGCGCTATGATCTATTCGAAAGAGGGAACATTGTCATTTCTGATGATGCGGCATGCATGCATTCAAATTTTTCTAATTCTTCCGATTGGATGGATATTTTTGTGATATCACAATGTGATACCAAAACTTTTTGAATGTGATATTCCCACGCTGTTAGATTTTCAAATCCAGCCATCAGTGTCAAACAGATAGGGATATCACATCCATCACACATTTGGAGTTCCCGCTTTTTAACCTTCCTGCTCTTTGTACTTCAGTCATTCATGGTGCAGGGGGTATGGACATGGTGGATCCTCTTTTCCAGCGCGTCCTTGTCTTGGAATGTAGGAAACGAAACGTACCTGTAATTTTTGACGAAATATTTGCTGGATGCTGGCGCTTTGGTGTTCAGGTACGGTATTGTGTGGAGCATGTTACTCGTTTCGTTCATGGTATTGAAAACTGGAACCCGTCTCATAAGCACCACAGAGATACATATCACATGGATCCGTCACACAGTACTGAATGCTGGATTCCATTTCATTGGATATGTTCTTGTATCACGTCTTGTTTACATTTGTGGCTAACAACTTTACAACTTATTCCAGTCTACCTCAAAACTTTTGAACTGCTACCCTGACATTGCCTGCTACGCCAAGCTTCTAACTGGAGGTACTGTTCCGCTGGCGGTCACTCTCGCGACGGAAGGTGTATTTGAAGCGTTCAAGGGACTGTCCAAGGTAAATAAGGGATGATTCACAACTCTTGTCTAGTCCTCAAGCAGAGTCCTGGCGTTCAAGCTTTCCTCTCTTTACCTTGTTTGTGGAGCGGGGTGCGTCAGTGCTCTTTTCCTTGTCTTGTTCTCCTGGAAAAAAGATGGAATTCTGATTGAACGTACTAATCCGTTTATTCATTGTGAATGTGTATGGTAGCTTGATGCACTACTACATGGTCACTCCTACTCTGCCCATGCAATGGGCTGTGCAACAGCTGTGGCAGCTCTACAGTACTTCAATGATCCTTCTAAGAATATGAACCTTCTACCCAGTGGTCGCCTTCTCGAAGTAAGTCATAAGTGATATCTATTTTAATATACGAAGATAAGATATCCATATTGTATTAGTCGATGAAGACTTGGCTCATCAACTTTTTTCGTTTTGGTTGTTCTGAGATACATACCAGAAATTAGAAGCTTTTGGACTTTCTCTCGCCTCGATTTTTCTTCAGTTTTGCATGCCTCACATGATATTGCAGTTATGGGACCCAGAGCTTGTTGCTGCTATATCATGCCAATTTTCTGTAAAAAGAGTAATTACGATCGGAACTCTTTTCGCTTGTGAACTTCAGGACAAAGAGTCAGGGTATGTTCCTTCTCTGCTCTGAAGTCCTTCAGTGTGCCATTTAAGCGTTGGTGCGCGGCTATTTATCTGCTTTTTCCATCTAAATTAAGTTAGATCACGATTATTATGAACCTCGCGATCCTGAATGCTAACTCGCTGTTATGGAACCATCTTAGAGAGCCTTCAGCTGTACTGTAAGTAGCATGCACGTTGTTTGATGAGAGGAAGTGGCAGAGGGTGATCTAACTATTGAGCTCTATCAAGATGTATCACCTTCACTTTCGTGGTTCCTTTTGTGATAGTAGATTATAACATAATTGTGTGATGCCAGTATTGAGACTCAAACGTAGGAAGGAAAGTTTCTCAACTTGCACATGCATAAATTAGCAGAATATAGCTGTTTTAAGTACGAACTTGAGCTGATTTCTTCTTCATCAAACAGGTATGCTTCAACGTCAACAAAAGGGTTGATTCAAAGCTTGCGAGCGGATGGCATATTTGCACGGCCTTTGGGAAACGTTGTGTATCTTATGTGCGGACCTTTAACTGCTCCAGCCTCTTGTAGATTATTATTGCGAGTGCTGGAGAGCCACTTAAGCCGGGAAATGGTACAGATATGAGTTAGAATTGGAATTAGACACGAGGATATGAGTTCTCGTGTACGCAGGTTCAAACGCAAGCTTATACAGTCAGTCTGATCACTGTCTTTAGGATGCAATTGGTACAGTCCCAGAATGGTAGTCTTTACGAATAGGGGTCCTCCTTTTACCATGGTATATCTATAAGGCTTGCACGGGACACCTGTTTTATACAATTTTGACCTTGACACAGTACTAGAATGAAGAGAGCGTTGATAGATACAAAGAGAGGCACCATTTGCAACTAAAATTTCCAACGAGACCCGAGGGAAGGTTGGTAGGTAGGATAGTGACTCATATCGGACACAACTATCCCTTGGGTCAATGTTGGAGTTAGGACTGGTTGTGCTCCTATGATAAGAATTCCAGAAGCGACTAGAGCTTGCAGATTGCAGAGCATCAAAATAAATCTTTTCTTTGTTGAAGCTGAATTGGACTCGGACGTGAATATGACTTTATATTTCCCTAAAACTAGGTTTGTTTCCATAAAATCGCTCAAGCAGTGGACAGTGGGTGCTTTTCCGAGTCTAGTTGGAAAAAAAACATGCTTGAAAGAGCAGATTTTGCTCTTTCAAGCATTTTTTTTCTAGTATCCTAAGATACTTTTAAGATGCCCAAGTTGTATGTTTCTAGTTTGGTGCCCCTGTTATATATCTATATATGTGTGTTCCTGAAGGACAGGAAAATGGGTTTTTATCAGTTACTTGCTTCCATAAGTAGCTTTACTGTCTATGGGAGAAAATTTTACGGGGTACAAGAAAGATACCCTGCAAAATTGACGGCAATGTTTCAGATTTCACTTTTGTGGGGTGTTTTTAGAGTTTCTCTACATTCTACTTCTATTGATTTTTCCGATACATTACTTAATGTACCTACATATTTTAGCCGTCAATTACTAATTGGAAGTAGATTACTTTTTCCGTCAAATGGGCGATTCCGACCACTTCTGTGAGTTTATACTGAAACCCCCTAATGTAGACTATAGTTTTAGTATAAACTCCTAGTGTTGTTTCTAATATAGACCTGATAAAGTTGACTGAACTCAGACTATTCTATAGTCTGAGAGTTTAGTCAATTATTACTTGAAAGCCCAGTTTGTGTGTTGTAAGATGTGATCACAAAAATGTTAAATAGATAATACATTTCTCTTATACACGTGCATCTTTGAATTATTCTCCAAGATTCACTACCTTTCCACAACTGCCCAATGGAGTTTTTGTATACAATCTGTTCAATTATTTTTCTTTTTCTGGATCAATTATTATAGTTTTTTGGGAATAATATACTACGAAATTCAACCAATTATAGTATGAGTATTTGTTATTGTATAAGTTTTATATGGAAGATTTTTGGAAAAATTTTTATTGTCAGTTTACTTATTCAAATGATGTAGATTATCTGCTGGAATTTTTTTTTGTTATATACTTTTGAGAAAAAATATTACATTTTCCAAACTATTTCATAATTGAAATTTATCATCTTGATTTTGATGTGATAGATTTATAAATGAATCCAAAATCTTTGTAGTTTTGAGAAACAGGTACAAAATCTTAAATAAAGAATATGTTTTGCATGTTAAATGAGTCAAAGGGGGGAGTATCATTCCCTTAATCTACAAGCAATTTTAATAAATTTTATAAAAACATTCATTACACATATTACATGATGATTCATGAAGTTATGATGTAAATTTCTTTATTTTTCTATATAACCATAAAAATTTAAGCTTTGATCAATTTTCTTAGAAAAGATAATTTAAGAATTTATTATCAAGATCTTATGGTTCATTAGTCATTTGTGAAAAGTCATATCTTCATTCATAGAATAGGACTTACAAATCAGTTGTAAATATATATTTTTTGGAAACTAAGATCACTGAATATAGCAGTAAGAAATTTTAAAATTTTATTGATCAAATCTAGAATGAGACTTAAAAAAAATATTATAAACCATTACTAAAGATTTCATAATCAATCATTACAAATAAAAAAATAATAATTTGCTTCATGTAAAATAAAAAACAATTAGAACCATTATTTTAATATCATTAATTTTATATCTAGAATTTGAAATGTAATTGTTTCTATTCATATTTTGTATAATCTAATTAATTTATCAATCAAATGCAGTAAACACACATATTGATTTCATCAAAATGCATCAATCAAACATCCAAACTATCGAATATTGAAGGAATTTGAACCAAAAAAATTAATTATTGAAATTGAAGTATAAAAAATCATTGAATAATGTGAAAATGAATATGAAAACCTGAAATCTTTGTAATATAAAGAATTATTTTAATCTTATTTTTATGGATGGAAAAAAGATGAATAATTTCTTAAACTTTCCCTTCTCAACACACTTAACAAATTTCTATTATAGATTTATAGTTGAACTGTATACATAATTTTTAGTATTTAAAATAATATATTTCTCATTTTTGAGAAAATTATTTGTGTTCGGAACTCTATAGCAAATAAAAGGCAGTTATTTTTCAAATATTTCTTGCAGCTATGCAGTACATTTTGTACCTCAAAAAACATATTATATTTAAAAAAGCATTTAACTATATGTTTTAAAGCAATTCTTCAATTTTATTTTAAAGTATTGAAAAATTATTCGTGTTTACATAATAGGTTTTATTAACATTTAAAATCATAACTTAATAAGGAAACCAAAATTTTTAGTATAAATATTATTCTAATATTTTGATCTTAGTCAGAATCCTGTAATTTTTTTAATTCATTAAATTAAATCATCCTCCAATTATTTATTATATTTGAATATACTTCATGTTGGTATGTCTTATCTTGATAAAAAGATATGCAAATGTTGAAAATAAATATAAACAGCCAATCCAGGGAGAAGAGGTTAATACTGTGTTTAGATTCATAATATTGGACTTTCCACATCTGAAAGGATTGCAATTTCAGCTAAACTTACGTTTAGCAACATGTTTGAGTTTAGAGTGCAAGAAAACTTGGCCCAATGGGGATAATGAAAGTGAAGCCGCCATTATCTAAACCTCTACTACGTAAGGTGGAGTCCGGACTGAACCGAACTGGATCCGAGGACTCCAGTGGACTGTGCTGTAGAGAGCTGATGATTGTGGCAGGATTTGAGACGAGCTCGGTTGTCGCCCGCTTGGCAGGCAGCGGAGCCGAGCTCTCAGTTCAAAGAGCAGCGATGGCTGAAGCGCTAGCAGCGGCAGCGTCATGCTCCTCGGTCCATCGCTTTCGAAGGAGCTCTCACTGTGGTCAACTTCTTCGTCGTCGTCGGCAGCAGCAGCAGGCGAGTGATCATCCTTTTCTTTGCTAGCACTCCGCGCTTCGCAATTTGGCGAACGAAGGAAGGAATTGTTCCGTCCCTGCTACTTCAAATGTGCTGTCAGGAGTGGTATCAGCCTGTTAATTGACATGTCTTTGGAGTGAACGAGTGTCGGTCATGTCCGAGGGCGCTGATTTGATGTCTTTCCATCTGTGGAACTCCGTGTGAAGACGAAAGGTGTTTGTCTTCACTGTTCAGGAACTCGTAGACACCTTCCCTGCAATGAGAATTTGTCCTAGAATGTTACCCTGAAGCTCCTAGGAATCTTGAAAGAGGCTGGAAATTTTGAATGGCACCGCAGTGCATTCGGAATGATGTTAGTGGCGATGGTTCTGCTACCGCTGAGTCTAGACGCCAGATTTTCTGCTGCTGGCCAATTTTCCGTGGCGGTTATGGCTGCTTCCCAAAGTTGTCACTCGTTACATTCTAGCAGTATAAGAATTCATTCTTGAAGTATCCTTTCACAAATTGGAAGAACACCAGGCTTAACATGCTCTCTCCGGTCGTTAGAGTCTGTCTGAGCGTGATTTCTCCACGAAAGGCCATTAGTCATCGCTTGTAGCTGTCCCCTTCTTCAAGCATGGGGACTTGGTGATTATCACTCTTTTGCAGATGTTGAGCAGGCTTTGAGTGCATCTGTGCTGATCCGATTCCTGGGCCCACTCAAATTTGCAGATTCACTCCCGGCTCACCATCAAAGGTCATAATGACAGACGCCAAAACGATGGGCTCGCAGTTGATCGAGCCCTGGTTGTCAGTGGAGCTTTGGGTGATGGTGTTAGTCGTAGAGAAGCGCTGAATATCTCAGGGTCAGGCCTTTTGGGTCTACTTCTATCTTTGGGTTTACAGCCTGTTCAAAGAGCATCTGCCAATCAATTTGCCGACAGTACGCATCCTCCAAGCTCTCTTCCACCATGAATCTGTTATACTGATTTAAGTTACTTCGTATCATCGCGCTTGGATGGAAGCATTTTATTCCTCCTACTGCATCGTCTACTGACATAAGTTGCGGCTTTACATTCATTACTCGAAAATATATCACCTACTACCACCTCGCCAATGGTTCTAGTATACACTACATCAAGTGTGGATTCTCCGAAGCTCTTTCTAAGCAGAATTGCCTCAACATTCTCTCTTCCCTACCTCGACTTCTTGTTATATATACTTCCTTCTCCCGGTTTTCTGATATATGTTACCTTCATGAGCTGCATCGGTCGTATGTTGAGACTCGAGTTCCCATTATCATCACTTGGCATTGTTAGACTCATGTGAGAATTCTTACGTTGCCAGGAATGTATATTCTGGTTGCGTTGTGAATCCAGTGCCAGCTTTACGTGGAAAAGACTATGGAAAGTCCAAAATGCGCTTCCCTGACTACGTGGAAACCTCCTCAGGTCTTCAGTATAAGGTATAAAGTACTAGCACCCAGTCTCTTAAAACCTATTGAGCAATTTGTTGATGGGTCAAGAATCTGAATGTGCTTCGTGTTATGGAAGTTGCTGATTGCGCTTTTGAATAGGCACAGAGGTCTCAACTGGGACAGCATACATATCTTAGCAGGAGCTGACTTTGCAGGAGGTTTGAATAAGGCTTTTGTGTCTAGACTCTGTAAATTCGTATGTCGAAGATATGAAGTGCTCATGGGACTCTCTGAAATGATTCTCAGGATCTGAGAGAAGGAGTTGGGCCGGCTCCCGAACAAGGTGATGTGGTGATGGTAAGTTCCTGGCAGTTTTTAGTCTATCGACCTTAGTAGTTCCTTTCTGCCTTAATGAAGCTAGAAACCTGTGATCACCTGTATCAGACTTTGTATGTCTTTCGGTGTGCTTCTCTGTCTTGTAGATGTGTAGGATATGAAATGTGCAAGCTCGTGGGCCAGTGGACATCAGTTTCCAGTTGGTCTTGAGCGGTTCCAACCAAGAATAAGCTCTTTCAAGTTGGAACCGTGAATAACATGTTCTCTTTTGACCACAAATATGATCAGGTCGATTGGGCTGGCTACACCATCGGATATTACGGTCGAATTTTTGAAGCTCGCAATAAAGCCAAAGGCGGATCATTTGAGGTATTGGGTTGCGAACTTTAGGTGCATATATTAGGTGCATATACTCGTTGCAAAGATGTCGTTCATCGAGATGCAAGTGTCACCTTCAAAAATCCATCTTTTGAACGTTCCGAAGCGGGACTTCAAAACATCTCAATTTATACTTTGTTTGCCTCTCCAGGGAAATGAAAGAGACTACTTCAAGTTTAGGGTCGGAGGAGATGAGGTGTGTTTTCAATCGCCAGTTGCTTTCCAGAATCAGGAAGGATACAACACTTCTTTCTTAACCTTTTTGATCAATTTGAGACGGCGTTAGAGCAGTGTGAACCTGAACCTTCTGCACCTGCTTGTCTGTCACTTATATGTCCAACACTCGGTGGTTGTTTGTACAGGTTATACCGGCATTTGAGGAGGCAATCAAGACTATGCGTGTTGGAGGTGTGCGAAGGTAGAGCTTGTATCACTCACCAATGAGTAGTGATTTCTTCAATTCTGCAGTGAAAGTGTAGATATGGAACAAATTCGCTCACTTTTCACCGGCCTGAATTTTTTGGTCTGTGCAGAGTCATCGTACCTCCAGAATTAGGCTACCCAAACAACGACTATAATACGAAAGGACCCAAGCCAGCGACATTCTCGGTAAGCTTCGAGTCTGCAGATTATTTCATCTTATTTGCCGTGCTGTGAACGAACATTGTTTCGCGCTCACTACACCTCGCTGTAGAAAGAAAGCTGGGAAGTGTTCGGTCGATTTAGTTTATCCTGCCTCTCTCTCCGACTGAATCTGATATGTATTGCGTTCTCTTTTATCAGGGTCAAAGAGCGCTGGACTTCGTACTAAGAAATCAGGGACTGATCGACAAGACTCTTCTGTTTGACATAGAGTTACTGAAAGTGAAGAAAAACAATTAATATGACACCACTTCACGGGCATACGGTTACGGTTCTTGTGTAAGGCTTTTTTGTTCTGAAGAGTCGTATGCTTACGCGGGACCTTGCACTACATAGTCCTGAGTATTTCATTAGGGCAACAATTCCGGGGAAGAAGGGCAAACCATGCGCAGGCTTGAACCACTGGGTCTGTCGTTTGCTACTGATGGTCTTTCGAGAGCAGTCTTCAGGGTCCCTTGTTACAGGAAACTTGGCCGTCTAGCGGGTCAGACTTCATCTGCTGTATCTCATCTTCGTGTCGAGACTTAGAAGTGTCTTTCTTGGGGTCGGAAATTGTGATTGCTGTCTCCACCTTGAAAAGGAATGAAACCTCTACCATCATCTTACAGTTGCGCACTCTTACTTCACGGTTTGATTCTTAGTCCGTTTTACAGCGGAGGTTGCAAATTGTAGAGCCCTTAAAAGACACACACTTCGCAGATATTATCTGATACTCTCCGAGTTCTGTACAACATGATTCGAAATCCACGTCTGTCGCCAGCACTTTCGAGAGCGACGCAGTCCACGCCGTAGGAGCAAGCTCTGGAGGGTTTGTCGATCCATATCTGGAGCCATGTATTAAGTTAAACCAAGGCTTAAGAGCGTATGCAGATGACTTTCTTGTTCCAGCGATCCTTGGAGGGACGGTATGAGATATGGTAATTTCGGCAAATAGCCAACAGCCCGCCCTCACGTATGTCGATATGGAAAGTGTCTACAAAGGTCACCAAGAACATCACTTCAAACTTGCTTCCTACTATGGGTAGCACACAACGAGTTGAGGTATATTCTCCTCCTGGATGGAGAGAAATCCCTCCAGGATCTTTGAGAAGTTTTGAAAGCATCCATTCACGATTCAGAAGAGAACACTGGGTAACAAATATGATGTGACGTAATCTCTTGCAAAGTCATAATGGGCCACACTTAATTCTAATCTTACATTGTAATGTGTGTAGGGAGAACGAAATTTTTGAAGGAATGTTAAATATATCGGAGTAATCATCTGTAGGTTGAGACTGGTTCAGAGACGTGAAGAAAAGAAAGTAGGATGGTATGGCTGTTGGAGGAGGCGACACATTTCAGGAAGATAGAGTTCAACGTAGAGCCTTGCACATGGAAATGTTGGTGTACATAATCCCCTCTAGAGAAGATTTAATGAAAATTTGTGGATGTATAGTTAGACAAATAAAAATCAGAATGTGCGTGGCTTATGGCAGGTCCATTTCGAATAAGAACATGATAACTCCGGAAGAAAAACGATGGATACATGAGAAGAAAATAAAGGAATAAAAAAAACTATGCTCTAAACATCTAGATTTTACATAGGGTATTATTGTTAATTATGGGTATTTTTTGAATTATATTAAAAATATTCTTGATTTTTGAACTAGGAGGTGTATAAACAAGAGTAAGTACATAGTAAAATAACAAAAAGCATGGGAAGATCCCATCAAGTCGTACATGGATGAAACCAAATCTGCAACATGGGGCTAGACCCCAATGTTACAGATTATTCTAAGATATTCTAACTATCTAGGTCAAACGGTCTACAAACAACAAAGCATCCGAAGAAACATCACCTAAAGTGATTATTCTCTTATGGATTGCACCATCTAGTGCTATTTGTAGAGCAATGAAAACAATGAACTATTTTGACTAACATAGATAATACAATAAGCTAAAGAGAGTGATACCCTCTACCGCCTAATATGGTGCGCTCTCATACACTTCCTCACGAATGTCAAAGTTGGTGTCCATAGCTCCATATAACTCCAAAGCTAGAGAAATAAAAAGGTGACCTCTCTACATACCCCTATACTTGGAGACCTTGGTTGTTGCCGCTCCCCTTGCCGCCCATCTAGGACAATGGGTGATCATCCCTTCTTAAAACTGTGTCATGTATAGGATCAGTAATCATTACGTCTGCCACAATAACCTCGTCATCTTGAACCAAGTATAGGTATGTCCTAATCCTAGTCGATTGCAAAGCATACCAACACTCCCTCCATGTGAGGTATCCACCCTCTCGCGCCATAGCAAACACCACATCCCTAATGACATCATAGGTAGCTATCCTCCACCCTCCGAATGGGCAATGAGTAATATGAACACCTGCTGCATTTAAAGTGATACCACATTCACATGTGAGTAATGAAGATGTACATGAATGGACCAAGCCAAGACAAAACCTCATCGCTATAGAGAAAATAGCAGGTGTGAGTTAGAAAGCTTTGATGCATGATGGATGATAGATCGACGAGCCTGCAACCTTGCTAGAGCAAGAGCGTAAACGAGACCTAGAAGTACGAGGAATGGCTGGATCCACTAAGAGTGAATGTAAAGCCTGATGAAACTGTCGATCCATCAATGTAGACTAAAGATCTCTAGTCCAATCGGTGGCCAAAGAGGAAAAAGACAGGAGTTCATGTCGTACATCTAGGAGTAAAACATCTCTCCTATGTCGCAATAACAACTGTAAAGAAAATGTTCCCGTATCCAAGTGCCTCACATATATATCAAGGATGGGTCTATATGCAATCACAAATCGAGAAGATAACAAAGATGTTGAGAGTGTCTAACTAGCAAAAAATGATATAGGTGCAATCTCATCCATCGATAATAAGCCTACCCCTCCACACAAAATTGGCAAAGATGTATGTCTCTGTCTCAAATCTCTTGTCACAACCTCGAAGGTCGCAGGTTCGATGATGTCACCAAAGATGTCCATGATCCTCCTATCAAATGCTGTCAAACGTGATATGAATGTAAATGAAGGAGGAACTGTGCGAAGAAGGTAGATGGGTCGACCAAAAATACTATATGAGAGTATACCAAACGCCACATGCAGATCCCCTAGTAGAGGAAGATCATTTACATTCAAAACATTCTCGGCAAGTGCAACGTCTAGGTAGGGTGTGACAAAATCCTAGGACCCTACTAGCACTCCTAAAATGTGTAAGCAGTCTATCAATGTCATACATTCCTTTGGAAGCTGGAGATGAGGAGTAATGCCCAAAGGAGACCAAGGCCTACACTTTGACACCTTGACTCTCAAGCCTACAAGATGAAGCTCGGTAGTCAAGTAATCAAAGGTATGAATAATGTGGTCTACATTGATCACAATGTGTGTATCATCCACTAAGGAGTGGAACACACAACTTGGCACAACCAAAGCAGTAGATAAAAGAGCTCTATAATGAATCATGGCAAAAAAAGATACTCTTAAAAAATCTTTCTGACAAGTACTAGCGGTAGACTGTAGAACGGTAACTCTCTCATGAGAAAAGTCATGCTGATAGAAGAGAGAAGAATGTGAAGAGTATAAAGACCGTACGAAAGTAATGAGGTTCGATAAAGATCTATCAATCTCTCTAAGTTCTCTAAAGATGGATGCATGTATTATTAAAAGCATTCTCAACGTCCATATGCAAGACAATCTAATCCGGATGGATATCTAGAAGTGCTCTTATGCCCAAGAATACCGCCTCACAACCTCATGGTGTGGCGATTCCAAACTGGTGTGGACAAAGATGCTGCTAGAAGAGTGAACGATGCTGCATGATCATGATACGACTGACTTAACGCAATAAGATCTCCCCAATAGCAATCAGTCTAATGCCCCAAGTGTCCTTTTCCATCGCGAGAAATTGACTAGCACCAAGAATCTAACTAACTAACAACAGAATCTCCCTTTCCGCAACTAATGCAACCACCTAGAACAACTTTGTGAAACCAATAGAGGGATCATCCGCTTGAAAGCAATCTTGAAGATGCTCATATACCATCCGTGACAAGCCCCTTGAGGATAAGCGTGGGGATGTGCATAGAGAATGGGCAAATAGTGATCTATCAAGACATAATGCCTCCTCTAGCTGATACTCCAAGACCTCTTATGATATCTCCTCGCCCATGGGTGGATGTAAAAGGCGTAGAGAGAAAATAGTCTCTTTAATAGTACTAGCCATAGACAAAGAATGAAGGCCCACATGGCCCTGCTATATTCCTCGACTTGCCCCAAGATCCTACACTGTCGCAATCGAGCTGAATCAAAAGAATCGTGTGGCTGAATTTGACTTGTAACTTGTGTGGAGGGCCACACAAGTTAGGAGTCGTGTCATTACATACTCCTCTTGTAATGTAGCCCAATCCCATGCTTGGATTCTCCGAAATCTAGCTGCCACCTCCCTATGTCTAGCACACCCCCATAGTGTAACGCCCCCTCTAGTATAACATAGACACCATCGTGGAAATAAGAGAAACAAAAATCACGCTAACTCGTCCATGATATCACGTGCCAACCGATCCAACGATAAACAAAAAGCACGTCTATCCTTGTCATGGAGTGCACGAGGGAGCCTATGAAATAAATGTGGACATGGAAACCTAGTCTTGAAAAGCCCTAAAATAAAACTTGCATGGGAAGCTAACCAATCCCACAATCCGATCTACAGATTGTGGGATTGGTTAGTTTCCCATAATGTTTCAACAAAGTAATCGATGTAGTTTGCGTGTTCCCGAAGTGACAAATATCGATGTCAATGTGATGGTCCTCCTCACATGCGCATCCCAAGTGGTCCAATCATAATCTTTGTGTATATTTCCCACATGGGTCTTTACCTCTTGCGAGGTAAAGAGACGATGACACACCAAACATGGTGTATCATGTACTGCTTTTAACGGCCCCATGAGGGAAAGTGAAGCTATAGCTAGCACAAAGAGAACGATAAGAACACACATCACTCCATCATGTATCTTCTCCCACATGCATAATCCCAACCCCCTTATACCCCACCTCACATGGAAAAATGCTAAGTATGAAAATCCTAAAACCTAAAAACACTCATAACTTTTTATTCCGATCTCCATAATTTTTCAACTAGGTACCACCAGAACCAATGCAGGAAAAGAAAAAGATTGGGAAAAAATTTTACCCATATGTTCAATTTAAGAAAAATCATTCAAAATTCTAAAAATAATAAAATCACTAATATCTCTCTATACAATTCTCCATAGTGTTGAATTTAGGTACAATGAAATTCAAATTGAAAAACGAAGAGAATTTTTTATTCATTCTCCATGTTCGGCAAAGCATAACACTAAAATATGTGAAGAAATGATCCAAAACTCCTAAACTACTCTTCTCTCTCCCTCTCCCCAACGTCTCTCTTTGCCCGTTGTACATCTCAAGTGTATAACCTAATCATATAGATTCATGCCATGTCATACTTCTTACATGTAAAATTAATGGGAATTAATTTGAGACTTTTGATATTTTTTCACATATGTTAAAGTGATCAAGATAAATGCTAAAATAATTATAAAAATAGTGATTTTAAAAAAATTACATAAATGCACCATATATGCATAATGCATGAAAAGTATATAAATTTGATTTACATCTCAAATAATTTTAATTTTTGTGAACAAATGTATATATTTTTAAATATGACATATTTTTTAAGATTACACATTTAAGATATATACCAAATCATTGTTACATACTCAAGATTTCATTATGATTGGTTATGACCTAACCTTTAAAAGTTATGTACATGAATACATGCGCTAAACATGTAAAATCATATAAAGAAATGTTAGTTTTAATAAATGACATATAATCAATCTATGGCCAAACTTCCATATGTTTCGATGGTTTCGGAATCCCTTCAGCAAATTCACCCTAGGTTAGTTTCACTACTGTTTATGACAACCATGTGTGTACTACCTATTCAAATTAGACCTAGCACATTAACGATTGAAAACATGAAATCAACATGAAGTCATATAGGACAAACAGAAAATGCATCATTAAGAGTGAATGTTTTCCTAAACTCTAATTGTAATTAGATTTTGTAGAATCATCTTGTATCAATCAAAACTAGATAATTAAAGTTTCATTGGGTGATTGATGAAGGGTTAGAATTATGAATGTAGTCAATTTGAAATTGATGAAATCTTTAAGCATGTGCTACTTGTGATACCCCAGAACGTAACATAAATGAGATCATGATTCCATATTGTAAAAGTAGTACATCAGTCATAAAACTAACCATATTTAAACATATTTCAAAACTTATCTCTTATCCATGTATAATACGTTTTGCAATAAAAATTATGGAATGATTTACATCATGATATTCTGATATGGAAAAAAAATGCACATACAATCATCTTATCAATATATGAAAGAGATCATTCATTGATATACATACGAAGAAGTTCAAACTGTATTTTGTAATTTTAAATATGATTTTAATGAAATTGTGACATGTAAATTTGGATTCATTTGTTCCTTTGAAATCAAATATTTGGATAAAATCTTCATCCTATGTATTAAAATAATGTGATTACATTCAACTATTAAATACATGAAAAAGATCCCTCATTAATAGAAATATAAAAAAAATTGAATTGGATTTTATAATTTATATTGTAATTTTAATAAATTATGAAATTTAAAATTGGATCCATTTATCGCTCAATTATAAAATCTGAAGGAAAAATTTTTCTATTTAAAATTATATGAGTCTAATTGTATGATGTGATCCATGTTTTATTTATCATTAAAGGTTTTAATATTCACAATGGTTGTCATACGATATCATGAGTTCATGAAACTAAATCATTCATGAAATAATATGTAATGTCATTATGATGAGATTATGCTGCAGTTTGTGATAAGATGATTGTATTTATCTTATGTCATGTGAACATGTATGATCCAAGTAGTGATCAAAACAATTCAGAGTTGGATTTTAATTATAATTAATTTATGTCATGAAAAATATGATTTTAATGATCTTTGAAATGTTCATTCTAAAAATTTATTACAATTTTTTCTTAAACAATTAGTAAAAACAATTTATTCTATGGAAACATGCATTCTCCAATAGCTCATATATTCCAAATATTGATTATATTTTATCTTTATAATTTCTTATTTTTCTTTCACCACAAATATCTCCAACTGAATTTGACAAAGTTTGTTTTGAAAATAATCTCATTGGGGTGAAAAAAGAAAAAAAATGTTGCGTCCAAAGGTTTTTTCGCTTTAGAATTTTATAAAAAGAGGTTTTTTATGAATAGCTAACATTCAAAATCTTTTGACCCTTGATTTCAATGAGATTATGTTTAATACATCCATCATAAATTATTACAGTTGCATTGATATCGTACATTCTTCATGCTTTCATGTCCTTCGTACTTATTGTAAGGGATTTCATAACTAATCCATTACACTATACAGAAATCCTCTAAAATGTTGCATGGGTAATGTGAGAAACAACCAGAAAAAAAATGGGAACGGGGACTGGTTTGATTTGATGAGATTTACCCAGTTCCTATCCAATATGGGTATATCTTGAATCACCTGTATGTCTTATCCACATGCTTGTTATGAACAGAGTAGAACTAACCCAAAGTACTAACTCCGTAGTCTATTTTAGTCAACGTGTTTCCATTGCTCTACAGAGAGCACTAGCTGGTGCAATCCATAGTAGAGCAATCACGTTAAGTGATGATTCTTCGGATGTTCCGTTGTTTGTAGACCTTTCGACTTGGATAGTTAAGATATCTTAGGTGCTGTAGTATATATTTACCATTGTGATACCGGTTTGGTTCCATCCTTATACGATTTGATGGGGGTATTCCGATCCCTTTTGTTATTATACTCCGTTACTTGAGAAAATCCCATATCTACTAGTAGGAAGGAATCCTCTTCGTACGGAAATAGCGGGTCACCATAGAGATCAGTTCAGGACAGTGTACGAGCTGTGCAATCTGTATTACTGTGTTGTGTGGAAAGTTTGATTAGATTCTGACCTTCATAGAGATGGCATGTAGTTTCGTATCGTAGGCAGGCTGGGATTATACAGATTTGATGGATTGTAGGTACGTGGTTTCGTTTGACTCGCTCGCACGCAGTGCATTGTATTGAACGGACGTATTGCAGACGTTTTGGGAAGATAGCTCCTATGAGCTCGTACGGAGTATAGCTCTTTCCGGACATGCATGCGGGTACTTTATTCGCTCGTGATGAGCATTGAGCGCTCTAGGCTTGTGCTACCAGATCCTTGATGGAATGCCTGGCTCCAGAGCATTCCGCAACGCAGATCTTCATGTTTCTACTTCCCGGCAGTAGCACGGTAGCATCATCCAAGGGGGATACGTGTTATTGGACGGACAATGTAAGGTCACAGGTGACACGAGGAGACCCTAGCAGTCACTTCCTCAGGTCAGCTTCTTTCAGCAGATGGGGTACAAGTAGCAACATCTATGAGTCAGTTGGATCGAGGCATTTGTCACCGGTACCATCGTACTTCACACCAGACTGCCGATTTGGGATCCGTTCCTGTACTGTCAAGTACCAGCAAATACAATTTGCGTTTGTCGTCTCGTGGTTACGATACGGCCTAATCGTATCCCACTGGAATCCGCTTACTTCGGCTTACTTGGAAATCCGCTTACTTTGAAATTGGAATCCCTGGAGTCAAAATGTGTTGCCGTGAAGGGTACGTACGCGGTGGATTTTGGTTAGCCCATTACGAGTAACCCGTGAAGAGCGTCTGGGCTTGCCACTTTTACTCAACGGTATATCCTCAGCATATGTTTATCCCAATGTACAGAAGGTGATTCTTCAAAGGGCTATGCACACATTGCGTATCCTCCGCTGACCGTACGATTTATGGAGGGTCCACAAATGAAAGAGAGAGAGAGAAAGGAAGGAAGGAAGAGACACCAAATATTCAAAGCCGAAGTAAGCCACTCGAGCCTCGACCGAAACAATCACAGAGAGCAGTCAGTCACTTTCTGCTCTGCCCTGGTCCCAGGCTCCAAGAGAGCAATGGAGCCTGGAGGAACAACGTCCTCAGATTCTGAGAACGTGAGCCCGATGCTATTATAAGTTGCAGACCTTCCGTTGACCCGGATCTCCTCGGGACTGGTCCTGAATTCGTGACGACGATTCGTTGTGAGCCATCGGATATGCGTATTCACGGACTTATTGCTTCTGCTTCACGAGTGCCTGCCGGCCGGCCGGCAAGGCCAAGGCCAAGCCTTACGCCCACGGCTACCGTAGGCTCGCACCGGATACGTATTATATGCGAGAGCGTACTCGCTCACCCTCGGACCGGACGCGAGACACGACGACGCGTTTCACCACTTCACATCTGCCACAAGTACTCACTCCTACTCCTATCGAGATCATTTTGTCAAAAATTTTCCCTCCTACTCGACCGCATGGAAATGGACTTGTTCATCGTTGTTATTCTATGCTGCTGGATGTTGTACTTGGTTAGATAACGAGGAAAGAGATATCTCATCCTTTAAGACTGTAATCGCCCTGCTAGGCAACAGGATTTATGCCATGGGTTTTCTGCTAATCTCACCCACACATGATTGGGTCATTTGCGTAGCACTCTCAGCCAAATATTGTATGGGACCCTTGTAGCCCCTAAGATATC
Source organism: Marchantia paleacea (assembly GCA_014180765.2). Taxonomy (NCBI): domain Eukaryota; kingdom Viridiplantae; phylum Streptophyta; class Marchantiopsida; order Marchantiales; family Marchantiaceae; genus Marchantia; species Marchantia paleacea. Next base: position 1,192,659 of record MUAA02000060.1, read on the forward strand.
GTCCATGTCCCAACAACAATAGTGTGGGTACACACTCCAAGATATCACCAAGTTCAACTCCGTCACTCTCCGAAACCAAATCAGAGTGTTATATGAATCTCAAAGGCCAAGGTTGGTACCACACTCCACTAAGTGTGCGTCCAATGGTAACCCGAGTAGTCTCTCCTCCGCAACCTCCAGAGAACTCCACTGCGACACCAATGTATCACCTCCGCAACCCTACAAATATAAGTCACCAACTAGAACCAGAAACCACAACAAAAGGTACCCGAGATACCACAAGATGCTAACACAAAGGTAACATGAAACCTGCAATCATCATACGCACTCATCCAGTCTACATGTCCGTAAGTATTGTCTCACTAGGGAGAAACATGGATAGTTTGACTGGTCCATAAATCTAGCCTCACTATCGATAACACACATGAATACTAACACTCCAAATAATAAATCACCAACACAAATAAACTCGGTGCACAAACAGGAAGCAGAGATGAAGGTATATCAATCACAAGAAACATAAATAATAATACTACATCTCAAAAATATCCATCAAAGGGGTCAAACCAACTCAATCCGGACTCACATAGTCTCATAAGAGTATTTAAAAACACAAAAACTAAATTTTGGAGGTCTTTTACTCTCCAAATCAATAATTTGACACTATAAATCTAGCTTTATAAGGCGTTGATCTATTTGCTACCTAACAAATTTTTTTTTTCACAAACGAAAACCATTTGAAACTTGATTGGACTTTGAAAATCATCAACTTCACTTCCAGATTCCTAAATGTTGAAATTTCGTAATTCTGACACTACCAACCTTGTGATTGACATCTATACCCTCACACAAGATACTTTACATCTCTTATCATCCCATCAAATTTCAGATCAAACAGACACTATATGATAATCTGATAGCATGCTAGTCCTATTTTTGACATGAAAACTTTGAAACACCAAATCTTGGAGTTTGACCACTTCTGTCCAAAATCTTTTTCAGCCAATCTCGATTTATAGCCCCAAGATCACTATGAGCATCGACTCACTTCGTCAATTTTGAGCAGTGCTTATGCCCTCAAAAACTCTCGATTTAGATTTACACACTAAAACAAAAAATATAGATATTCTAAATTGATCACATCAACTAAGAATCGACTCTACTTCTAGATCACCACCACGGTCTTCACTCCATCTATGCCCTGCATATTCAACAGCAAACAGATCAAAGCTACCATCGATCCAAACTCACCAAAACATCTTCAGTGCTCTAAGAACTCTCAGTTCTCACCATAGAATCCAATCCGGCGTAGAGCGGGAGCCTTACGGTCCAATCCAAAAGGATGAATGGAATCTCGGAACTGTATTCGAAGTAATCTTTTCTACTCTCAAAATGTCCACAAGTACACTCCACTCATAGCATAAAAGAGATATTCACTAAATTCACTTTATGCTTCAGTCTTTGAAGCATAAAGACTCAATGTTCATACACAAACTACTCTCCACCATAGCCACACCCTCAAAGTCTCCAAATTGACCTAATTCGAACACTACCCCTTGAGCCCTAGGACTCCTAAAGGATGCTGCTACACATATCTTGACAGTTGTAGGATGTAATCCATGTACGTCCAAGTAAGCAAACACATGCTCGGCATTGCTTACTTCTCCGTATGCTCCTATGCTTAACACGAAGAACTCTCGAAACAAGGACGAGCGTTAGACTTGGAAGTGCGCGCAATATCTGCGTCACTTAACCTTTTACCCTACACCCTTTAATTTCAACTTTTGTTTTGAGCGGGATCTTTTGTCGGTATCCTAGGAAATGAGACCTTTAGCAAGATTATATATATTTTTCGTTGACTTTTATAGCACTCAAGTTGTCGGTACTAATCATCGAGATTTGTGTCACTTGCGAGTTGTTTTTCATTATGTTACTTAGAGAACTAGTCCAACTAAACATTGAATACTTTGTGTGGTTCCTACTTGAAGACCATCATGTACGTATATGTATATTCCGTGTCTGATTTATGCAACACCAACTTTTAAAGTTTCATCGGGTTTTGCCTAGTGAACTGTGTTGTCTTCTAGGAAAGGAGCCTCTCTTCTACCTAGACTCGTGCGAGTGGTACGAGAGAGTAATGTTTCGAACTCCACGGATAAGAGAGCCAAATAAAATCGATATGGGTATGGAAGAGTAAATCCATGATAAAATTACAGGGCACGTACGCTACTAATACAGTTTCAAAACATGAGGTCCACTTCACAGAAATATACCTCCTCATACCCCGGTGGAACTAAACTCCCTGGGCCCCAAGGGCCTAGAAATTATTTACTCGTACCCGGAGGCATGGAACTAAACTTACTCCCTGGGCCCCCCGGGCCAAGAAATTATTTACTCGTACCCAGAGGTATGGAACTGGACTGGGGCATCCGGTCTCCGGTCATGTTCTAGTGCAGACGGCGAGTACGTGGTTCGCAATGGTACACACCTTGTTTTTCTTGGTCACATCGGGACTGCAGGATTCCCAACCCACGTTCGAGGTCGATGAACACTACCGCGAGAAGTGTTTGCGGGAGTAAAAAGTAGATACTCTCTTCTAGCAAGGACCCAAAGTACGTCAAAAACTTGAAACATCGCTCAATTTTATCCTCTCAATTTCTGACTTTGGTTCATTGATGGTGCTCCCCTTCAGAGAAATGTCCCATTTCTCAACATAATCTCTTCTTTAACGTTGCCAGGGTGACGGATTCGGATTCGGATTGGACGCGGGTCTACGGGAACGAGGAAATAAATATGTGCATAGTGAAATCGAATCTTATCACACTTGCCTCCAGGCAATTCTTACTAGTCAAACATCTTGCACTTCTGAATTGTCACTTGAGGCTCCTCAATGTGATCTATTCCCTGAACTCATCCCCTATGAGTTCCAATCGTCATCCGTTCATTCTTATAATCTCATATGTGATACAAAGTAAAATAACAAAATGGATGAGAATATCCCTTCAAGTCGCACAAGGATGGAACCATATAGGTAACATGGGCCTAGACCCATGTTACCTATCTATGCATCACAATCTAAAATATATCATACATCACCTAAGATATCCTACCTATCTAGGTCAAACGGTATCGCATGGACATTTCTTCGCTTTGAGAATGCTTGAGCGCCTGGCTGAATAAGAACCCTTATGAACATCGTGTGAGTTGACAATCTATTCTTCTTCTCCTCAGCACTCCACATTCGAGTTCATTACAACTGGTAAAACTTTAGTGGAAGAAGATGATGATATCCAATGATTGGACCTATAACTCTCGCTTAAGCTTCACAAAAAATTTCTCTACAACCTCTTTGTTTCCTCGGAAAAATTTCATATGTTTATCTACTCTAGATCTCTTAGAACAATTGTCGAGTTACACACTGTATCACAAGATGATATGCAAATCCATGTGTACTAAAACCAGGTTCTCACAAAATCGCCAACGATCAATCAGAACTCCTCCTCCAAACCAAGGCCAAGACCGGCGCCTAGGACTCACGGGAGACAGACGGCCGAGCTCGAGAGCGACCAACGAGAGAGTGAGGGAGGATTGAGAGGGAGTTTAACAACAAAACGCACAGTGGATTCCCACAGTCTTGGATCACTACTCCCTCACTACTCACCAACCATTTCGGTTGCCATCTCGATCTGTGGGGGCCCAAATTCTTGACAACTCCCCGTAACCGAAGGTTGCACAAATTGCATCTGATGTATTTTCAGTTGTAATCTGAAGCCGGGAGCAGCACCTAGCACCTCGCTTCTGCGTTCGTGGCTAGCACTTACCCTGGCGGGTGCAATGTTGCCACCTGTGTCCGAGACCGGGATGTCCACTAGTGTCCAAACTAAATCAAAACGTATACTGTTAAGTCCCAAATTGCACCGTAGGAAACAATTGGAAGAATAATCAGGTCTGGAGAGTTTATCACTTGTTGCATAAAGTTATCTTCAAAGTGATATACTAACCACGCCCGAAAGTAATCACGATGAAGATACCGGATGTTGATCACAAACGGATTGGGCATCGGTACATCTAGAGGATCATGTTGTCCTCTATCCATGTCATACGTCGGCTCCACTTTGATCAGATAAGCTCCTTAGTCAGCAAAGTGATGTGTCTAGATCTCTCCCATACCCTTTCCACCCTAACTGCGCTTTATATCTTATAAGGTCCAAGATAATATCTCTTAGAGCCTTTTCAACATCATGGTTCTACAAAGTCGATCCAACGGTGGGTTATTAACAGCTTTACAATGCACCGTCGGTTATCCTAACCTAAAGTATTGCCGTCATGACAACAGCTCTGAAGATGACACATGTCATCATCTTCTCATAGTAGCCGCATCACGACACGACAATGATCTACAAACAACTGAGCATCCAAAGAAGCATCACTTAACGTGATTGCTCTCCTATGGATTGCACCAGCTAATGCTCTCTGTAGAGTAATGGAAACACGTTGCCTAAAATAGGCTATATAATAAGCTAAAGAGAGTGATACCCCATACCACATAGTATGGTAGGCTCTAACGCACTCTCTCACGAACATGTCAAAGTCGGTGTTCACAGCTCCATATAACTCCATAGCTAGAGGAACAAAGAGGTGACCTCTCTGCATACCCCTATACTTGGAGATTGGCTGTTGTCGCTCCACTCGCCGCCCATCCTCGAGGATGGGTGATGAGCTCCTCTGAAACTGTGTCACAAGTAGAATCGGTAATGACCACATTCGTCACAGTAACATGATCCTCCCGAACCAAGTACAAGTCTACCCTAACCCTAATCGACTGCAAGGCATACCAACGCTCCCTCCATGTGAGGTATCCATCCTCTCACGCCATAGCAAACACAACATCCCTAATGACATCATGGGTGACTATCCTCTGTCCTCCGAATGGACAACTAGTCATATGAACACCTGTAGCATCTAAAGTGATACCACATTCACATGTGAGTAATGAAGATGTAGATGGATGGACCAAGCCAAGATGGAACCTCATCGATGTAGAGAAAGAAGCTGGTGCGAGTCGGAAAGCCCTAATGCATAGTTGAGCCAAGATCCACGATCATGCACCCTTGCTAGAGCAAGAGCGTAGACGAGCCCTAGTAGTACGAGGAATGGCAGGATCCACCAAGAGTGAATGTAGAGCGTGCTGAAACTGTCAGTCCATCAAGATAGATGGTAGACTTCTAGTCAAATCGGTGGCCAAAGAGGAAAAAGACGGGAGCTCATGTTGTACCTCCATGGGTAAAGTATCTCTCGTATGTCGCAATAATACATGTAAAGGAAATGATCATGTATCCATGTCCCTTGCATATATCTCAAGGATATGACTATATGCAACCATAAATCGAGAAGATAACAAAGATGACGAGAGTGCCCAACTAGCCAATAATGCTATAGGTGCATTCTCCTCCATGGATAATAAACCTATCCATCCACACGAAATCAACAAAGATGTTTGTAACCGTGCCAAATCTCCTATCACACACGTGAAGGTACCAGTTCCAATGATGTCATCAAAGACGCCCATGATCTTCCTATAAAAAATTATCAGACGTGATATGAATGTAAGTGAAGTAGTAATCGCGTAAATAAATTAATAGGTTGACAAGCAATACTAGATGAGAGTATAACATCATATCTCATCCCAATCAGTTATCCACAAATAGGAGAATGTGAGAAACTGATATACTTTTCCACAACAGAGTGATCTCATCCCAATCAGTTATCGAGAAGATAACAAAGATGACGAGAGTGCCCAACTAGCCAATAATGCTATCGGTGCATTCTCCTCCATGGATAATAAACCTACCCATCCACACGAAATCAGCAAAGATGTTTGTAATCGTGCTAAATCTCCTATCACACACGTGAAAGTACCAGTTCCAATGATGTCACCAAAGACACCCATGATCTTCCTATAAAAAATTATCAAACGTGATGTGATATGAATGTAAGTGAAATAATAATCGCATTAATAAATTAATAGTTCGACAAGCAATACTATAACATCATATCTCATCCCAATCAGTTATCCACAAATAGGAGAATGTGAGAAGCTGATATCCTTTTCCACAACGAGAGTGATCCCCCGGCGGCACAGTGCTCGAGCGAAAGGAGTGGCCAAAGAGTGATAACCAGTAACTCAGTCCGGCGGGACTGAGTTCTGAGGACTGGACTCTTGTTACGAACGGTTCTTCCCTGGTCAGTGACCCATGCAGCCCTCACGTGACCGCATGACCGCTAGAGGTACTGGGAAGTAAATCTCCGTCCAATTCAAATCTGCAAGGTTCAGGACTCAACGCGCACGAACGCGCATGCGGACGGAGAAAAGGCGGAAATAGTCCTGGCACCAATGGGCTGTCTTGTTGCTCACTGCTCAGAGAGGCGAAGAACCTGACGTTCATGGTTCGCCCGGAGAGACTACGTGAGAAGGGCCATGAGACCCTCAGAATACAGAATGGCTGTGAGTCCGGTCAGTCAATCGCCATCAGGGAACCAAATCGCAGCCGGACCCACTTGGTCATATTCCTTGCTTGGTGCTGGCTGGACGCAATTTCTGTTTAGGGCTGCGAGTCCCTCTTGCTTCCGCTACTGTGGAGGGTTTTCGTTCTCTTTAGGCCAACGGGCCTCATCTAGCCACAGTCTTCTGGTGGCTGCCTTTCTTGCTCCATTGTTTCCTTTGTTTCCTCCTCCTCCCATCGCTTTCTAATGTAAATTTGATTTGGCTGACGCTTGGGAGTTTCAGTTTGGTCCGCTTCGTGCAACGGTGGCTGCAACGACCTCCCCATTTACCCCGTTCCAAAATCCTCTCTTCCCTAGGCGACCCTCCCCGCGAGTGACTCAAAATTAGTAAGAATTGAGAGCGTTGCGTAGTTTTCGTTGCACGAAGTCACCGGGCGATATTAGCTCGTCTTCACAGAGAATTGTAAATACAAAACTGGGTGAAGAAGCAGTGAGCTTGCTTTTTGAGTTCACATCCGCGGGGGAGTCGTACTGGAGTGAGTGTGAGTCCACTTGTCGCCGCCCCCAGGACCAGGTGCTTGTGAGAAGGGAAGAGGATGCAGGAGGGAGAAAGTACCCATCCTCCTGAGAGAGTGGCAGAGTGAGGTCGTTTTTTTCCTTGTTGGAAGAATAGGGACAAGACGAGAGGAGACTCATCCATCTTCTCCTCCAGTCCAGAACTGGAGTTTGTGTCCGGGTGTACGTATGTGCCCGAAGCTGGTTGGTTGGTGCGGCTCCACCGCTTTTCTCACATCTCTCCTGTGTGTGTGTGTGTGTGTGTGTGTGTGTCCTCTCGTGT